>OY728137.1:1738164462-1739364462 GCA_963277665.1 Viscum album
CAAGTCCAAACATGTTTGATAAATGAACAGATTATTACCCAAAAAGTTTCTTCAACATTGAATTGACAAATTAACTGGAAATATAAAGTCATAAGTGAATCATATATGATATCATAAAAATAAATATGATTCTTGAATAAGTCAATGTAATTATTTTAGTGTTTACACTAGAGTTACAGACACGTACAGAAGAAATCAGACCTAAGGTAATGGATAATTATTCCTATCTCATTCTTATCCAAGAATGTCTATTTGTAATTATTTACTGGGGTTATATTTATCATCCAAGTACATGATTTATAAAAAATGTTTTCATAATGTTTTTTCTATTCTCACATGCTTGTTTAATGTTTTGTTTACCTCTTTTTTACTTTTACTCTGTGGTATAGAAGGAATTTTTCTTTTTTTACCATACATGGTAATTGTTTGACTTTTCCAGCAAAAGTTGGAGAAGAATGTTTTTTATCATATATTGAATGAACAGATTTTTACGATTTCACAATGACTTATTTATATAAAAAGTCATCTACAATATTTCATGATTATTTTCAACAAAATTCTTTTCTTTTAAAATTACACTTCATTTTGAGAAAAGAAAATTATTTGAAAGAAGAAAGGATATTTTCCTCAAGAATTCATTTCAAATGTTTTATCAAAACTATATTCCATCTATGAGGAAATTCATTAATGTGGTTATGTTTCAGGAATAATGTCTCTATTATTTACATGGTTTGATTTTTTTTGTTGAAATTATATCCATTGATTTATATAGATTATGTTATGATGGGATGATGTTTATGAAACCCATTTTATTCATTGGGTTATGATAAATAATTTATGTTTATTTTGTGGCACACAAAATAATGATATCATTATGAGATGGGTGGGGACCTATATCTGCCTCCAATGCATTGGGTTGTGGTTTGTATCTCATGAGATAGAAATGACTGGAACAAAAAGTAGATACAGTTCATTAATACATGGATGGAACGACAGGTAAACCCAGTTCAATAATCGAATTTTTCCACTATGATGGTCTTGGTAGCAATGCCTTGGCTACTATGGAAATCATATCATGTTCATAATGGTTATCCACAATTACATGATTTTTTCCCTTGATATTTTATCATGATTAATGTTCCTTTTTTATCTATGCCTTACATACTACCATGATTTATTTCACGACTCTAGATTTTGATGTTTGAACATTATGTTCATGTCTTTAAATTCAGCTGTATTTGTTTTTTTATTTTCTCCATGATAACCCTTTTTGAACATTTTATCTCACCCTTTATATGTTATATTTTCCATCGGATTTAAAGAAGGGTTTTAAGTAATAATAAAAAAGAGGAAGATCTTTATGGAAGATGTTGAAGATATGTCACCATGATTAGATGATTATGTTCTGAGTTTCCAATGACACTAAAATTATATGGTCTTTGGGAATTTTTTTTCTGTTATGTATTATCTATTCTCCAAAAGTAATGTAATTTCCATGTATATCAAGATTGGGTCCATTATACAGTACCTCCATTACACTCCTTGGTGGCTTCCAGGCATGTATTTCCTCAATCTTTTATGGATCCACTGCAACTCCATCCTCTGAGATTACATGTCCCAGGAAGTGAACTTATCGGATCCAGAACTAGAACATCGAGATATTACCATTATGATGGTTCCCTCGGAGTGTGTACAGAACTATCTGCAAATTATAAGCATGCTCCTCTTTAGTAGACGAGTAAATCAGAATTTCGTCGATGAAAACTACTACAAATTGATCAAGGAATGGCTGTAAGATCATGTTCATGAGTTCCATGAACACTACTGGAGTGTTGGTCACGCCAAATGGAATAATAAAGAGCTCTTAGTGGCCATGCTGACGTCTGAAAGCCATCTTCTGCACATCTTCTTCTCGTACTCTGAGCTGCTGATAGCCTGATCTAAGATCTATCATCGAAAACCATTGTGCACCCTTCAGCTAAACAAAGAGGTCTTAAATCATTAGAAGTGGGTAATTTTTCTTCAAGGACACCTAGTTGAGGCTCTGATAGTCAAAACAAAGTCTCAATCTCTTATACTCCTTCTGGGTAAACAAAATTGGGGCTGCCCATGGAGAAACACTGGGCCGGATGAACCCCTTCCCTTGTAAGTCCTCTAGCTGTGCCCGTAGATCATGAAGCTCTGTGGGAGCCATGTGATACACTGGTGTAAATATCAGTGCCGTCTCAGGGTACAAGTAAATGTAAATGTCTAACTTTCTACAAGGAGGTAGACTCAGAACATCATCAGGGAAAACATCCATGTACTGGTCCAACACTACTAGATAAATTGGACACTCCATATCAACTACTCTGAGGGTAAGGCTATCCAACTAATGAGTGATCAACTGCACTCTCCTTTGGGTAAGTCCATTATGTGCCATAAAGGATCCCTTATCTCCGGTGAAGGTAAAAATAGTTACATAAGTGTAGACACAATGCACGTTTCTACTAATATAGTCAATCTGAGCATAGAGTGTAGATGACCAGTCCATACCAAAGATGACATTGTAAGGCCTAGACACCGCAACTAGGAGTTCCTAGACGAAGCTCTCTAATCCGATATTAAGGTCACACTTCTGGAACCAGTACGTAAGCATTAAATCTTCTCCTGTAGGAGTCTCTAGCTGTAAGGATTGAGCCAACTGCTCCATCATAATTTCCGAGATCTGAATGAGGGTAGTGGCAATAAAATAAGGACTGGCACCTGTGTCTATAAGAAATATACCAAAGGTGGGGTAGACATAGATCATACGTAATATCATATTCGGAGCGCTTTTATCGTAGGCCTCAACTGCCTGGAGCTGAGCTTGCCCATATCCTCCTGCTCTCTGTGGTCAGGGTGAACAACTTGGTGGTGGTGGCGGTAATATCTCGAATAGTCTCCCACCACCAGCTACATGGCCCACTCCTCTTCCACGTCTGTCTGCTCCCTACGAACCACCTAGGTCGACCCTCTGTCTTTTAATATGTGGTACTTTAACATTCAACTGATCATCCGTATGGCAGGTAAGGATGTTTCGAGCCATGTGACCATGCCCGCCACATGTTTAACAGTGCCTACTCCTCGCATGACTAGCTCGGTCTCCGGTGCCCCACACAAATGATCTCGAATCCTAAAGTAGTCGACCTGTAGGTCTGGTCCTCTTAGACCTCTGTGACATCTATCTGCTGCTAGCTATAGAAGACTCCACTATGTGATGCCCAGTGGTGGGTCTCGCAGCTGGTGACTGGTCAGTAAGAAAACACTCCACTATGAGGGCTTGCTCTATCACCCCCGCCTATGTCGGTATACTGAGAGAAATCATCGAAGTCCTGAACTCCCTCCCGAGTCCCTGATCGAAGTTCTGGGCCCTAATGAATGGGTCCCGCACCAAATCATTGGAGTAGCATGAGAAGTTGGTGAACCTCACAGAGTACTGAGCTAAAATCATGCTGCCCAACTATAGATGAAGAAGCTTTTGTATGCGCATTGTGTGAAGGGTCGTTGGGACATCTCTTCCCGAAAAAGGCTCTCAAAGTCTCCGCAGATAAGTGTCATCTCGTTGTGAGCCTAAAGAATCATAATACACCATCTTCCTGATGATGCCTGTAGAAGATTGGTGTCAAGGATAACAATGAGATCAGTTGTGTCCCTACTAGTCGGAAGACTCTCACCACGACCTCCATCCAATACTCAAGTGCATGTGGGTCGGTCTCACCCCTGAACTAGGGTGGCCTCTAGTGCTTGAACTCAAGCAATGTACTCAAGCAGCGTGTACCCATGGATGTTGGGGCTAGTGGCATCAGTAGCCTTACGGTTAATGGTACTGCTAATGCCTTCGCTGCCACCTCTACTGATAAAGCACCCTACACCGGGGCTTTATCTCTCGGTGGAATATTATAGTATACTATACCCAAAACCCTACCTTATTGTCTGCGTAGAGGCATCCTAAAAAGAAACGGGTGTGCCATAGTAAATAATTTTTACCTGGTGAGATGACTCAAGAAATCAAAATGTATAATTTTCAAAACACTCATGAAATAGTGTTTTCATGCACTGAGTCAGAAATTAAAAGTCAGGTTCTTGGTGTATGGATACATGAGCCGCCGCAACAACACTAGATTCCCTAAACTGATAACCAGACTCATAACACATAACACCATTTCTGTTAAAAGATCAGTGTCCAATTTTTTACTATATAACTGACTGCTCTGATACCAATTTCTCATGACCCGTCCCCAGGGGCCCATGTTATGACTACCCCAATCCCAACTACCAAAGGCCAGGGGTTGGAAACTAGCACCAAAAGGCGTATTCCCTAAAAATAGGGAAGGTATTGACATTATAATTTCTAAACACATGAAACCAAGAACAGAAGAATATACGAACACAAGTAAATATTATTCTAAAAAGAGTGTGTATAGTACGAAAAAGGGTCCTAAATATAAGCCCAACTGGTAAGTACAAGAAAAAAGATAAGTACAAGTAAAATGAAACAGCTCTTATGAACTCCAATCAAGGATCCTACCTAAAGGGTACGTACAACTCTCTAATGGTCATATATGCAGTAAGCCTCATCTAATATCCACCTAAGAGCTACCTCCAGTCCTTGTAATCTCATCCTCTATAAGCATTGTCCGTAGTCTGCACCAAACAGAACAAGGTGTGGGTGTAGCCAGTGCATGGGTGAGTATAATGATAATCAATAGGGACCTCGATACCCTCGAAGGTATCACAATAACCAAAAATGATAACCACAAAGCATGAAAACATTTGACAACCCTACTTAGGTATGATCCCATACATAAACCTATGTTGTCAAGTATACCCAACTAATTCATGAGGAAACAAACGGCCCAACTATTTGCCAAAGTTCAACTATTAGACATAGGAAAGAATACCACGAAGGTAACACCACAAGGGTAAGTACCACGAAAGTAACACCACACAGAAAAATATCACCAAGGTATCACCATGAAATTAATAACCACAATGGTACGCCAGACAAAAGAATACTGCAAAGGTATCACCATGAAGGATAGAACCACAATGGAATGCCACATAGAAGAATGACACAAAGGTATTACCACAATAGTAAGGACTCAACTCACACCAGGTATACCATATGCACGGTAGTATGGATGTTTATATGTAACTACTAAATCATCATACTCTGTTAAGAAGAAGGCCCATGTAGGATCATAAATCATCCGACCTAGAAAGGATCATAATACAGCAGACCCTTGTAGGATCCTAGAGTAGTCCCAGCTTGATTTCCTCGAGCGGTTCTAAGTGGGACTCTCAGACATAGACCCACATAACATCACAAGGTATAGACCCACATAGGATCCCAAATAATAGACCCATATTGGATCCCAAAGAACAGACCCACATAGGATACCTTTGTCATGTTACCGCCAGCCATAGGGTTCCCGCATTAAGCTCGCTTGATTCCGGGAGGGTTCGCTACACTAGCCCCAAGTCGATACTCCAACTGCCACGAAGTCCCACAAAGAATTATCCCAACGAACTGCCATGTGATAGGGGTATCAACACAAAAAATGGTTCGTCAATTAGATTCCATGTCTGTATGTTATTGGCTTTTTAGTCCCGAGGGCCCGGATGGATTCGTGATTGATCCATCCGAGGCGTACCCCAACTTTATCCAATACTCAAGTGGGTTATACCAAAAGAACTGTATCAATCCAAGGTTTTCGGTGATGTATAAGGTTAGTCAAGCGGACACTCGTAGCTCATGTTGTGGACGAAAGAGCAAAAAGGGTCAAATTTGGTTCAGGTCCAGTCTGACCCTATCAGACCGACCCGGACCGACACCAAGCCCGACCGTAGGTCTGACCTGGCTGGCTGGGTATGGCTCGGCCCGCTGGGTGGGCCGTGATGGGTGTCCCACTAGGCTCACGGCTGGCTGGTCGGCAAGCCACCCCTGTGCGGCGTGGTCATGCACCACGTCGTCGCCGGTAGTCAGCAGCGAGTTGGCTGCCCCTCCACCGTCGTCGTTGCCTTATGTCGTGACACCTTCACACTGGGCAGTGCAGAAGCGTGCCACCCCCGCCGTCACACGACCAGCCGTGCGCAGGTCGCCACCATCATTCTGTCGTGACCAAAAGGCCGCGATCATTTTCTGACAGCTCAGTTGCACTGTTGCAGTATTCACGGATGCCTGGAGTGCTATCCACTGCTCCCGAACCCCACCGATGCCGGTTTTCGGCACAGGTCACTGGCGACATTCCTCGGGTCACCGGGGGCACCGTGGTGGCTCGTTCTTCATTTCTTAGACTCTAGCACTCGCCTTGGGATGTCGTCATCGATTCAATACCTTTAAAATCCCACAAAGGTTGCGGAGAGGTCGGGTCGTGTTCGTTCGGCCCACACCCTCTGTGTTAGAATGGAAGCAAGTGACTTAATTGTTTTTGAATCAAGAAGAATATAAATGTTGTTAAAGATAGATGAACGTCAATAACATGGAAAGGGATAAGCATGAAAAATTCTCTACCTTGATTACTCATTAGATGTGTTGCGATAAGAAGTCGGTGAAGGTGGTGAGGGTGCCAATGATCATTGCATCCACAACATGCTTCCCATGTCGTGATCATGTGTCATCCTCATTCTTGACTCCAAAGTATTTTCTTCATTAGAGAGGGTGTTCTTAATTGGTGAAGGATTTTCTCCAACATTCTCCCCAAGACTCCCATTCTCCTTAGATTTCCCTAAAGAAATGTGGAGCCAACGAATTAAAATATGTTTATCAATTTAATTTACAATGGCACAAATAATTTTTGTACAATAAAATGTCACAACAAATTGTATTATGTTGGAACAATTAAATGGAACAATTAATTGTATTGCATCGACACAATTAAATGGAACAATTAATTTTTTTTCATTGTCACAACTAAATGGCACAGTTAATAATATTGAATTTACAAAATTAAATGGCACAATTAATTGTATTGCATTGAAAATTTTAAATGGGAGGATTCTAAGGGACTTCCCACATTAAAGGTGGAGTTTGGGTGGTCCCCACCTCTATAATTAAAAAGGAGGGGTTTCAAAAGAAAAATAAAATGTTATGTATTTTATTTTTCTTCTTCAACGGAAAACTAATAAACTATCTTCAACCTTCAACCTATTGCGGTCGAGGTGAATGTCTCCTTAAGTGAAAAGCGGAACTGCAAGTTCAATGGTGCCCTAAAATTTCAATTCTGAACACTATTTCAAATGTTACAAAAATCCACTCACAAACATACTGAACGTACTTGAAAAAGTGTTCATAAATTTATTATGGGCCCACTGGGCCTCCAAATCAAGAAAATTTAATTTTTACAGACTCATAATAATCCCATATAATTAAGAAAAATTACATGGAAAGAAGTCATGTCTTTACAATTTAATTAGAGAATCAGATGAAGAGTAAAATAAAACATAGGGATAAATTATTATTCTTTTTAAGCCAATTGGGTAAGATCACGACTTCTATTATATTTTATTTATAGAATAGACAAACATGTCTTACTAAAATATTGATAAATATTTTTTTAATATAATGATATAAAAAAAGATAAATTATACTATAATTACTCATTTTAAATATTTTTTTTTCTATTTATCATGATAATTTATTTAAATTTCTTTGGATATAAATAATGTTAGTAAAGTCTTATATAATTATGATTTATAAATTATTTAGTTGATGGAAAATCAAAAAAATATTTCCAATTAAATTTATAATAAACATTGAAAACCCAAAAAAACAAGAAAAAATATTATTTTTATGGTTTTCTCTACCATAATCACTTGAGCGTTGAATTATTGATAATTTTTTGTCACATGGAATAGATTATGAATATTATAAAATTTTATATAATATGATGTTAATATTGTCACATTCCTGTTTTAATAATCATAACATTTCAAATATAGGCATTTAGAGAAGATATGTTCAATTATAAATAATAATATGAAATATTTAAGATTTATCATCATCATTCTATTTTTGTTATTAATTTTTAATCAAAAATAATTATATTAAATAATTTCACAATCGAATGTATTAATTAGTTAATAATTGGAAATATCAAATTAATATTATAAAAAATATTATTTTCAACTTAATTTTGGATAATTAATATATTAAGCAATTTTTCTATATTATCTTTACCCATTAGTGACATAATAAAATAATCCATTTTAGGATAATTTATTTTCACGATATTTATAAAAATCCATGAAATGAATAGTGCCAAAATTGAAACTGTTGATATTTTTCAAAAAAAATGTTTTCTTAAAATACTTAAATATCATAATAAAACTTTAAAAATATTAAAAAAATACGATATGGTATAAAATGATCCACATTTACATATTTGGTCTAATCAACATTAGTTAAATAAAAATTACCCAATTGCAATATTGAATAATATGTTTCCCTAGAAAATTATAAACAGAATAACTAAGGGTTAGTTAAAAATGGTAAGGTTTAAATTTATTGGTAATCATATCTAAAAGTTATAGGTTCATGATATTAAATTCTTATCTATTACGATATTCTAAAATATGAAGTTCTAGAGTATTTTTATGGGGTTTTAATTTGTTAAAAAATAATATTTTTAGAGATTCAAAATTGGACTCTCACCTCAATTATAAATTGGGAAATCCTCTCATATTTCTGAATTTCACATTTAGAATTTTAATATCTATTATCCCCTAACCATTTCCCTTCCCAATGTCTTTAGTAAAATTTTAGTGGTACTGGTAATCTCAAAATACCAAATGTAGTTCCATTATAATGTGGTCTAGTGGGAGATGATAAAATAAAATGATATTCAAATACACAAGAATGAAGTCAAACCTAAGGTAATAGATAATTTTAAAATCTCATTATTATTTTAGTTTTTTTATACATAAGAATTTATAGGGGTATATTTTTCATCCATGTCAATTTTTTTAAAAACATGTTATCAAAAAATGTTATAATATTCTCTTTTGGATGTTTAAATTCATTTCAAAATATTATTTACTACTTACTACATGATTTAAAAGGATAATTTCTTCCCTTTTCCAAACGAAGTAATGTTTGAATTTTCCAAAAAAAAATTGAGATGAATTTTTGTTACTTATATGACACGAATGAATTTTTATTCATTCATGAAACCTTATTAACTTGAAGAATACCTCACATTCTTAAAAGTATAATTTCAAATAAAAATATTTCTTTTAAGATATAATTCCACATTATGAAAATAAAATTACATTAATGATAAAACGATGTTTTATTCAAGAATTAATATCAAATGTTCAATCAAAATTATATTCCATCAATGATGAATGACATTAATAGTAATATTTCTCATGTATTCTACACCTATTTTTCAAATGGATTGATTTCATTTACGGTGTAATAGTATTTTTATGAAATTCATTTTTTAAATATATTATGTTATGATGAATTTTTTTTAAGAAACCAATTTTATACTCTTGGTTATGATATAATGAAAGATATATTTTTTGTGAGACACGTAATAATGATTTCATTATGAGATGGTTTGGACCTGTATCTCCCAACAATGCATTGTGTAATGATTTACATCTCAATAGATAGACTAGACTGGAATGAGAAATTATCTTGTTTTAGTAATTAATGGATGGAATGGGAAATAAAAACATTTCTATAATATATGTATCAGATGATAAGTAAACCAGGATTAGTAATACAGGGATAGAACAAGGTGTGAAATTGGTTCAGTAAAGTACTTTGTCCACTATTTTGGTCTTGTAAATAAGCCTTGGATAATATTGAATTTATTTTCTATTATTTTATGTCTTCCTCAATTCATTGTTTAATGCTAGTGCAATTTTCTCATAGATAGTGTTCATTTATAATATATTCCATATAATATTCCATTATGTATTTCCTAACACATGATTTTGATATATGTTATACATTCTATGATTTTCAAAATTTATGTCCATGTTTACACATTCTTTCATTCAGGATTTGTTTGATATTTTCCGTACATAAACTTACAGAGCATCTGAGATCACCCTTTTCATATGGTCTATTTTCACCTTGATTTAAAGAAAGAATTCATGATGTAAAATTGAAGTAGATGATCAATATGGGATATGTTAGAAATAATACACTAAATTAGAAGAATGTGTTACCAGTTTCTAATGGAACTAAACTAGTAATATCATTGAATGACTGTTTGTGTAATGTATTATGTATTGTAGAAAATTAATGTAATTTCAATGTACATCAATATTTGGTCATTTAAAAGAGAACTTTTCCTCCAAAATCAACTATCATGAAGATTATTAATTAAAATTGATGTGTAACACATTGAAATTGCATGATAGTGTATCTTGGTATTTCTTGGATCCATTATATCATGTGACTGTAAACTAATATATAATAATAATTGAATATGGTCATTAATAGTTAGCTATCATCAATATTATAGAGTTTTCTAACATCCCATTTTTCATAATTGACCTCATACATTTATCCATGAATTAATGACCACATATTCATAATTATATAATAAAAAATCCCATGATCCATCAATATATTATTCTTTAAACAATTATTTTTTTTTATCTTTACATCGAATATTTTTTAATTGAATTTTTTTTCTATATAATTTCACTCATTATGACCTGTTTTGTTTGGTGGTGTTCCCAGTTTCCCATTCGTGACTATGTGGTAAGGCAATGAGAATTATCGACATGTTGATGGTGCTCTCGAAAAACTATCTCATGATGTTGTGAAATTTGATTTCTCTATGATGTCACATTAGGGGTGAAAACATATAAGGTTGATTTTAGGTTTCTCTTGGATTCATATGGACTGTGGTGGGTTTTATTCATGGGTCCTTTTTTGGTTCTTGGTTTTTTGTGGTTTCACTATTTTCTATTAAAATAGATTTCTTGTGCCGGAAATGGTGGATCCCTTTGGGAAATGATTCCTCAACTATTGTTCGAACATATGTTCCTCTCACATAATTATAATGTGAAATTATTTTTAAAATAAAAAAAAATTGATGTGGTCAAATTAAATATTTATACATATTTTCAAGATGAATCTTCTACCACACAAGAGCCATGAAATCAATTTTTAGTGAACATTGGATTTAGATAGTTTCAATTTCATTATTATTAAGGTTCCCTCTTTTGTATTATCTTATTCTTAATTCATGGTAATTTTAAAGGAATTATTCTATGCTTTCTATGAACCCATACACTAATGTCCTAACTGTTGAAGACTCCACTCACGTTATTAGGGATGTTATTATTGTTTTATAATAACTTCAACATCATCACTTGAGTGGGAATGATATAATCCTAGGATTTTATTATCTTATATGAATTATATTTCAAGGATCTATTTCCAATTACTAGATGAGGAAATATTTTACACATGATACTTGGTATTTGATGCTTTTCGGATAAACTGTTACCCCGATAGCATAATTGGAAATGTGGTACACAAGATCACCAGTATTGTCTAGGATTTTAGTGATCTATTACATGAAACATTAGAATTATTTGGTGGAATACATAATTGATTTTAAAAATCACTATTATTCCCCCTTTCTTAATAGATTCATATTTCAATGGTTTCTCACATTGCCAACAAACATTGGTAGTTCAATCCTCTTGTGTCGACTTACTGCAAAACAACAATGAGTATTAGTAATAAATAATTAATAAAAATATCCAAAACTAAAATGAAAATAAATTCAGATAAGAACATATGGTATGAATGATGAAAATTATATTCCAGATCCTAAAACATGTTCTCTGGATTTAGTAATTTATAATAGAATTCGTGATAATTCATTTCAAGTGAATCATCAACTCTATGACATGATTTTGATTTATATATTCTTTTTCATATAATTATTATTCCAAAAAATCTTATTAAAAATGATAACATGCCCTAGGATTCAAGAATGTAATGAAACCATTCGAATCAAATACAATTTGTTCTGTAGAAAAAACCCAAACTACACCTTGAATTAGTATTGTGTTTTTAGAAAAATGGAATCCCCTTGGATTCCAACAACATTGAAGACCTAATTTAAAAAATAAGTATAGGTCTAAAATCTATATTTCAAAAGAGAATCTAGAGGGGTTATTTTTTCAACTACACTTTAAAATTTACTACCAAGAAGATATGGATAAAACCTTACTTGATTATTTTGTGGTAATACACATGTATAAGATGTAATAATATATGTCATATATTGAATCTAAAATTAAAAATAATTAATATCAAATTAATCATATTTAAAGAGATCATGGTTTGTGAGAAAAAGTTAAATTTTCATGGTCTACTAAAATGAACCAATGAAGAACAATGGTTGTCATCAGTAAGAGTGGTTTGAAGTTTTATTATAATATTATAAATCAAAATTGGGATGTTCAAAAAGATATTTTGGAAAATTATGTAATTAAAAGCATTGATAAAATGGAGTTTACAAATTAAAATATTAATGGTGAATCTATGTAAAACATGACCGTACCACCTAAAAATAATTGTGAAAAATAAATAAAAATAAACCTGTACCATGGTAATAATATTTTTTGGTTTAAATTGTGGTCATTCCTAGTTGCATAAAAAACATTACCCACCCAATCTCTTTTTCTAAATGAATCAGGAATATTAAAATCTCATGTTCCCTGGGATGTTCAATATGTACCAAGTGAAAATACAATTTATTCATTCCTTAATCCAAATCACATAATATCATATATTATATAAAATTTGAAAACATTGGTGTAATTTTACACAAATAGAAACATTGATGAGTATTATGATATCCTTCAAAACTATATTACTACTAATATCAATGAAACATGTATCGGTTTTATCCATTTTAATCATAAAAATAGTTTTTATGATAACTATTATTATTACAATTGTTGTAGAATAAAATTTATACCTTACTCGAAATTTCTACAATAGATATTGGGTGATAAATACCCCACCATAACATCCTGTAATTTTAATTACATCTATATCAATCTCCCTAATAGAAAAATTGATAAAATATAATAGTGTATTGATAAATTATTACTACCAATTGATATTCTAATTTTGGATATATATTTTTACAAGGAGGTCAAACACATCCATGGTAGTCAATTTTATCCTTCAACTAAGTATAAATATGTTTTAAAGTGTACGTTAATATTACTCCATAGTGAATTAAGGGATGAGATTGATTTTTTAAATATAGTATAGAATCGATATGAGAAGAATATTATTCATGACTTATGTTACTAAGTTATCGAGGTCATTTTGATAAAATTGTGGAATAATTTTTATTACCCATTGAAGAACATGATAAAAAATATCATTTGGAGAAAGAGGGTTGGATATTTTTTTGGTTGATTAGGATATACACATTCAGATAAATGAGATAGAATTTTTGGAAGACATTGATGAGTCTTGTATGGGAAATGTTTTCAAAATATATTAATGTTATGAGTGTTAGGATATATATATTATGGGAATTATTGATGGATAATATTCATCTACTATCAATCATCCATTAATATTCAAATTGAAGTCCTTCAGAATCATATTTTCATGATTCCTCCATCTTTGTAATGACCAAAAATAGCAGAGCATAAACCACATCTATATCTCCCTAAAAACTCATTGATTGGTTATTATAAATGATTTTCTACAATTATCTCTACCCAACTGGAGAAATATTGGTGTTATAATTTGTTAGACATGCGTATAGTGTTTAACACTACTATATGAAATACTATTTAAGATATAAAAGGGTGTAGGAAATCATTATTTATATATATGGTTATTATATATTTTTTATAATATATAAGCTTAAGGGTGTCAAATATTAATCATGAAGACAAATATTCTATTGGGGTGAAGACTGTCATGTTTCTAGATATTGAAATTTGATAACCTATCTCATAAACCCCTGGGTCATTCATGTCTATGTAGTTCATGTGATTTTATATTACACTATTGTCACGAATTAAAATAATTAGTAGAATAAAGAAACAAATATAAAAAAACTGATATTATATTTAAATAATATGAAGCCAAATTTTTCAACTATAAATGACTATTATTTCATTCAATTATTGCATGGAAATTTTTAAAGTTTTGAGGGTAATGATTTATAATACTACCTTAATTTTTATTTCATGGTCATCAATATTTTTATATCCCTTATTGATTTATAAAACAAAAAAATATTCAAAATAAATTGGAACACCGTAATAATTTTGATTCCGATTAAATTTTTCTGTAGAATCAACCAATTTTCATATATACATTATAGTTATATTTTCTGAAATGATAAATTAGATAATTAAATTTTTTAGGGATGTATTTTGTGATATATAAATCATATTTGATGGCTATTTTAAAAACGTGATATTAGTATATAGTGGTTCCAAGTGAATTACTTTATATGTATTTTTTTGAAATTTTGGTGAATGGTAACCAATAAGATTTTCCTTGGAAATGATGTTTTTAGGAGGGGAAATGAAGATGAAATTTCCAAGGTATTTGTTATTCAACGGATATCCTTCTTAGAAATGGTAGGGGTTTTTAACGATTTATTGGAAATATTTGGTTCTATAATATTTCCCTAAATAAAATTTAAAAATTAAATGTCCATAATATTCTATATCGGATAGTGATACACCCCTTTTATTTTATTAAATGTGTTTATAATCATTTACCCTTATCATGGATAATCTTATATCTTTCCCACAATATCTATATGAAATTGTATATTATCATATAAAATGATGTGTGATGAGTATGGAATATATGTTATTGTCATTTTGGGGGAAAGAAAAAAATACAGGACCCATGTGTTATATTATTCTAGTATACTACACATGATGTATATATGAATTACACAAAAATTTAAAAAAAATTATAGTTATTATTTGAACTTAGGTGAAATTTTAAAAATAATTTAATGTGTTCAATTTAAAAGTTATCATTGATAATTCATCTATGAAGTGAGGAATTTATTATAATGAGGGTAAATGTAGTCTCATTTTTTTATTAGTTTTGTTTATTCAATTGATGTAATAAATGCCTCAAAATGTTTTCACTAACCTTCTCTCTAGTTTATATGGTAATCAAAAAAGGAATCCATGAGTAATTAATATTGAATACTAGAATGAAAAATATTATCAATTAACCATCATCTTAAACTATTTGGTTTGTAGATTTTTTGAAATTTGGTCATTAGAAAACTATTATAGTGGCCTAACACCAAAATGAAGGAAGAACATCAATTTAAACCATCAAAAATAATTTCTGAATAACCACCAAAAATTTTACAGGTATGATGATGGGATCATGAAGAAGTGTGTACTCATGGAAGAGAAATTATATATTTTATGGAGTTGGCACTCTTCACTACAGGTATGTCATCATAAGGATGATAAAATAGGTTAGATTGTCTTGAAATTGGGAATATAATATCATCCTCTCTTTAAGGATGCTAAAAAATAATAGTTCGGTATGATATGATTTAAAGAATGTAAAATCTTATAATATGGAATAAAATTCCTTAGAAATGAATATTATATTTGTTGATATATAAATAATGAGGAAGTTTTTTTTAAAAAAAGAAAGCAGCGAGGCTTTAATTAAAAAGAAAGAAACAAAAATTACAAAAGTTTGAAGAAAGGAGTTTTACATTTGTCTCTGTAAAGGGTAGAGATCAACTCCCTAGGAGTATGGTAATGGTAAGTGCAGGTGTCCCCCGAGGCTCCCATGTTTGAAAGGAAATCATTATGTTGATTGGCTTCCCGATAGACATGTGTGATAATATAATTCATTAAATCAAGCATATTGAGGCACTAAATCCATTTCGAAGTATGTTTCCAAGACAAATGAATTTTACCCATTCGAACCGCTTGAAAAACTGTGACAGAATCAATTTCAAACCAGATATTTGTCCAATTTTTTCTTTGAGAAAAATTAATTGCCTTGATGAGAGCCATCATTTCCGCTTCCAGAGCCGTCTCCATACCACAGGTTCCATGACCCCCATTCAAAAAGTCACCATCATTATTATTGAAGAAAAAACCATAACCAATAGGACCTGGATTACCTACTGAGGCTCCATCCAAATTTCACATAATCCAGCCTATAAAAGGCAGAATCCAGAAGACTTCTATGGTTCCATGTGGCCGGGGATAATTACCTTGCACATTCAATTATTTTGGAATAGTGAAATCTCTAACAGAGTTCTGACAATTTTCCTGCATGTGAGATATTGGCATGTTGAGCCGCCAACATAATTTGAGATAGCAATAATCTGCTATTAGGATTAGCATTTGTGTGTCGGTCCACATTTCTACTCTTCCATATGACATAATCATCTTCAGTGCAAGAAACAAGAAATAGAATATGCACCTGTTTGGATAAGTGGATCCTTGGGAGAAGCCGAACATATCTTTGATGTTGTTAATATGCAGTGGATTAATTTAAAACTAGGATAAGACCATGTTCCAAATAGAGCATTCTATATTACATGACAAGAATAGGTGATTAACATCATCCCGTTGTTGATGACAGATATTGCATCTGGAACAGAGTGAAATCCCAACCCGCTGCAGATTGGGGACCACTGAAAGTTTATTGAGATGAAGGCGCCAGAGGAGGGTAGCCTGAGATGGTAGAAGCCATTTCTAGTTGAAATTCACAGCTCCATTACTACTACCTTGAAGGAGATTATCTTAGAATCACATGGAGTTCATAATTCCATTGGAGCTCGGTTCCCAAATAAGCATCTCATCTGCATCGAGAAAATCATAGGAGGATACCATGGTCACAATCTGATATGAATGTTGGAAAGATTGATTAATATGGTTATGAATCATGACATTTTTATTTTCAAGTAGATCTTAATGCTCAACACTATTAACCAGTGGGGTAACTATCCAGTTATCTATCCAGAATTGAAGGTAAGAGTTTCTAATAACCAACCAGTGGGACTGCACATTAATTTCTTGGAAAGTCTTCTTAAAGCCTGGCCACACCGAGGATTGTATATAATTCATATTTCCTGCTATCAGCCATCTTATAAGTTTAAATCTATGGAAATGTAGGGACTCAGCTTTATCATTGATAAGGCCCCAATGAAAATGAGCTTGAAGAGATTGATTGAAGTGCTTAATGTTTTTAATTCCGAGGCCTCCCATGTTCTGTGGAAAGCAGCAAGTGTTCCATGGGGCTGTTAAAATTTTCTTTTCAAGAATACTTCCACTCCACAAAAAGTTCCTAATGAATATATTCACAGTTTTAAGGATAGAGGTCTGCCAGTGGTACACTATGAAGAAGTAAACAAGTTTAGAGACAGTAACATGCTTAACCAATCATATTATTCCTTCCATTGAGAGTGCCTTACTGTTCTAGGTGGAGAGAGTTCTTATGATTTTTTCATCAACATAAATTAAATAAGAAGCCTTGGGTTTTCCAAGAAACATTGGAACTCCATGTTAAGTGAAGGGAATGGACCCCTTCCTTATAACAAGTTCATGCACCATGATTTGTTTTCTTGAAGACGAGATATTTTTCCCAAAGAAATTGTATGACTTACCCCAACTAACTTCTTGACCAGAAGCTTTTTTATAATTCTCAAGAGTTCTCTTGATATTATTAAGGTTACTTCTATCCCCTTGGGTAATCATAATGATATCATCGGTAAAAAAGAGATGAGAGGGAGAAAAAAATACCTCGTGCAACACAGATTGTTTTAATCTCTCATTTGTTAACGCGATCAAGAATAAGCTGACTTAGATAATCCTCAAAAAATGAAAAAATAATAGCGGACAAAGGGTCCCCCTGCCTCACTCCTCTAGAAAATTTAAAGTAGCCTTCCAGAGTCCCATTAATCAAAATGGAAATATGGGTAGAGATGATAAGAGCATGAAACCAATGTATGAATTTACTTTGGAAGCCAAACCCCTGTAGATTTCTTCCAATGAATCCCCAGTCAATAGTATCAAAGGCTTTCGTGATATCAAGCTTAAGAGAAATTTTTCCCCCTATTGTGGTCTTTTGAAAGAGAATAGTACATTTAGAGGTAGCTATGAGGAAATCTTGTATTCTCCTTCCTTTAATATAGCCAAACTGGTTCCATGAGACAATTCTTTCAGAGATAGAAGTAAGACGAATATCAAGTATTTTTGTAATGAACATATGGATAGTATTAATGAGAGAAACAGGACGGAACTGACCAATTTCACTTGCATTCTCAACCTTAGGAATTAAAGAAATGAACTGAGCATTTAGGCCTTGAGTGAAAGATCACTCTGAAAAGAAATATCAAATCAATCTGCAAACATCTTATTGTATGACTTCCCAATAGAATTGAAAGAAGTAATTAGTGGAACCATCCGTCCCTAGTGAGATATCCGTTTTAAGACCAAAAACTGCCTCCCTGATTTCATTATCTGTGGGTGTGGAGATAAGAAAATTATTCTCAGCATCTGTGACCAGCTTTGGGATAATTCCATCAATTAAAGCTTTATTGTTTGGGGGACTATTAAAGTGATTCAAATAAAAGGAGACAACTTTATTGGAGAGACCTCGCCTGTCATTAATTATGGAATCCCCATTCTTCAGAAGAGAGAGAGGCATGTTGACTCTTTTATCTTGCTGAAGAACATTAAAAATTTTGGTATTACTGTCACCATCAGTGTGCCACATAACATTGAACAAATCTCGCTGAATGTTATCCCTGAGCATAATGAGTTTCTGGAGCTCTGAGGAAACAATCATCTCCTGGTTATCATTGTCACAGAAGTTGTTAAGAGTAATTGATTCTTGAATCTGATGTAGTGTTGCTTCAAGAGAATCAATTTCCTGGTAAAGGAGGTTGAACTTATTCCTACTCAAATGCTTCATTTTATACTTAAGAACCCGAAGCATAGAAACACAAGAAAGTGGATTGCGATTGTATTCCTGCATGGCCCAAGTATCTCTAACAATCTAGGAGCAACCTGAAAGGGTGGTCCATGCATTATTAAACCTAAAAGGAAGAGGTAATCTATCTTTTTCATTGACAAGATTAACCAGAATAGGATGATTGTCTGAATTATGTCGTGTAAGAGTAACAAGGGAGATGGTTTTCCATCAGTCAAGCATATAAATGTAAAAAAAATCACAGTCAATTATGCTTGATCTCATTCCGTTCATGCACCCTCTGTACCACGTGTACTTAGCACCTAAAAAATTAATTTCAGATAGATTAGAATCATCAATGAAAGCTCTTAACTCACTGATGGATGTGGTACCTGTTACATACCCGAGCTTCTCATCTACATGAATAATGTCATTTTAATCACCTATGATGATCCAAGGGTATAAGATAGAATAGGAAATATTTTAAAGATGACTCCATAAAGCTCTTCTGTTAATATAGTTATTGCAGGCATAAGCCATTAAACATATAATGTTTCTGACATAGTGAGTAAATCTGAATGTGAGGGCAGGTTCATGCTGAGATATAATCAATGGATTAACCACATTATTGTGAGAAAAGGTTCAAGGATTATCATAATTAGAATATTGAATCGAAACTAACATTGAATAACCCCTTCATTGAAGCATAAAATCATCATTGTGCTGCTTGGTCTTAGGCTCAGAAATTCCAAGAATGTCAGGTTTATACTCGCTTATAAGCAGCCTAAGGGAACAAGTTGTGCTAGTGTTGGAAACTCCCTGGCAGTTCCAGAAGAGAACCTTTATTTTTACTTACCATTGGGGTTAAACCCCATTTTTTCCAATGCCACTGCTTTCTTATGTCGTTCAAACCGCCTGAGATCCTCCTTCCTAGAGACTGTGGTGTTTGTTGTAGGAATAGAACAAGAGCAGTCCTTGATTCCACTTACATTCTCAGTTATAGATTCCTCCTCAGAGGGAGTGTATTGATTTCCATGATTATCACCATCCTCTTCTCTTGAACCATTGGCTTCATTCATATGTTGAACAACATTTGAAGGAAGTGTGCTGCTCTGCGTCATGTTAGAAAAGAGTGTTCTATTTATAGTATCATCAGAATTAATGTTTAGCACCACATTAATTTCTGAATTAATCAAATTGAGAATAATCTCATCCTATTTCATACCAAATACAAGGGTAAATAAATAATTTGCATAGGTTTGAGGGTCTATCTCAACAATTTTTTCCTCTTCTGGTATTCCTACTGATGTTTCATTAACAATACTAGAATTTTAAGGATTATTATATTCCTCATCCTCAGAAAGATCAGCCCAATTCCTGATTGGTCCCCCCACTTTGACACATGCAGTCTGTATTGAGGATCTGTTGTCAGCCTTTTTATCATACTTTACATTAGTAGTAACCTTCCATCTAGTAAAATCTTGCCAAAAATCATTTTTTGATGCTGGCTATACAATTTTTTGAACAATACGACATTTCTCAATCATGTGACCCACCATTCTACAATGCTCACAATATGTAGGAAGATTCTCAAATTCGAATCTGACTTCGATAGGGTGACCATTGGCATCTAGTGTAACACGATCAGGAGGTGATGTTTCCATATCAATTTCAATTGGGACCCTGGCATAAAGTCCAAGATATCCATTAATTGTTCTCTGATCAATCCTAAAAGGTGTTCCAATACCAAAGGAATGATCATTAAGTATTTTAGGATGCCAATACATCTATGGGAGTCCATTAATTCTAGCCCAAACCTGTGCAATGGATTGCTTCTGCGTGTAATGGTTAAAATTTTCATCCCATTATGAGATTCAGAAGATCCCAGGCTTCAGATTAAGTGTTCCAAACTTCTATATTGCATTTAATTCATCTTGCTGCTGAAAAATTATGTGAAAGTATCCCATTCCAAGCAGAATAATTCTCTATTTGGAGAAATTCCAACAAAGAGAGATACACTGTTTTAGATCAACAAAAGACTAAGGCTTTTTTCCTTTTTCAAAAGAAATACATCCAAGGACCGAGAACTTACAATCCTCAAGTCCTTGTTTAATTGCTTCAGGGTCGGAAATCATGTTGAAGGTTCCATCCCAAGTCCGCTTAATAATCGGTGACTTATTTTGAGTCGGAAAAATGGATGCATGCCTACAAGGACTTCTGTGAAAGACAGTTCTTTACAGGGGATAACAACTAGATATGAGCGCTTTTCATATTCATACTGATGAGTCAGGAATGATCTTTCCCATTCTGGATCAAACGTAGCCATTGAGAGGGATGATTAATCCAAAATCCAATCATTATTTCTTTGGTCGATTTGAAGTGAGGAAGATCCTGTGCAAAAGTCCTCATGCTCCTCTCATTTATATCATCATAAAACCACATGATGTTGTATTGTAGTGGTATATTCCTATAATATTATTTGATGGAGTGTATCTTTTTTCTTATAAATTATGATTTCATCTTTTTTGATGCCAAAAAATATAAAAAAAATGATAATGCAATTTATGAAATTCATTATGTAAATCAATTTCTCACTACGTATTGTTCCAAAGATATTTCTCTATAATATTGGAATTTAATTTAGGAATAATTATGTAATGTATTGGAGAGATAATAATGGATTTTTTCATAGAACTTAGAGCACATATCATCACCAGCCTAGTGGATATGTATTAGTTTCAAATAATGAATTGAAAAACCAGATAATATTGTTGATAGTTATTTGGAAAATGATTATTCATGCTTTAAAAAGAGTTTTTGAATTATAAAAACTAAATTTTATAATCCCATTAAAATTAATCCAATAAATTTTGTTTTGGAAAATCATTTATCATACAAAAAAATTATGGAATAAATATGTTTTCCTTTTAAAGACAAAAAATATTATTTTAAAATAATTTGCGAGAGATAATTTCTAGATATTAGTGAGACAAATGATATTTGGAGAGAATTTTATGAAAACTGTCAAATGTATAATAAAAAACTAATTTATTTGATGACTCATCAATCTGAAACAAGGACATTAAATATATTACAAAAGTAATAATATTCAATTGTAAACATAAACAATTTCATATAAAATTAAAATTCAATTTATTGGACTTTTAAACTCCTTAGGGTCACATTAAATTTAGAATATGGGTTTGTTCGATAAGAAAATAAATTTTTTTCTTAATTTCCAGCGTATCAAACATTATTTTGATTGATTAAAAAACAGGTTTTGATGTTATATTTTTATTCAATCAATAAATTTATTTTATTATCATAGATTACATTAAATTTCATTCTTCATGGGAGTTATTACAATATTCTTTTTGTTAAATATCAATATATATTCATGTGAATAATAATACAATTATAATATTTAATTTCTATTTAGATGAAATATCACTACATTAGTTGAAAATGGGTTTCCTTTTATACTCACTTAAATAATATTCAAAATCAATGATTGTTGGAATAACATGGTACTTCAATTCATGTCACCATTGTTGTAATGGCCTAATGAAATTGTTATGTAAAAATTAATATAGAATAAATACATATCCATGAGAATCAAAGCCTTAGAGAAGTTTCATACTTGAGTATCTCTGATATACCTTCTCATTAACACATACATTGGTTGAATTTTTTTATGATCATAAATTAATGATTTATTTTGTTAAATATTTTCAATTTTATGGCATATATCTTTGTAAAAAGTGGGAATTTATTTCGATGATACGTTATTATTTTGTTTAAAAAAATTTATTGGAATAATTATTCTATGTCATGGGAGATACCCTATCATTTTCCACCTACAATTCCTCCATTAATTAATGAAACTTATTTTTACATATATTGTAGATTTAACGGTTATAATTTATTTTCTTAGTTTCCTATTCATGTTAAAATCATTAGAAATATTTTTTTGATCATATATAATATTATAATATTATTTGATTTGAATTAGTTCTAATAAATTACTATTTTTATCTAGAATATATAAATCCTTTTGAATCTTAACATATAGAATGATCTTTCATAATGTATTTTATTTTTACCAAAAAATGGATATATTAATTAACTAGAAAACTTTTTTAACAAATCCAAATTGGATTTTTGATTGTTTCTTTTTTAGATATATTTTTACCTATGTTTTACTTTTTTTAAATGATGAATTGAAAAACTATTGTGATGTTAAAAAATTTTAACTATATATTCAACCATGAAGTTAATGGTTTAGGGTAATTTATAGTTTTATATTTTGGGGACTGTATTTCCAAATTACTAAATAGTATTTCGTGATATATATATTAAAAATCCCCTGAAATCTTTTCAAGGTTGTGTATTTTATATCGTCGTTTTAGACAATCTCTAGATACATATATATAATAATTATTGATTTTATTTCATCCCTTAGGGGATTTATAATGTCCATTAATTCATTAATTTAATTAGGTAACATATATTTGTTTCAATATGGAAATCGTTTTTATTAGTGAAACTCACTGATTAGTGTTTATAATTTTAAATTAATTTTAATATTTTCCTTAGATTTATTCTTATATATTTTTTAGTCAAATGATTTATAAATTAAATCCATGTCAATATATATATTTTTTATTCCTTAAAAATAATTAGTTGAGTTAATTATATTATTTTATTAAATATTAAACTCAATAATCTGAATAAATAACTCCACTTGTGTTGAGCCACTAAATTATGCATGTGTGTTCACAAGGAATGAATTTAATAGGTTTGTGTTAAAAATGTTAAAATAATTATGAAATATTCCTTTCAAAATAGACATATTTTATTATTAATTTTAATAATTGGAAGCATAATTTTTTCCAGAAAAATAATTACTTCATGAAATAAATCATCTATTTTATTACATGATAGAGTATATATGGTAAATAACTTTTGTAAATCACATATTTGACGAGACAATAATTATTTCATTTTGGGGAAAAATTGGGATTTAGTAAATACATTATGTTAATGGGATGAAGAATGTAAATTCATTATAATTGGGGGAATATTATGAGGAATTATTTTGATATATTTTTTTCTTATATTTTGAGGATATTTTAATGAATTTTATTCTAAAATACTCTTTAATTAGAAAATAATTTATTTTTAGTCATTTATCTATAAAATTTTCTTCATTAAATATTTATATAAGAATATGTATTTTATTTTTTAAATTAGTCAAATTATCCATGTTATAATTTTTGTATATTTTGAATACAAATTTTTTGTGTTATTAGAATTTATTATTTCATTTTCAATTATTTTAACATTAATGTGATTCAATGGAACTTATTTTTAAATCATCTTTTAAAAATATGAATTTACTTTTTATTATATTTTCATTTTATACTTTATATTATGAACTGGAAAAACATCAAAAAAGTGTTTTATTTTTATATAATGTAGAATTTAATATATATTAAGGTTAAGGTAGGGAAATAAGTCATGTTACATATCTTTTTTTCTCAGATTAATTTCATACATGATATATTCTATATTTTAGTTTTCTTATGTAATATTTCATTTGATATTCTAGGGGAATATATTTATGTCCATTTAAAAAAATTATATTATTTATAATTAGGTTAATTGATAGAGAGAAATATTTTATATTTTATATATTTCAGAGTATAGTAGTTGATGTGTAATAATCTAGAGTTTCCCTAATTCTTGATGGGGAAATAGTTAAAATATTTCATTAAAAAAATTCGGATATCTTGTAATATTATGAGGGTATATATAAAAACACATTTTTATATTTTAAAAAAGTCAATCAATATTTTCATTCCTAATATATTTTAAATAAAATACCCATATTCGTTAATTTCTAATTTCACTAAATAAAGGGAAATGGACATGAAAAAACTATGATTAAGACAAGGTTGCAACCAATGAGTACTCGAGAATCAACTAATTTATGGAATCAAAAAAGGGCCTACACACAAGTCTAGGCTGATTTAAGATATATCCAACATCACATGTAAGAATAAATATAATTATTAGTAATGAAATTCAATTTGGAGTATACTGGTGGGATGTGGTTATTTGGTGACAATGAGTGATAGAAATATTATATTCATCTTATATGCATGGGCTCCATCACTTAGTAGGAAAATTGGGGGGGGGGGTTGGAATAATTAAGAGTAAATGATGATTAAAAAATTAATTTTGAATCTAATTATGAATAAATGGGAGGATTGAGTTCATGATAGAGGATAATCAACTCAACATAGAGGATTCTTTGTTTATAAATTTTTTCATCCTTGTTCATTATAAATTAGATTTTTGAGAATGAATTGTATTGCATAAAAAATGTTTCATGACTAAAAACATATTAGGGTATGTGTTTTTATGTTTATTATATTAAATATTTCATTTATTACTTTAAACGGGGTAATTATTATTCTTCTATCTTTCCTTGATAATATTTATTTTATATTGTCCCAAGAATGGACTTCAGTTAATCATAATATTTAAATGAAACTATAATGAACACCTTTCTTTTGAAATAATCCAACATGAATGTTTTGGAATAGTAATAAATACCATAACACTTATATTATTGATTAATTGGATATTCCTAATGATAAATTCACTCATTATTGAGGATTTTCAAAATGATAATTTTGATAACCAACAAAACATTAACATATGGATATCATACACAAGATAGTGTTAGATAACATTTTATTTATGATTATTGAACCATGAAAAAAAATTATGAGTGATAGAAAACATTTTTCTAATTAGAAAACATATATTACCACAAAAAAATATAAAATATTTTCTTTATTTTTCAGTTCATAGGATATTCAATCAAACTTTATTTTCCATCTTTTTTTAAATATTATTTCACGTATATAAATACATTCAAATTATGTCATATGAATTTATTTATTCTAGTATATCTTGTTTTGTATTCAATTTATTTTATTATTTTAGTTTTATATTTTCATATTTTTATATTACTAATTTCATAATCAGTGGGTTTCTACAATAGTTTCTACTAAAAAATGGACAATTTCAATGAATAAATATTCTGATTTAGAAAATGATCTGGTAAATTTTTATTGAACATTTAATAGAGTTAAAAAACAATTGTGAATAAATATTGTATGATATTAATGAGGAATCAAATAAAGCATATGTAGTTACCATTATCAATCTTTTTGATCGAACAAATCTCAAATGAATGGAAGGATGAAAGATATCCAACTTTGGAAATGGGGTGGTTGAAAGGGAGTGGAACATGGATAGAAAAATTATTGAATTTTATGGGATAAAAATATTATATTATAACAAACCACTAATACATCATATACACCTATAATATTCAGGGAACACTATGGAGTACTCAAATTATATATTTTTAACATTTTGTTAAATTTTTATTTTTATTTTTTTCATTAATTTAATAAATAAATATTTTCTCATTTTTAAATCATTTTAGTTATATATAAAATATTTAAACTCAAAATTAAATAATAGTTGTTATTATAATTAAATTATGTACCAAATTAAATTAATATTTATTTATTACCTATTTTTTCCATTGTGAGAACATACAATATATTTTAAACTAATATAGTGAAATTTTTTTACATCCGTTTATTTAAAAAACTTGTATATCTTTTTTAGGGACACATGTGTATGAAAAAACTAAATTTTGAGACTTAGGATATAATTTTATAATTCCAATCATTTAATAAGAATTCGGACTACAAATTATCAATATAACACTTTTTTAACCAAGAGTATCCTAACTTACACTTCACTAGGGTACGAAATATTACCCCGAAAAATACATATATTGACCAAAAATAAAAGGGGCCTACTTAAAAAAATAAAAACATCTTGATTCCATAAATTTAATCTAATTTTAAAATTCCAAACATATTTTTTGAATTTTGTTTTCAAATATGTACACATAATGAGAAAAAAATAGCTATTAAACTAACTGGGTTTACGAATTAAAAATGATTTATTCTCACCCAATTCCCATAATAATATTGGAGGAAATATGAAATATTTATTGATTATATAATATATAAATTTCCATTAAATTGTTCATTAATAGTCTTAAATTTAATTTGATAAGTTAAAAACACATTGCATGTGTAGAAACCACTTTTCAGTAATGTTCCATTATACATATAAAAATGTTTTCATATTATATGATTCAAAAAGTAATCCAAAAAATTAATTAGAGTTTATAAAATGTAGAAAGAATATATATAACAAAACTAGTTTGAATAAAAACATATCACTGTACATTCATTTTTTAGTAAAATCATAATTTTCTCTATTCGATAGAAAATTAATCGGTTCTGAAAATTATCCAAAATTCATCCTATCACAATTTTTATATGAATATTTATTAACTGGAGTTGATTTTATAACATAAAATTTCTAAAGGTTATAGAATAATAATATTATTTTCGCACAAATTTAACTACAATTTTTTAATGGTGACGTCATATTTTTGGAAAATTAAAATGTCTTTACAAAAAATTGAATGAAAATTTACTTAAAATATGACAATAAATATATATTTTCGTAGAAATATATATATATTTCAAAAAATATTTAAACATACTAATACCCTAAAATTTAATGGATATGTAATTAATTTATAAAATCATAATTTTTTAATTGTACATCATGGTTTTTTAAAAAATATGTTCTGTGTAATTGAAGATATAAAAGAAAAAAATCATTTTAATCTAAATATTTCTGAGAAGATACGTTTTTTAAATCCCACCTTAATTTATTGTGTCCCCAAAACATGATATTTCTTTATATAATCAATGGATGAATATTTTATAATTCCATTGTTAATAAAATAGCTCACAGAAATGTTTAATGAATCTACACTTAAAGGATGTAAATGCAAGGTTAAAATTAACCACAAATTATGCTTCTAAATAGGAGGAAATAATGGGAATATATCAAGCTAATCAGGAAATGAAAACAAACCCAAAATTATTAATAGTTTTTGATATAGAATATATTTTAAATAATGTAAACAAACACAAAACTATGAATCTATAAGGGATTAAAATACCATTCAATCATCAGGGTTGAAGGTTATAAGAAACAAATTTCACCATAAGATTACATTACTAGAGTTTAGTAATTCATTTACCTTATAGAATAAAATATACATACATGAAATGTATAATTTCATACATAAATAATTTTCTACCAGAAAGAAATTTTTTGGTGGAAATGATGAGTATTCGATATGAAATTTCTTATTCCTGAAGAACTAAAATACACTACAAATATATCGAAAAAGTATATCAATACATTCCTTTTATGTTAAAGAATATAATGAAACTAAACATCGATTTCACAATATATTTCCAAAAATGAAAATATCGACATATAAATCAACAAAACAATAATATCAAAAACCAAAATATCCTAAATAAAGTAAACATTAACGATTGTTTTATTCTCAAAGGGGCTATCATATCATTCTACATACATATTTTAAAAAATTAATTTAATTCTTCCTAAATAATCATTCATTTTATATTACATGTTGGATCTAAACACAAAGAAACATCACCCAAAATTTTCGTAATAATCATGTAACATTGTGTTATAATCTTATAACACATTGAAAATCAAAAAAAATATCATGAAAATAATTTTGATTTAATAATTAATAGTAATCCCAAATTGGAACACTAATATATCTAAAAAGAGATCCTTGTCAATGAATCACCATACAAACAATGTTATTATTTTTATCCTAGTATCCAATCAACCATAATGAATATAAAAAATCATATACTAACACAAATTATTTTTTAAAACATAATAATGTATCAAAATCAAATCACTTAAATCAATATAATGGGTTATTGATTCCTTCAGACATACAATTAACCTTAAACTTATAATATTGTGATGATATCCATAAAATATAAATTATCAAGACATGAAAATATATATTCTCCCAAAATTAAAACAGTCATTATTCTTAAAATATGTTCACAACTAATAAATGTATTCCATAAATCTAAAAAATTAATAATCAACATCAAAAATCACCTCGAATAACAATTTATTAAATACCCACTTGAAATTCAGTCTTACTAACACTATTAATTGTGATCATCTATTTATAACAAATAATCATTATTAACTCAACATCAGACAAATATTATGTCTTATTGTAATGCCCCGACCCCAGTTACCTAGAGTCGGTACATTATTACATAACATTGGCATGATCACAAGAAAGAACAAATCTCGAAAGGCCGATTGGTTTAGTAGCCTTGGAAACACTAGATATATTCATAAGTATTACATTACATCATAAAAATGAAAACTACAAAAACATATTTTATTCATATTACACACTCATATCCCCACATAATATCCCTACAGGTCATTCATAATTTACTTATTCACTTCCTGGGAAAAATAAAACATAGAAAAGGGGTGTTCTCAAATGCCCAGTAAGGATAACAATATAGCAGAAACTTTCATAAATAATAATAAATATATAAGGTAATGTATAATGTAAAACAAAAGCCTTTTAAACTTGAACATCAACATAGTATGGCAAAAATAAAATTTAATAATTCCATTTAATTATTCACAAGGATATTCTACTAAACGAATAATCAAATGCAATATCAATTACCACTTTCATAATGATGGAATGCATAATGCCAGACTATCATAACCACATAGCCAAAACCTCATGCCAATCTTACAAATATGATTTTGTCAAGGCCTTGTTCTAATACATTAGTTTGTCTCATGAGACCTACCGATGAATCTAGGAGATATAGCGGGCTCCACCCATCACATATTAAGTCCAATGCATTCCCATATGAAAAGGTTTAAACAAAACACAAACATTCGTATTAAAACTAGCATAAAAAATGTCAATACTTTCACCATAAACTATGAATGGTATAAAAATAGCACATTCACAGTCAAAAATATCATAAAACCTTCAATACAATATAGATGTTTTGTATCATAATAAATAAACGTCAAATAAGCATAAAATCTATCAATGGATGTTGACATAGATGAAATCAAAACTCTTTTTTAGAGAAATATCCCTTTATATTTTGAAATCATTTAAGAGTCATATATTTATAAAATAAAACATTTTCTTTGAAATTATTCTTATAATCTTGTAAGGGAGGCTTCGATGATTTTATAACGGCTGAAAATAACCGCACCCTCCGTATAAGTTAAAAAAACATTCTTACCTTAATTCTATCGAAAAGGTTAAAAAGCACCTTGTTTGGAAAACGACCGAAAGATTCCTTTATAAAACACTTTTAAAAATTAAAACAAGGGTATAAATGAATTTAACCAATATTATTGTAAATAGTAAAAATGTTTTCAAATACATTTTTAAGAAACATGGATGTAGATGATAACGAGATCCCAGTAGATTATTACGTTAAAACAACCTCGGATAATGAAGAGATTGTGAAATAAACCCTTACCTTGTACTTTTCCTTGGTTGGGGTAGGTTATCCTCCTGTATAATGGTGAAATAATTGTTATTAAATTATACATGAACCATATACATTAATATGATATCATATATGATCTTTTAACATTGATTTGTTAATAATATCTTAGTATTATCGTTTTTTCGGGTGTTAACATACTCGTTTTCTCTTATATGTTTTGTTATGTAAGACATGTTTATAATGGATATGTTGTATATTAATCATATTCAGAATTATATAAAGTCCTTATATACTATTATTAATCATCAAATGAGAAATATACTTGAATTGATACGATGGAGAATGAATCTCATCGCGTTCGTGGAGACGGTAGTCCGTACGTACGCACGAGCGACAATATCATTCTTTTGATATTAAAATATTATATAAAAGGATGGTATATCATATATACAGAATAATTAACATTTTATATTTAATATTTGCATGAGTTACACATCATTATTATACCCATCCAAATAATAATATATTGAATAACAATTACAGCACGACGTGGAGACGGTAAGCCGTACGTACGCACGTATGGTGACATGTTATTCAAAGGGTGGATAGAATACTGAATATGGTTGTACCATATTTATAATAAAATCATAGTATATATATGATACTGGAGTTATTATTTTAAAATGGTAATAACAAAGAAAGAAGAAGTGGAAGAAGAAAAGAACTTGGAAAAGGGTGGTGAAATCATTACCTCTTCTTCGGGTTCTTCCTTTTGATTTGATCAAAAGGGCTCCATAGGTTGGATTTATGATCAAAATAAGGACTCTAGGTTGTATTGAGGATAGTTGGGAGAGTATTTGGGCAGAGTTTTGCCGATCCAAAAAGCTTTGAAGGTGTGAAGAAATGATAAGGAGGAGTGCCCTTTTATAAGAGGGGTGAGGGGCACCTTTGGAAAAGCTAGAAATATTAATTTATAATAAATTGATATTCGGTTTATAATGACTAAAAAGTTGATTATTTAAAGGATAAGGTGGGGATAGGTCTAAAACCACTCAACCAATAGAATTTAGACAGGTTTGGGTACTTATATTAACCTTATCTTCAAGTATTAACTCTATGTTAATTAGTTTCACTTTTACAATGTCTCTTTGTGTTTTTATATTATATGGCGTATAAACATACTATATACATCCAAGTGACCCCAAAGTGGTCCATTAATGATACAACTATCATGATATAGGTCTCTTGGCCGAACCTTAGATTTTTTGGAATTTAATATCAATTAATAATATAATATTTGTTTTAAAAACTCTTTTATGTCACTTTTGACACTATTCAATGATTGATTTTTGGAAAACTTATAACAGAATTATTACGTCGAAAAAAGTCAATTAAATCAATCCTAATATGTCATATTAACCTATAAAATTATTTTAATTCATTAAAAGTCTCAAATTATATTTATTTGGGTATTTATAATATCAAATATTTTAATTTTTTACTATTATGGTAATTACGGCATCATCATTGTGTCATAAATAAATTAAATTATATTATGTCTAAAAATTATTAATAAAATATCATTTGTATGAAATCGTTTTATCTTTCTAATTAATGTTTAAAATAGAATTTATCTGATGTATAACCCTATATTAAAAATGTTTTAGTATATAAACTTTGATTTTAACTCTTTTAACTCTTCTTTGAATTAAATAATAATAAATGTCCTAATCTAATCCAAGTGGACATAAATGATAATATTTTATTCCTAAGGTTGTTTTTGTTCGAGATACACTTGTAAAATCGAATTAGGACATGTGTTAGGGTAATATTAATATCATTTTTACCCTTAATTACCCTATTTACTTTTAACCGTGGTAAATAAAAGTAAAAAGTTACTATTCACCAAAAAATATTTTCATCTCATTGAACCACATTTTACTTCTTGATATTAACCGTGTCTCTTAGATTTTCGAAATTCCAATCACAGAAGTGGTAAAATTATGTTTTATGAAAAATTTATTTTTTTAACTACCACTTAGTAGTTTCACTATTCATAAAAAATTGATGTTTTTCAGAACAATGCCAAAATTTCACCCTAAGCTATAATTGATATTCCAAATTCAAAAATGATGTCTATTTTAAAAAATTACAACCATATAAGTTGCATTAATTAATTTTACAATTAATTCACGTTGTCACAATAAATAACGTGTTTTTAAGAAACAATATATATCAAAAGATTGACAACTGATTAGGTCAAATTTCAAAGTGAAATTAATTCTAATGAACACCATTGGATAAAATGGTAAAAATATATTCTAATTATACTTTAAAACCACTAAAATTCATAATTTATCACTATTAATTATTTTGATTAAAAAGTTGATTTTAATTAAAATTTAATAATTTTAACTATTCATCAAAATATTAAAGTTATCCAAAAAGTACCAAAATTTCACCCTAGGCTAATTTTGATATTATGAATCCAAAAATGAAGTCCATTTTGAGAGATAGAAAAAAGTTTCAAAAAGTAGGTATTACTATTCATAACGGCTAGTTTGGCAAGCCATGGTGCGCTTTAACTCGGTGTTGTGTGTAGTGCAAGTTATTGAATTATTTTGAAGAAATAACACACTATGAAATCTTGGGGTGTTACACTTATATTTTCCATAAATTATATTTTCCCCAATAATACAACCTTACAACTGAATTAGTTTTCTTAGTTATTAATAACATTAATAAAAATATTTCAAATCCTTAATGATATATAATTTATAAAAAAATACTTAGGTGGTTCATGATCTTATTAAAATTTTTTCTTATTATAACACTTTACAACAAATTTCATCAATTAAGATATATAAATAATTAAATAATATCATATCATATAAAAACAATTATCCAGGATTAATTATGTTATTACACAATATTTTATTAAAACATTATGTAATATGAATAATGTATTTATAATAATCAACCATAATTTTATCATTATTCTTACTTTTAGAATTATAAATACTGTTAAAATAAACTATACCATTCATACATCATTCAGGGTCTCTTTATCATAATATTTAGAAACCTCACTTGGGGAAACCCGATGATTAATTTCCCATGATTTCCACTAAGGGATTATAATTTCATAGTTAACATACATTATACATATAAATCTATCATCAATCTGGGATACCATTGGATGACCATGAGTATCATCTATTTCATTAAGTGATCATTAAATTTTTCTTAAAAAAATTCATTGTTTTTTCCATCATTATCACATGAGAAATATATTACCTATCTAATGATATATTTACATGATTAATTATTCCAAAATTATGGGAATTTTTTTAGATTAATCTTTCATCCACTATAGCTTTTATAAAATTACATATTTCTTTTATTTAGTGTGTTAGTAAAATAACATAAGATGACATTTTTAAACATGTAACAATATCACTAATCTTGAAAATTAACAACATTTCATAATCATGTTCCAATATAATGTAGTTTTCTATGAGGAAAATCATTTAATTATCCATTAGTGTTAACATGTATCATCCTAATTCCAACTATTTACAAAAAAAATCATATTCGGGGCAATAATAGTAATAATGAGGAATCATCAAAAGTCATTTATATGATGTTTAACTCAAGGAACATACATTAATATCTATGAAAAATTTATTTAATGCTTAAAAATCAACAATAATTACCAAACCATTTTGATGTTATCCTATACTTGGGATTATAACTTCGGTTCCCACAAAAGATTTGTCATCCAGGTTTCTAATAATTAGATTAAACATTCTCTAAAACCCACTATAGTGAACCATTATTTTCATACATATATGTCAATTATATTTAGATCTATATTAATTACATAACATAATAATATATTTTAGAATCATATAGTAATGGTTACTTTTGATACATACACATATAAAAAACATTTTCATAAATGATTAAAACCATATCCCACAAAGTTTATTATAAGTAAAACCCTTCATTGATTGATAGTATATTGTAATTTTATTGAAAAAAAGCAACAAGATGCATAAGACAATGAGAGATCATATTATATTTAAGGTTAAAAAAAGAATATATCAAAATTCATATGATAATAACATGAACCAAAGTGTATGATAATATGGGTATAACACTTGGAAATAAAACCCAATACATCCTAAATCATAATCTTGATTCATGGAATAAAATTTGGATGATCGTAATATATTAATCGTAAAGAAATTAAAGTATATAAACCATTGTATAATAAAATTGGAATAAGAAATATCGTTTTTGGAACAATACTAAAAATATAATATCATTTCCATGTTAGTAATAGCTTACATCCATGTCTATAAAAGTGTAAAGGGTTCGATCAGAAAATAGAAAGTGTAGTCCTCCTTCCATCCCATGACTATCATATTTGAAAATGTACTTTAATAATGTTGGTTCACAATCCATTCCAATATTATTAATCTAAGGATATATAAATATTTACCTAATTCATTTGAGAGAGATATATGTCACACCAATCATTTTTTATATTTTCACCACCTTCCTTGGTTATAATGTAACCACTATCCTTGGATATAAGATAACCATGTTCCTCGGATGTAACTTAACGACCATCATCGAATGAATATGAATCATATGTGTACCCTAATATCATAAAAAATTTATCTTATAATATAAAATTAAAATAAATTGGTCTTATTAACTTTTAATCATATAATATCCCATGGATCATAAAAAAGATTCATACACATTTCTTCATTTCAACATATAAACTATCAACAAATGAGTTTCATTAAAATATAATTAATAGAAACAAAAAAAATAATGTTAATGTTATAGAATTGTATTAATAGATCATATCCCCATTAAACCATAATCATTTGATGTTATCATATAATTTAATTCCATTAAAATATCACATAAATATTTCATTGGAAAATAACGTTTTCAATTGTAAAATATCTTTTAATAAAAAAATAATTGAAAAAACTTATGGAAATAATTCTCATTCAAACTAATTTTTGATATTATAAATAAAATATTCAATAAATTTAGTGGTAATGATTTTGGAAAATTCAATTCATTCCTTATAATTTATAATAAAACGTTTCATTCACAATTTTTGTTAAATAAGAAAAATGTAAAATATTCTTTGGAAGACAATAAATTCATGATAAAAACACATAAAAAATTTTCTTAAATGAAAACACATAGTGCAAGGAAACGAAATAAGACCGAATAGAGAAAAAAATTCAATTTTCAATAAAAACGCATTTTCTTCCTCTTTAGTTCATAAGATGAGGAAAGTTAAATGAAACCCCATATTTTAAGGAAATAAGATAATGGGAATAAAATTCATGATATTTTAGATATATATAATAATATTTCCTCATTGGAATGAAAATTATTAAAATCCCAATTAAATGTGAAATTTTAACATAAAACCCTTACCATTGTGGTAAACATAAAATCAAAATCCCCTTGAAATAGTGAAAATTTATTGGATTATTATATTACATAATTTTGATTATAATAACCATAAATGAAATTAAATGTTAGTATAGACACACAGAAATAGAAAATACCATTGTATAAGGCATGTGTTCCACATAAATAATAGTGAGTCGAAAATATCATTACATTGTAATGAATTCCTTCATACACATTGGAACACCACGTATAATAAATATAAATTTATTATACATAGATTATTGACCCATAATCATATATTTTAAAACCTATGTGATTTACTTATACTCTTTTTTCAACATGTTGTTAATAAATATTTATTAAAATAACTATATTGGGTGATATCTCTCTCATTTTTCATCTATGTTCTGGTTCCATAGTATTAGTACATGAATTATCCTCATGGTTCTATCATATAGAGATTTTTAATTAGGATATAAATATCATATAAATTCAATATATAAATTTTTATAATTATTTAATGATATAGATATATGAAAATGAATTACACTATGCAAGGATATGGTAGGTTGTACGTAATCAGGAATGTTGATTTCAATTTTCAATGGATAGAAAAAAGAAATGTAAATATTATTAAAAATTTATATGATCAGTATAATATAATATATATATTTTATATTCATTATATTAATCTTTATTACCATACAAATAAAATATAAACAATCAATTCACATCGCTTCGTGTAGGTTTTCATGAAGTGGCTAGGTATCCATCTAACATGACACCAGACCCAAATTGTGAGAATTCCCAAGGGGAATTATTTATCATCTCAAGATAGAAAGTATCATATAACATAAAATATATTCAATAATAAATTAATTATCCCATAAAACATAGATAAATAATCATTAATAAAATAGAAAAAACCGTTAGAGAGAATGAAATAAAACTGAACCGCTAAAAATGCCTCCATATAACCTCAAGGGTAACCACCAATCGCAAAACCACAATCTCTCTAAGAGACATCCCAAATCGGAAGAACCTGAAATTTAAAACATACAGTAGGACTGATCATCGAAAAAATGTGTAGGCATGTTAAGGATAAACAATTTTTTCTGCCTCACCATTAAAGTAAAATGCATTCTTTCTTTTTTGAGAACTAGATATTTATATTAATATATTTTATTTGTTCTTTTCCAAAATAGAAAATAATTTTTCAATTTTTCAGAAATTTTTTTTCAATTTCTTTTCCAACATCGTTTCCAAATCATAAAGACACATTTAAATAAATTCCACTCAACGAAAAACTATGTTGTATCAGGTATATTAATATGAAATACAAAGAAAGGGTGTCATGAGATAATGTACCTATTATCCCAAAAATAGAATTGGAACATAAAATTAAACAATCTGAGGGATTTAAAAAACATATGTATAATCTATTCCTTAATTTACATAGTTTAAACTCACCTTTTGTCTATGGTGCATCCTGATAGTTTATAACCAACCGACTACTCTATAATATCCTGACTAAGAAAACATCTCACTTGTCCTGTTAGAAAAAATGGGGTACCAACCTCTCTAATAAGTGATGGTAATAAACCTTCAGTTGACACTCTATATGATATATATGGATCCCATGATTATAGAATTTTGTGTGTTACGTGATCATCACAAATATTTCTCAAACTAAACCCCACACCCCTATTACTTGCCAATCACAAACACTGATTCCACATATACAATGATCCTATCCTTATAGGATCCATGACAGAAGTTCCCATATCTCATAATGTCATGCACAAGTGCCAACCGGGCCATCACATCACATGATTTTAAAACCATTTTAAATAACATCTTAAGGTACCACCATACTTTTACATTTTCAAAACATAATCCCATTTCTCAATGCCATTTTCTAATCCATGATAAGAATAAACAACACACTTAAATATTCCCAAATTTTCCTTTATATCAATTAGTAATCAAACTACATATAAAAATGAAAAATGAGCTGAGAATTAGTTGCCACATTTACCCAAAACTACTAACATCCATGAAACACACTTCAGATGCTAGTAAGGATTTATAAATCTAATTATACATTTACAATACATCTCTTTTATAAGAAACCATGGAAATAGACATAGAAAATTTATATAAGTTTATATATGATAAATATCATGATTTATAATTAATATGGCCTAAAAAATATATATACACCAAACAATTATAAAATAAACATACATTGAAAATTATTAGAAATTAAATAATTCAAATCAATTGTGTTAAAAGAGGGAACTTACCTCAAATAGATTGTGTGATAATTTAGAAAATGAAAAATCAAATCTTCCCTTTTCACTAGCACACATATTCCAGGTTTCTTCTATGAAAGGATACAATTCCCATATGGACATTTTTATGGTGAAATATGTATAAGGGGATCCTTACATATATTCTTATACATGTATATAGCCCATTACACATATACAATTAGGAATTTTCATATACACATTTTAGAACAAGTAGTACCATCATATATATTCATCCTTCCATGGGTGAATATATGAAAATTATGATATTACATATATCCATTCCTTTTTGTGAATACTCAAATAAGAATCTAAAAATAGTTTCTCACATCATCCCCAACAAGGGACAACATGTACTAAAATAATATTAGGGACCAAAAAATCACATGAACTATAATTAAAATTAGATAAAAACAAACTTATACGAAATCCAACCTCAAAATAGTATAAAAAAGACCAAAACAGTCAAAAAAAATTCATAAATAGTGGAAACATGCATGATCTCTCTTATTGACACGTTGTCTGGTCATGCGAGATGGATCATCAGTGCTGGGAGGATCAGTTTTTGGGACACCAATTGGTCGAGGAAACCCTTGGGATACCCCGACTATCATTCTTCAGATATCAAATTCAGTAGTGCAAGTGATGATTTCAACTAGATCAATACCTCTTTGAAGGCTAATAAGATGTCTGTGTTCGAAAATATTGTCATGAGTGGGGAACCTGATAGGTGTTACTTCTCGGCTACTAGCTCAGGCAGGTTTACCTCACAAGGTTTCATGAGTATCATTCAGCTAGATAGCTCCACCAAAGCTTGGGTGCCAGCACTATGGTGCAATGAAATCCCTATAAGAATGAACTTTTTACTATGGGGAATCAGGAACAGGGTCTTACATACGGAGGACAACATAGAGCACCGGGGCATTGCTTTGGCCTGTCGATGTTTCTGTTGTACTAATCACACGAGCGAGTCGGTGAAGCACCTGTACTTCCAAAGTCATTGGGCACTTCATATTTGGTCCCTGTTCACGTATAATCCATGAAGAAATGATGGAGAGTATTCTTTACAGGAATACGTGGAGTGATGGTTCTCTGTCTCGGGGTCTTCTAGCCAGGAGCGGACTGTTAGAATGATCATCATTGTGGCTTTGTGTTGGGTGCTTTGGGAGGCCCGCAATCAGGTTTAGAGGGGAGAAAATCATTCATTGTTGTTCCTCCAAGCTAGTCTCAAATCCCTCATCTTCGAGCTTGCTTCTCAGATCAATGGTAGTTCGATGTCAACTGGGGTTAGTAATCTACTCAACCTCCCCTGATTTCTGAGAAAGGGGACTGGTGTGTGGGTTAAATGGCACCCGCCGGTTATGGGATTCAAACTCAAAATTGAGGGTTACTACATGGGGGGAATAATGAGAGGGGGAGGAGTGCTGTGTGATTCCTCAGGCTCAGTTTTCATCGCATTTAGTGCCTTTTATATTCCTGGAAATTCTCTGAGTGCGGAGGTCCATGCACTGGCTTCGGGTCTGTCGGTGTGTAAAAGAGAGAAGTTTACAGCGTCCGAAATTGAGACGGACTCAGAAAACCTTGCGAAGATCATGAAAGGGACCAGTTGGGTTACTTTGGAGCTCACTTACCTCATTAGAAGGTGCAATATCGGAACCTCACATGGGAATCTTATTCATCACAGTTGGAGGGAGGCTAACATCAAGGCGGACTCCCTTGCTCGCTTGGGTAGGCAAGACATGCCTCTCATCATTTATGACTCTCTTCTCTCCCTCCCTTCTGAATGTGCCTCTATTGTGCTGGGGGATGCTCTTGGGCTCCACCATTTCCGACCCCCTTGAGGGGATCTTGTCGTCCCTGACCTTTTCTTTTCGAATAAAAAATAAACTACTACTACTACTACTACATACACTCGAACCCAACCCAACTGACCCAAATCACACCAAAATGATGTTAGAAAACCAAAAAATAATTTTTTACCCATTACATAGGGTTCGACCAAAATGAATGGGGAGATGAGGGAGGAAAAAATAAATCGAAATGGAAATGGTGATGACCTAGAAACCCTACCTTAAATATTAAACAACAAAACAAGATAGAATCCAATGGTTTCATTAGACACAGTGAATCTGATAAGTGAGGGTTGGATTATTACAATAGAGGAAGAGAGGGAAAAAGGAGGAGGAAAATAATAAATAATGAAATAATAAAAATATAGTAAAATAAAAAATAAAAAAACAATTTCTCAAAAAATTTCTGAATCTAACACTATTTTTTCCACAATTTAACAAAAATTGTGCCAACTTTGTGTTGGATCATTCCTAGGATGGGAACACTCACACAGTTACCCCTCAGTAGATACATAGTTGTGAAAACAATGTTATGACTATGTAATGTTGATATATCAAATAAAAAATAGAAATGACATACATTCAGCATGGTTCAAAAGATAACGTTCAAGCCATGCTCCACAACATAGAATCACCTCGACACTCGAACACGAACATCTATGATACTCTTATCATTTCTGGATTAATATGAAATAGAAAAAATTCCTCCCCAAATATAAATCTCAAACCATTGACTATATAAACTTTTAATATTTGGTACAATAAATAAATAAATTAAAATAATTAATTTTTTTTAATGATGGTGTGTGATAATTCACCCCAACCAAAACACTTTCTACCTCCATAATGTCACCTATCCATACGAAGAACAAAACACGAACTCCAAATAGAATGAAGTGGAATGAAACCAAAAAAATCGATATGATACTATTAAATTCCCATGACACTCCTAAAAAAATATTAGGAAACCAAAATAAATGAGATCTGTAGTGGATGTCCCCACCGTAAGATACCATCTAAAATCAATCAAGATAGAATGAATCTAGAACAACATACATGATGGGTATCCACACCATTTATGAACTATACCTCTTATGATTACTTTGGATATCCCACCACAGGCCAAAAAACCCTAACTCAAGGGCAACCCTATGGGAATCTAATGAAACAGTAAAATTATTAAAACCCTGATTCATCATTTCCACAAGACTTGAGCATCTCCCAAAAGATCACAATAAGAACCAAATCCAAACCAAAAATAATACAACTACTCTTGATTCACTACGAAATCACAAAAAAAAATAACTACCTAATTGAAATACCCCCATAGTCAGTGAATAACATGGTCATTCTTACAAGAGAAATGAGATTACATTATTGGAACGCAAATAATCCCTACATCAACACTAATGAAAACAGTTTATCCAAACTTCTTCACAAACATGTGATTCTTGAAAGCATGCAGGAATCTATCCAGGGAATATGGATGGAGCCGTGGTGTCTTAATGCATACCATACCTCCCATCCAAGAGATGACATCTGCTAACAAAACTATTTCTTTTGAAGATAATACATTCAAAACCATTCATAGTGACAAAAATATCTACACTTAAGACATGATTTTGGAGGTTTATTGTGAGATTCCATATATATCTAAAACCAACCATACTAGAAAAAAACCATTTAGTGATTGGTAAAATGAGATGATGGTAGTGACTAGGAGAACATCTCAAAATATGTCCCACATACTCTAAACTGTATGGGGAACCATCTAAAACACCAAAATAAGTAGATATCAACATCCAAAGGATTACCTACAGGTCTATCCCTAAAAAAAGAATGATATCCTTGTTTTTTCGACATAGACCACACATGAATGGAGGAGCTTCCAACTAATTTCATGACACATTCACAATATAAATGAAATGTAGTTTATTAAAATTTTCAACATACCCCAACACTGTTAGTTGATCGTGTCGAGATTCCTGAACATCTTGAACATTCTTCCACTTCATGTCCTCATGTATATAATATTCTCTCAATGTGGTATTCAAAATCGAATAAGATATCCCAATATTCTATAAGGATGGAATGATCACCTTATAGTAGTCTAGCACCAATCCTTTAATCATTCCTAAGACATGTCACATGCTCATGAAATATGATGTTCATAAATAACATGAAGATACTATCGAAATTCCCAAGTAACTCCAAAACCTCTAATTTTATTTAATATTTATAGATATTGGAAATTTTTGAGAAGATCACATTTGCACCACATAACTAGTAGTCTATAGAAGTATGAAATATAGATGAAATTCTTCAGAATCTATCTAGTCATTTCTACGTGTAATTCACTCATTAACTTAAGACAGTAAACCAAACCAAATCAAATACAAATTAAATCTCAACCAAAACGAAACCACATCAACATCATTAAACAACCCTAGAATCCCCATTTAAAAACAAAAAATTTTATAGTCACTAAATTTAAAAATCAATTACTCCTTTTTAAATAAAAATCATTTTCCATTTTCAAAATCATTTCAGCATATCTGCATTAAAAATTCCAAACAAAAACAAAATTTTCCCATTGAATCCCAAAACACATGTTAGATATATAAACCCTTTTAATGGAAATAATTTTACAATTTCACAAAAAATTATTGAAGAACCCACATCAAATCGTTGATTTAAAATACTCTACCATGGTATCCAATAAAACATGACATATGTGTTCATTATCACTCCCTCTTATATCATCCACACATATATACCAACATGTACATCCAACAAACACATGTTAATGTTAATATGGTATACCAAGTGTCATACGTAACATTAAATAATAAAATTCCAGCATTTAAAAAAATTTCAATTAACCTATCAATTAGATTATCTGGAATATTTCTAAATTATGAATCAATTTTTATTTGAAAACCCATTTTTCAAATAAAAACCATTTAGAGATGTTATTTTACATTAAAATTAAACTCTCTCCAACCCAAATCAGACTATAAAATCACTAATAACAATATATTAGGAAAACGAAACATGTGTCCTGGTATAACCCAGCCTCATTTTTTCACAGACCATGCAATGAGAAATCACCAAGCTCTGGAAGCAAATTAATTTTTTTATTAAAGAAGAATCATTAATGACGAATATCAATAGAAGTACAAGTACAAATTCAATAAGGGAAATTGTCCAACTAGATCTGGGTGGAGTCTAAAGGTCATAAGGCCGCAAGCTGATGGGTCGCGTTGTTTCTTTTCCTTTTTGTAAAAGAGAAGGTGCATGAAAAGAAGCACAAGCAGAGTGAGATAATTCTCTTAATGATGATGCCAGTAGACTGGAGACCACCCGCTTTGTGGTTAATAATGTCGATTATGGTAAGGAATTTAGATTCAATAATAATATCCCTCCATCCACATTCCAATGCGAGCAACAAACCAGCAAGGATGGGCATGGCCTCAGCAACTGCCGGTTCCCCGAAATCCTGATGTGGATCAAATTTTGCAGCAATGATTTTCCAAAGAAGATTACAGGCAAGAAGGCTGAGGTAAAAATCCCATCCTTTGGGATAGATACATCCACATTAATTTTAAGAATCCCTTACGTTGGGGGATTCTAATGATAGGGAGAGGTGAGGGTAGAACCTGGAAGCAAATTAGGTTATGTAGGTGAGATCCACATTAATCGATACACCATGTAACCCACTATGAAGAACCATATGAAAGTCCCTATAATCCCCCAACATAAAAAATCCCTTAAAAGAAAAAAAACTCCAACAACATTACACAGAACCAAAAATAAATATTTGAAACCCAACAACCCATGGAGACTCATTTTTAAATTCATGTTGTGGAGATTAGGAACTAACACACGACCTATGTTTTGATCCCCAAGAATCCTATATTCATTCTACCTGACATCCCACACAATAAAGGGCCTAAACTGATAACATTTTTTCAAAAACCAAGTCATGATTCCATAAGATATCACACCTTAAGAAGTATTTTATTAGGAAATAGTAGAATTACTAGTCCTACCTGGGTCGAAACATGTGTCGAGCATCTCAATTACGAAATATTTAACCAATAAAATTAATATATATAAACAATAATAAAACATAGAAAATTTATATATAAAAATAAAATATATCTAAATGGATAAACATATGTCCATGGGACCTCACGGGTCACCACTAATAATAGAACCATGCTTTCATTGAGAGATATCCAAAATCGGATGAACATAAAACTAAAAAGATAGTGTATGCATGAGCACTGGAAATCTCAGCAGGAATTATAAGGATAGAAAATGATATATTCGCCAACATTAATGAGAAATTATTTCGTTCTAGTCAAAAAGTGTGATATATATATATATCTATAAATAATTTTTTCTGATATTTTCAAAAATAAAAAACAAGAAACTATTTTTCTGAAATACCATTTTAATATTTCATTACAAAATTATATAAAAAACATGAATTATCACTTCAAAAAATTATATTAAATGATAAATTAAATCAAATCATGTATTATAATATGAAATTAATAATAAAGGTTTAATAGAATCAAGTACCAAAGGTGCCACAAAATTTATGTAGGAACACATGAATATAAAATTGTGGTAGTTTCTTAAACATGCATGGAATCTATCCTTTCACATACTCAGTTCAGACCCAACATCCAATGTATAGTGTAGCTCTATAGTCTATAATCATCTGGCTACTCTATAGTATCATCACTAGTGGTACATCCAACCGCACCTTTTAACAAATATAGGGGGTCCAAACATGACTAATAGAGGTCGATAACTTCCCTCACTCGACCCCCAATATGAAAATTGTCATTCCATCCATAATAGTACATGGTGAATAGGGAGGTCCACACAATTTTTGATCCATATTATACCAACATATACATAGATTTATTATTCTAGAAACTAACACCACTTATGGTATGACCCACTCTGTGGGTTTTCCAACATAGTGGTTCTTATCTAACATAAACACATATACAAATTCCAACTACTCCCTCACCGCACATGTGTTTCAAAACAATTTTCAAAACAACTAATTGTACCAGTAAGGACATTACATATAAGAATTAAATTAAAATTTTCTAATCTATTTCCAAATACTAGTTAAAAACACACAACATGTTAAAATGGATCCAAATGGGCCTTTAATTCATTTAGAAGTCAAACCACATCTCAAAATTCTAAATTGTTCAAGAATTAGATTACACATCTAACCAACACATTTTTGTCCGATGAAAAAATATCACAGTTTATGAATTGTCTATAAATATAACTTATACATTTATGATACTTCTTATTTAAATGAAAAAAAATTAATGAGACTTAGAAAAGTTGTGAAAATAGATAAGAACCAAATTCCCAAACCCATATTTATTATTACATTATCTATAAATATATATTTCACATAAATATAGGATAAAAACAAATTTAAAATTGCTAACTGATTAAGTTAATCAATTTATTGATTTTTTAATAGGGGACCTTCTTCCTTTTAGTGGTGAATTACTTTATACAATGAAGAATAAAATATTCACTTTTTCCATGAGATCATATGAAAATTATCTATTATTCAAGGAAACATGTCCCATTTTTACATATTTTTCATTGAAAACTATACAAAATGGGGTACTTACAAATAGGATTATTAGTTTATATACCACTACATATATACAAACATGGGCATTTTAATTTACACATATAATAAAACCAATCCCCATCATATATATTAATCTTATAATTAGTGATTATATATTAAGGGGGAACATTGATAAATATATTCTTACATGTGAATATGAATACAATACTTTGAAAAAAGGGGCTAAAATCCACCACATCAATTATTGAGACAAACTATAATAATATTATGGACCAGAAAATCAGAAAACCCAATTAATAATTAGTTAAAATTTAAAATAAAAAAACCACCCTCAAAATAGTGTAAATAAGACCAAAATAGTCTGAAATGATTCACCATGGAAGGAGAAAACTAAAATATGCATGAAAAAGACTCGAGAGACCTCCTACAAACTCTAATGATTGATGAAAACAAAAAAAATGATTAATCCTTAACGTAGTGTTTGGTTGAAATAAATGAGGTGATGAGGGAGAGAAAATCAAAATAAATGGAAAGAGGGGGTATTTGGAGACCATACAATGATGTTATGACCAAAAAAAAGACAGAATATGGTCTTTTCCTCAGAGAAAATGGAGTTTATAAAGGGTGGGGGTTCATACACTAACATTGAGAAATAGAGGGGAAAATCAATAAGAAAAATGAAAAATAAAGAAATATCAAAAACCCTAAATTTAAAAGATAACCAGTTTTTGAAAAAATTAACTGAGCAACCAGGCTAGTTTACCAAACCATGCGCAAACTGTGTGCTGGCCACTACCTATGCCAAGATCCCCCTCACAATTAGACAAGGTTAGATGCAGCGTGTATAAAACCCTGATCTAACCATGAAAAATATTATAGTCAAGTCAATAAATTAAACCACACACTTTCCACACAGTTTAGTAGACCATACCCAAGTTGTGTGCCAAACCATAGACTTAGATAAGCACATGCACAGACACTACATTGTTAATCCAAACTGTGCAGGGTAACTTTGAAACAACCAAAACATATCAAAAAATACAATTTTTGACTCTATGACTATCAAAACTCAAAAGAGAGTATAAATTCATTTTTAAACAAAATAAAACAATTAATATTTCGAGGTTGATGGTTGCTAAAGGTGGCAGTTCATACATATGAATGATCAACATTATAATTTTATAATAGTTCTAATGGTATGTAGATATATAGAAAACCATTTAGTCCATACATATATATTACATCTAAATTAATTAATATTAATTACATAACGTTTTAGAACGTTCTAGTATAATTATAGTTTAATATAATTTGTATGCCAGAATCCTAAAAAACATTTTAATTATAGTCATACATCATATCCCACATACATGTTCATAACTATTATCTTTCATGGGCATATCATATATAAATTTCATATTCAAAACCCAGGAAAGGAAATATATGAACGGTTGGTATATAATGCTTAGTAAGGGAATGGAAAAGGGTTATCAGACATTATATAAACATAAAACAAAAAAATTAGTCTGGGAATAGGAACATAATATTTTAAAGCCATACAATTATTATTATATATCCTGATCTAGAGTCTAGGAATAAATAATGTTAATTTATAAGAAAAGAATCATAATGGAATCAATGAACATAATCCATAATAACATAATATTTATATAAGGAAATGTAATCCTATCATGCTCATAATCTCAAAAAATCATTTCCATAGTAGTTAATGCTCTTTACCAAGACTATAATAGTTTAATGGGTTTACCATCACAACCATTTTAGTAGTCATGCATCACTCTTAAGAATAACATAGTGGAAAATTTTAGTTACGGAAGATGGTCCATTCCCCATTCTATTTATTCTTATATAATGAGATATTATTCATTACATAATACATTATGATGAATTACTTTTCCAACCCCTTACATAATGAATTTCAATCATATACGTGAATGAATATCATAAATCATTCATCCTTTCAGAACCCTTGATATGAAATGAGTTTCATAAACATTTCATCATTTCATCATATCCAAACACATGTTAAAATAATAAGATTTAGATGTGTTGTTCCATAAAATTCATAATCCCTCTATGGAAAGAATAAGGATTCAATCCTTGGATCATATACTATGTTAATAATAAGTCATGTTATGGTTTTATTGACATTGATGGATATAAATATGATTAAATGTCCATTACAACATTCATGAGAAAATAAAAAATTCCATTTTTATGTGAATAAATAAGAAACTACAATCAAATAATGGAAGAAAAATTATTTTATTTTAACATTTAAATAAATCATCTATGAAAAAAAATTTATGGTTGATGGAAAATATGTTCAATTTTATTATGTTAAATAAAATTCTTTTGGTTTATTTTTCAAAAAAATGACAAAGTATCTTGTTTAGAATATTGAAATATATTCATTTTAAACCCTATATTATGATATCAAACATGGGAAAATATTACATTAAAAAAAAAAAAATCATAATAAAATAATAAATTTTTTTGAAAAAATTGATATTAAATAAATTTCTTTTCCTGTAGAAGTGATAAATGAATTTTACATTTGTTAAAAACATATTATCAATCTCCTATGAAAAAAAATAAATGAAAATTAAGTGAAAATATTTATTTAAATGAAATTAAAACATTAGAATAAAATATAATACTTTATTGGGAGATATTTTATCATATTTAATAATTAGAAGCATTGTCATAAATAGTCCAGATAAATAATGGAATTCTAACTTAAAACCCTTACAATTAGGTCATGTTCTTTGAAATAAATCTAAAAAAAATTTATAATAAATTTTTATTTATCAATGTTCTATAAAATAGTTATTTACATACATAAGTGGCCCTTTTGATCAAATAAAAAATGAAGAACCCAAAGAAGAGATAAATATTTCATCACCACTTTCAAGTTCTTTTCTTCTTCCGCATCATCTTTCTTTTTTGTTTCCATTCTAAAATAATAACCCAAATATCATCTATATACTATGTTGTTGTTATAAAATTTTAAAACCATATTTATTATTATATCAATATTATAAATGACAATGTCACTATACACACATACATACGGATTACCCTCTCCACATCGTGGTTTAGTTTTCTTTCAAAAAAGTCATTGTTTTGATGGTTATAATAATGAGTATAAATGACGTAAATAATAAATATTACATGTTAATGATTCTGTATATATTACATACCATAAAATTACATATGATTTCACCCTCAATATAATGATATTATCGCTCGTGCGTACGTACAGATTATCGTCTCCTCGAACGCGATGGGATTCACTCACCATCGTAATCATTCAATAATAATTTTCATTTTATGATAAGAAATATTTTTTATGAACATAATATCATTATTTATATGAATAAAATATATCATATCTATAACAAACATGGCTTACGTAACCAATCATATAAATGAAAACAAAACAGTTAACCCCAAAAACGATGATACAAATAAAATATTATTAAAAAAATCAATATTATAAGATTATATATGATATCATAAAATTAATAACAATTTTATAACTAATATACATGAGTTTAACATACCAAAGACAAAGGAAAAGTACAAGGTAAGGGTTAATTTCACAATCTCTTTATTATCCGAGGTTGTTTTTACATAAGTATCAACGGGACCTCTTTATCATCCACACCCATGTTTTCTTAAAAATATATTTCAAAAACTATACTATTTACTAGACAATGGGTTAAATTAATTTATACCCTTATTTTACCATATATTATTTTAATGGAATTTTTCCATCATTTTCCACACATGCTAAATTATGTCCATTTTGAAAAAATTAAGTTAAGAATGTTTTTTAACTAATACGGAGGGTGTATCTATTTCCCGCCATTGTATCATAATCTAACCTTCCCTTAAAATAATATAAAAATATTTTCAAAATAAATGTTTTCTTTTATAATTACATGACTTCTAAATGATTTCAAAATAGAAATAGATATTTGTCTAAAAAGGCTTCGATTTCATATATGTCAACAACATTGGATGGATTTTATGCTTGTCTGAAGTTGATTTGTTATTATAAAAAACATACATATTGTTTTGAAGGATTTGTGATATGTTTGACTGTGGAGGCGTTATTTTTAAACCATTCATTTTTTATGGATAATTTATTGACATTTTGTATTCTAGATTTAATATGAATGTTTATGTTATGTTTAATCATTTTCATATGTGGATTGTATTAGACATAGTAAGTTATGGGTGGAGCATTCTATAGCTCTTCGATGCATCAGAATGTTTCATGAGACAAACTACTATATTGGAAAAACTCTGTGACAAAATCTTATTTGTAGTCATGTAAAAAGGCCTTGACTATGTGGTTATGAAGTCTGGCATTATTCATTATATCATTATGAAAGTGGTTATTGGTATTCCATGTAATTATTTTTCATTATGAATATCCATGTGAATTAGTAAATGGAATTATTTATTCTTTTCCTGGCCATATTATACTGAAGATTAATTTTAAAATGCATCTCTTTTAGTCTTATACAGTTCCTTAAATGATTATTCTAAATTATGAAAGTTTCTGCCATATTGTTATCCATAATGTGAATTTGAGGTCACCCCTTTCTATGTATTATTGTGTCCCATGATGTGAAGAAGTATTTTATGGATGAACTGCAGGGATAGGATAAGGATATAAGTGTGTTAAAAAGGGAAAAAATGTTGTTTATGTTTTTATTTCATGATATAATGTAAAACTTATGAATGTATCAAGTACATCCATGGATACTAAACTAATCGGTCTTTCAGGACATGAATCCTTGTATCATGCTAATGTTATTTAATAATGCACCTAATCTATGTAACATGGGTCGGGGAATTACAGTTGGTATCAGAGAAAGTTTAGTACAAACCTTGGAAGATAGTTTTAGAAAAACTCTGATTACAAAACATTATAATAAGATAGACTTTGAGGATTAGTATTGAAGAACTTCCTAGAATTTTGGTACTGTAGAGATTTTGTGAGTTTTCCATGAAATACATCCATGTATGGATACGAGCAGGTTGAGGTGGCTCTGGCACAGATATACCTAGGGGAAAATTATGAAAACATCGCTTTGAGCTAGACTCGATTGGGAACAGGTGCATGACAATGAGCCTTACTGCACATTTGGATACGACACACTTGTAGGATATTCTTACAATAATTCTCATTTTTGATTAAAACCATTATGAAGGTTTTATGAGTATATACATCCTCAAAGGAATCATTTTTATGATAATAGATTATATCTATAAACTGTTCAATTTATGTTTACTATTTTACAAGTTAGGAATTTTTTATTGTGAATCATAAACTAATATAGTGTATGCCATTTGTAAGATATTAAGCCTAGTGGAAATAATGGAAATAGTATCAATGCACGTAATCCATGTAGGGATTTCTCTCACACTCAAGATAATAATAGTGGAGTTGGTGAAGGAACTAGTGTTGCTCAGTTTATCACCATACTGGGACAAACACACTCAGGTTATGAATAATATCCTTACCCGTATCGAGATCCTTGATCCAAAATATGGAGGATCAATGTTAGACCAATTATTTAGGAAAAAACCACCAACAATCAATGGGAGTACAAATCCATTAGTATCTTAGAAATGGATAAATTCCATAGAGAAAATATTTCACTCTTTGGGGAGTAGCGAAAGGGAAAAGGTTGTCATGACAATTTATCGCCTCACCAGAGATGTTGATCAATGGCGGTCATTTATTCAAAACACAACGAATGATGATGATGTATAAAATATGGAATGGAGGGTGTTTAAAAAAAATTCATAGAAAAATACTATTTTCAAGACCTTCAAGAGTATATGGAAATGAAATTTATGATTCTGAAGAAAAATGTGGATAATAATGTCGTAAAATATGAGGCTAACATTACATGGTTAGAAATTCATATAGCAGATTATATACATAACCCAATGAGTATGATTGGTCGATTACTTGATGGTTTAAAACCATTTATTCATCGTGCATTAGTCTAACAATCCATCTCATCATAGGATGATATTGTCTCATGTGCTATAAAGATATACAAATAATTCTCTAAGTCATACGACTTTAAAGAAAAGTAGAAGATGAAGAGATATTCTAAACACTCTGGAAATGGAAATATGGGGAATATGGGGAAAGTTGAATATCCATCCTATGGTAAATTTGGGAACAAAAACCCTGGTACATTCCAGAAGATAATGGGAGTCTGTTACAAGTGTTGTGAAAAAGGCCACCATGATCGTGATTACAAAGTGATGAAAGAGGTTGTGGAGTGCATCAATTTTAGAGAAAAGGGTAATTATGCAAATGAATGTCCTAAGCACCAAGGGAAATAACCACATACAAGTAAAAGAGATCTAGGAAAAGATTATGTGATCACTACTACTGAGGTTGAAGCTCCAAAATAAGTGATGTAAAGTAATTAAATGGTTTCCTCAATTTTAGCCAATTATTTATTTGATTCTGGATGATCACACTGTTTCATATATTCAATTTTTTCTATGAAAATTAAATATTTTCAATTTAACATAACAAGTGACATATTAGTCAAAACACATAAGGGAAGTATCATTGCAACAATGTTTTATGAATTAGTTTCGATTAGGTAATATAAGTGTTCTTTATCTACTGATCTCATTATCATACCATTGATTGAATTTGATACAATCCTCAGAATGTTTTGGCTTTCAGACCATGACACGAAAATTTATTGTAAGGAGGAGGTTACAATTTTTGACGATGATAAGAAGTACTTTATCGTTAATAGAGAAACATCACCACAATATTCTTATCTAGATCCACCCCCAGTAGCTGAACTAAATACAATTATTGGGGAAGAAGAGAATGAAATAACTATAGGTGAGGAAAAGAATGTTCTAATAGAGGACGTACCTATTGTGCAAGAATATGTTGTTGTGTTTCTAGAGGACTTACCTAGACATCCTCTAGAACAAGAAATTGAGTTTTCCATAGACTAAATTCCTGGATCAAGGCCCATATCAAAGACCACTTATAGAATGGATATTGTGGAAGTAGTGGAACTAAATAAACAACTAGTGGAATTGAGTAATAAGGTATTTATATGCCCTAATGTTTCTCTTTGGGGGCCACTATCCTTTTGGTCAGGAAGAAAGACAGATCTATGAGTATTTGCATTGACTACAATGATATCAATGCTATAACAATAAATAACAAGTATACCCTACCTCACATTGATGATTTATTTGACCAAATTCATATAGATCAATATTTTTCAAAGATTGGTCTTCGATATGGATATCATTAGTTGTGTGTGAAGAAAGAATACATTTTGAAACCAGCATTTTGACCCAGGTATAGGCATTGCATGTTTACAGTAATTCCTTTTCCATTGAGTAATGCACCCTTTGACTTAATTGATCTAATGAATATAGTTTTGTAGGAATATCTTGATGAAATTGTATGGTATTCCTTGATTATATCTTTATATACTCCAAAATATCTGAAGATCCTGAAAATAATTTGCGGATTATTTTAAGGACTCTTAGATGAAATGAATTATATGGGAACTTTAGAAAGTGTAAATTTTGGCTTCAGTGGATTTATTTTCTTAACCATATTGTCTCTAAGGATTGAATCTTGGATGATCCTTCAATGACCAAGGCAATGCATGAATGGACAACACTGACAAGTATAACTGAGGTACACAGTTTTATTGGTTTATCAGGTTATTATTGGCATTTTTTCCAGAATATTTCTCGATTAGGTAACCCATTTACCAAGATCACACATAAAGGTTATAAACCTATTTGTAAATAAGAGTGTCGGAATGTTTGGAATAACTGAAGAGAAGATTAGTTAAAGCTCCTTTCTCGACTCTACCATTGAGGAATGATGGGTTTGTTATTTATAGTAATTCTTCAATGAATGGACTTTGTTGTGTCCTTATGAAGAATAATAGAGTTAATTACTATGCATCATGATAGCTAAACATTCATGAGAAAAATTATCCCAATCATGATCTAGAGTTAGAAACTATAATATTTTCATTGAAGATATGGAGACATTATCTCTATAGTGAAAAATGTGAGATTTATACTGATAAGAAGAGTTTTAAGTATATTTTCTCACAAAATTAAAATAACATTAAGCCAAATAGATGGCTTGAGCTATTCACGAATTATTATTGAACAATACACTACCACCCGGGGATGGAAAATAAGATTGAAGTTTCTTTGTGTAGAAATGATCATGGAGTTTTGAACAGGATGAGATTTGAAAGAGATCATATTTATAGGGATCTAGTAAAAATGGATATGGGAATAACCATGGAAGGTAAAACATCAATAAATTTTCAAATATTTTCCAAACCATATTTACTTGAAAGGAAAAAAAATCAGGCTATTGATGAGGACATCGAGAATAAAATTATAGTTTTGTACGATGGTAGACTGATCAACATCATATATGAAGATGAGATTTTGAAATTTCAGAAAATACATTGGGTTCTTAACTTACCGAATCTAAAAAGGGATTTTTTCGATGATGCTCGTAGCTTCAATTTCTCTATACACCCTGGGAGCACCAAGATGTATAGAGATTTGAATGATCATTTTTGGTGGGACAACATGAATAGAGAGATTCCAGATTATGTGTCAAGATGTATGGTTTTTCAACAAGTGAAATATGGAAGGCAACAACCTGGAGGATTTATTCAACCTATCTCCATACCTGAGTGAAAATGGGATAATATTATGATGGACTTTGTCATAGGACTACCAGACACTCCTAGAAGGAATGATGAAATATGGGTCATTGTTGATCGTCTTACCAACTCATCACATTTTCTTGCAATAATAGAAGACTTTCCAATTGAACGTTTAGCAAGACTGTATATTGATGAAGTTGTAAGACTACATGGAGAACCCATGTCGATTGTTTCTGATCGAGATCCCCATTTTACATCCAGATTCTAGAAAAGTCCTCCTAAATCCTTAGAAACTGAACCTCTTTTGAGCACTACCTAACATGCTCAAATCGATGGACAATCAGAACAGACAATTCAAACCATAGAATACAAGTTAATATCTTTCTCACTTTACATTCATGTTATGTGTGATAAATATTTTCCTCTAGTAGAATTTTCCTATAATAGTAGCTTTCATTCAAGTACTCAGATGGCACCACATGAAGCGTTATATGGAAATAGATGCCACACACAAACTTTTTGGGATGATTTTGTTGAAAGAAAACTCGTAGGCCCTAAAAATGTTGAGGAAACGATGGAAAAGTTGATGGTTATCCCAACCCACATCAAAGGATCTCAAAGTAGGCAAAAGATCTATGCTGATAACCAAAGGATAGATTTGGAATTTTAGGATAGAGATCACGTTTTCTTAAAGGTATCACCATGGAAGAGATTTATACGATTCAGTAATAAGGGTAAATTAAGTCTAAAATACATCGGACCATTCAAAATTATAGAGTAAATTACAGTTTTGGCTAACATTTAGGCAATTCCACCATGTCTCTCCAAAGTTCAAGATGTGTCCCATGTATCAGTATTGAGAAAATATATGTGTGACCCAACACATGTACTCAACAATGGATAAATTTAAGAGGAACCTGGTCTATTTTACTTTGAATAGAATGTTATGATTCTTGATACAAGGGAACAAGTGTTGAGAAAACGAACGACTCGTTTGGTAATAGTTCTATAAAGAAACCATAAGACGGAAGAGGAAATTTGGGAACCCATGGAACATATGATGAAGAACCACCAGAATCTTCTTATGTAGTAATATTCTATAAATTTATAGGATTAAATTATTTTAAGGATGGAATAATGTCACACCTCAAGCTTCCATGGTATATTTCCATCTGAATAATGCAATAACTTTCATTGTACACAAACATCAAGATTCTAACACACCACGAATAATCAAACTAGCCGTTATGATTTGTAATACTCAATTTTTGAAAATTTATAAATTATATTTTTCAAAATGTACTTCATTTTTGAAATCATAATATCAAAATTATCATAGGGTGAATTTTTTGTATTATTCTAAAAACATTAAATTTTGGAGGAATAGTGAAAAACACTGCGTTATTGGTTAAAACTCACTTTTTATTTAAATAATTAGTTATTTTATATAAATTTACTTTAGGCCAAAATAGATACATAATACCTATATATTTTCAATGTAATTCATTGCAATAAATTTATAATATGTTTAGATATATAAAATTTTATCGAACTTTTTACCCTCTTTTACCCACCTTATAGGAGCATTTTCAAATTTACTTAAAACAAAATTTTACCTCTTTTTTGAGTTGAATTTAAAAAAACTAAGAGACACAGTTAATTTTATTAAGTAAATGTGGTTCAATAAGATGAAAATAATTTTTGGTGAATGGTAATTTTTTACTTTTATTTACTGGGGTTAAAAGTAAATAGGGTGATTAAGGTTAAAAAATGATTTCATAATTACCCCAAAAAATGTATTAATTCTCTTAGATAAGTATAATTATACCATAATAAACATTATAAAAAAAATATTATCCTCTTTTCTCTACATGGATTAGATTAGGACATTTATTATTATTTTATTTAAAGAAGATTAAAAAGAGTTAAAGTCAATGTTTAATAACTAAACCATTTTTAATATACAATTACACACAATATAAATTAGACTATAAATATTCATTATAAAGATATAACAATTTCCTAAATAATTTTATTTTATTTATAATTTTTATTCTTTATATGATATAATTTATTTTTGACACAATGATGATGCAGTAATTACCTTATCAATGAAATATTAATATAATTGATATTATAAGTATCCAAATAAATGTAAATTAACACTTCTGATGAATTAAACAAATTTTATTGGTAAATATGAGATTCTAGGGTTGTTTAAATATATTTTATTATAAGTGATAATGTTCTTATTGATTTCAAAAAAAAAATTAAATACTAAATAGTGTCAAAATTGACATAATTGAGTTTTGAAAACAAATATTATATTATTTATTGACATAATATTCCTAAAAATCCTAGTTTCATAAAACAAAAATATATAAGGATATATATATATATATATATATATTAATAATGAACCACATGGGGTTCTCTTGGCTTGTTATTGTAGGTTTATTCCCCATATAATATAAAAAATACAAAGATACATGGTAAATGTCAAACTATTTAACTAAGAGATAAATATAAAAGATAAGGATAATATGATGACCTAAACCTATATAAAACCTATTGGTTGAGATATTTTCGACCCATTCCCACATTAGCCATTAAATAATTCATTTTTGAGCCATTAGAAACTGGAAATGATTTTATTATAAAATAATATATCATCCTTTTCTTAAATAGACCCTCACCTCTCTTATAAAAGGCACTTCCCCATATCTTAATTTCAAATGATCAATGCATTTTGGCTCTGCCAAACCATACCCAAATATCCTCCCAATATTACTCCATTCATTCTAGATACCTTCCTCAGGTCATAAATGCTACTTATGGAGCCCTTTTGGTCAAATCAAAAGGAAGAACCCGTAAAAGAGGTAAATATTTCATAACCTCTTTCAAGTTCCTTTATTCATCCACTTCCACTTTATATGTTATTTACATTCTAAAATATTAACACCAGTATCTTATGTATAATTTGATTTCATTATTAAAATGATACAACCATATTAATTATTCTATCCATCCTATAAATGGCAAAGTCACCATACGTGCGTACGTACAGATTACCGTCTCCATGTCACTGGGTAGTTTGTTATTCAAACACTTCATTATTTGGATGGGTAAAATAATGAGTAAAAATAATGTAAATAATAAATATAAAAACATAATGATTCTTTATAAATGATATAAAATCCAATTACATATGATTTCTCAATCAATATAATGATATTTCTGCTCGTGTGTACGTATGGATTATTGTCTCCAAGAACGCGATGAAATTCATTCCCCATCATAATCATTCAAAAATAATATTACTTTTAGGATTAAAAATAATGTTTATGAACATAATATCATTCTGTATATGAATCAAATACATCATTTCCCTAACAAACATGGCTTACGTAACCAATCCTATAATGGAAAATGAATTAGTTAACACCCGAAATGATGATACTACTAAAATATTATTAACAAAGTAATAATGTAAGATCATATTGGATATAATATTTGTGTATATAGTTATTGTATAATTTAATACCAATGTTTTTACTATTATAAAGAAGTTTATCATACCAATGACTAAAGAAAAGTGCAAGGTATGGGTTAATTTCAAAATCTCTTTATTATCCGAGGTTGTCTTTACAAAAGTATCTATTGGGACCTCTTTATCATACAAATCCATGTATTCTTAAAAATTTATTTCATAACATTTTTACTATTTAATAGAAAATGGGTTAAATTCATTTATACCCTTTTTTGACATTATAAGTTTTGAAAGCAATCCTTCTGCCATTTTCCAAAAAATATACTTTTTGACCTTTTCGACAAAATTAAGGTAACAATGTTTCTTAACATATATGGAAGGTGTGGCTATTTACCACCATTATAACATCGATGAAGCTTTACTTAAAATATTATAAGAATATTATCAAAATAAATTTTTTCTTTTATAATTAAATGACTTCTATATGATTTCAAAATAGAAAGAGATATTTCTCTAAAAATGTTTTGATTTCATATATGTCAACATCCATTGATGGATTTTAAGCTTATTTGATGTTGATTCATTATTATTCAAAAGTCCCAATTTTGTTTAAGGATTTATGATATGTTTGACTATGGATGTGTTATTTTTACACCATTCATGGTTTATGGATAATTTGATCACATCTCGTATTATATTTTTAATATGAATGTTTATGTTATGTTTAATCATTTTTCATATGAGGAATTAATTAGACTTAGTAAGTGACGAGTGGAGCCCACTATAGCTCCTCGATGCATTGAAAGGTCTCATGAGACAAACTAGTGTCTTGGAACAAGGCCTTGACAAAATATTATTTGTATTCTTGGCACAAGGCTTTGACTATGTGGTTATAAATAATTCCATCATGTATTATATCATTATGAAAGTGGTTATTGGTATTCCATGTAATTATTTGACTTGAAGAATATACCTGTGAATTAGTAAATTGAATTATTTAATTTTTTCATGGACATATTATTATGAAGTTTAATTTTAAAATGATGTTTTAGTCATATACATTTCCATAAAAGTTTTTGCTTATTTCTGAATGTTTCACCTATATTTTTATCCTTAATGAGCATTTGAGGTCACCCCTTTCTATGTTTTTTTACTAGGATTTGAAGAAGTATTTTATGGTTGAACTGTAGAAAAAATATAAGGATATAAGTGTGTTCAAAAGTGGACAAAATGCTGCTAATGTTTTTATTTCCTGATCTAATGTAAAACTTATAAAGGTATCAAGTACTTCCATTACTTCTAAACTGATCGGTATTTCGGGACATGATTCATTGTATCATGCCAATGTTATGTAATAATACACCAACACTTTGTAACTAGGGTCCAGGAATTATATAAAATTTATTTTTTATAGGTAATTATGAGAAAAAATGAGTGTGATCAGTTAAGGAGATTACCTACATTGAAACAATTTATTTTGATCTCTCATTAAGGGCTCTAGGGTAGGTATTTTTCCACGGAAATAACCTATATTATTTTTTTAAAAAATATATAAGATAAATTTATATAATTTTTCAAGCTATAGGTATAATGGTGTTTTAAATAACAAGGTTATATAGTTCCCTTTTATAATTGTAGTGAATAGAACTTTTAGAATTTTTCTCAAAATATTAAGTAATAATAAATTTATCCACAAACTAAATGCCTCCAAATGTATAGGAATTTGAATTAATTTTTTTTATAGATATGTAAAACCATTAAAAAATAGAATTTATATATGTTATGGTATAATTCTAAACATTGAAAGTATCATTAACCCTTTGTTATGGAATTTTACACGTAATTTTCGTCATAATTAGTCCGATAATAAGTGTTGTGATTTTTTATATATATCATGAAAATTGAACCATAACTGAAAAATTTATGAAATTATAGATCATCTAATATCCTTCATAAATTAATTATTTTTATTATTATTCAAATATTATTTAAAAGAATATTAATTTTCAAAAAATTTAATATTGTCAATTTTTACAATATTTATTAAATTTGACTGTAAAGACATAAAAAGGTATAATTTAAAATATAATACCTTAACACAATGATTATATGACAAAATTTCATTTAAAAATTATGTAACACTATACCGTACTTGGATTATATCACTTTAAATATTCACAAAATCAATTATATTATTTTTCTATTAATTGAAAAACAATTATCTTCATGTCGTGAAAGAATTTAAAGAAATTAGAAAATTTATAAAAATTATAAATAAATTAAAATCATGAATATAATATATATATAAAAATCAAACTATTAATATTTAATAATATTCTGTTTTAATTTATGTGAACACATATATGACATTTAAAACTAAAAGAGTGAATTTTTTTAAAATTGTTGGATATAAATTAAATATAATCAATTTTATTGGGAATGTGTCCAATAAAAAAAATAATATTCTAGAATAATTTGATAATTGTAAAATTACAGTCATCAAATAATAATTAGGAATAAAAATTATGGCTTTATTATTAATATTTATTAGTTATTATTATAGGTAACACTTTCCGAAGTGATAAATTATTCCACATTAATTATAAATAAAAAACAATTTTATGATACATACCAAAATTAAAAATCTTGATTATAAATATGGAATTAATTTTATCTAATTTAATAACTATTATTTTTATGAATTATGAAAATATAGTTCACAAAATGCAACGAAAATTGTTTTAAAAAATTACATTATGAAATGTAAACTAGATTTATTCATAACATGATCGAAGAAAAATACTTATAGAGTTTATAAAAAATTTGATCACCTAACCAATATATAAAATTAATTGTAATAATTAAAAAAAATTATTAACTTAATTTTTTAGGCTAAAAACATTTGGTGAACAAAATATGTTGATCAGAATATGTTTTCACTCAAATGATTTCTATTTTCAATTAAATCAATTTATTACAACTAAATTATTTTTATATATGAATAACCATTTATTTTTTATAATATAGATATTCTTTTTTAAAACCATCAACAAAATGTATATGAGAAAACATTTATTTTTTATAATAATATTATAGTAGTACATTGCGGTTCCGTTAAAATCAATTTAAATTATAATGCATGATGTCCTGATAATTAAATTATAAAAAATAATATTTCATAATATTTATCTTATTGTTACATTATCCCCCTATTAAAATTAATTTTAACCCAATTATTCGTCACTTTTATAAAAAAAATTGATGTCGCTTTTTTCCCATCACATCCCAAGATTCCCATGTAACTTACTAAATTTTTTTCACCATAAAACATTTACCTATTGAGTGGTATTGATTAATATACCACTCTACCATATACCTAGAATCTATATTGATTATTATGTATAATGATTTTCTTTCTAGATTTATATTAACTCATCGTATACTATGTGTCAGGTATTAGGATTATTATTCCTCATGAGAGATACATTGAAAACATCATGAGTTAGATACATGTTTTTTTGGAAGATCCAATCAATAATCTACCACCATAATACAATAAATATTTTCAAATAGATGGATATATCGATGGTCTCCATTTACACTCTTTAAAAATCTCATTATCCTCTTCTATGGGGATATCCATACGAATACATCATAATTGACTCCATGAACTATAAATTGCTGACAATTTTTATACTAAGTTTTTTGTTGAAACTATTATTATCAGATGTGTTTTTGAATTGGTATAATTATTTATATCACTACCTCAATTATATATGTTTCAAAAAGCTGTATTCACGAACAACATTCTAGTAGGTTTTATTTTTTCTCCTACTACTATGTGTGACATTATATAGATGCATCTAATTTCTACAGTGAAAAAAATATTGTAGAACAACCATAAATGGAAATCTTAACCCAAAACACATTTGATATCAATAGATTACGATCTCAACATTTCATATAGAGCATTAACAGTGATTTATTAATGACCATCTATTTATATATGATATCCTATGAAAAAACACAACTCTGTATCCAGAGCCTACTGAATACTTCTTTATAACATCAACGTAATCCTCAGGGCCTGTTTAAATTCAATTTATTTTGGTAAAACCTAAATTCTACAACTCCCTTTGTGTATAACTATGAATGTATCAAGATAGAAATATTATAAAATGGAAATGATGTTTTTTACTTTAAACATTGATCAATTATATCAAAAATACCACTATTAAATTTAAATGTTTTGGGGAGTCCAATGAAAAATCATGGTGTTGTTTTCCCATGTAAACTGTTGTATTCATAATGGTTGTAATATCCAAATAGTGTTATATTTCTCATCCATAACATGTATACATACAAAGAACCATGAAACATACAATGGAACACCTACTTCTACTAAATACCAATATAAATACTATTTAAAATATTAGTTCATCTTTTTATATCTTGGATGGAGAGATAATGAAGAACAATATTATTTTTTCATCATCCGATTATTCATATTTGTTACTGATAGAACACATACACAGTTCCTTACAATTATTATTCCAACACAAATAATGTTGAATTCTTGAACATTTCCATCCAAATTTTATATCTCTAAATACTCATTCATTGAATATATAATAATTATTTAGATATATGGTTGAACACCAAATTTACAAATATAATAATAATCTTCTTCCATCAAGATTTCAATTTCCATACATTTCAAATCATGAAATATTCAATAGATACCCAACCCTAGATAGCCTAGATCTATTTTTATACAAAAATTACATTAGTATAAGAATAATGAAAATTATGTTATAATAGTCCGAAATATTTAGTTTTCTAGGTTACCAAATAAATACATGATTCTTTTTTAGAGATAAATACACAAATTTGAAAATATTTTTTCATTTGAGGATAATAACTCTACTTAATCTTGGTAAACTTGCAAAACTCTCAGAATACACTTCAGTGAATCCTAAGGGAAGAAAACATAATAAGTGTGAGCTCAAATACTCAGTAGAGGTGAATATAGAGAAAGAAATAACTAATCAATGAGTGTAATTAATATGTAAAAGAAATAACTAACAAAATATGCCATGAATTCAATAAACTATGAAGTAAGTTACTAAAAAATATTGAAAGGTAAAAAAATAGACACTCACACCATTAAAAATATAGATAAAGAAAAACACAAATGAGCATTTAAGAAACTATAATCATTATCAACTAAATAAATATAATAATAAATAAATGCATCTATAGACTTTTTCATATAAAAAAATATGATGATTATTAAATTATGAATCAATGTAAAGGAAATTAAAAATTATTGGACGTTATGTTTAATGTTTATGAAAATCTATACTGTCAAGAAATTTTGAAGTATGTTTTAAAACTACAGGAAAAAACATATTTAATTTTTGAAAGTAATTTATCTAATGTGAAAATTTTGATACATTGAGGTTATATATATATTGTAGTTCCCACTCACATGTCCTAGTGTAATTCTTTACATATATCAATTAATTGAATTAACGAAAATTCTTTTTCAAATATCCTTGTTTAATGTTGAATATGGATATAGAATTATTTCACTAGATAATGAAAAAAATATCATATAAAATATAATATTTATTAATGGTATATGATTGGTGGAATAAAATCATATCCATGATGAATTATATAGACAATTCAGGGGAGTTAAATGCCTATTGATATGGACAAACTAATCATTTCAAGAGGAGGAACAAAGGAACAATGTATGTGAATTTAGACACTATGTTTGGTCAAATAAATCATAAAATATTGAGACGAATTATAAGGCTGTTATCAATATAACATATACATGTAATGTAAAAATAATTTATTTTTTATTTATGAATTGATATACTATAAAAATATCTTCTATGAATATTCATGCAAAAAATAATCTATTTTATATTAATTTTTTTTCAAAATAATTTTATTTGAAAATAAATTGTTTGAAAATATCTCTAAAAATTATCCTTTTAAAAATTAATTGGAATGTTCAATGAATTGAAAATGTGGAAATTTTTATATATAATACAAGATAAAATGAGGGTTCATTTTTAATGGTAAAATGGTTAGAATTATTCACTTTTTATAAAGTGACAAAAGGGAATATTTATGAAAAATATATAAAATAAAGAATTGGTTAAAATAGTATTAATATATAATTTTGGAAATTATAAAAACATTTTGGTTACCCATTTTATTTTATGATGTTTTTATATAAAAATCATTTCTCTTACTAAAGAGAAAAATTAATGTGTGCTTTCTGAAATACACACTCTATACCCTTTTATGTAACAACTAGGGGAAACATGTAAAATGACATGGAAGATATCATGAATAACCATATGAGAATAAATATAATGGTTTTATTAGTGTACTTTCAAATTATATTATCAAAGTAACATTTATGTGTACAAAATCCTGAACAAAATGATATTATGAATTTAAACCTTGCAAAGACCATATTATTGATGAGAGAACCAGTCAAGGAAATAATAATCTATGTCTAATTTAAATGAAAATAAATCAAGAATAAATATAATAATAGATATTAAAAAAGTTATCAAAAATTTAATATTATAATATTAATTAAAACAAGAATGTAATATAACCAAATGAAAAGGAATCAGGTCATAATGCTTTTTTCCAAGTGGTTAATTTTAACTCAAATTCCATTCCAAAAAATATTTCAAATTGAAAAAAAAAATTCATGATAAAAATATAATTAATAATATGATATATCTAAATTTTAATCATATCCACCACACAAAATAAGATATTGGTTAATATGACATTAATCACAATGATGTAAAAAGTGAGATGAAAATAGCCTACATAGCATTTATTTTTCAGGTGAATGTACATTAATATACTATATATAAGTTTTAATGAGGTTATAAAATTATAATATAACCTAACATATATTAATATAATGATATATTATCTTTATATAATATAATATGACCCATTTTGTTAAAAATTATTCATTATTTTTACTATTTCCTGTGTTAATTTCCAAGATTGTCGTTTATGATTTAAGATGTTATGTTTCATTTATATTACATAGATATTGGTTTAATTATCCATTTCATTTTAAAATATATTTTATTATCAAATATATCAATTATATATTTACATATAATATAACCTTATATATCAATATATGAAATGAAATACAATGTTTTTAGAGACGGTAGGTTGTACGTGTGAATAGACACATCATTATTTTATAATCCATATTAAATGAATGAAAATAATGTGATATATATTTAAATTATAAATAAAATATAATATATAAGTCATATATTCCATATATTTTTATTAAAAACACCATTTATACATTTTTTGTATAGCATGAAGAAGTCATATTTATTTGAGCAGGAGTCAGTCGACACTTCCACAAACGATGTTTGTATTCCCACAAAATGGAATGTATAATGATAAATATTATATAAAACTATTATTATCATAAAGAAAATTATAAATATAATATTAATTATATATAAATTGTGTTACTATAATAATTCATATCTATGGGAGGTGGTAATGGACAACCAAACCTCATCATTTTGTAAGGCGGTTGTTCGTCATACAAATAAATTGTTTATTTAATCTCTCATTACAGGGATGTGTGTGTATGTGCATGTCAAAAACAAAACATTAAAACATATAAGAATATTTATGATATGTATGGTATGATATAAGTATTTAATTGGAATGCTTCATTCAGTGGATAATTATTGTAAACCAAAAGAGCTATGGAAATAATGTTACCCCTTATTCATGTAAGTAATTTTAGTTATCAGCAAAGGGATTCTTGTGTTGAATTTCATCCAATGATAAAGATTATAGAATAAGGTTAGGTATTTTTTGGTATATTTGGAAAATACTTTATGAGATTAATTGGATTCATATATTTGAATAAGTGGGAGGGGTTAGTTCCTTTTAATATTAAGGACGAGTGTCAATCTTGTAAATTTTAGAAAATAATATTCCACCAATGTTTTTCCTGTGAAAGGTGGCTCAAATAATACTCAAAACTATATATGATGGAGTATAGGGTCTATATATGACCAAAAAATTAATTTTGGTAAATTTTATACATATTTACTTCCTTTAATATTAATGTTTAGTACAATTTTAGGCATATTTATCACTTAATGGCTGAAATTAGTTTTAATCACATTCACTAAATATTTTTTCCCAAAACTAAGATGAACATATTAGAAATAATAAATTATTATGATTTAAAATATTAATTCATTTTTAAAAATTCCAATCACATTTTTATTAGAAATATATTTAAATTTAATGATATAGACATGACGAGAATGTGGGTTTTTAATGCAAAAATATTCAAAGCTTCTATATGTATTTGTATTAAATTTCAAAGAAAAATTGATTAATAAGAAATAAATTAGATTAATTTATATATAACTCATATAAATTAAATCAAAACAATTTTTGTTTTATTTTATCATAATTATGAAATTTGTTTAAATAGTAGTTTTAAATTTATATTTAGTATTTTTCACTATTCGTCACAAAATTAAATTTCTCACCAAAATATAACAAATTCCCCCAATGAAACATTTTATGTTATTATTAAAAAAATTCATTTTAATTTTGTTTATTATATTTATAAAAGTGATTAATTTTTTAAAATATAGGTTCACTTTTAAAATTAAGTAGATGTTCTTTTAAAAGAATGTTGATTTTTATGTGAAATATTTTGGTCGTTCTTAACATTTGGATATCAAATCTATCAGATCAATTTAAATAATATATTATTTAATATATTATATATATATATATATATTTATAAATATCACTCAATAATATTAAATAAATTAATTTACATGGATAAATTATTATTTTTTTAATATAAATATTTTTCTTTAAAAACATTCCATTTATATTCAATTAGTTCTAAATTTCATTTTTTATTAGTTTTAACAAATTAAATCATGTTATATTTTTGAAAACCCTATATTTTCATAATTTAGTTTATATTTTCCTAAAATATTAATTTAATATCTATGGTCTATCTCATTATATTATATAATAATATTTTTGACCATATATTATTGTTTTGTAAAAATCGTTCTTTCTTTTAATGCAATTTCCTGATGAAAGTTTTTATTGTATATAATGAAACATATCTGAACATTATTTATATTTAAATACTTATAATTAATTTATACAAAAGTGTAATTATATTTTGAAGTCGTAGGATATATTATTCCCTTACGCACATTGTGTTTTATGACATACATTATGTCAAATAAAATGTTCTTATTCTATAATATCATGGTGTTACATTTTCCCAACCCTAAATAAATTTCATCCATTAAATTGAACCTCGACCTTGGAAATATATATTATGAAATTTTATATGATTAAATCCAATATGGTTAGATAGGATTGTTAAAAATTCTCTAGAAAATATATAATTGGAAGTAGAAAATGTGAATGACTACCATAAAACTAGGCCTCTATATAGGGGAACATTAGTGGAAAGTGGATATACATACATGGAAGGAAAGAATAATTATTTATTGTGAGTGATTATATCCATAAATCCTAATAATAAAAATGATCTATTGTATGTTTATGTCAACAATTCTATAAGGTAGAGATGATTAAAATAGAAAACAGTTCAACAAAAAATGATGGAATTATGAAAAAAATTGATCATTTTCTTATTAGTGAATAATTTTCTTACATCCTATAAATATACATAAATATACATAAATAACATATTTCTATAAAAAACACTTTCTTCTTTTCTTTGTTATTTGATCAATTAAAAATTCATCAGTAGCTATATAAAATGGATATAACAAATCAACATTGATTCTGTATGGACTAAAATAATCATTTAATATATCAGAATTCCCCTAAAATGAAGACAAGTCTATTAATTGTATGTAAATTTTATCGAAATTTATAATTGATATTACATTAATCTATAATTAAAAAAAATTATACAAATAATGCTTCATTAATTTTATTCATTAATCTATTAAACTATAAAAAATAACATATTAACAAGGAAATTACGTAGTTCAGTGGTTGGTGTTAAACCTTTATCATCCATTGGTCTTGGGATCATGTCCCATGTAATTTTTATATTTTATGGGTTTTAACATAGTATATTGGATATCCTTTTCCAAACCATTTTAAATAAAATTTGAAAATTAAGTATGTCACCAAAACCTGCAATATAGTTATTAAATACAATTTTATCTTCGGTTTTCAAAACAATATCATTACATAAATAGGTCGTCCAATTATATCCATACAAGTCATTATGTGGTCTATATTTTATCATATCTATGTGGTAATGAAATTAGGTAATTCCATGGTTCCCTATACATTAGACCACCAACCCCAAATGGATCCTTATGATGAAATTAATTTCTATCCATTTCACTTTTAATTTATAGTAAAAAATTCTTCTATTTTTTCCTTCTCTATCACCCAGAAAATATTTATCCATTCCATTGAGAAAATTTAGTTAGTTTCTCCTTAAAAATTTATTACATGATGTAAATGAATAAATTTTTAATCCAAAACATAGACTCTTTAACATCTTATAAAACTACATTATTCTCTTCTTCGGTGAGTCTTATTGTTCGTCAGGGTATATGTTTTTAATTAAATTTAGAAGAAACTAATTACACATAAAAATAAAATATTTCACTCCTATCAAAACCATATTTTGTTTCTCATTATATCCATTTTTTACGTTATGAACAATGGTGGAATTCCTCAATCAGTTAAAAACCATTCTTCAAAACTATAAATCATAGTGTGAGTATCCATTTTCATAGTATGAAAACTGTATGACCATTTATAGGATAGATAAATAATGAAACCATTTTTAAAATTTAAAGGAACATTAGTTTGACATAGGTTATTCATTTTCATCACATATTCAAATCATTCATAGTATTTTCAAGAAAATGTAGATTATACAAAACAAATCTCTTAGGGGCGTCGAACCAGGAACACAGTATACCTCAATGTCTTGTACCAAGTTATGAAAGTGTAAGTCTTGATACACCTTGTTTAAGTTTTTACCCATTTGTATATCTATTGTAGAACCACATCAACTTACTGTATCTAGATAATGATATATTATGAGGAATACCATCATAATATCTACCATACATAAATTATAGGATGTTATTCTATAAGAATAATTAATATCTACCATTGCTAATTTTTCATTAATAATGTTTTCATAAATATATATATAATGGAATATAGTAATATCGAACTAATTCCAAATGTAGTGACCAGACCCCAAAAATATTGGATCTACTATTATACTACTTTATAGTGGTATAAGATAGATGTATATCTCCCACCAAAGAATGGAACAGTTTAATAGGCATGGTATACTAGATATATACATGAGTATCTTTTTCATATAAATACATCAATTAAATCATGTTCTTTTCGAGGAGAATATATTTATCCCATATGGAATATCCTTTCATGACATTCTTAGTTCACTTCATGGAATCATGTGAAAAACAAACATAATAATATTCACAACAAATTCTCAATAAGTGAAAATAAAATTTTACTAATAATGAATCTGTGATAATAATAAATATAGGAATGTAATAAAAATAGAAACATTACATGAAATCAGTAAAATGAAAAGGAATTGTGTAAACAATAAAACAAGTCAAATAACAGGAACCATATGCCATTGAAATAACTAGATATGAAGAAATTAAAATAGAAAGGTAAGAAACTAAAGAAACAAGACAATATATCAATAAAAATATAATGAAATTCATCCATATAAATTTCATAATATATATAGCATGGATAAAAAATATTGGATCCAAATAATGAAAATCATAACCATTTGATGTTAAGCATAATGAAAATGAAAACCAATGTTGTTAAGGCCTATCACAATATGGTTTAAAACCACAGGTACAAAACAATTGAATTTTCACATCAAATATCTATAATGATATCCTATTGATTCATCGAGGGTATATATTAACTCAAGACCCTACCAATTATTTCCACTCAAAATCAATCATAAAACCATATAATAGAATTAAATAATATGGCTAATCAAATATCTGTATTTAATAAAAATATATATATTTATCAATATTTTCACTTTGAATTATAAAAATATCAATTTAAATTCTATATATAGAAATGGTGTTCAATTTTGGAAACAAAAAAATCCCTGAAAAATGTTATGTATATACATAGTATATATTCAATGTTTAATGATCATTTAAAACAGAATTTTTTAAGGGGTCTAACAATGTAATCCTCAAAGGGAGTTTCAATAAAGTTCTTATCCAAATAAATCATTAAAACATCCACACGATGAATAAGTATAGTATTGATATAAAATTTCCATGTGGTGTAAAAATAAATGTTTTTTTCATTGATGAATAGAAGTAATATAAAAAGTTAATTTAGAAACATTCTTGATTAAAATATAAATTTTATTTTGATGAAAAATTGAAAATAATTTATTTCAAAAATAAAAATTGAAAATATTTTACTTTAAAATTATCCATTTAAACACACAAAAAATATATTTCAGGATTTGACCTTCGGTAAAATTTTATGTGTTGTATAGTGTAAAAAAACATCCATTTTCAAGGTAAAATGGTTTAGAAAATTCTTTGTTCAGAAAAAGACAAGAATATTCATTTTAATGAATTTTTTAAAAATAAAAAAAGTGAAAATATATTTAATAAATCTCATAGTAAAGGATAAAAAATATAAATTTGTTTTTAAAATGTGGTATTATGATGAAAATATGGTCTCTAACTAAAGAAAGAAATTAAATTTGGTTTTCATATAAACACATTATAAAAGCATTGAGTATCAAAGAGTTTTTTAATGAAAAAATTTCATTGAAAATTTCATGAATATCCATATGAGAATAAAAATAAAGGATTTTATGAAAAAATGATCAAAAAATTTACTTTAAATTAATTTTATATTTATATAATCCTTTTCAAAATGTGATTGTAATGTAAACCCTTACAAAGACCATAACATTAATTTTACAATCAATAAATTAATTTATTATGTGTCTAAAATGTAAATCCACATAAAAAGAGGACATTAAACAATATATAATAAAAACAGTATCAAAATATAATCTTATAATGTTAATGATAATTTGAATGTAATATTACGCAATGAAAAGGAATGAGGTCATGAGGTTCATTTTCAGATTTTAAAATTTAACTGAAATTCTATTTGAATAAATAATAAAAAATGAAACTCAACATTTCATTATTATTGAATACATAATCAAATAATATTTCAAAATGGGTGGTATATTCACCAAATGAAATAATTAGTTTATTAATATGACGCTTACCTTATAGATATAAAAAAATGAGATGAAAATCCCTTACCGTTTATTTACTTTTAGGATGAAGATGCATTAACAACCTATATAGTATAAAATATATTTTCATTTTAATATAAAATGACCACAATAACATTTATAATATCATATATTATATTTTTATAATATATTAATAAACTTTTGTTAAATATATTTCATTATTATCACTATTTCAATAGATAAAGTCAATATTTTTTGTCTTGTTTGTACTTTTTATCTATTATTCCCATTACATAGATCATGATGTCATCATATATTGAATTTAAAATTTATTTTATTGTTAAATATATTCATTATATATGTATTTATAATAATCCATAATATTTTGAGATTTAAAATTAAAATTCATCGTTCATAGAGGGGATAAGTCGTATGTACACTTGAACATAACATTAATTTATTTTCAGTATTAAAAGAATGAAATGTAAATGATATATATTTATAGTATAATTACAGTATCATATTTATGTCATATATTTTACATTTTTTTATTAATACCATCCTTTATAAATTCTATGTATTGTGATAACTAATCACATCCCTTTGAGGAGTTGGTAGTCCACACTTCCAAAAATGATGTTATCGTATTCCCACAAAATGAAAATCCTAAATATATGTGATAAATAATAATTTAATAAAAATTAATTCATTAAAAATATAATTTATATCATATATAAATATTTTATCTTTCATAATTACTAACCTTGAGAGTATGTAATTGAAAAACAAAGGACATAGTTTTACGAGATGTGAGTTTACTGTATACATAAAGGGTAACTTCATTACCCATTAGATGGATGTCTGTGTAATTTTAGGTTGAAATATTAAAATAAAAACATATTATTATATTTTGGATACAAATTTTATTATTTAATCATGGAATAATAATATTTATTGGGGAGTAAATGAAAATAAGACAAAAGAGCTTGAGAATGGTAGTAAACAATTATATAGGTAACTCTTAATGGTTTGCACCAAAGGGCTTCCTTGGATATATTTATACCCAAAGGGAGGATTTTATGATGTGTTTAGTGAATTTTTAGAATCTATTTTATTAAATCATGGAGGATCCATAGTGGACTGGTTTGTTTAAATAAATGGTATGGTTGAGGTCTTTTTATGGTGGAGGGTTCATATTCCGATAAATATTTTTAAAGTGAAATCAAAATATTATTTTCTAAGAACATTTTTCTCCATTAATATACCCAATTAAATAAAATAGACATTAGGTTATAAATATAGAAATAAAATGGCTATTCCACAACATTATAGGTCATACTGGTCCATAATATTAATGTTTAGTTCCCTATTATGCTATTTTTTCTCTTTATCACTTTAATAAAATTTATCCAATTTCAGTAATATTTATTTTGTTAAAAACTAAGTTGAAAATTTTATAAATTAAAATATATTCTAATTTATAATATACAATCCATTTTATAAAATTCTAGTCATAGATGTGGCATAAATTAATTTTAATTTAATTTCACATATATGACAACAATGTGGGGTTTTAAAGTAAAAACATTCAAAGGATTGCATTGTTTTTTTATTAAATTTTAAAGTGTAATTTATTACAATTATCTAAATTGGATTAAATTTTTTTATAATTTTTAAAATGTAATATTCATAAAAAAAGTATATATTATCTAGCATTATTAATAAATTATATGAAAAATGATGATTTCAATTTAAATTTAGTGTTTTTAACCATTTATAATAAAATGAAACATAACAAAAAAATATTAATAAAATATAATTTTTATATTAAAATTTATACAGTAAGTTAATATTTACATATAAAATTTATAATTGTGATAAAATTTATATTTAATATATGTTAACAATTAAATGGTACTAAAACTACCAATAGAAAATATTAATTTTTATACGCAATATGGTGTTTGTACTTATCTTATTAGTATCGAATAAAATATATTAATGTATGTTTTTTTGTTGAATATATATATATATATATTTGATTAATATTAATAATTCATTTTTTTAATATAATTTATTATGATAAAATACATTTCTAGGAATAAATATATATTTCTCTGAAAACATTACCATCATAATCACTTGGTTCTGATATTCATTTCAAATAAATTCCTATAAAATGAAATTATTTAATATTTATGCAATCCATATGTTATCATAAGTTATCCAATAATATTCATAAATAATAATTTAAAAACTATTATATATCTGATTATCTTAATTAATAATAATTTTAAAAATATTTTATTTTTTAGTGAAACACAGTACTGCATGTAATGCATGTTATCATAGAAAGTATTTAATGTGTTTCACACAAGACTATGCATCATTCTGTGAATAGAAAGATATATTCTGACTTTTTTAATATTAATGATATTTTAAAGTCTCAATATTTTATATTCCCTTACTCCCATGGTTTTTTGTATCATACTTGCTATCAAATATAATTTTCTTATTATAGAATTTTGGTGCGTAACTTATTTGATCTTTTTTATTCACATCATAGAGAATGAAGAATGATCCAATTGATAATTAAAATATTCTATATTGTTCTATTTATTAGGGAGACAATATATTTTATATTCCTACTCATTAATCAAATCCACCCATCTTCTTTGGCGCAAGTATATATCTTTTTTACTGAAAATATACATTAAATTTATCTGATCATTATATCTTTCACATCATTCTCCATAAAGATAAATCCTCCATATAATTAATGAATAAATTACCAAAACTGTATGAAAAGAATGATTTGGGTATTTTTTTCTCAAGATCCTTCAATTTTTTGACACATAATCTATAATTATATCATTCATCATGAGGATGCATCACTATAATTTTCAAAATTTTATCCACTCTATGATACTGTGACCACAGTTTGACTAACTTTTATTCTCTTTAGTTCCTCGAAAAATTCCCCACAATCATCCAATGAATGGAACATGGTTACCATATGAGTTAACATGGTGAGTATACATGATAGCCATGGAAAACGTTTAATATGGAACATATAATATCAATCCAGACCATGAAATCTATGCATCATTATAGTAGTGGTTAATCTATGATAATGATAAATAACATCTATCCTTAAATGTTATACTGATATATTCTCACATGAGATTATATGTCACAATAATGAAACTTTTTAAATTATAAATTAATACATTGTAAACAATGAATATATCATAACCATATATAGGGTCTTTAAAATAATTCATAAATGATATTCCTTGTCTTCATATATCTTTGAGTAAATAAGAACATCACCTATAATAACTATACTAAAAAAAGTCAAGGTATTTTTTTAAGACACAATTCATTAATACCATAACTATAATAGGGAATTAGTAAGACCAAATGGCATCACGAAAAATTTATAGTTTCCAAACCTTGTAAAAAATTGTATTCAGTATATCTTTCTTCATGACCCGTAATAGATAATATAAATAATTATGATTAATTATCAAATTGTATTTAGATCCACTAAGAATATCAAACACATCATCAATATATGGTACAATATTTGTGTTCCTGACAGGGATCCTTTTATCTTGTAAATTAACAATATAGAGCCACAATGATCCATCATTCTTCTAATCATTTTTTTTCCGTATGGTGATGAAATTGGTTGAATGAATTTCTTGATAAGACTCCCATGGATTTTATCCTTCAACAATAATTACACAATTTGGTACATTGAATATAGATTTAGGAAAATAACTCTATCACTTGGTATGTGTTATATTGAGAACTCTACATTATAAATTAGTATAATAGATTAAAACTCTATTCATAATACATCAACAAACTCATCACAATTGGAATATCATAAATGATAATTTTATCTAACAGTCTGTTATAAATATCCCTTTTAAATATGAATTATATCCAGTATGGTGGATGTAATATCTGTAAAATTTTAATTTTCATCACGTATATTTTTTATCACATGCTGGTTTAGAATATAACATGTAGTTTCCCTTCCATTTTAATTATATGTTATATATTTAAGGTAATTCAATCCATTCAAAAAATACAAATTAATTAAAATAGATGATGATTTATCGTATTTTTTTATTCACGTTCCCAAAATCATTTACTTGAGTGAAATTATTGATTTGGGATGATATCATTATACCGTTAAGGGTTTATACAACTAAATGGAAACCTAAATATTTAGTTTGTACAATGGTACCCTTATAAATATTATTTGATATAAAAGAGTGGGTAGATCTTTATTGAAATAATACATTATCATTTTTAGAGTGTATGGTAATTTCACCTATCACAGTTTCATTATTTTCTCTATAATAAAATATATTTTACAAACTAGAATTACAATTTTTTTGGATTAATAAGTTGTTAATGATTATCATTATTATTAATCCATGGATTATGGAATCAGAAAGCATAGTTCTCAAACCCCATACATTTAAAATATAATAGTGTGGGTGGGGAATTATATGAATCATTCTCTCTGATATATTCATCAGTTACCTTATTTCCATACCATAAAAATTAAATTTCTTCATAACCTCCCTATATAAATATGAAACACTATCTTGATCCACTAAGGTAATTTCCCCAATTTATCCTTACATACATAAAAAATGAATGATCATATTCTAATATATATGGTTTATTTAAACATCCATTGATATAATTAATCTTTTCATGTAAAATATATGATATTTATGAGTAACTCTAATATATATCTTCTCCTTGTGAGAAAATTCAATAATATATTCACAATTAGTAAATTCCATTATGGATAATGTGATTTAAATACTTGGTTTTAATCAACTAATGAATTGATCATCCATACATTCATGTTTTATGATTATACCTAATGTGTAACTTGAAAGTATTTTGTAGTTATTATCATAGTTATGAACATTTTAATTATACCTCCTCATTAACCTAGGGAATTATTTTTATTAATTTTTTTTGGATTTATATGAACAATTTTATTGTTTAGAAATATATATTTAATATCAGCCAACTACATAGATTAAATTTATTATTTCTATCTTTTATTGTTGATAATATTACACCAATAATCTTCCTCAACATCCAAATAAAAAATATTCTTATTAACTTCCACAAGTTCTAAACACTAAAGAGCATATAACTATATTTCAATGGAACTAATGTATTTCTCTAGGAGTGGTGTATTAGTTACCTAACTAAAAAAAGATTGATGAATCTTCATAATGAATGAAATATAATGTTGAGCCCTAATATTTTTATTTTTATGATCAATGTTATATAGAACTTGATAAATTTTTGTGATCATTGAAGAATTATTTTTTATTCTATCTCCCATTAATGTTTGTAACTGTATAGTTAAATCATTACATTATACATGGGATTTATTATAAATGTGATTCCATCCGGTTCTAACCATTGGTTTTTACCAAAAAAAGCATAGAGATGGAAGAAATAAAATAATTAGAACCACATAATACATAAATATCATTAATAAAATATCTAAATCTTGATATATTATTTTATTATCTTTTAGTATTAACCATGGTCATTCAAAATCATTACCAAAAATTTAATATGTTATCATATATATATATATATTTACCCCTAGGATTCATAATAAAGTATTCCCATCCTTGTTTCTAAAGGATAAATAATCCTATATATATTATTAATTATAGAAATCCTTACCTTTTATAAATATACATTACATATTAAAATATGAATATTTGTTTCAAAACATTTGGAACCATTCATGAATCATTTTAGTCTATTTTCTTTGTAATAATTGAAATATAAAAAATCAAAATAGAACATATCATATTCCATAATGATATTCATAACACTCACTCTCAGTATACATTTCATACATAAAACCATTCTTAATCCTATCATAATGTAATCATACGAAAGGGTTAGCTATGATGCTCAGTAAGTTTAACCATCAGATATAAGGATGATCCTAAATGATTTACATCAATGAAATTAAAAGGATCAAAAAAACATTTCAAAACCATACCTCACATATTATATTTCATAATCATGTGTAATTTTATAATTTTTGGTAGTGGAAAATATATTAATCACGGAGGAATAAAGGAACATCATACATACGAGAATAAATTTTTCATAATTAATGGAATTATGAAATAAATATATTAATAAAAAATTACGTCTATTTTATTCATGGATCGATGATATGACTCTCACAGTGTAATTTGTTCACACCCCATACCATCATATTAGTCATGGATATCTCCAAATATAAAAAAATTGGCCAAATTAACTAACCAAACAATCTTTAACTCATATTTTATTCATGTTTATATAATGAGATATCAATATTAAACAAATTAATTAGAGGGATATATAGGTCCCACCAACCACATAAAAAACATATATAGGTGTGATATAAGCTAACAATATATTCATTATGTCATAACCCATGAAAACAAATATGATTTATAATACATTCATCATTTCCTCATAGTACAATCCTTTTACAATAATCATGTTTCATAAAAAAATTAGCATATTCCTAACACATCCCCCGAATGCATAGGGATTTTATCATTTTTACTATCCCATATAAGTCCAAATTTCAATATATTTTTTTTCTCATTTATGAATATAAATTATATTTAATAATTATGTAATCATTCTTGAGGAAAATCAGTTCTCCATTTTTATGTCACATAAAAAATTAAATTTTTGAAAATTTAAGTAATAATTAATCTTAAAAAATAAAAATATAAACACGTAAAGGAGGTATCAGGGTAAAAAAAATTCATTATGGTGAGAAAAAAAAATAATTTTTTATAATTTAAAAAATCATTTCACTGAAATTGAGGGAACGTCACAATTTACTAATATTAGTAAATTAAAATTGACTCTATTAAAAAAATTATTCAAACTGAAATAAATGTGTATATATGATTTCATAAATAATTTCTAAATAGTAAATACCATTATTTTATTTACAATGATATAGAAGAAAAAAATCCACCATGGAGAGAGATGAAGTTGATTTACCATAAATAAATATTTTTAGTCTCCTGAATACAGAAGGTGAGGAATGTGAATAAAAAACATATCATTCAAGGAAATAAAAAGTGGAGAATATAAATATAGAGTTTATTGAGAGATATAATGATATATTTCATCATTTAAAATATAATGAAATATAATCAGGTTAAATACATGGATTTTGACATAAAACCCTTACATTTATTTCCCATTTTTTCAAAAGAACTATAACATATAAAAAAATTATTTATTTATTATAACAATATAATGTGTTGATTAATATTCTTATATTATCTTATATGATCCCATAATATCACTTTTATACTCATTTTACCAGTAATATTTATAAAAAATATCATTTCTAATTGTAAATTGTTTCTTTTTAAATGACTATTCCATCTCATTACTTCTAATCCATTTATATTTATCATTACTAATTCATAAAAAACCTATTAATAATGATATAAATATAAAATATTTCATTAAAATCATATTTATATTAATGAAATAAATTTATATAATTAAAAATGAATTACAATATTCAGAGAGATGGTTAGTCATATGTACGAATGAATGGGGTCTTTACCCATCAATGGATCGAAAGATTGAAAGGTAAATATTACATAAAAATTTAAAGATCATTATTTTTTTCATATAAATTAATAAATATCACTCTCATTTTAATCTATGTCATACATAAATGAGAAATGAATAAAATCACTATATAGAGGTGTTAATCCATACATACACATGAATAATGTGATTGTTTCTCAAGGAATCCAAGAGTAAGAAGGTAGACATTATATCATCATTTACACAATATATATTTATTATAAATGTCAAATACAACAATTAGATCCAAAATAATAATTATCCATAATATAATGTGATAAAAAATGAATTGTATCACTTCGTGGATATGGTATATCGTATACATGCACAACATAGAAATTCACTTCTCATTTTAGGGAAACGATATTGTATAATTGTGTTCTTAAAAACATAATACTTTTTTGATCATTTATCATACCATATTTATTATTTTATGACAGGAAACATATTTTTATATGATTAAAAAAATATTAGGAAGGAAATTGATCTGTTTAGGATATTACATCCTCTTTGAAATGACATAGTTAGATCTCCTCTAATAGGCTTAGGGTGTTGTCTTTTGTGAAGAATAAATCCTAAAAAATATGTATAGGGATGTTATAATAATAATCTAAAGAGTTTCCATTTTATCTATAAGTCTCAAATTCGTAAAAAAAAAGTTAGGGAGGAGGTTCTCTTATTTAATTGACTGAGGGGTAATTTTGGAATTTCTCAAAATATTAAATTATATAAAATATTATTTCATGATAAATTACATAACATGTATATGCATTTTAATACAAGGTTTTCTTGTTTTCTAATCACACCACAAAAAATAATATAGTAAATTTTTAGTGTCATTTTAAGCCTTATCAGCTTGATTAACCACTATTAACCCAATCATAAATATATTGTAAAAAAAATTTCAATATTAAAGGTTGTAATGTTTTACTTATATGGTGATAAATTTCAAATACAGGTAATGTATAGAAATTTTTGACCATATCATGCCCACTATTTTTTATGTTATAATTTTTATAATATTTTAATAATATATTAAAATATAATATTAAAAAATATCATTATTTTCAACATTGAAACTATTCATTAAATTTGACTTAAAATAGATAATGACCAAAAAATAATTCAAATAAAAAAATTTAACAGACCACTATTGTGTTTTAATTAACTATATCATAATTTTAACCCTATGACATTATGAAATTATATCACCTATATAATTTTCAAGAACATTAATCTTATATTACCATTAATTGAATAAATATTATTATGTATTGCGTAAGAATATAAGGAAATTAGATAATACCTAAAAATATAAATAAATTAAAATGATTAAAATTAGATAATAATGAAAAAAATAACAATAAATTTTAATTCATAATAATTTTGAGTTTGTATGCGAATGCTCTAATTATAACTAAAATGTAGAGTGTTAAATTTTGTCGCATTATTTTATTTAAATAATAAATTAATAATTTTCATGGAAAATATTAAATTAGAAAAATAAAAACTGATGATATATTTATAAGGGAATAATTTCATTCTTCCAATTAGAATTATGTTGATAATTTTTGGTATTATCTCTATTTTTTGAACTATATTAACCAAGTTTACCATTTACCATGGTGAAAAATTATGACTTGGTTATAGTTTATATTGAATTGAATAAAATGGTCCTATTTACATTTAGACCTCAATATAATGAATAATTAATTAGTTATATATATTTCCATAATAATAAATAGATGAAAATAATTTTAATTTATGTGAGTAAATTGTGAAAAAAACTATATTTTAGAAGAAAATACAGTTTTGAGCGTAAAAATTGATTTACTTTTATTCAATACATATAAAAATTTAGTTTAATTGATAAGAAAATTTATCACGTAAATAAAATATAAATTTCATTAAAACAATTCCCCAATTGTAATTAATTTAATTTATTATGAGAAAAAACATTGGGTTCATTAAAACAAACTTTTAGAATTCATTTTATTTTGAATGATTTTTTTTCATTTATAATTAATTGATAAACATTGAATAATTTATATATATATAATCATATACATTTTAAAATTTAGTAAGTCATCTTTATACCCACCCATCCAATTTTTATGAGATATATGTCATTTTTAGTAATAATATTTTCATATTGTATCACAGTTGGGTTAAAATTAGGGTTGCATAAATTGGATTCTATCGAAAAAATTAAATTATTTAAATATATATATATTTAAGCATTATCTATGTGATGAAATGAAATATTTGATATCAATATTCAATAATCATAATTATTCCACAATGATCATATATAAATATTAAACCTACTATAAGTTTCATTTATAAAAACAGATATGAGTATTGAATTGTGTCACTAAGTGGGGACAATAAGACATACATACACAAATAAGATACATTAACATAAATTTTTATGTGAAATAGAGTTCATAATGATGTATTAATCTTTATAATAAATCATCGTTATATTGTGGTTAATGATTTTTTAATGAAATGCCATTTATTTAAAAGAGGTAAATAATATAATAAAAGAAACTGATTGGTTAAGGAAATTACCTCTTCTTTAAAATGAATCCATTATATGGAAAAGATATTGATATGGGGATGGTATTTTGGGAATACAAATACCTCTATATATTATCAATATTATATTAGATGAAAATTTTAAGAGGTTGGTCATACTAGTAGATTCAATGTGATGTAATGATGTGGAGGAGGAGGTACCCTTTTATTATTGATGTGAGGTTAACTTTTAGAATTAATTAAAGCATTAAATTATATTAAATTCATTATTAGTATAAATTCATCCAATTGAATAGTGATTATAATTGTGTGATGGTTATTATTATAATCCATTTATAAAATTTAATTTAGATATGTATTTTTTTTAAATATTATTCATTTGATTTTTCTATAGTCAATCAATATAAATTTTAACTATGGTAAATACATTTTCAGTAATAAAGTAATTTAATATTTTAAATAATAAGGTAAAAATAGTCCAATAATATTTATATTATTATATTATCAATAACAGCAAATCTATAGTTCCTTATTTCATGATGTTTATGATGATTATATAATGTAATAAAACAATATTTTGATAAAATATCATTATTTTAAATTTTGATAGTATTCATCTAATTGGATATAAAAAACCTAAAAAAAATCTAATTTAATTTTACCTTTTAAGAGAACACTAATTTTTAATTTGTATCCAATAATATTTTTTTGAACATTGTAAATTACTGAAATTATATAACATTTAATATCTCTAAAATAAATTCATTTATTTAATTTCATAAATACAATTTTCGTATAGTGTAAGAATTTCAGGTAATTGTATACTACTGAAAAATTAATATCATAATAACATCGTTATTATGATTTCATTATAAAAAGCGAGTTAATATATTTTTTCATAACTATTTTTTCTCTACGTCTGAATACATTAGAGAAAATAAAATCTAAGAGAGTGACATTTTCTATCATTACTTTATTTAAGTGTCATATAATCCATTTATATGGAATTGAAACCATTAAAAACAATATATTGAGACTAATGTGATAAGATTCAAATCTAATCCATCCAATTATAATTAAGATGAAAAATTATGGTCTTATCAATTATATTTAACCAAAATTAACCTAATTTATTCATTATCATAATGATAAATATTTCCAAAATTACCAATTATATTGAAAAAAAAGAAAAGGGGCCTATTAACCAAATATTAAAAATAATTCTAAAAAAGTAAAAAATTTCATTTTAAAAATATTGGAGAAAATGTGATGAAAATATATCATTAGAAAAATACCAATTTGAAAATAAAACCATATTTATTCTTAAAAACATAATAGAAATATATAATGCTAATTTTTAAAAATTATATTTAGTACAAGTTTTAATGTTTTGATGAAATATATTCTCTTACAGTGAACAATTTTGTTTATTATTTTAATAGAAAATTGAGTGCATAAAAAATGATTTTTAGTAAAATGGAATTTTTCCTATTAAATTTTTTATAAAAAATTAAAATATGAAACTTATTCTACTGTATTTAGTCAGATTATTTTAAATTAAAAGCACTAATTTTACATTAAAACCATTTTAAAAAAATCATCATTTTACATTAAATTTTTAATAAAAATAAGCATTTATTCTATTCAGTAGATTATCGATTTTTCAAATAGATACGAAAAATAAACCCATTAAAATTTTAATTATCCAATTTAAAAAAATGTAATTTGTTTTAAAAGATAAATTTTCAATATGTTTAAATTAATTTCAAAACATAATTCACAAAAAGAAATTAAAGAATTTCTTAACAATTCCTATTTATGAAGAAAAAATAATATTCTGTTGCTTTTTGTTAGGATTTACTATGTATGTAGAAATAAATTTATTGTGAAATGGAAATTTTTATATATTTTTCAATGTATGTAGAAATATATATATCCACAAATTTAACAAATATATTTTAAATATCAAAATTAATATTAATTTAATTAGTTTTATTGTTAAAACTGACATCTTGATTCTTGTAACAAAAGTTATTTAATAAATAAAATTATATAATGTGAGATTATTCAAAAATTCCTTATTGTTACAATTGATATCCCTCGTGTTAAACCGTACTTGGATTTTTACCTAACAATTTTCTTATATTTTCGTTCTCTAGTTTATAAATGGAGTATTATATTTATTATGGATATAAGTATATCATGTGCATATAAATTTGTGGGAGATTATTATTGATGATTTTAAATGTGGAAGTGCAGGTAACTAATCACCAAATTGATTATTCATTGAGTTTTTATAGTAAAATTTATTATGTTCGGTAATTTAGAATCATATAAAATGAATTATTATATATATATATATATATATATTGTTGTGGTCATAGCCCCCTTTTTCCTAACAATATTCATATAAAAAAAGTTTTTATAATATCATTCGAATCAATACCAGGTTATCTAAAGTACTAATCAAACATTTCATGAGGTGAGTTACCAAATATTTATAAATTATAAATTCATTTCAATGTGACTCTCATTAAGTTTGTGTGACCTTTAAATCTATAGTGTCATCTTATATCACATAAAATATCTAAAAAATATACATTGTAAATTATTTCATGAATTGATATATTATGTTGTGGTCTCTATGTTTGGTAAATTACAAAGAAGATGTGTTATTTTATATACCATGGGATTGAGATATTAGAGGTATATTTTCTATGGCATGATGCCAAAGACAATTCATGTCCATGAGAATTATTGAATGAAAACGTATTTGTACATGGTTTTTGGATTGATATATCATACCCACCTACATTCTATATATTGACACACATATTAGTTCATTGAACTATATCTTGTCATAGTATGAACAATAATACCCATCAGAAATAAGATTCATGGTAAAAAACATATTAGTTATGGTGTGATTCCATGTTTATGTGTAAAATACTTCTTTTAGTCCACTTCATGAGGTATATCAGTTGGTATTATATCATAATGTGTGTAAATAAGTGTAAAATTGTTCCCTAACTCAACCCATCATGGTGATTAATATCTTTTTTTATGATATTTTCTAAAATTTGTATAATCCTTTACTCATTGTCTTCTGAATCAATTCCAATAATATAATAACTCATACATGAGCATATTTTAAATATAAAAAACATGAAAACATCATTACAAAAATATGTTAATTTGAATCATAAAAAATCATATAATTCAACTAATGGGAGTTAATCTAAATTTCACACCATAATATTGAATGTTGTATTTGAGATTTATCATGTCACAAACCAATTCTTAGTTCCTTGAATCTTGACACCTAAAATATTCCATAGAATGGCCGAAAAGAAATTTTAGACCCCCATAGGAAGGAAACTAGTTCATGAGTATCCATAATAATATTTGTGAATGATTTCACGCATTTATATAATCATAAAAAATCCATTATAAATTAAAATCACAATAATAAATAACCAAATACAAAACAAGAATATCAATTTTCATAATCACAGATTACATCATAAAAAACAAAAAAATAGATCCTAATAGAAACCCAAAGTCGACCAAGAATCATATGTGTAACATGCGTGGAATCGCCATCAAGACACAACCTCTAACATCTACAACAAGTGGAAGACTATAAATCATATCCAACACCCCACAAATCATCATTCCATTACCTAGGTCATAAATAAAAATTCTAAAAACACCAAATGGTGAATGTAGAGTGTGAGACAAAGCCCAGAAATATTCCATCCAACAAAAAAACTACATTCATCAACGTTAGAAGACAAATTAACATGCACAATTATACAAAAGCCTTTGAAAAATTTTCGTGAAAACATTTTATGAAAAATAATAGTCAAGGAAATACTATCAAATAAACCCATTTTTCAACAATCATTATTCAAAAATGAAATATAAACATGATCCACCTCTTGTTGATGGATTGAACCACATTACATAAGCATCATGTCTCCTGAGAGAACCATTAGTAAATCCCAATGGGTAGTCTACCATAGGTGGAACATTAGAAACCCCTTACATCCGCGAATCATGGTACAGAAAACACAACCCGTATAATTCTCATAAATGATCCACTATGAGGGAACGTCCTGAAGACATAATTTTCTCTAGTCATATCACATGTTGAGTTAGTGTTTAAATCATCCATGATGCTACGTCAATATAGTCCATTCCACTTATGGATCCTCTTGCGTCAATACACATGAATTATTTTTTTCTTTACACTTTTTAATCACTAGTATACAATTTATTGTTTTCTAACCAAGATACATGTCATTCCCTTTATGATAATATACCATTTAACATATCACATGCATATATTATTTATTAAAATATAACCTTGAAACCACTATTTTTCATAAAAATGCACATTACATTTTTCACATACCAAAAAAATTTGAAAAAACATTTCAAACTACATAAATAGTCCATCAATCACAATTTTTACATTGCAGGAAAATAAAATAATCAATTTTACATTTTTAATGGGAAAAGACCATTTCAAATATATAAATAAACCTATATCACATTAAATATGTTCCTCGACCTTTAAACAATTAATATTTTATTAATATTTTATAAAAAATAAATATTTCCATGAAAACACATTTTTTTAAATCCCCACTTTTAAATACATTCTCTCCTCAACTTCCTTTGATAACAAATTTATCGTATTTAAAAAACCCATAAAACACTTCTTGGAATTACCATAACAAAACACAAACACTAACATAGTCATATTCCATCATAAAATTCATTTCCATCATATATTCATATGAAAAACACTTAAAAATATTTCTCACCACGCAACTAACCCATAAAACACTTTCATAAATGAAATTTAGAAATTTGAAACCATCTATTATTTTATAATTTGGTAAATAAGTATGTAACACATGAAAACATCTAGAAAATGTGGTGAAACCACACCCGCACCACCACATTATCCCATAAAAGAAATATTGATCACTAAAAATAAATATCATTCTATACAACATTAGAAAACAACCTCATTAGGTTATACAACCCAATGTAAATATGTAACTCAATAAGAGAGGAATAGATTCCCTAAAAAGTGGGATAATCCAAGTAGAGAAGTACATAAATGATGAGTCATTGATTTTCCCTCAACAAACCACCCATTAATGGAATCTTAAGGGATCCATGATAGAGGGAGGGAGACACTGAGGGCTGGAGATGTAGAATTGGGTGAGTAGGTTTTGATTTTTTTTTTCAAAATCCCCATAGGAAATAATGGAAAATTACAAATTATTAATGACATGTACAATTAGCATAGTTTTCCCGCATGGTTTACCAAACAATTAAAAAACCAGGTTTCCCTCACTATCCAAGAAGGACATGCAACACAATAATCCTACATGGTCTTATAACGATTCAAAAACCATGTAGTTCACCTCTTTTTAAAAAATGACACCTAGCTACAAGGTTTTATTGGAAAGGCACATAGTATCCCATTACATTATGAAAAACATGTTCTACCTTCTATAAAGATAAATTTTTCTATTTTTCATTAATACCGATGGGGAAACTAAGAAATAAACAAGGGATGAAATTTAAACAAATGAATACATAATAAATTGATATATGTGAAAATTTTCTGTATAATGAAAACATTCTACCATTAAAAAGTCATTCCATTTTTTGATCCAAAAACAAAACTTGATACACTTTGACAACATAATGATGTTCTTAAGAACACCAAATGATGATAAATTAAAGACAACAAGAATAAATAATTATTTTCACAATATTAAACAATTAGGGAAAAATAGAATCTCCACTATATTAATTATGCCCCTAGAAATCCCCCACAGCTTCATTTGATCAATCAAAAGAAAAGGAATTCACAAAACCTCATAATCTATCCTCTCATGTCAATTGAACCTCATACATTACCAAAATGAACTCATACCTCTAATATGAAATAAAAAATAAATCTAAAACACTGCTTGATAAACACTTCCACAACCTTAAATCAAAAAAACATTAGGGGACACCCCGACACCACACATTTACTCAACGAATGAACATCAAATTAAGTAGCTTCAAATAAAACTACCCACATCCCAGACATCACCTGAAACTACACCGAGTTATCAGTAATAGATTTCTGAACAAACTCTCCACCATAGAAACAAACCAGCTCAAATTTACTCAAGAATATGTTTCAATGAAATATATAGTGGGTCTCCACACCATAAGAACTGACAAACACATAACAAAATGGGATAACCTACATGAGTTAACAAAGTAAATTTTATACACTAATAAAATAACACAGGACAACAAAACCCCCATGAAAGTTCCAAAAAAAGAACCCCAAAACCATATAGAAATGAGTATGTGATTTAATATCCACACGGGACATGAATATCCCAAGACACGTACAATCTAAAACTGAAGGCATGTCTCATGGATTACCTCACAAGGACAGCCAAATTGAGATTCATATCCAAAAAGGAACCACCATTGGTGTTTTCAAGAAAACAAGACCACCATTCATTCATATAATAAAGAGGGCCTCTCACCTCACATGAATGTTAATAAGGAGAAAATGTCCATAAATCCCAATCCCCAAATAGGGAACTCTTGATATGAAGAATCTATTATGGAAAATATTAAACTTTCAATTTTTTTACACTAGTGATAGAATGTGGAACAAGTTCTCTCATGACCCAAGGGTTCATGAATACATGTGAGATTCACTATAGGGCCTATGGATGGATAAATGATGTTTGAGGAATGTCCTTTATTATATCCAAAAGATGAAAATCACTGACGTAAACACCTCTATTGGTTTAAAGGGACACCCCATAAGATTCCATGAAGAACAAAATAGAAAACAACACCACATGAGGATCACCTTACATTATCATAGATCATCCAGCAAAAGATGGACTTCTAATTTGTACATACATAATCCTCTATAAACATAGCAAGAAATATATAGAAAAAATAACACATGGAATATAACTCCACATGTAATTATGGAATTCTAGATTTCTAAATGATAACATGATCCAATTAAAATGGATGTTATCAAAAGATTGCATAATATCCAATTTTTCAATATAGAAAAAATTCAACAATCCAACATATAACCATACACAGTCATTAACACTAAAAAGTCAATACAAGGAAAAGTACATAAAACTGAGCCTCAAAAATTGCATTACTCATGCGGATTGGCTCCACGTCACTTCATTGAAATACTCCCAACAAATAAACTGTGAGTGGTATAAGAATCCACAATCATAGAAGGTATTTAGATAACCCGAACTAAATGACTTATTATAAAAAAAATCCACAAAAATTTAAAACCATTAAACCACACCCATAATATTATGATTAGAGATATAAAGGTCTTTTCAAACTATAAACAACACCGAGAAATTCGGGTCACATTCCATTACCCTTTTTGTAATTCCCTTCACCACTTCCCAATATGACATTCAATCATAAAAAATGTAAAATGCATGATTAATGACATAGGAAAATTAAGGAAAATAATGTCTCATTAAATTTTCTGCATCATATTTTCTTCTTATAGAGGATATTCAAGACTACTAAATAAATGAAGACTCACCTTATAAGACTTTAGAAGACGGTATACGGGATAATCAACTATATGGTGTTCTGATGGTGGAAAATCCATTTCACATAATGAGATTCCATCAAACCCTAGGGGGGAGTACCCTATTCAACATAGAAATTGATGTCCCAGATCAAACTGTTCCATCGACAAAAACTCACAAAAAACAAACATAAAAAACAGTTAGACAAACTAAAAATAATTCCAAAACATTTATCAAAATAACCCACTGACCATTATCTCGAAACCAATTAATCAAAAAGAAAACAAACATGATACACCATTCAATAATGGATTTTAATCAATATAAAAACATCTCAAAAGAAACACTCCCAAATCAAAATGAGACACACCACAAAAGTACTATTTATAAAATTATTTCATCTTTTTTTAAAATAAAATCGGAATGGAATACAATTATGGTTGGTTTCACACTCACAAATGGTATTCCATGTTGAATTACACATATATATTCTTCTTAAAAATAGATCACCCAGAACCTCATGTCAATAACCATCCACGTCTACCCACATATCCATGTATTTCATCACACATCAAAATACAAATGATAAAAAAAATTCCACTTTCCAAAACAAAACATTCAATAAACTCAATTAAAGTCTCAATTTAATACCCATTTCAAGAATTCATAATCTTTTCAAAAGTTCACAAACCATGAAATATATATAATACTTTAAAACTCCATATATAAATCGATTTTCAACTTTCTCAAAATAAAATATTAGGTATTCAAACAAAAAATTCCAATACAACCCATTAAATTTTTTTTATAGCTCAACAAACCCAATTTAAAACATATTTCATAAACCTATTTGGAAATATTTTATGGTTTACCAAATAATCAATTTTGATAAAAAATATGTTTTTATTAGGAAACTCCAATCTCAATAAAATCATGCACATTAATTAAAAAACCATTGTATAAAATATCACTTTCTTAATGATCTTTTGAAAATGATCCCAAAATATCATTGTCCAATATACCAAAATCCAGAACATTTACATTTTAAAATAAAAATTTCACAGTTACAAAAAATGACTTTTATTATCTTTTTTCAGAACCAAACAGGACACAAATAAATTTATAATGGAAATCTAGTATCAATGGGTGACTTGGCCATTTTTTTGGTTACCATGCGACTATCGAAACCTCATCACATAGTGTATTCTTAGACCATGTATCTGATTCCACATGGATTTCAGGGCCATCAAATTTCACAGAGAGCATAGAACTAACTCTCTTTACATTTCCCATAAACAAAAAAACATTAAAGAACCAATGAAACCAAAATAAACATGACATCCCATTATATCCAATTGTTCATTACAAAATGTGTTGGCCATAATTACTACCATACCAACTCCCCATGTTCCAACAATACTAATATATTAAAAATGACATGACAAATATCATTGTTTGTTCCAAAAGAAATGCCTTCTATAGAACTGACCTTTTCATATACCAATTTATCTTGAGTAAAGAAAGTGTGACATCCTACATGCAATCAAACCCATTTTGTGGCATAGCCTGAAGGGAATACCCAATTACCATATGATGGATACTAGTTCTTTGGTATGCATAATAATCATTGGTATTGATTTAACCCAATTACATAGACATCACAAACCAATAGAAATAAATATCATGATAATAAATAAAGAAATCTAATCAAGTAAAAACAATTTTCATATTCAATGTTTACAATATTAATCGAAACATCGCATAATATATTAGAGGTGAACCCACAAAATGACGTAGAGACTTCTGTGAAAATTGGGGGAAATAACCCCCAATCCCCCTCCACCAAAAATTGTGATAAGTGGGTGATTATCAATTGGATCAATCACACAAGAACACATCATGAATTTACCTGGGTCAAATATATCAATGTAAACATACTACCATATGTGTATGCACAGTGTGAGTGAAAACTGAGTAGGATGCCACAGAAAAATATTCCATGCTATTAAATTATAATGAAAATTAACATTCACTTATTTATAAAATAGGTTTAAATACTTTCAATAATCATTTTTAAAATACATTTTCAAGGAAATATATTCAATGAAACCCATTTTTAAAATGACATTCTTAAAAAGTGAAATATACACAAGGTACACCAATTCCAATAGATAGAACTACATTATATTGGAATTCTTTCACAGGAGATCACTATGGGTTATTCCCTAAGGGTATTCTAGAACAAGTGGAACTCTAAAAACCTCATACCTCAATAAAACATGGTATATAAACCACAACCCACATCAATCACAGACATGAGAAACTGGGAGGGAACATTACATTGGCCTAGTGGTATTCGATTATATTACATTTTTAGTTATTTTTGTATTCATAAATTCTACTATGTGAATCTAGAACATCGAAATTTCAAGTATACTAGAATAAACCCACTAAATGAATATAGATTAACCACTTTAGAATCACCATTGAACTCATTCTAGTTATCCAACCAAGATACAATGGATTCCTATTATTCCCAAATTCAATTTCACATTAATCATATATCCATATATTCATAGACCATCACATAAAAACTATCATTTTCCACAAAGAATCCATATTCCATTTTACACACCCCAAAACCATTTGAATCCCCATTTTGTAGCACTTTTACAATCAATAAATACCATATAGAACATTACATGAAAACCATATAATCAATTTATTCATTTACATGGGAAAATACCATTTATAATCTACACATAACCTAATTTCACCGTAAACATGCTTCCCAACTATTAACCAATTCATAAATAAAATTCACAGAGCACAAAAAGAAACCTATATTCTGAAAAACAAAATCTATTTTCTTTGAAAAAATCAATTTCAAATACATTCAGACCCCAAGTTCCTTTGAAAAAAAATTTATCACCTTACAAAAACCCCATGAAACACTACCATTAATAAATCTAGTAAAACAAATACATTAACACAGCCATCTTATTTTATAAAAATATTTCCATCATATCTGTATACCCAAAACACTTCAAACACTTATTTCTCACCATAAAATTATCCCATTGAACACTTCCATTTAATAAATAAATCCATTAAGAATCATGTAATAATGTAAAATAATGAAACCCTATACCTTTCACATGGACAATTTTAAAAAAATGATGTGAAACATCAAATAAATCATCACTAGAACCTATAAATTAAATATTTAACACTAAACATCATTGACATTCTCACAAACACAAGAACAAACACTCCTTAGGTTATACAACCCATTGGAATTTATGAACACAAAAATGGAAAAATATACACCCTGCAAAGATTGTAAAACCATGGATACAGACACTTACATGATGAATCCATGAATTTCCAAAACCGAAACCACCAATGTATGGGATCCAAGAGGTATAGATGGATGCAATTATTGTCAAATTGGTGGTATATGGAAAACAAGGGGGTATATAGGGATAAATCCCCAGATGGATTAAAGGGTATTTCCAAATATGTAATGAACTAGGATATATCAACATTTCACCTGCATGGTTTTCCAAATAATGATTTAGATATCCCCACATTACTAACAAAGAATAAGTTCCACAGTGTAGTCTCGTACAGTCTCCAAATAGTGTGTAAACCATTCAGTTACCATCTAACAAAAATGATACATAGTCAGATGATTTCCTGGTAAAGGGGCATAATTTACATTAACGGTGCACAAATCAAGATATACCTACTATCATGACTATAATTTACATTTTTGAAAGAAAAATAGGGAAACTAACAAATAACCAAGGTGTGTAATATAAACAATGTAATATATTCAATTAAATTAATAGATGTTTCAAATCTATCTCACGATATAATATCAGAGTTTTTATTAATTAAAATATTCTTAAGAATTTTAATTTTTCAATTCCTTTCATTAGGGTCCTTAATAATATTCCTGAGTTTTAGTTGGATTGTATATAATTTGTTGTTCAGATAAATGAAACACCATATCTAATGAAATTTATATTTTTTATCATTATGATTGATGAACAAGTTAAAACATATGGGTTATTTTGATATAAGAAAATGGGATCGAGGAATTGTTAATGTATGTTTTATGTATGATATCAGACATCGTGAATATATGTTCCTATTTAATTTTTTATTTCAATCTATTTTAAGGGTTAATGAAATGGTTTTGGAATGTTTTTCGTGTCTTGGGAGTTTCAGAAGGCTCAGGACATGACAGAGGGGAGAACCATGTAATTCTGTTTATGGCGAATGGTAGGCGCATGGTTCTGAAATCCATGTCTAATTCCTAGGTAACTATGTATCCATGGACGAATTTATAATGAAATTTTGTTCTATGGTCTTACAATCCATCAATACTTTCCAGGTAATGGTATGACCCGTAATTCCTTTAAAATTGGCTATCATATGGTTTGTTCACTATTTGTCAAACCATGAGGGTAAACCGTGAGCCCCTTTAAAATCAGGAAAATCACACAATACCATTAAATTATTTTAATCCCTTTCTCTTTTTTCACCCCACATTTCCTCCCTTGAATCCAAGTGATTAATAATGGATCCCAAGGGTTTCTGGTGGTGATTCTCCTCCGATCAGAGGTCGTTTAGAGTATATTTGGTTGCAGATTAATTATTCGGGTATGTATAATCTCTCTCATTATTTTTTTATTAGTATTACGGTTTTAATTCTCTTATTATTTCCATCATATTATTGAATCCATTATTAGATTGTTATATTTTGGATGAGGTAATAAAGGGTGGTTGAATCGAGATCTTAGGCTAAGATTAGGGATGTGATAATCATTAGATTTTAGGCAGGTGGTCTAAAAGTTATATTCCTTGGTTTTTACATTGATTTTCACATGTGGGGTTTTGTTCATTTTCTCTCCTAGATGTGTTCTTGGTTTCATTTTTGTTACATGATTTAATGGGTGTCTAAATAACCAATTTAACCCCTCATGATCCCCGTGGGATCCATAGAGGAAAACATGACCAATTTGGACCAACATTGGGTTGTTCCAACCCACCAAAACATGGATAACAGAAATGTAAAGTGTCAAATTGACATGATATTTATTATACACCTTTTAAAAATGTGTTAATTGGTAAATTTTTTTGTTATAAATGGAATATGGGAATATCTATCTAGTTTTGGATAATTTCTAGGTGATGGATTGATTTGGAATGAAAATGGGTTTAATGAGATTAATGACAACTTATCTTAAATTCATGTATTGTACCTAAATAATATTAGTTAGATATGCATGTGGATTGATATTTGGGATAAATGGTAATGCTATATAAATGATATTTGTGTTAATGAATTGTGTCATAAAATTTGTTTTCATTTTAGTTGTTCTTTTTGTGATATTGCAAATGATATTGTCTATGCTTGGAAGTAATGTGGTTGTGTGAGGTGAATGAATAAATAATCATGTTTACATGACTTGTTAGATTGGGGAATATACTTGAGGTTCAATACTCATGGTTCAAGATAGACTGAGGATCTAAACTCCACCCTCAATGCATGGGCCTAGGGATGGCTTAGAGTTCTAATACCCTAACAGTTTCATTCCACCAAGATTATTGATTCAAGGTAAGGATAATGTGGTTGATGTTATTAGTATCCTAGTGACATATGACTTCATTTACTCCCAAATTATTTTCTAATGTTGAACAAGTCTAATTAATAAGACACATTAAATAGGTGAACGAATAACTTAGAAACTATAAGTATCAAATCTCGATTTGACGATTGAATAACTTTGGGGAAATGCTATTATTAATTGTTACTTGAATTTCTCTATATTTTTGAAATTATTAATCACTTTCATGAACTATCAATTTAGACTGTATATTTTGTAGACACCATTTGGGGTGGCCTATAGTGTTGAACTCCCACCCTTCTTGGGCCACCATCGCATACCCGATAAGATTTCAAGGTTGTAGGTCAGGTAAAGGGTAAAGGTCTGATGATTGGTAGTTGAGATGGATTTGGGATGTTTTTGGATAAAGTTCTTGACATGGATTCACGACCATCTTGGGGATTCCATTGTTTTCATTATTTTTGGTTTGGTTCTCCTGGTATTATAACATGACATGTAATACATACTATTTTTTGTGGTTTGTATCATGTTTCTAGAGATTGTCATTATTGAATGTCATTTATTATTATATTTCGTATGGATTTTATAATTATTTAATATGTGTACTGATCTGGTGAGGAGGTTATAGACTTAAAATATGACTTTTAGACCCTCTATTCTAGTTTGAAACATCTAGGATACTGAGAGGTGTGCTTTCTGTCTTGTGGGGACTTTGATTGGGGCCCTGATTTGTGGATTCTAGGTCAGGGACATTACAATGTGGTATCAAAGGATGTCTTTTCTATGAATTACAATTTGGGAACTGTATATAAGAGTAAAAGAAGGTTTATGACCTTTTCAATGAGCTCATTCTTGGGAATATATATCCTAATTATGGGGGAAAACCCTAGTCACCAATGATGGCAGTTGTTGTTCTTTTTGTGATGTGTTTTTACATTTGATGATATTTCAACATTGGGTGAGGCAATTTTTGTGTGATGTGAGAGTTTTAAGATATTTATATTTTGACTTTAATGGAATGAGGTTTTGCATTCATGCATCATTATTGGAGCCTAGGTATATATGTGGCATTCATCATGGTTACTAGACATGAGATGAATGAGTGGAACGTAAAGGGTGTGATAGATTTCATTTTCATAAAATTAATGAAAATGGTGTCTAATGAAATTATAAAAATGATTAATAGAATTAATGTTTTATTGAATTAATATGATAAATTAAAATAGATACAATATATAATGTATTTTGAAATTAGTTTAAGGTAAGGATTGTAACCATTGTAGTCAGTTATATAGGGTTTGCAGTGACCTTTGTGGGGGCAGTCAGGTGTAGTGTTTCAAGTATAATTGGGCTTGTTCAGGTTGTTCATATGGATTGGTTTGTTTATGTATAGTGATAAACATTTCCTTATATATTTCAACAGTAGTATGGTGTTTGTTTTGATGATTTTTTATTGAATTTTAGATAAATTTCACCACAAATACGTGTTTTGGGTGGGCGACAATAGGATGTTGCCGAGAAAAATCCTCCCATAGCGGGGAAAAAGAATGTGGAATTTCTAGAAATTATAAAAGAGACGTTCCACGAGAACTTTTATCATTTTTAGTTGATATTGGAAGATTACCCATATCCTATATTCATCAATAATTTTTGAGTAGACCAAGGTGTTTTAGTTGTAGAAGCCACCAAACGTTACAGGAGATGGCGGGCCAGAGGTAGCAATATTCGAGATAGAGTCTATCCAAACTATTCATGATTGTATGTAGACTATTATCGAGAAGTATGTTATGTTGTCATACTACATGTTGGGAGGCTAGAAATAGTTGTGGTGGTACAACATCATTTAAATAGAGCATACTGAAATATTGATGTTCAAATATTTCTAGAAGCATTTTGTTGAACACATATATCAAAAAAACACAAAGGAAAGTTAAAGGAAAAGATATTATGTGTTTTTCAGAATGGATAATGTTGGTAATGAATTATTCTCATATATTTACCTAATGATTGACACGTCATTTAAGCATTTTTATGAGATGATGTTGTTTTATAGAGGTGATTCCATGATGGGATGCAACATGGGTTCAGGTCCTAGGTGGACATATTCTGTTTGAAATATTTTTCACATGTATTCTATTAGGCCCTTATCTAAGATGGAAACATGAAGGATTCATAAGTTAGTGATAATATGGTTCCATCCAAGAAAAAAGGTGGTGAAACTCTAGAGAGCTGGAAGAACTATTTTGGGAATCCCCATAAGGGTGAAATTTCATGATGTAGTGAGATGAAGGGGACAACCTCTTCGGGTGGAAACAAGGTTTTCTATTGTCAATGCAGTAGGTCAGTTCACATGCGTAGCCAATATTCGGGTTATGATTGGGGAGTATTTTGGGCCTTGTATAGGGATTCTGTAGGAACCCAAATTTTACATGTAATGGTGGAGGTTAGAAGATGATTATGAGTGTAGGTAGGGGCTGATTACCCCATTTCAGGTAAGTCGTTAGACCACCACAACTTGTATCAGTTGGGGTGGTATGCATGTTACTCCATGTTCCAGTAATTTATATCAACAAGTTAGTATAGTTTATGGTACTTAAGATGGTGCCCAAGATATAGGGGCAAATCATCTTAATGCAGTTCAGTCTACACCTAAATGTTGTGAGGTTGGATTATCTACCTTTCGAGTTATGATTGTTGTAGCATCAATGCTTTCTATTTATTTATTTGATATAGGTGCTACATATTATTTTAGTTATGATTATTTTATAGTTGTTTTTGGATTTACCATGGAATGTTTTTTTGGCGATTTTTCACTAATTACCTTATTAGGATAATATACATAAGATATCAATAAGTTTAAGGATGTCATTTAGAGGATGGTGGACATCATTTTTTGTGGGACCTTTTTGACCTAGTGATGTTTGAATTTGAAATTATTATCAGTGTGGAGTGGATGGTGTTGTATGAATCCCATATTGATGGCTACCAATTTCTGGTGATGTTTACATCTCTCAAAGGAGACACTCATGTCCTTCGTGGTGAGAGAGACATTTGCTCAGGCCGCACATGGCCAATTTTACAATAGTTTGTAGAACTCACAACTCAAGTCACATTCCTTGTTCATGATGAAAAAGGATGAGAGCATACAGTATTTCCTCTTGTTGATGGCCAATTTTAGGATGTGTTACCTAAGGAAGGATCAGGATACCACTTGAGATAGATTTTGAGATTATGACTGAATTGTTTTTTATAGTAGAGCTAATTTCCTATCCACCATGTCGAATGGTACCATGAGAGCATTTTTAACATAATAATAATCAATGTGAGTTAGAGTGTAAATGATTAATCCAACCTATTACATCGCCTTTGGGATCTCCGGTGCTATTTTGTAATAACAAAAATAGATAATTGAGGCAATTTCTTGACTATAAAAATGATTAAGGTGAAATTTAAGAACTGATACACGCTCCCTATAATAAATGACCTGTTTGATCAACTATAGGGTGCCTCAGTGTTCTACATCATTGTTTTAATATTATGATCCCATATATTAAGTAAGATAAACTCTAGAGTACAACATAATACTTTCTGAAGAATGTATGGATTGTTTTTTTGTGATCCCATTTGGGATGACAAATGCACTAGATGTGTTCATGGCCTTGATAAATATGATATTCCAATCATATCTGCACCATTTTTATTATTATCCTCATTAATAAAATCAATGGGTACTAAGAAACTCTTGATGATCATGCCAAACATATTGACATCATTCTGAGTATGTTAAGAGATAACAACGTTTATTCCATGATATAAAAATGTCAGTACTAGATTAATAGAGTGAATTTATTGGGGTCACATCATTTTTGTCTAAATGATGTTTGTGGATCCAGATTAATTGAAGGTTTTGGTGTCTTGGGAATATCCTAAGAAAACCAATGATGTATGGGGGGTTATGGTATTGGCCAATTATTACCATATTTTCAATATGGATTTCTCCCATTTGGAAGCACCACACTCATGATTAACAAATAATCGAGTTATGATTGAGTGGTCATAGGAATGTGATAATTTTTTATCAATAGTTAAAGATGATTTTTATTATCACAAATATTCAGATATTACCCAAAATAGGTAATAGGTACACCTAATATTGTGATGCATCTGCTGTTGGAATTGGGGTTTTGTTGATGCATAATGTTTGGGTTAAATTTTATGGTTCATGGATGTTTAGACCTTATAAATGCAATTACCTTACTAATAACCTTGAGCTAGTGTTGTGGTATTTTCCATAATTTTTTTTATGTGTTTCCTATTTAGAGTGATATTCGTGGTGTTTACTAACCATAAAATATTTTAGTACATCTTCTCATAGCGGGAGTTGACACTTCTGAAGAAACGAAGGGTCATGTACCAGTAATCAATCGATTTAGAGATGGTATACACCATGAATTTGGATTAATGAAGTATATTCTCTAAGCCAGAATAATTAGAATCATGTTGTTAAAGACTCTAACTCTGAGGAGAAAATTATGGCCTTATTTTCTATGATGGTCCAATATGTCCAAGGTGGGAACAAGAAAATTATTCTTGCATCAACAGAAATTTAGTATGTGTTTCTGAGCATGGCCATGGAAAGCCAGTTGGAGTATCTATAGTGTCTAATGATGAAATAAATTCTTAAAAGTAGGGAGTTACCATATAGTTTGGCTATTAGTGATGATGGGATTGTGAATGAGTTTTTCCATGTGGTTGTACTAGTGTGAAGGCTAGAATAGTTGGTGTGTTAGATCCATACATTTATGTGGTTAGTACATCCATTATTGACATAGATGTATTTGGATATTCATAAAAATTATTGGAGGCCAAGAATGAATGAATATGTTGTGTTATTAATAAATTATTCCTTACATATCAACAGGTAATGTCTATGCATCATCACCAAGGTGGTTGGTTACATTAATTTTCTATTCCAAAGACTAAATGGAATGATGTAATGATGGACTTTCTAGGGGGTATTCTGAGAAAACCTATGATGAATGATCAAATTTGGGTAGTAGTGGATCAATTGACTAAGGAGGAACATTTCATACTGATCTCGGAGACCAAATAAGTGGATATGATTTGTGGGTGATAGGTTCAAGAGATAGTTTGGATTTATGGTATATCGAGAACAATAGTTTCAGTTCATGATCCATGATTCACATTGCACTTCCAGGAGGGATTACAAAATGTGCTTTGTACCTAGGTTTTTTCGACATTTTCTTATCAAATGAAGAAGGTCAAGTAGTCATATTGTATGATCCTTGTATTAGAAGATATATTGAGATCTATTGATCTATAATTCTATATTTCATGGAAAAAACATGTATCAGTTGTTCCATTTTCTATAATATATGGTTTTCAGAATATGACTTATGTGGTTCCTTTTGGATCACACTATGGAAGACATTATATATCTCTATTGTGTTTTCTATTAGATAGGTAATCCATGATATTGGGATTGATTCTCATATAGTAGACTTCATAGAAGGTTTGATTGATTCAGAACTATATGAAAATGGGTCAAAGAAATAAGAAGTCATATGTGGATTTATGGAGTATACCACATGATTTTATGGTGGGAAATAGTGCGTTTCATCAACTGTTTACATGGATGGATCAGTGTCGAATTCCTAATAATTCAAAGTTGGATTCCAAGTATGTGGGAGTGTTCAAGATCATGGAGAGAATCAAAATAGTGTCTTAATGATTGGAACTTCCACAACAATATAGTGTCTTGCATAATTTATTACATGTCTCTCAACTTCGATAGTATCACCTTGATCTATATCAGGTGATAAACATTGAGGATTTGAAGATATGGGTTGATGTATCATTTTATGAGCATCTAGTTTGTATTATAGACTATAGTGATAAATTCTTATGGGGTCACACTTTTCTCCTAGTTCATGTTTTATGGAAACATGGAAACATTCAGGAAGATTCTTGGGAGAAAGATTTTGATATGTGGGCCCAGTGTCCTGGACTACTTTCTTTAAAAACTCAATAATTCTAAGCAACTACATATTGATGAAGAGTCGTCAAAAGGTGGGAAGGTAGTATTATCCCAAACATTATAAAGGTATGTTACAATTAGATTATTGGTTTTAATATATCATTTTTGGCTAGGGAAATAGTTTTGGTGAGTATTTTAGGCCTTAGGGTGTTCCAAAGGTTCCAATCATTAGAATTGGGAGAACATGGTCAATATATTCAAGTTGCACTGTTGGTGACCAGTTATGAATATTATGCAGAATTCCTCATTAACTGTGCAACCATCAAGAGATGCTTAACATATGGCTAGTGCATGGTATTTCAAACCATGTATAATTTCTAGGTAACTGTGTGACCCAAATTTTTATAGATAGTGGCTAGTGAACGTTTTTTCACATGTTTTTTTAAACCATGTGTGTATACCGCAAGCCCCGATAATGATAAGAAAAATTGAAAAAAAATCCATTATGGAATAATGAATCCTCTGCTGGATTTCACCACTCATTTCCTCCCCAAAACCCTAGTAATGAACAAGAGCTCCCAAGGGCTTCCATGTATGATTATCTTTGATCCTAGGTCGTTTGGAGCTCTTTCGGGATTGAAGATCTGGGTATGTCTAATCCTTCTGTTTCTTTTCATTTTGGTTTGCGGATTTATTCCATCTCTTATATCAATATTATTCTCTAAAAACATTATTTTCTAGTGAGATGTATGTTGAGTAAATAAACAGTGGTTAAATCGGGATCTATGGCTTCAATTAGCTATTTTATCTTCAATAACTTTGAGGTTGGTGGTCTATAAGATATATCCCTTGTTTTAAAAAAAATTGTGAGGTTATGTTCTTCTTATCTCCATGATATTTTCTTGGTTTAATTTTCATGATTATATATAATGGGTGTGATGATAAATTATTGAACACCTCATGATACCTGTGGGATGAATGGATGATAACTTGACTGATTCAGTCCACCTATGGGGTGTGAAGAACCACCAAAATTTGGATAATGGAAATGTAAGGTGTGAAATTGAATTATGAATAATTAGAGCCCTTGATTAATGTTTCCATTGGTAAATGTAATTATTGTGAAAGGATTATAGAATTTTTCTTATAGTTGTTTCAATTGGCTAAGGCATTATTTGGTTTGTCATGTAAATGTGTTGAATGGGAGTAATGTGAATGTGCCAACAAATCACGTCTTATATATAAATATGATTTTTCATATAGGAATGGGGAATGGGATTTGAGATAAATGGTTATGTAATATAAATGATAAATGAAATAATGGATTGTGGAAAATATTGATATCTATTTTATTTGTTATTTCTTTGTTATTTCTAATGATATTGGATATGTTTGGTTGAAATGTGGTTATGTGAGGTGAACGAATAAATAAGCATGTGCACATGGATTTGTATAGTGGGTTATAGGCTTGGGGTTCCACACCCATGGGTTGAGTTACACTATTTTTTTTGAACCCCACCCTTAATGCATGGGTTAAGGAAAGGTATGGATTATTTTTTCTAAACGGTTTCATTATACCTTAGAGAAGGATTCAAAGTGAGGATAATGTGGTTGTGTTCCATAGAATAATAAGATTTGATATATTAAAAAATTATTAGTGAATTTTGAACATTCCCAATCAATTATAATTGGGAAATAGTTGAAAAAATCGCTTAGAATCTACAAGTTTTCAGTCTAGATTTGATGATGGAATAACTTTAGGGAATCATTATTATTGATGGTTACATGTATTGCCTTTTATTTACATGTCATTATTTGTCACTTATATGCACTTTCTGTTTGGAATGTTTATATTGTAAACAAATGTTGGGGATGGACTACTAATTTCTAATCACACCATTCTTGAGAAGTTGTTGGGTTCTCGAGAAAATTTCATGGTTATAGGTCAGGTAAATGGTAAATGTATGGTGCTTGGTAGTTGAGTCAAATTTGGGATGTCAGTGAATGAGGTTCCAAACATGGATTCAGAACAGTTTTGGGGATTATTATATTTGATTTATTTTATGTATTTTTCACTTGGTAATGTTGAATGACATTCCATACTTACTTTGTTTGTGTTTCACACACTATTTTTGGAAATTGTCATTTATGAATGTTAATTTATTATTCTATGTTGTTATGATTCCATAATAACTTTTTTAGGTGCCTTACTCTGGTGAATAGGGTATATTATCCCCATGTGACTTTTACACTGTCTCTACTATTTGATAACCTCTGGAGTATAGGAAGACACACATGAGATCATGTGGTGACCCAACTCGAGGCACACATTACTATCTTTCAGTTTGGGGAAATTTCTTTTTACCCCTTATATCTCATGATGACATTAAACAATAGGAATTGAGTATATAAAAATTAAAAATTTTCAACTAATTCATGATTGGGAGAATGATTTTATCTGATTATGTGTCCTGGTTTGTAGACAACATCTATTTTACAATGAAATTGGGATGTGACTTTCCCTTGAAAGATTTTGATTTAAATTATGGTTGATGTTATAAACTTATTTATTCATTTAAATATTTCCATTTCATAATTTCCTGGTTATATAGGATATACCTATTATGGTAGAGATGTATAAAAATTAAGAAGAAAATTTTTTTATGGGAGCTGGAGGATATTATGTTGGAATAAATAGGAAGAGGGGTAAGTATAACAATTATATAATTTATAGCGTGTTTAGAGGGTAAAATTTCCCTAAAATATTTATATGTTTCATATAATTTTAGTTCTATAACTATTCCTAAAATAGTCATATTCATGACACATATCAAAATGAGATTAAGGAACCCTATTATCTGGTAATGGGGGAAAAATATAGATGTTGTTTTTTAGGTATCCAATAATGGTAGGTGGAACATTTAAATCCCATGAATGTATCTCATTATTAGTTCATTGAAAAACTATATTGTGATAGATTTATTGTATCTATGTGTTTTGGTCATGGATGTATTAGGGATGTTTTGGGACATTTTTTATAGAGAGACGTAGTGTAGGAATGTTTAGTGACTAGAGGGGTGGTGATGAGGTGTAGGGATTTTATATTTTAGTTATGATATAAGATGTGATGGATATTAATATGGGGGATTCAACATTTACAGGTAAGATACCCATTTTTCCATCATGCTGACTATTTTAGTTGATCTATGTTTCCATTAGTTTTCAATTAACACATATGTTGTATATAATAATGATCTCAACATTCAGAATTATTCTACTATTTTTTCAAAAATCCACTTTAGGGATGAAGATAAGTGGTTGTATGGGGATTTCTAGTATGACGTATTGTACTAAGTAAATTTATAATTATTTTTAATTCATATTTCCTAGAGATGAGATTATTTTATGTTTTTATTTGAATGGATAATATGATAAATCTCTATTATAATTATTATATTTATCAATTTTTTTGGAATTCACTATATAATTTAATTAACAATTGTTTTTTCAAGGACAATGTTATCATAAAGCTAATAGATCTAGCTATGATTTGGGGTAGTTGAGAATGATAATTTATTCAATGGAAGTGGTTAACTTTAGATAAACTGGTTATGATGTTCAACTAATTATTCATCAAATGAATAATATATATAATGATGTTTTCCAGGAAGATTTTGTAGGACTTCCAACAAAAAGGATGGAAAATTTTAGGGACGGCATAGTTCTATGTACAAGTAACATTTTCCCCCTATTTCAGTAACATCCTGTTGATCCTTGGTAGTTTTAAATTAATTTGAAATATATATCTCCTAATGGATTCAATTGAGGATGCCTGATTTTTTGGGTGGTTTTATTGTTCATCTATCCATGAATGACGACCAGAACTTTAACATTGTGTTCATTGTCAAAGATTGAATCATGTTTTAATTATGCACTATCATTTTTTTTTCTATTTATGGATTATTTATCTATTCAAATGTTGTGATCTTATTTGTTTTCATAGAATTGTTTTTTATTAGATTATCATTTATTCATGGTTTGAGTGGGTGGTTATCCAAATACAACACAAAATTAATGCTATAGTCATTTACTTTTCTGAACTATTTTTTCATTCATATTTAAATTCCATAAGGATTGTTTTTATAATTTAAACATTGATACAAACTAGATCCTATGAGGAACATTCAGATTATTGGTAAATTCTTTAGGAAACATCCATTACTTGTTGATATTATAATATGTTTTCAATATGCCAATTGTGCATCTATGAAGTGCCATTTCATTGTAATAGTTTCACTAACTCTTGGATATTAATAATACATAAGGTCATATTAACTATTCTTTATTTATAAATTCTAAATAATAAAAAATGATTTTTTTGGTACTTTACTTTTATAGGTTTGTACATTATATTGACACAATATGTCACTCTTCTTGATGAACTAATGAATATCATGAAAAATAATGGAGAAACATGTTAGTGGGATAATATATGATCAATTGTTTTTCTTGAGTTAGACATGATCAATTCATAAAAACCAATTATCATTCTAGATGGTATAGGAATTATCATGGAAGTATACTATTATATATATAGTATGTGTATAAGTTACTTGCTGATGTAAAAGAATCATATTTTAGTATATGATTATTTATTACATTGACCACATGAGAATAATTTCGCTAATGATGTTCATGACACAACCATTATGATTGATTCACTTATGAGTTAATGAAATTATATTTTTAGTGATATTTTCTTGTGAAAACTTACTATATTAAAAATAAGTGTACATATTTTTAGCAGGACATTAATTTAAAATAGAGGTGATGGAATAATATATTATATGACATTATTTTGAGATGATATAAACTCCTTGGAATGGGAATGAAATTGATGATACTCTGAAAAAAAATAACATGTGGATATATTTCATGAGTAAATGGATGAGTGGTAGCATGTGTCACAATTCTCTATTCTGACATAATTATATATTTATTTCTCATTTCAAGTTTAAATTAAAATACATGCACACTACTTATTTTATATTCACGAATATAATTATTCATTAGACACCATTGGTGGAGCCCTACTTGGTATGGCTCGGAACCCTCATAGGCCACCATTACACTAGTGTAAAAGGGAATATCACCTTATTCATAGGAATATGATCCTTTTTTGCATTATACCTCCCTCTTAGGGGAATATGGGTATTCTAGTACTCAGGATGCTCGAGGATACATCTCTTAGAGACTTTTTATTCTTTTTCATTGTTCTTGTATTATATTATACAGAATTCTATATTTTTATACCTTCTTAAACAACCAAGGCCACATGGACATTAATGAATAGTAAGTTTTCTATTGGAAATGGTCATATTTATTTAGACGTCATATGTATCATTCAATTTTTCTCATTTATTTTCATTTTATCAAATTCGTTCTTTTGATTTATGCCTGATAATTCCATTATGATAATATGATCTTAAGGGTATACTCTCCTGACTATATCATTATTAAACCCACACATCTAGTTGGAATCCCCTAGAGATTGAGAAGTCATGCCGGAGGTCATGTGGTAACCGGTCTCACATTGGTTTCCATGGTTTAGTAGGTTGGGATGTCACAAAATCCCATGTAAAACTACTTCAAGTGTAGCATTGGAGAAATCATTTGTTAAATAAGTATAAAATTAGGGTAAATACTTTGAGATATCTATTTGCTGAGTCTCTAGACATGACATCTACTAATTTAAAAATAAATGATTTATAAATCCTTAAAAATATATCATTTTTTAAATAAGTATAAAATTATTATAATGAAATAACCATTTTATACCCCTTCTAATAGTCTAAAAAATGATGTAACACTATTTCATATATGTGAATTAATGAGTCCATGAATGACTTTTTTTAAAAACAAATTAAATGGATACCTGTAAAAATTTATTTAACAAAAGATTTTTCTTGATTAAGGATTCATTTTTTTAGGTTAGTCAATCTATAATTAACTATGAATGTGTTCAAGTTATTTTATAACAAATTTCTATGAGTTATATTGACATGATATGCAGGTTATATAGTGCCCTATAATACAATGGTTAAAGACTTATTTCTATTTATATTACCTGTAATTTTCAGTGGTCCCAATCCCTTATTAAACTATTTACACTATGGTTTTAGGAATGGTAGTGAGCCTAATCCCCTATGGGATGTTATCCACAGTTCGATGAAGGTATTTATATTGATCATTAACATAGTGAATCTATTTTATATGAATATATATAAGTGACAGTCTCATTCTCCATTATTATTCTTTAAATTGTTTTCATTTCACGTTAGTATAGAATCATTTTTCCCTAATATTTATTTTCTATAATCAATGTCTTATTCAATGACTATAATTTTTTGGACAAGGTCATTATTGGGTATGATTATCATATTCTATTCCATACAATGTGATATATTCACATTACATTGTGATAATCTTATGCTAACATATTATATTTTATTGATCATGCTTATATTAACCTTTAGTGGGTGTTTTCAATCACCCATTAATTGTGTTTTTAATTTAACAACATCTAAATGTGATTATAAATCAAAATATTTATATAAGGGGATCTTGTATAGATAAATCATGGAGAAACATTCAAAAAATTTATGTAGACAATCTCTAAAGATAGTAAACCTTATCATTATAGGGTTTGATTTATTATTATTTGAAATTAATTTTAATGCAAATTGATAAAAATGAATTAATGAAATATTTTGGTTGATTTAGTATTTCAATTATAATTAAATGTGATTATATAAAATGGAAAATTAGATACTAAATTGTAGGGTAATATATTCCCAATATATATGAAGGAAACAACACTTATGGATAAGTTATCAGGAGGATAATGTTAAGGCACCGATTGGTCAGTGCCTCACTTATTGTACAGTGGAATAGTATATGGTATATAGTGGGACACAATTACTTTTTTAAATTAACGAGTATTTATAATTAATCCATCATAATAATTGGGTTAATTTATTTTTTTCCCTTTTATAGTGGTCATATTTCCTACAATGATTATTTTTTAGTACTCTCTATCTCAGTATATATGTTTAATATTAATCATTATCGATTAGAGGTACAATCAAATTATGTTTACTGATATGTACATGTATCAATACGATCATCAAAATACATATCATTTTGTCATACTATATTATTGTTTTTTCATTACTTAATAAAATTCCTCTCATATGATTCATGCACAATAAATTTGAGTATTTTTATACATTGTTCATATAATGTGAGTTCGGTGGCCACATACATTTGTTTCTATTTAATTTTATGTTTTTTTATTAAATTTATAATTCCACTTTGATTAAATTTTTTCTATAAACATAATTATATGATAACACGGTATACTTGATAAAAATAATAATTTTATATGTTTAATTTAGTTTATTTTATTAATAAACATTTTTATAATTGAATTGTGTAATTACACATTGGAGAAGATAAATGAATAAGGGATCTAATTTTATAAATCATCAATGTGGTTTTATTATTATTATAGGATCTAATAATGTGTTTTTGATTGAATATATTTATGTATAATAGTCATAAAATACAATATTTCAATGTTCATTTCATAATAAATTCATTTATACATTAAATGTGTTGATGTATACCATATTGAATCAATATGTAGATTATATATATGTTTTGGTTTGGTTATGTGGCTTACCTAACAATGACTTTTTTTTGAAATTTCAGGTGGAATTGTGTAATAATTTTTATAAAAAAACATGTGATCATTAATAATGAGTTTTGTTGACTATATCATGTATTTATACATAAAACACTAAATATTATTTTATAAAATTATTTTTCCGATTATTTAAGGGGAATAATATATGAGTAATTTCTGTTTAATGGTGATTAAATGCGAAATTTGGACAATATAATTGAAATTGAAAAAATTTATGATATGATAATATTGTAGTTTTTATTTTAGCACTTTAGAAAAACTATTTCTTTTTATAGTGTATCAGTGAGAGGGTTAAAAAATTAATATGTAATTTTTTATGTTAAATATGGGATGATTTATTTACTATTTATCATCAGTTAAGGCTTTTAATAATGTATCTTAACAATATTATTTTTTGTGAAATATAAATTAATATTGATACTTGTAAATAGACATGGTTTTGGTTGATACATGTGTTGAAGATATGTGAGTCTTGTAGTTGGATATGATTTGTGTTAGGACTGGGTAACTATGACATGAAATGTGTGTTATTTTATATAAAATTAAGATATGTTTTCAACTGCATTTTTTCATTTTTTTAATTCAGATATTAAAAAGGAATTAACCAAAATGGGTCTCATGTAACTTATGAGTTTTAGTTCTCACAAAAAAATATAATGTTAAATTATATATAAGATTGTAAAATCATTAAATAGGTTTAAAAATTTTATTTACAATCATATTAAATTATAATGCATTTTTGAATTTTTTGATGATTCAAATTGGTATATATTATGAACTCTTTTTTAATATACATATCATGTACATGGAAAATGTTATTCATGGTAAAATGGGTAAACTAAATTTGATTTAGTTTTGGGATACTGATTTTCTGATGAATTTCGGATCTATTTACTTATGTTAGTATATTGTTAAAAAATAGTTATTAATTTATAATTTTCCATTCCACTAATTTCATATTACTTTTTTATTCTACAAAGGATATATTTTTTGATTTTATTTCCAAGTGTTATAAATATAAGAACATGTTGTTTTTTGTTACCACATTATTGGACGTGTTAAATTTTATATTGAAGAAATATTGAGATTATATTTTATATTTTTGTTTTTATGCTATAATATATAATTATAGTGAAAATCTCCCTTCAATATATACTTACAAAATATCTACAACGACAACCAATTTTTATTGTTTAGGGAACCGACATGAGGTCATGTTATTTTTTTCCTCAATAGAACTTTTTATTCAGTATGGGATTTTGAAAATGTGATACCTAATGTTAATTATTTTGGTTAGTCACTTTTAATTTATTAATCATAAAATGATTTTATTTTTATCAAATTATTGATTAACAAGAATATGTCTGTAATCATGGTGATATTTGTTTTCTTTTGTTAACTATAATGAATGAATGTCAATGATACATGTACTATATACATGACCTAGAACCACATGTATAACATATATATATATAATATATATAATATGTTATGTTCTTTAAAGTAAAAAAATAAAAAATATTTTTCCTCTCAATGATTTTTTTAATCTATAACTACATCTTATGTCGTTATATAATCACTCAATAATAATTTCAAATCTGTAATCAATGGATTAAAATAAAATTTATTATTACTTTTTTTAGGGCCATCAATTGAAAATGTCAAACTGTGATACATATAATTAATAATAATCCTATATATTAAGTGGTATTGAGTTATTAATGTAGTCTAATAAGAATATTGACATCTATTATAGTAAAATTGATAAAAAACTTACACTGAAAGACCTAGATGAAGGCTACAAGGTTCCGAACAAAACAATTTTAGTAGCTGATCATAATTTACTCTTTGATCCTATATCAGATGAATCATTTAGTCTCATACTTATAGAATCATTGATGTGATGTCTTACCATAAATGATGTTCTAAAACCATACATAAACATACACATAATTCAAGGTGTAATTGGAAAATATCACAAATATTTTACATGATCAAGATTATTTTTTTCATATTGTATTTATTTGTACCTCGCCTAAACAAATGTTTAGAAAATTTTAAAGATTCATTATCAATGTCATGTAAAATGATATCATTTGAACATTCATAACTCTTTTGATAATTGAGGCCCAAAATATACCAAAGGATAAGTCTCTAGAAAACATTTTTTTGGAAATTTATTGATATATATTAACAAAATTTTAACTTTTAATCTTTTTTTATTAACCAGATATTATAAATTCGAAAATATGATTCAATTTTATTTTAGTTTCCTATAATTTAAGAACCACACATCCCAAGTATAAGAAATCTATAGTATATTTTGAGAAAGAAAATAATTGGAATGAATTAAATTTAACATATTATTAGTATTACTTTTTTAAATATTATTAAATGATGACTTCATAACATACTTTTCATAATTTTACAATTTTTATTTATTTATAAAAAATTATTGAAATCACCTTATAATTATTTTCATTAAGTTAATACTGCAAAAATTACATGATCAAGAATGAAAATGAAATATATGTCCACCAAAAGTATAATATAATTCACATCTCATAAGATTAAATATATTACAACAACAAATATCCATCCCTTCCACAATTAGATATACTTAGACTCTCTCTATATAGGCCATATTTATGCAATATCCATATAGAATTTTTTTATTCTTAATCCAATTATTAATTTTATCATATATTCATATCTGTTTTCTCTATCTATTATTTCTGAAATATATAATAAAAATGTTAAATAAATTCAATTATATATCATTAAAAAATTCTTATTTTTCCCAAATTATTAATTATTTTTTATTAATACCTATTTAGTTATTCTTAATTTTTATTATTAATAGCTATTTTTACCAATTAAAACTTATATAATTTTACAATTTTCTATAAGAAATTATATTTATTAAAATATTTTATTGTTTTCTATTTTATAATATTTTATTAATTTTAGTATATTTAGTTAAAAAATTATTTAATAATAAATAAACTTTTTCAAATTATTTTTCTGAAATATAATATTAACAAATTATATGAGTTAATTTTATAATTTAATATTACTAAGTAAATAAGTTTTATTTTATTACTGATTTACACTATAAATTAATCATACTAATTAGGTAGTTTAGTAATTTAACTAATTAGATTTTCTAAACATGTAATTTTACACAATTAGTATGTTTTTTAATAATTTATATTTTCTTACTAAATAATTAATTTTTTAAAATTAACTAACTGTTAATTTAACAAAATAATTTCAATTTTTAATATTCTTAATTAATTTTACTAATATTGAAATATTCAATTAATTTAGATCCATAATTAGTTAATTTTACTAATTAAACATTAATATATCTATATATATATTGATAATTAATTGAGAATGGATTTGAAGAGGGACTATACGCTAATTATTTTAAAAAATGATAATACTAAATTGGGGTGGCGATTAAAAACCCTCATTAAAGTATAAAACAACTAAAAATATCCCAATTGAAATTGGATAACTATGTATGAAAATTAAAATTACAATCATTCATCAGGGAACTATTAAAAATAGTGAAAAAAACCACCTTTCATCACACAGTGTACCCTTTATCTACATGAAAAATAAATATAAATAAAGGAAAATATAACCATGTAGAGTGTGAATCATAATATAACAGGTCCTATCTAAGGACATCACCATATTCAATGCTATATTCCCCATCCATTTAAGTTGTTGATTCATTTCTCTAGACAATGAAAAATAAAGTTGTTATTAACTATCAGTTATTGGAATTTTTCTTTTATTTTCGATACTATTTTTGATGTAACCTTGTTAAATCCTTCATCAATTGTTTCTAGACTCTTACCTTTTGAGATTTATTCATTTTTAGGGAACAAAATCAGTCTACCTACCCTCATCAAATTGTATATGAACCGAATCTGTTGAAGTGGAAACCACTTATACTAAGAGACCATGACATTATAGAAGGTTCTCATTTTCAAAATATATTTTATATGAACATATTAATAAATATTATATTTGGTCCCCCCACTAAAATAGATATTCTAGAATATAAGGTTCTGAATTTTAAGCCTGATTACATGATTCAGTTTTTTTATTTGATTTACCTTTTTATTTTGTTCTGTACTACATTAAACTAAATTATTGTATAAAAGAATATATGGATCAAATCCAATAGTGACAACAAAATTATTTTTTTTTTTTTAAATTTTGATTTTATATTAAATCCTAAAATTCACAGGTGTAAAATATGAGAACAATAGGAGCATCATCAGTTAGAGCATAAAATGATTTATTTTTTACATTACTCAGAATATCCCTCAGAATCCAACTTAGTTGAAGATGATTGAATTTCTATTTATGTGGCTAAATTTTCATTACCCAGAATGTATTTTAAAATTATATTATTAACACCACTAGCGGGTGGGCAATCATTTACTCCATTTTAATTTTGAGAAACCACACAATTACACTTTTTTGGACTATGAATCATTCAATGAACCAGAGAAAAAATATAGTGGAATGAAAAAGGGTTTAAATAAATTTCATATAGTTTTAAAAATATAGAGAAAAATTCATTCTATTATACATTATAAATAATTTCTGATATTCAACCTATGTAGATTAAAAAAATTATCATTCAAAATTTTTCCATGAAACACCCCCGCAATAACCCACCCATAATGACCCATCAAAAAACATTTAATCTCTCTATCCATCCTAAAAAGATCACTAATTAATAATAAAATTAAAATAAAATTTTATCATTAAATAATATATAAAAACATAAAAAATAATTATTCAAACATGGAAACAACTATTTTTATAACGATGATCTTGAATAAAAAATTACCTTTTATAAAACAAATCGATCATATTATTATAGGGATAGATTCACAACATTTTTCCCTTCAATTAAACAATCCTATTTAGATATGAAATGTAAATCACTATATCATATGGTGATATATTTATTACACAAAAATCCAAAGAAGTAATAAACACAGCTAACCATATATCCCATAAACTAAAGATTTACTACCAAAAATATGATAACATTACCTAGAAATAATTTCTTGTACATATTAAATCATTTTGGTACTACTATATGTTTAATAATTTAATTATTTGTTCATTACATTTTCAATATTCTATCATAATTATAATTTTTGAATAGAATAATATTCTATGGTAATATCTTCATAATATAACATTATTATGATTAATAGAAGGATCACAATAGAATTATAGATATTAAAATCCCTAATCATTTCATTCTTTTATTAAAGGATCATTGCTAACATAATCTTTGAATGTAAACACAATAGAGTAGTCTAAACCCTAGTTTCTATAGAATTAACTCAAAATATCCACTCCCCAATCCAACTTCATTTGAATCAAATGTTATTAACCCATTTTAATAATTAATAATAAATTAGCTTCACCAAATAATTACCTAATAATTTTAAATCCTATATGGCGAATTATCTTTGAATAAAAAATGTGAACATCAATTTTTATAAAATCATAATTATTTTTAATAATTTAAATATTTAATTAATTATACAAAATAAATATTTTTTATTTATTATTTTTATATATAATCCCCATAAAAATTATATTTTTAATTATATTCTCCACATATCCCTTTCCCCCCACCATAGTTTCAAAAATAATAGATTTTGTAAAAAAATCAAATTAATTTAATCTTTTTGATATTATTATTTTTATTATACATTAAAAATAATGTTATTTTAATTTAATGAACAATGTTTCTCATTAGTTTTATGAAATTAATATTTAAACATGTTCTAAATGAAACAGAAATTTGATTATTCTCTCTACTGAACATCGAGGATACCGTTTATTAAACCCAATATTGGCCTTCCTAAAATAAATGTGCAAGACACATAGAAGAGTTCTATAAAATAAAAATGTATAATAAAATATAAACTAACCATTAAATTACTAGTTGTGTAGTTGGTTATGTAAATTATTAAAATATATGGTTTAGAATAATTTTAGATGAATTCATTGGTTATAAAACAATTTTAATTGAATATGAAAATTGATTGAATATAAAAGAAAATATTATTATACCTACAATAATTTTTTACGCTAACAAATAAAATTATTTAAAGATATTGTGTGATATTAATGTGATATATATTATATATTCTATCAAATTTTTGTAACATTTTTCCAATAGATTTTATATACCTTAGATAAAAAGAAACCCAATTTTATACTTGAGAACTTATATTATTATTTATAATACCTTTTAATGTAGAAGTTTTTTTTAATAAAAATTTTATAAAATTTATAGATTTAATATTTAAAAATAAATTAGATATTTTAAATATCATGATAATAATTAAGATAGGTGGGTTTATGAATTTTTTTATAATTTTTTATTTTTTTAATGAATCGTGAAAATACTGAATTTTAGGTCTAAACAACTTTTTCATGTAATTTATTTATAAGGATAACTTTCATTTTAATTTGTTATTAAAGTTTAATTATCTGATATTATTATCAATGGATCCAAATAATGTTAGTGTAATTAATATCACATTATAAATTGGTATAAAAACATTGCATGGTTTTGGGAAATTTCTGTTATTAAGGTAAAAGTAATCTTTATATTGAAATAAACCACTAATTTAAGGGCCCAAATGGCATAAAAACTTTTATATATACCATTTAATGGACATATATCATCCATAAACCTTCCATTATTAATTAATTTATCTTTTATTAATTTCATTGGGTAAAAATGTAGGTACACCTAACTTATTTTCAAAACTTCCATGTATGTCCTTTCCCTTGCATAAAAAATTCCACCACCTCCCCCACATCCTCACTCCTCTAAAAAAACATAGGTTTAAAAAATATATGAAACATACACATCCTCGATACCCTAATATCCCCCTTATATCCTATATTTTGTCATAATTCCTTCCAAGGGATCCTATTTGTGTAAACCAAATGGAGTTACCCGATTAAGAGGTAACACTCTCCCTCAAGAACATTTATTTTATTTCCATTAAACACTCCCTAAACACTTATTATTCATCAATTGTATAAGAACAATAGTATCCTAAATATAATAGTATTTTTTATTCTATTTGTTTTCCTACACTTACACACACCTCTATCTAATGTGTAATATACGAACTATTTTCATGTACGATGATTTAATAACTCATGAAATAAGGATTGTTCATTTTTCCATTACCGCCTATCATGGGGGAAATTATGATGAATAGTTTATTTATATATAAAATATATGATTTATATATAATGTATTTATGGTTCATTATTTATTATTTATAACATACCCTTATGATATCAATGTTGTGAAAATATGATAATTTCGTTTGAGGTAGTGTGGACTACCACTCCTCAATGCGATGTGATTCGTTCACTCAAAACAAGGAATGTATAAAGGATATGATTAGTGAAATTATATGATATATATGAAATTATAAAAACAATTTAATGATATCATAGAATAATATTTCATTTACATACATTCTTTCAATACATCAATAAAATCGAAGTTATGTTTATATGTACGTAAGACCTAACATCTTCATGAACGGTGTACTCAATTTCATACATCTATATAATATAAATTTGTTTGAATAACATATTCTGAATATTAAGATTATTTTTTCATGGTTTACAATATAGAAATAATGATATATGTATAATGGTCAATGTTATAATAAATTCATACACATTCGAAAAATAATCAAAATATTTCCCAAAGCGTATCATTAAAATAGAATTATTAAAAAGATCATAAAATAAGTTCATAATAATTATATATGGATGTATATATAAAAATATTTTTTTAAATGATGTACAAAAAACATATATTTAATATACATGAGGATCTTCGAGCACAATGGGAGCCAATTCACATGGTAAGGGAATTTTCATCTCACTTTAAACTTTTGTGAGAGACATGTTTTATTCATCTCCCATACCTTTTTTGAAGTGTGTATACTTACCAAAAATGTATTATATGAATATAATGATTAAATATATGAAACATTACATAACAATTTTATGATCATTATTTCATGGGGTTTATGTTTCAAATGTTACCAAATATTAATGTAATTTTTTCAATATTTTCCTTCTCTGAGACACATGCCATGTAATACACCAATATTTATATGGGAGGTGTTTCTATAGACATTTGAAAAGTTATATAATGATTCTCAATAATTTAATGATATTTTAATATTAATTTCATTTCATTTTATTTTGTGGTGAGTATGGTTCATCATTACATGGTGGTAAGAGTTTCTTGAAACAATACCAATGCTTTTTTTGTGATTTTTTAGGTTTCTGCATCCCCAGATGACATATTATGATACATATCTTTATAAATCACATTGATTTTGTTTTAATATAGTTATTAGTGATATTTTCATACATTGGTACTCTTTTCCACTCATTGGAACATAAGGTATTTATTAAAGTGTTTCTATGAAAGCCTAACATTACAATATCATTGGTCGGAAATATATGTTACTTAAAGAGAATGTTATATAAAATGCTTTCTAGAATATTATAAGATTATTACTATAATGTTTTGATTAAATTATTAACTATTTTAACTTCTTCTAATTTTTTGAAATTATTCATCTACTCTCTTTCAGAACAAGACTTTTTTCTATCCCTTTTATCATGTAAAAGGAATCTTATATTTACCTCCTAAAAAATGTATGGATTTACTATACATACTTTATTTTAAGATTTCTTTTGTTATATAGAAGGTTATATTTGATTAATTTTTCTAAATTTAATTTTCAATGAATTTTGAATGAATTTTTTTACATATTTTTATGTAAAATTGTTTTCAATAACGTTTTTATGATTATTTTATAATATTTTCTAGGAAAATGGGTTTCAAAATTATTTCAAGCTTCAATTATAAGTATTAAATAATATTTTAAATGATATAGATTTCACTATGTTTTTAAATATTCCATTATTAATTTTCCAGAAAACTGATTTCAAATGGTTTTATGTTTTAAAAATCATCTTCCAAAAAAAGGTAATGATTTTTTCCTCAAGAAATTTTTTCAAAAGATAATTAAAAATAATTTTCCATCTAATATGACATGTGTTGATATTTCAAATGATTATATATGAAACGATCTAATGGTTTCATTAATATTATTTATCTTAATTGTTTATTGATTGATATCTCTATGTTTATGAAACCTATTTCTCTTCCAAAACATATATACTATTGAGACACATTTTTTTCATTATTTATTATTTCATGAAGTGATTAATAAACCTATATATTTTTAGATATGATGATGTGATAAAATATTAATGATACCGATTTCATTTCACGATAAACAGTTAGATGTTAATAAATACTATCACATTCTATGGGTGATGATAGGATGAATGTTTAATTTTGAGAAACATGTATGGATGATTTTATCATGATATGGGTGGTACCTAAATATACCTCAAATGAATTTGGTAAATATGGATGAATCGTGAGTACAAATATTATGCATCAACGTACATACATGTTCACATTATTAACAATGTACCTAGTTTCCTGTCCATAGTTTTTTGGGTGTACCTGAAAACATGTTCAAAATGTTATGATTGAACCTACTTATGTTTTCATAATGATATGAGTGATCCTGATTACATGTTCCCAATGGTATGCATGGACCTGGATACATGAATTTATGTTTATGTGTGAACATGTTTACTTGTTCAAAGTGTTAGTCATGAAATTGATTTCATGTTCACAAGATTATGAAAGGAAAATGTTGCATGACCAGTAGTCTATAAGAGGGTCTGATATCATTTACCTAACCAAATGTGTGAACAATTATCTACATTAACATGTATACAATGTTATACATTTATGTGTATTCCAAAATTACATGTCGTATTCTTATGATACGCATTTATGCCCTATGATGTTTATTTCCATATGATACATGTCTTATGAACTACTATTAATTATATCATGTGTTATTATTGTGATCATTGATATACATGGTATGTTCTTCAATTGTTATTTCCACGTTGTCACAACTTTATTTTCTTGTTATGCTTATGGATTTCCATTATTTTACTTTATAGATAATTGGATATCACCCAATTCGTATGTTTACTGCCTTGGTTTATGAAAGAATATTTTAGGTATAATTACAAAAGAGGAAGACCATTATTGGATACATGGAATATATTTCACAATGTTAACTGATTTGTTCCATGTTTCCAATGACACAAAACTATTATAGTTTTTGGTTTTGTAATTTTTTAATATGATGAATAATCCTCTTAAATGAAGTAATATCCATGTATTTTATGCATAGATAACTATAGATGGATTAAGAGGGAATGTTTGGTCAACCATTAAAATCAATAATGAGAAAAACATAGTGATTCCATATTGACTTTTCATGGGATAAGTTTAATGATAATGAAAAGTATATAATAATGACCGAAAAAAATCATAAAGGATAAAGTAATTTGATTCCTAGAAATAAATCCATATATGGATACAAAAATTTGATATAGATATAGAACAAATGTACCTTGGAGTAACATCTATGGAAATATTTCTCGAGTCATAGTCAGGGTAAACTGGTACATGATAATGGGACATGCTACACACCAAATTTGAAACTCTCAGGGGATATGTATTGAAAACTCCTGAACTCTTCATGAACCAAAATTAATGATTTAAATCTAATATGGATATGAATAACCTATGAAAAACGTATGGTGTCTTATATTAATAAATGTTTCATAATTAGAAAAACCCACATGGAACTTTTAATGATTATGTAGATCATTATTATGAAAACAATTTCTAACTCTATGATATTGGTTTTAGTTGAATGATAGAACCTGAATGAACCACCACAATAGTAATTGTGATAGAAAATATGAATATTTCCTCATAATTATTTTAATTCAATGTGTGTTAGTATAAAAAATACACATATTTATACTATGACATATTTCACAAGTTTCGAATCATGATATGCTTGCAAACAAAAAAATAGAGGGAATAAAGTTTTGTTGAGTATTGTATAAGGCATGACGACATTTTTTCAGTAGGTATTCTAATCCACATGATGATGAACACTATATCAGTACCACTAAAACAATATTACCTATTCTCTAGTTTTCATAAAATGAGAAATTCATTCTACCCATTTATCGGTTAGAAGGGGAAGTAGGCTATTGGTGGACCCGAATAAAGAATATAAGGAAGAAAGATGAAATTGAATCCATGGATTAGGATGAGCTCATGAACATATTCTTCCATATGTAAATTCCTAATGATAATTATAAAAATATAGAATAGAAGTTCATTATGTTGATGTAAAAGGATAATGAGTATGTTGGTACCTATGAGGATAACTTCACTAGTCTTGTGAGGTATTATTCTGGGTTAATCATCAAACTGAAAACAATAAGTGTTAGGTTATTCAATCGATTAAATCCACGGATTAGAATGGTGTTGGGAATATGTGGTTTTACTATCTAAAAATTTATTATGCAATATGAAAATGAATGTTGAAATATAATTTGGATTTATATATCAAACTCATGGTTTTAACAAGAAGAGAAACATGTAGATCAATTGTTATTCTAAAAACAATGGAGAGGAGAAAATGTCTCAAACTCTTACATTCCAAAAATATTTGAAATTGAACTTATGAAATTTCTTGAAACAACTATGATCGTGTTTCATGTAGTGGAATACAGCCCACCATGAAATATAATGTAAAAGTGATGAGAAGATAGAGATCTCTTAAATTAGTGGAGACAGAGATAAAAATAATGAACCACCCACACTTTAGTGCTTCAAGTTCATGAATTTTGTGTATTATTAGATTTAATTTCCCAATAAAAAGTGTTAATATGGATGAAAAAGGACAATAAACTCTTAGGAAAATAAAAAATGGAATTAATATTCAATCACAAAGGATGAACTGAATAATGAAAATTAGAATACAAATTACCCTTTGACCCCATTGTAGGGAATTTCATGTTTTTCTTTGTATTAATAATCCCAATGACAATATTTTTATTCATTAATTACATAACATTCCTATGATTATATCCCTCAGCATGGATTTGGAGAAATAAAATCGCATTTAATGTTATACCTATTCAATGATGAACAGACGTGTCTAATGAAAATTAATTGGGAATAAGGTAATATCATATTTATGGATAAAATGGTGAATTATATTTCAGAATGGTTATAAGGTAACCATTTAGGGATTTTTTTTGTGAAAATATGATTTTTTTAATAATCTATTATCTTACCACATGTGGACTTAAGCATATTGGACAACGAATTTGTGATTATGATAACTAAAGATAGACATTATGACTTAGAATGGATCTCGTGATCTGTTAGTATTTAATGAATGAAAAAACTAATCAGTCATTTAATAGGGTATGGGATTAATTAAAAATATATTAATGTTCTAAAAAGGGTATGATTTTTTACATTATAGGGAATAAAATGAAGTGTGTATAACGTATCATGAAAATTATTCAACTCTATGGAATGAATCCTGAAACCAAAAATGTTATCCTTGTTCTTTCATTTTCAATTAATCAAATGGTTTATTATAGCATCATAGATATGGATTTGTGATTTTTATCATTCTTCTCACCATGTTCTCTGTCACTCTCCTTCATAACGTGACAATTATATTTCTCTTCCATGTCTAATCATCACTCCCAATGTATGTTCATCTAATAGAAAGCCTTGTTATATGTTACATTGGGTAACCATTAGGGATCCAACATTTCTTTTTAAAGGAAGTTATAGTATTAATTTTTAGAATGTTGTTTTCTATGAATTAAACTTTCAAGTATTAAACCATTAAAAATAGAGATGAATTTTATGTGCGAAATTCATTTTATGGGTTGTAGAATGTAACACCACAAGATTTTGTGAAATAATATTTATTTATTAATTGAATCATTTTGATATTTTAAATTTCCCTTAGAACCAAAAATAGTATATTATATATTATAGAACTATGTTTTTCATATGTTATATAGAAAACCATGTTAACCATGTACTACATAGTAGGAAATTTTTATCTTTCTCAGCAAAGAACACTGAGGATCACTTGCATTACACGTAAAAATGTGTTTTCATCATAATGAAGGTTTTCTGAGCTACAAGATCTCAAATAATAAAATGGTAAAAAATTCTATGATAGGGTCCAATTATGATTGGTTTTTCAGGGTTTTTAGTGATGAAATTGGGATATGTAACTTATTCTAAGAGCACTGTCTGGAACATAACAGTAAAGTACCTATCACATTATATTGTGATTATACTATAGTGGTGGCTCTCAAAATGTTTCCCATTCCACATCAATGGATGAGTCACATAATATTAATGAAATATATATTGATGGAATTTTCTCTAAGATATTGGAATGTATTGAGAAGTTCTTCCCTGAATTACAATTTGTAAATCACATTAACTAAAACCATAAATCACCAGAATCATGATTCTAAACTAAGTTCTAGGGAACTCGTAGTCATAGGTTTTTTCCCTAGTCCAAGTGGTATGTTGTTATAACATGTTTCTTAGTCTCATATGTGTATAATTTTATTAGATTTATATTAGCTAACACAAATATTAAAAAAATATATCATTACATATTGCTTCATTTTCATGAAATTAATTAAATAAGGGCTTATGAAATCTATATATTATATATGGTCATAGTACATCCAATATATAATTTTAAACATCATGTTTTAAGAAAATATTTCTAAATATAAGACAATGGTTGGATTTAATACTATGATTGGACTCATATTATATATATTGTCATGTGTGAGTAATTGATAAAGGGGCATGCTTGTTCTCCTGAGGATTGTATATGGAAATACTTATGATGGTAAATTATTAGTGATGATAATCTAGTAGGAATGATGTATGTTTTGGAGTCATAGGATATTCTTATTTATGAGCTTATGTGATGGTTTAGAGACATTAAGACTATCATTAATCCATACCATCACTCACACAGATAGTTATTCTGATTAAAACTATGAATAAATATTTTTATTTAAAGGGAGGGTATGTTGGGAACTTCATGAATGAAATTATATTATTGGGTAGATACATGAATACTATTTCACTTCCATATTCTTGGAATTTTATGTCTTGGTCCATTGATTGGTATGAAACTGTCAAACAAAATTCAATGTCCCACATTTAATGAAAACATAAATTCTATTAGTTAAATAAACATGTATCGATCATATAGGATGAAAACATATATGTGAAACCTTATAGATGTGTTTTTTGACAAAATAATTATATTAAATAGTGATAATTCATATGTGGTTTTAATCTTTTTACATTAGGTTCCCTCTATCAGTTTTTTTGACTCATTTATAGAATGTAGTGTTTTACTTTTGACATTTATTCCTAATTCCAATGAAAAATAATCAAAGAGGGACAAACACAAAGAGTTACAATTTATCTCAATTAAATTATACTTATATATAATTAAGGTAATAAATGTTATAATTATATCTTATGATTAATGTTATTCATGTTTTGTTACATTCAAATAACTTATTACTGAAAGACATGATTTATTAAATATTTATTATGATATTTGAAAACTGTTGTGGAGTTCGAATGGGAAACGACTGCATCTGGTGTTCAAAATTAATTTAAATTATGTTAATGTAATATTTATTATTTTACATGTTAGCACACATTCCATAAAATTGTAAATAAATTATTAACTATTTATACATTGGGTTTTCGTATATATTTATATTATTTATTCACTATTAAATAATTTAATACTATTTTCAACTATTCCATATATCTATAAATAAATATTTATGTCTATTCTATTCGCTAATAGAATATTGTTAATGTAGATTCATTGTTCATAACATAATTCTATATATGTTTCATTTCCCCACTATTACACTCTTGAATGAGAAAAAATTGATTATTTGGAAATATTATTAGACTGATCAGTATGAACAATTCATGTAATTTTATTCCTTGATTTCACACCGAAAAAAATAAATTAGCATCACTTGAGTATCAAAGGGTAAAATGTGTACCACTGAAATTAGGATTCTTCACATGAATCCTTCTCTAATAAAAAAACAATCCTCAAGGGGTTTTTTCCGAATATCAACCACACTATTGAAAAATTGATCATAATACATGGAAATCATCTCTTGAAATATAAATTAATTATTATTTAATGTAATTTTCAATATTCACTATTTGTGTTTTGAGAAACTCTAAAAAAATAAAATATTAATTTAACAGCCAGAAAAGGTGTTTCTACTTTTCTCATAACATACAAATATTTCAGTTGTGTTACACAAATTTGGATTTATGTGGTTTTATTTAAAAAAACTGAAATTTAAATGATTCTATTTGAGTACATAGGATAATTTACATTTGATATTAGTGAATGGAATAGATGTTCAAATTCATTTTAAGGGAATATGGTCATGGTAAATATTTTATTAATACCAACTAATAAATTAATTAAAAATATTAAAGGTGAATATTAGAGTGTGTTCTATGATGATGAAAAGGGAGAATGAATAGGATATATGTCATCTGAGTCTCATTATAAATTATTAAATCAGATTCATAAATGTGGAGAACATAAAGAGGCTCATAAAAGGTTAGTGAATAAGTACTGTTAAACTCAAGGGAGACTCACTGGTATACCCACAAAAGTGATATATTATCTCGGTTATGCAATTTTTATTATACACATAGAGTTATATACAAAATTCCCTTAACGTAATTTTTTTATTTGGATCTTGTGTGGTGATATTCTCAGTGGATTTAGGATTTAGTAGTGTTACACAAAAAGTTATATTCATAGGTGTATTATTGTAAGAGTTCTATGCCAATATATTAGATCCACGTGTATTGATATTGATAGGTTTTTCTAGTAATAAGTGTTTCTCTGTTGATTTTAATATGTATTAAAAGAATAAATATATATGTGGGTATTCAATATACTAAATCACACCAATTGTATTCAGGTGTGGTCATGAAGGAAAAAATTGTGTGTCATTTTTATATTAGAAAATTGAAGTATAGATATGGAAACATCATACCAATTGTGTGGAATTGTCCTCATTTAAAGAAGAAGTTTTTTTTATATATTTGTCAAAGATAGATACCTAACCCTACCATATAGAATATAATATTGTATCTCTGAGAATAATATGTGTTTATTGTAGGATTCGAGAAATAAATCATCAAATCTTGATTTATGGATAACATAGTGTATTTTAAAAAATGGGTACATATCAAAATGATTATTATCTTTTAATGAGCCCTTCATATGTATAATATATAAATTCTCTTTCACTGATGTATTTAAAGTAAGTAAAGATACTGATATTTTCTTTTAGATAATATAGAATGATAGATAAAAATTATAATGGCGGTGTGTTTGGCATGATGTGAAAATGATAGAAATATTATACCAATGGAACTAGTAATTCTTAATATATTTTGACATTTGACATATCATTATTGTATTCTCGTTGGATAAATCCACTTTTGGTGAACCAAGAAAATTATTTTTGAATTTTTAAGATCTAATTAATAGTTTATCGATGATTTTATGGTTGATTATATTATCAATATGTTCACTTTGAACTCAAATCCATTAATTATTAGGATACAATTCTAAAATAAGGATAAAATTTGTAAAAAAAATAATTAATTTCAATATTAAATTGATTCACCCACAAGGTATATTTGGTCGAAAAACCTTTTTAAGAGAGAGGATATGTATAGAATCCCATCCTATCTTAAAATGAATCTACTGGAAATTCTAGTCACTAGAGGGGATTATTTTTTCTTCTATATATTCCGAGGGATGCCTGATTCTCGCTCAAATTTACCCAAGAGAAGAAGGTAAGATGGTCCTTGTAGTTTATCTTGGGTTATCGAATCCACAGAGACCTGAGAAGAATCCTATAGACACGTACATTATATGGACTGTTTCAGGCTATGAACTGGCCAACTTGGATTGATTTTGGATGGTTTTGAAAGATATCTAATAGATTTAAGTGAATTCAATTTTAAAGAATGAGTTGATCCTAGGTTATCGCTCGGGGTGGATTGGACGTATTTCCTTTTTAATGATTTCACTTTCTTATATTTGAGATGGGTTCATTTAAGGAGATAAAACAACAACATCACTTACTGGTTTAATTCCTACACCCTTTAATACTAATCACCTATACACTTGATGGATCAATGTTTTGAGCACTTCAAGGTAATGGTTTGTATTACCACTTGAAGTGTGTGGCCTTAAATTCAACAAGGACGATGGAGATGTTTTAAAATCATCAAATAAAAATCTCATTTAAAAGAAGTGGTTAGACATTAATGGAATGATAAATATCATCCAATCCATCCCCTTTCTACTCCCTTGGATCAACCCATAATGGAGTTAGCCCTCCATTGATGACATGTCTTCAACGGAAGCGGGAAGTAGACATATAAGGGTGGAATTGAAGAAGTAAAAAACAACAAAAAAAAATATAACTCCTCCGTTGTGTGATAAATATCACAAAGTATGGTGTGAGTAAATCCACACATTGAACCAACGGTATCAACATGATAAGTATAATAACAGAATAAGAGTAAATGAAGAACTTTTATTTCGAAACTAAGGTGAATTAAACAACTTACATGAGGAAGAAATGCTATTACAAACACAAAGCGGCAGCATAACACTACAATGAAACCAAGCACCAAAGATTAAAAACTCCTTCAACAACACTACCTTAAATAGGTATTTTTAGAGCCTTGGTTCTAGACTCCAACAGTACAAGTCATCCCACATGAGTATGGTAGGTCTAGGGTGGTGGAATGTTTGTGGAAAGAAGACTTTACACCCTTCACCCGAAAATGCATCCAGCTTTCATTAACCAAACCGACGTGCTTGAAACAAATTCTAGATGGCCTACATTGCTTGTGCCATAGAAGACATAAATTAATCCCCGGATGTCCCATAATATCCTGTAAAATATCATCCCAAAAGGAGTAATGGTGTTCGAGATCTTGATTAATTTGTGGGCTATTTCTCTGGGCCACAGAATCTGGTCAATAATTTTATCTCTAACATGGGATACCTAAATGGCCACCATGGAATCCGAATTACCATTAGATCATAAAGTGTGATTTGTTCCTATGCATGTATTCTAGAATCCCAAGAAATTTGGGATTAATTGGGCCTATATGATGGTCCCCACAGTCTAATCAGTGGTCTGATGTCCAATCTGCCTTTTCCAGAATTGCGTCCTTTCATTGCCAAATATCTCCATCATCCTCCATGAATTATCCATTGATCTCTAAATTAAACATGTTCATATTGGAGTGTAGATCAATTTAATAAAATATCAAATTAAAATCTGTAAAATTAGATGAATAATTGGGTACTTCATATGATGATCAAAAATGTACCACATAATAGTGCATTTTAAGAAGATATTACAATCATAATGTGAAATGATGTTCAAAGTGTAAAATGAACTAAAATGGTGTTTATGAATAAAAAAGAACATGGATATTATATATATTAAAAATGAATATTATCCTCATTTAGTGGCTAATCACAATCCCCAACTTGAGTTTTGCTAGTCCCGAGCAAAATATATCTCAATAATTTGAAATTCGAATTCCCTTTTCCAAAAACATTTTAATACACAATGATAAAAAAACCATATACCGAACAATCATGAAACCCATAAAAATATTTCAATACAATATATTTTCATAATCAGATCCCAATCCCAAGCCCATTCCTTTGTTCAAATTAATTTCCATATTTTATCCAATATCAATTAAGTATGAGGATGTGTTATGCATCAAAATAGACATGGGGGTTCATCTTTATTCAAGAGGGAAATTACGGAAGTGCTAGGTGGAATGACATTTCAATATTAATATGGGTATTCATTTTTTTGTATAATTTTTTTTTTGTTTTTTTGGTGTTTTTTTTGCAATTTTTCCATGTTAATTGAAGTTGCACTCAAAAGAGTCAACCCCTATAGCGAGACTTTGCCGATGACTCCCAAGCTCAAATACCTTAGGGCAACAAGTGAAGCCCACATACTCAGGCATCATCTCGAGTTAACTCAGTCAAAAACAAATTCAAATTACAAAAAATAGAGATAAAATTACTAACTCTGGGCCAGACAACTATGGAGTCATGATCCCCAAGTGCTGAAACCCACGCATTAGGGCATTTCATTTCTCTACGGGAAAAATATTTTTTTTTGAATGCTCATATTAAACTAAAATGATCACCAAACCTATACTATTTATTTAGGGGACCCCATTAACTTAAACTAATAACCCACTATCCAAAGGACGTGCATTGTGATCTTTTTTATTTGGATGAAAATATAAATGATGAAATATCACACTGGACAGCCACAATTTCCAAAATATATGCTCATGAAATTATACAAGGATTAAAATCAGAATCAGGGCATGTTAAATTATTTGTTATTCAGTTTCAAAGTGAGCAATGCGTATTACCATGTTCAATGTTAAAGTAATTCTTCCTTCCATTTACACAATTTTTTTTCAAATCATTCATTTTTTTGACACGAAAGCATTTTTTTTATTTTATCTCCCCCCAAGTTAAAATAACACTACCCCCAGTGTTTAAAGAAAAGAAAATTTAGAAGGGGGTAGAGATAGAGAATGAATGTTCAGAAAAGAAAATTGAAAATAAGGATCATGGAATGAAGTCACCTTGTGGTTGAAGTTGAAATTCTTGCTGCTCCAATTTAGTCCTTTGATATCCATGTCGCTTGTAGAGTTCCCTTAGTCGAAAAAGGAAAACAAACAAACAAAAAAAATAGTATATATATATAAGTAAAATATAGGTATATATATAAAATAAAATAAACTGATGATACATTGTCTTCTTTTTAAATTTCTGGGTAAGGAATTACTCAAGGATCACACCATATGACACAGATGAATATGGTGCTCCCCTTTCATACCCATCCATACTCATAATAGAAGAACATGTCAACAGTCTTTTTTTTAAATATAAAAATGATTAATTAAAATATAAATTTTATTAAAACAACAAAATGATAGGAAACTTGAAAACCATGGGTTGCCTCCCATGCAGCGCTTTTTTTAAGGTCGTTAGCTCGACTTGAACCCCCCAACATACCCAATACGAACATTCAATATTTTAAGTAACACATGTTTCACCAATTCAACTAGGTTGGGATAGATTCTATGTTTATAATTTGTTTCATTCATAATCCTGTTTTCTAAAATGAGTGGGTAAATCCAATGAATTTTTGAAATGGTGGATCTAGTTGCTTCTCTAGTCTTTCCTAAGACGTCAATGATCATTCCTCCATTATTAGTTTTAAGAGAAGAATTAATTCCATAATAAAGGTCATGGTTATACACTATAAAGGGATACTTGAGCGAGGAAGGAAGAATACTAATTTTGAGCTCGGTTTGGATAGAAAATTCAGACATCGGTTGGCACATTGAATTAAACTCAGTTTCATTTTCAAAATTTCTCAATAGAATTGGTTCCTTTGGAAATGAATATTCATCCAACAAATTGGACATATCAGTTTTAGGAATGGATTTGGACTCAATGTTTGTGATTTCTCTCAAGGGTTCAGTGATTGGTGTTTTTGAAAATTCTTCAATAGAGTTATACATAGGAGACTCAATCCATGATGTCAAATTCTTCTCTTTTGAATCCAAAAATTCAATTTCCTCCTAATTCAAACACCCATAAATAATTCCATGACCCTCTTCATCTTCCCCTAATCCAAAGGTTTTCTTTTCTGTAAATTAATGAGAGGTTTGTGGGAAACTAGACAGTTCACATAAGGTTATGGAAGGGATTGTTTGTGTAGGGATGGGTTCCTCACAAGTTTTAATTCATTGTAGTTATATCCTAAATGATGAAACCTAAAAAATAATTATCTCCATTTGTTGACACAATTTTTCAAGTAATGGTTGTGGATCATGATGGGAAAGTGGTTGAGAAATATGGTCAATTCTAGGTGGATAATTATGTTGTTGGAATTGCACAAGAGGCTGTTCAGATTGGCTTTGTGGGGATTGAAACTCATTATATGTTGGGTTGTTTTGTGGATCATAGGAGTAAAAAAAATGTGGTTCATTAAGTTTTTGATGATCCCACATTTAAAAATTAGGAAGGTCAATGTACATCACACATGGGGTTGGGTGATCAAAGTAAGGATATGTTTCCCGTGCTTGGACTTGTTCAAAATTGACATCCATAGGAGTGAGGGGTGAGAAAAGAGAGGTATGATAAAAAAAAGAATGATAGTGTCTAATATAACTTACTTAGGTCCCCAGAAATGGCACCAAAATTTTGATTCTCGCTCAAATTTACCCATGAGAATAAGGTAAGACAGTCCTTCTAGTTTAGCTTGGGTTATCGAATCCACAGAGACCTAAGAAGAAACTTATAGACACGTACATTCTATGGACTGTTTTCGACTATGATGTGGCCAACATGGATTGATTTTGGATGGGTTTGAAATATATCTAATATATTTACATGAATTCAATTTAAAATAATGAGTTGATCTTTGGTTATTGCTCAGGGTGGATTGGACGTATATCCTTTTTAATGATTTCAATTTCTTATATTTGAGATGGGTTCATTTAAGGAGATAAAACAACATCAAATCTTACTGGTTTAATGCATACACCCTTTAATACTAATCACCTATACATTTGAAGGATCAATGTCTTGAGCACTTCAAGGTAAAGGTTTGTATTAGCACATGAAGTGTGTGGCCTTAAATTCAACAAGGATGATAGAGAAATTTTAAAATCATCAAATAAAAATCTCATTTAAAAGAAGTGATTAGCCAGAAATGGAGTGATAAATAACATCCAATATAGCCCCTTGATACTCCCTTGGATAAACCCATAAAGGATTTATCCCTCCATTTATGACATTTCTTCAATGGAAGCGGGAAGTAGACATACAAGGGTGGAATTGAAGAAGTAAAAACAACAACAAAAAAAGATAACTCCTCTGTTGTGTGATAAATATCACAAAGTATGGTGTGAATAAATCCACACAATGAACCAACGGTATCAACGCGATATGTAGAAGAACACAATAAGAGTAAATTAATAACTTTTATTAAGAAACTAAGTTTAATTAAACAACTTAAATGAGGAAGAAATGCGTTTACAAACACAAAGCGGCAGCATAACACTACAATGAAACCAAGTACCAAAGATTAAAAACTCCTTCACCACCACTGCCTTAAATATAAATTTTTGGATCCCTATGTCTATCATCCAACAGTACAAGTCATCCCAATTTAGTATGGTAGGTCTAGGGTGGTGGAATGTTTGAGGAAAGGAGACTTTCCACCCTTGACCCGAAAAGGCATCCAGCTTTCATGCACCGAACAGACACGCTTGAAAAACCTTCTAGATTGCGGAATATGGGTATTCCATAGAATACTTAAATGAAGTTCCTGATGTCCCCTAACATCATGTGAAATATCAGCCCAATAGGAGTTATGGGATTCTAGATATGGTTTAATTTGTGGGCTATTTTTCTAGGCTGCAGAATCTGGCCCATAATTTTATCTCTAACTTGGGCCGCATTAATGACCACCATGGAGGCCGAATTAGTATTAGCTCCAGAAGGGTGATTTGTTAATGTACATTTATAATAAAATCCAACGAAAATTGGGATTAATTGGGCCTATATGTTGGTCCCCACAGTCTCATCATTGGTCTGGTGTCCAATCTTCCTTTTCCAGAATTGCTTCCTTTCATTGACAAATATCTCCATCATCCTCCTTGAATTATCCATTGATCCCTGAATGAAAAATGTTCATATTGGTGTGTAGATCCATTTAAAAAAATATAAAATTAAAATATGTAAAAAAAGATGAATCATTGGGTACTTAACATGATGTTTAAAAATGGACAACATAATAGTGCATTTTAAGAAGGTATTGCAATAATAATGTGAAATGTTGTTCAAAGTGTAAAATGTACTAAAATGGTGTTTATGAATAATAAAGAACATGAATATTATGTCACGACCCGCCCTCGGGGTCCGAGCCATGACTACCCCAAGCCCGCCTTCCATAGGCCAGGGGCTGGCGACTAGCACCAAGGCGTAAATCCCAGTAAAAATGGAAGGCATTGCCTTAGAAAAGTAAACACACACCACAGAGTAAACAAGCGGAAAGTAAACACTAAGCAAGCAGAGTACGACTGAAAGTGCGGAAAAGTAAATGGGCCAGAATAAAAACCCAAACTGAAAGTAAAGTACAACTCGAAAAGGGAAAAACAGCAACTGAAAAGTAAAAGCCGCTACTCCGAGCTGTCCACTGGAAATCCCACCTGAAGGGTGGGTACAGATAGCTCCTCTGCTCCACGGGTCCCGCCGTCCGCTCCGTGCACGTCCCGCCCAGTGGTCCACCTCCGGGTACCGTCCCGCTCTACAAGCCTCAGCTAAGTCAACGCTGTCCGTCGTCTGCAACCAACACAACGTAGTGCGGGCGAAGCCCGTGCAGGGGTGAGTATAAGCTACTCAGTAGGGACCCCGAGACCCCTGAAGGTCTCTCAAATCCACAAAGGATAAACTACGAAGAAAAGAACAATCACGAAGTAACAACCGACACTGCTTAGGTATATGCCCATACATATACCTAAGTCATCAATTAAAATACGCTCCAACCTCCGAGCCCAAGTACAACTCAGTCCACGCAGGAAAGTATATGTATTCCACATAGGAAAGCAAAACATAATCCACGCAGGATTGCACAACATAATCCACACAGGAAAGCAACAGGATTCAGCTCACACAGGTATACTTCTTCAAGGACGAAAAAGATGATCACTGATCCATCTAAGTCGTCGGACCCACGAAGGATCGATAGGTAACTAACCCCCGCAAAGACCCACACAGGATCGGGCTCACACAGAACCTGTAGGCGCTGGCTCACACAGAACCGCTGAGCGCAAGGACCCACACAGGATCGGGCCCACACAGGGCCTGTAGCACTGATCCACGAAGGATCGCTGAGTGCTGTAGTCGTCATCGTCGAATCCACACAGGATCTCTGTACTGTCGTCGTCGAATCCACACAGGATCTCTGTACTGTCGTCGTCGCAGTCACAGTAGCAGTCGTAGCAGTAGAACAGTCGCAGCCAGCACTAGGGTTCCCGCACACAGCAAGCTCGTTCGGAGGGTCCGCTCCACGAGCCGAGAGGCTGATACATCAACTGTCACGAAGACTGAAGTTGATGTATCCAAAAGTTCCGTATCGTCAACAGGAACTCAACGCAACAGACGGCGCGTCGATCGGACGCCCGGTCTGAGAGTTATTGGCATTTTCGTCTCCGGGGCCCGGTTGGTTTTTAAGGAAAAACCAACCCGACCGTACTCCACCTGCGTCCAAACCTCGGGCGGAGTATGCCAAAAGATCCGTCTCACTAAGAGGAACACAACGCGACTGACGGTGCGTCAATCGGACGTTCGTAGCTCAAGATATGAGCGTTTCCGCTCCGAAAGCCCGGTTGGTTTCGTGAACGAACCAACCCGGTCGAACTCAAAGTAATCCGAAACCTTGGGTGCGATATACCGAAACGACCGTCTCGATCCAAGGATCGCGTTGCCGTAGACGGTTCGTCATTCGGAGGTCCGAGGCTCAAGTTATGGGCCAAAAACCAAAACTGGTTCGAAACGGGGGGGTCCGGGTCCGGGCCGACCCGGCCCGACCCCCCCCCCCCCCTGGGCGGCGCGGTGGCGCGGCGGCGCGGCGGGGGCGGCGGTGGCGGGCCGCGGCGAGGCTGCGCACGCGGGGGCTAAGCCCCGCGGTTCCTGGAAAAACGGCGCGGCATTTGCCGCGCCCTTGATTGAAAACCGCCCCCACTTGGGGGCCGGTTTATTTTAAGGGAACCAGGGGAGCCGGCTGACCCCCCCCCCCTCCTTCAAGAACCGCCCCCCTCTTTAAGAGGGGGGTTTTTATGAGGTGGTCGGGGAATTAAATTCCCCGGTTTTAAGACATCCGGCCGGCCAGCTGGCCGGCCGGTTTTTACCAACGGGACCGGAAATTCCGGTCCCGCCCTCGACTTCCGACGCCGGCGGCCCGGCCGCCGGTCTCCTCTTCCGCCGCGGCCCGGAACCGGCCGCGGTCTTCTCGTCCCGCCGCGGCCCGGAACCGGCCGCGGCGTTCGTCATCCGGCATGGTGCGACGGCACCGCGCCCCTTCGCCGTGCCATGATATTTCTTCAACGCGGCGCGACGGCGTCGCGTTCTTGTTGTTTCTTCCATGGTGCGTGCGACGGCATCGCGTAAGATATTTGCACGTTCATCCGCGTGGTACGACGGCACCACGCCACTTGCTTCCACCCGCATGAATAAACATGAACGATTTAGGGGGGTTCGGCCGTGTTCATGCGGTCCGGCCCCCCTCACGTTAAAATAATAACGCAACTTAAAATAAATCAAGTCACACGTTAGTCTTGATAAAATCACGATCAAGAATAAAATAAGGAAACCAAAAGAAATCGACAACCCTACCTCGGGTTTAAGATTCGAAGATTCGTCTACGTCCCGCGGAAGACGGCATCGCGGAGGTCGGGCGTCGCGGTCGTCGTTCGTCAAATCCGTTGACGAAGTGATATGCCCGAAGAGACACGACGTTGGCGGATCTTCGTTTGCCGACGAAGAAGGTCCGAGGAGGAAGAAGGGGTCCGAAGATACCGGGTCGCCGAGTCGATGATCCTTGATGAAGTGTTGTCGTTCTTCGTTGAGGATGAAGACGTTCTTAGCCGGAGAAGATGAAGTTCTTCAAGAGACTTAGAGCTCTCTCCTCCAATCCTCAACACAACCAAACTAACCCCCAAAAATAAAATAAGCTAATCTTATTTTATTAAGACATTCTAAGAGTTCAAAAATTCAAAAACGTAAATCCATTAATTGGATTAGTGTGTTGGCATGATTAAAGTGAGGAGAGGGAAAGTCACCCAATTAAATGGAAGTTTAATGGTTAAGATGAGTTACACATCTTAAGTGGGGGGGGTTTAGAGGAGTTAGGGAAGGTGAGGGGTTGGGCTCGTGTGGGCCCCACCCCACCTTTATTCTCTCAAGGGTAGTTAACAACAAGAAGGTCCCACCCAACTTCCACACATAGGTTAACAACTTAGAATATGAAATAAAATTGTAACACAATTTTATTTCTTCACATTTAACTCCCCTTTTTTTTACAACTCCTCCTCAGCAAACGCACCTTCGGGAAAAGTCCTCTTAAGCAAATATCGGCGCTGCGAGTTCATCGGTGCCCTCAGATTTCAATTCCGAGCACCGGATCAAAAGTTAGGAATTCCTGCTCGTTCGTTCACTGAACGTACCCGAGCCAAACTTCGGAAATTAATTCCGGGCACTCCGGGCCTCGGAATCAGGTGCCGTCTGAAACCGCGCTCTTGTAAAATTCTAAAGAAAATTAAGAAATATTTCCCTTGAATTTTACGGGTCTTTACATTACTCCCACCTCAGGGATTTACGTCCCCGTAAAGATACAACAAAAACTAGGGATACAAATGAGGGTACTGAGCACGCATCTGAGCCTCCCGCTCCCATGTGCTCTCCTGGAGATTCCCGTGCTGCCATCTGATGCGCACAAGAGGAATCGATCGCCCACGCAGGACCCGCTCATGTCGATCCTCTATCTCCACCGGGACCTCCGTAAAAGTCGCCCCATCGTCAACGTCAAGCTCCCCATGGTCAATGATGTGCGTCGGGTCGTGCACGTATCTCCTCAGCTGGGATACGTGGAAGACGTCGTGCACCCGGTGCAACTGAGGTGGTAGAGCCAGGCGATAAGCCACCTCGCCAATCCTGCTGAGAATCTGGAAGGGTCCGATGAAGCGCGGAGATAACTTGCCGCCTCGACCAAATCTCCGAATACCACGTCGAGGTGAGACCCGCAAGAAGACGTGGTCGCCATCCTCGAACTCCAGTGGCCTCCGCCTCCTGTCAGCGTATGACTTCTGCCGGCTCTGAGCTGTCCTCATCCGCTCCTGGATGACCTGGACCTTCTCTGTCGTGGCCTGGACCATCTCCGGTCCCACCAGTGCTGACTCTCCGGGGTCTGTCCAGCACAAAGGAGATCTACAAGGTCGGCCGTACAACGCCTCGTACGGTGCCATCCCGATGGTGGAGTGGTAGCTGTTGTTGTATGCGAACTCCACCAAGGGTAGGTGGTCCTCCCAGCTACGACCAAAGTCGAGGACACATGCGCGGAGCATGTCCTCGAGAGTCTGAATGGTCCTCTCCATCTGACCATCTGTCTGAGGGTGAAAAGCTGTGCTAAGACGTAGCTGCGTCCCGAACGCCTCCTGTAACCCCTTCCAAAGCCGGGAAGTAAAGCGGGCATCTCGATTGGAGACGATAGATGATGGAACTCCGTGGAGCCGCACAATCTCCGGAACGTAGAGACGTCCCAATCTCTCCACTGAGCCCTGCTCTCTGATGGGTAAGAAGTGTGCCGATTTGGTGAGTCGGTCAACAATCACCCAGATGGAGTCGTGACCTCTGGAAGTGCGTGGAAGTCCAGTCACGAAGTCCATAGATATGCCATCCCACTTCCACTCCGGAACCTCCAAGGGCTGTACCAAGCCTGCTGGTACCTGATGATCTTCCTTCACCTGCTGACAGGTGAGGCATCGAGAAACGAACTCTGCTACTGCCTTCTTCATGCCCGGCCACCAGTGCTGTCGTCTGAGGTCCTGGTACATCTTCGCCACTCCAGGGTGTACCGCCAAAGGAGAAGTGTGAAACTCTCTCAGCACTTCCTCTCGCAAAGCGACTGGTACCATGGTACGTCCTCTGAAAAGGATGTCGTGCTCTGCTCCAAGGGAGAAACCATCAGGTGCCTGTCCCGAGGATATTTGTGCACGCCGTGTCTCACAGTCAGTGTCCCCGCGCTGTGCCTCCCTGACTCGCTGGAGTAGTGGAGGAGTGACTGTGAGAGACTGAAGAAAGGCTGCTCCATCTCTATCCACGAAGGATATCTGCAAAGAGGCTAGCTGCTCCGTCGCCTCCTCGAGTAGCTGAATGCCCGTCCTCCTGCTGAGGGCATCGGCTACTACGTTCCCCTTCCCAGGAGTATAGACTATCTCAAAGTCATAGTCCTGGAGGAACTCGAGCCATCGTCGCTGTCTCAGGTTCAGGTCCTTCTGCGAGAAGATATACCTGAGACTCTGATGATCGGAAAAGACTGTAAAGCGCTCGCCCATCAGATAGTGTCGCCATGTCTTCAGAGCGAAGACCACTGCTGCTAACTCCAGGTCATGGGTAGCGTAGTTCTGCTCATGCGGCCTCAACTGTCGTGATCCATAGGCGATCACTGCCCGCTCCTGCATCAGAACACATCCGAGTCCCGTCCCTGATGCATCGCAGTAGACTACGTACCCTACTCCCTCCTCAGGCAACCTCAAGATAGGTGCGCTAGTCAATCTCTGTCTCAGCTCCTGGAAGCTCTGCTGACAACTGTCTGTCCATACGAAGGGTTTCCCCTTCTTCGTCAAGGCTGTGAGTGATGCCGCAACTCTGGAGAAGTTCGGCACAAATCTCCGATAGTATCCAGCTTGTCCCAAGAAACTCCGAACCTCAGTCACGCTCCTGGGTGACTCCCATGCTAACACAGCCTCAATCTTCGCGGGATCCACTGCAACTCCCACCTCAGAGATAACGTGTCCCAAAAAGTGGACCTCACGTATCCAGAACTGGCACTTCGAGAGATTACCATAAAGCTGGTGCTCTCGGAGTGTGTCAAGAACAACTCTCAAGTGATAGGCGTGCTCCTCCTCTGTCGTAGATTAAATCAGAATGTCGTCGATGAAGACCACGACAAACCGATCGAGGTATGGCTGAAAGATCCTGTTCATGAGAGCCATGAACACTGCTGGAGCATTGGTTACACTGAAGGGCATAACCAAGAACTCATAGTGGCCATACCGACATCTGAAGGCCGTCTTCTGCACATCCTCGTCTCTGACTCTGAGCTGATGATAGCCTGACCTGAGGTCTATCTTCGAGAACCACTGTGCTCCCTTGAGCTGATCAAAGAGGTCATCAATCCTCGGTAGCGGATACTTGTTCCTTACTGTCACCTGGTTCAGGCGACGATAGTCAACACAAAGTCGCAAGCTCCCGTCCGCCTTCTTGGCGAACAATATCGGGGAAGCCCAGGGTGAAACACTGGGTCGGATGAACCCCTTGCCCTGCAAGTCCTCCAACTGTACCCGTAGCTCTCGAAGCTCGGCGGGGGCCATCCGATATGCTGGAGTGGATATCGGGGCTGTCCCGGGGTACAAGTCAATATAAAAGTCTACCTCTCGGCGAGGAGGTAGCCCTGGAACATCGTCGGGAAAAACGTCCGCAAACTGATCCACCACTGCAGGAAAACCAGGACTCCGCACGTCAACTGCTCCAAGGATAAGGCTAGCCAACTGATGAGTGATGGGCTGTCCTCTCCTCCGCGGAAGTCCATCCTGTGCTGCTAAGGCTCCCTTCTCGCCGGTGAAGGTGAACCTGCTCCCGTCGGTGCGTACACATCGCACCTTGCGCCTAAAACAGTCAATCTGTGCATGGACCGTAGACAGCCAATCCATGCCCAAGATGACGTCGTAAGGCCTCGACGCTGCTACAAGAAGATCCCAGCCGAAGCTCTCGCCTCCTAGAGTAAGCTCACACTGCCGGCACCAGTGCGTAATCGTCGAGTCTGCTCCCGTAGGAGTCCCTAGCCGTAAGGATCGAGCCAACGGCTCTGTCGGAATCTCCGAGCTCCGAACAAGGGCAGCGGCTATGAAAGAATGACTCACTCCTGTGTCTATAAGAACTGCAGCAAGGGTGGAATAGACACAGATAGTACCTCGAATCATCTCAGGTGCGCCGTGGTCGTAGGCCTCTGCTGCCTGGAGCTGTGCCTGTCGCTGCCCGCCAGCTCCCTGTGGTCGGGGTGGACCTCCTGGTGGTGGTGGTGGTAGAGTCTCAAAGCGTCGGCCACCACCAGCTGCTCGTCCAGCTCCTCTGCCTCGTCCGCCTCCTCCCTGCGGACCGCCACGGTCGACCCTCTGCCTCTGCCTCGGTGGTCCATCAACTGACTGCTGCTCCTCAGCACGGCGGGTCGGGCAGTCACGAGCCATGTGGCCCTGCCCGCCGCACGAGTAGCACTGTCTGCCTCTCGTAAGACTGGCTCCGCGCTGTGTGCCCCGCACTGCTGAGCCAGTGCCCTGAGATCGTCTGCCCGAAGGTCTGGTCTGTCTGGTCCCCTGAGTCATCCGTCGACTGCCTTCTGCAGATGACTCTGCCACGTGCCGCCCTGCGGTGGGTCGCTGTGCTGGTGTAGACTCAGCAAGGAAGCTCTCGATCAGAAGGTCCCGCTCCAGTACTCCTGTCTGAGTCGGTATGCTGAGGGAGATCAGCGATGCCCTGATCTCGTGTCTCAAACCCTGCTCGAAGGTCCGGGCCCGGAAGAATGGGTCCCGTACCATGTCGGTCGAGTAGCGCGAGAGATCGGTAAATCTCGCCGAGTACTGAGCGACCGTCATGCTGCCCTGCCGCAGCTGTAGAAGCTCCTGGATACGCACCGCACGAAGGGTGGCTGGGACGAACTCCAAGCGGAAGAGGCTCTCAAAGTCCGTCCAAAGAAGAGATGCCTCATCGTGAACCTGGAGCATCAAGCTCCACCATCGTCCTGCTGCTGCGTGTAATAGGCTCGCAGCGAGGATCACCATGAGGTCTGCTGGTGTCCTCACTAGCCTAAACACTCGAACCACTGCCTCCAGCCAGTCCTCTGCTGCCTGGGGATCCGTCTCCCTGCGAAACCTGGGCGGTCGCTGGCGCTGAAACTCATGCAGTGCGCTGAGGCGACGTGCATCGTCAGCGGCTGCTGCTGGAAGCATCGGGGGATCGGCAGGTAAAGCTACCGCCGGTGCCACTACTGGAAAAGGGCCCTGCACCGAGGCCTCGTCGCTCGGTGGGCTGTCGTCTCGCTCGACTCTCGGAACCCTAGCTGGCTGCCGTCGTGGGGCCATCCTGAAAAGGAAACAGGTGCGCCACGGTTAGAACTGTATACCTGGTGAGCTGATATAAGTAATCACAAAGAAAACTTTGAAACACACACGCAATCAATGTTTTCGTGCATTAAGTCGGAAATCAGAAGTCAGGGTCCTGGTGTACGGATACGTAGGCCGCCGCACCAACACTGGACTCCCTGGACTGATAACCACACTCAATATGCTAAACATTATTGCTTCACATAGAAAAGATCAGAGTTCGCGGTAGAACCGAACTCCTCTGATACCAATTTGTCACGACCCGCCCTCGGGGTCCGAGCCGTGACTACCCCAAGCCCGCCTTCCATAGTCCAGGGGCTGGCGACTAGCACCAAGGCGTAAATCCCAGTAAAAATGGAAGGCATTGCCTTAGAAAAGTAAACACACATCACAGAGTAAACAAGCGGAAAGTAAACACTAAGGAAGCAGAGTACGACTGAAAGTGCGGAAAAGTAAATGGGCCAGAATACAAACCCAAACTGAAAGTAAAGTACAACTCGAAAAGGGAAAAACATCAACTGAAAAGTAAAAGCCGCTACTCCGAGCTGTCCACTGGAAATCCCACCTGAAGGGTGGGTACAGATAGCTCCTCTGCTCCACGGGTCCCGCCGTCCGCTCCGTGCACGTCCCGCCCAGTGGTCCACCTCCGGGTACCGTCCCGCTCTACAAGCCTCAGCTAAGTCAACGCTGTCCGTCGTCTGCAACCAACACAACGTAGTGCGGGCGAAGCCCGTGCAGGGGTGAGTATAAGCTACTCAGTAGGGACCCCGAGACCCCTGAAGGTCTCTCAAATCCACAAAGGATAAACTACGAAGAAAAGAACAATCACGAAGTAACAACCGACACTGCTTAGGTATATGCCCATACATATACCTAAGTCATCAATTAAAATACGCTCCAACCTCCGAGCCCAAGTACAACTCAGTCCACGCAGGAAAGTATACGTATTCCACATAGGAAAGCAAAACATAATCCACGTAGGATTGCACAACATAATCCACACAGGAAAGCAACAGGATTCAGCTCACACATGTATACTTCTTCAAGGACGAAAAAGATGATCACTGATCCATCTAAGTCGTCGGACCCACGAAGGATCGATAGGTAACTAACCCCCGCAAAGACCCACACAGGATCGGGCTCACACAGAACCTGTAGGCGCTGGCTCACACAGAACCGCTGAGCGCAAGGACCCACACAGGATCGGGCCCACACAGGGCCTGTAGCACTGATCCACGAAGGATCGCTGAGTGCTGTAGTCGTCATCGTCGAATCCACACAGGATCTCTGTACTGTCGTCGTCGAATCCACACAGGATCTCTGTACTGTCGTCGTCGCAGTCACAGTAGCAGTCGTAGCAGTAGAACAGTCGCAGCCAGCACTAGGGTTCCCGCACACAGCAAGCTCGTTCGGAGGGTCCGCTCCACGAGCCGAGAGGCTGATACATCAACTGTCACGAAGACCGAAGTTGATGTATCCAAAAGTTCCGTATCGTCAACAGGAACTCAACGCAACAGACGGCGCGTCGATCGGACGCCCGGTCTGAGAGTTATTGGCATTTTCGTCTCCGGGGCCCGGTTGGTTTTTAAGGAAAAACCAACCCGACCGTACTCCACCTGCGTCCAAACCTCGGGCGGAGTATGCCAAAAGATCCGTCTCACTAAGAGGAACACAACGCGACTGACGGTGCGTCAATCGGACGTTCGTAGCTCAAGATATGAGCGTTTCCGCTCCGAAAGCCCGGTTGGTTTCGTGAACGAACCAACCCGGCCGAACTCAAAGTAATCCGAAACCTTGAGTGCGATATACCGAAACGACCGTCTCGATCCAAGGATCGCGTTGCCGCAGACGGTTCGTCATTCGGAGGTCCGAGGCTCAAGTTATGGGCCAAAAACCAAAACTGGTTCGAAACGGGGGGGTCCGGGTCCGGGCCGACCCGGCCCGACCCCCCCCCCCCCCCCCTGGGCGGCGCGGTGGCGCGGCGGCGCGGCGGGGGCGGCGGCGGCGGGCCGCGGCGAGGCTGCGCACGCGGGGGCTAAGCCCCGCGGTTCCTGGAAAAACGGCGCGGCATTTGCCGCGCCCTTGATTGAAAACCGCCCCCACTTGGGGGCCGGTTTATTTTAAGGGAACCAGGGGAGCCGGCTGCCCCCCCCCCCCCTCCTTCAAGAACCGCCCCCCTCTTTAAGAGGGGGGTTTTTATGAGGTGGTCAGGGAATTAAATTCCCCGGTTTTAAGACATCCGGCCGGCCAGCTGGCCGGCCGGTTTTTACCAACGGGACCGGAAATTCCGGTCCCGCCCTCGACTTCCGACGCCGGCGGCCCGGCCGCCGGTCTCCTCTTCCGCCGCGGCCCGGAACCGGCCGCGGTCTTCTCGTCCCGCCGCGGCCCGGAACCGGCCGCGTCGTTCGTCATCCGGCATGGTGCGACGGCACCGCGCCCCTTCGCCGTGCCATGATATTTCTTCAACGCAGCGCGACGGCGTCGCGTTCTTGTTGTTTCTTCCATGGTGCGTGCGACGGCATCGCGTAAGATATTTGCACGTTCATTCGCGTGGTGCGACGACACCACGCCACTTGCTTCCACCCGCATGAATAAACATGAACGATGGAGGGGGGTTCGGCCGTGTTCATGCGGTCCGGCCCCCCTCACGTTAAAATAATAACGCAACTTAAAATAAATCAAGTCACACGTTAGTCTTGATAAAATCACGATCAAGAATAAAATAAGGAAACCAAAAGAAATCGACAACCCAACCTCGGGGTTAAGATTCGAAGATTCGTCTACGTCCCGCGGAAGACGGCGTCGCGGAGGTCGGGCGTCGGGGTCGTCGTTCGTCAAATCCGTTGACGAAGTGATATGCCCGAAGAGACACGACGTTGGCGGATCTTCGTTTGCAGACGAAGAAGGTCCGAGGAGGAAGAAGGGGTCCGAAGATACCGGGTCGCCGAGTCGATGATCCTTGACGAAGTGTTGTCGTTCTTCGTTGAGGATGAAGACGTTCTTAGCCGGAGAAGATGAAGTTCTTCAAGAGACTTAGAGCTCTCTCCTCCAATCCTCAACACAACCAAACTAACCCCCAAAAATAAAATAAGCTAATCTTATTTTATTAAGACATTCTAAGAGTTCAAAAATTCAAAAACATAAATCCATTAATTGGATTAGTGTGTTGGCATGATTAAAGTGAGGAGAGGGAAAGTCACCCAATTAAATGGAAGTTTAAAGGTTAAGATGAGTTACACATCTTAAGTGGGGGGTTTAGAGGAGTTAGGGAAGGTGAGGGGTTGGGATCGTGTGGGCCCCACCCCACCTTTATTCTCTCAAGGGTACTTAACAACAAGAAGGTCCCACCCAACTTCCACACATAGGTTAACAACTTAGAATATGAAATAAAATTGTAACACAATTTTATTACTTCACATTTAACTCCCCTTTTTTTTACAACTCCTCATCAGCAAACGCACCTTCGGGAAAAGTCCTCTTAAGCAAATATCGGCGCTGCGAGTTCATCGGTGCCCTCGGATTTCAATTCCGAGCACCGGATCAAAAGTTAGGAATTCTCGCTCGTTCGTTCACTGAACGTACCCGAGCCAAACTTCGGAAATTAATTCCGGGCACTCCGGGCCTCGGAATCAGGTGCCGTCTGAAACCGCGCTCTTGTAAAATTCTAAAGAAAATTAAGAAAAAATTTCCCTTGAATTTTACGGGTCATTACATATTATATATATTAATAATGAATATTATCCTCATTTAGTGGATAATCAATTCCCACTAGTAGTGAGGGTCTAATAAAAGTAATGTGTGGATCTTATAACCCTGTTAAGAGAGTACCACATTTTATAATAAAAACAAATAAATAGAAAATAATGATAGTTGTAATAATAAGTGGAAAGACAAATCCATAGAGGGTAAACAAAACAGCAAAGTTAAAATGTTCAACTACAAAAACAACCATGAATGTGTGTCCATGTCCTACAATAAAATCTATGAAATAAACTTATTTTAGGTGGAACATAAAATTAAAGTACACTAACAAGGAAAAAAATAAAATGAATGAAATAAAACTCCATGAGAATCCAGTGTAAAATCATGATCCTTTATTTCAAATATCATATATACAAATAATAGAAAAATAAATACTCTATAGGCCAATGAACATTAGGTCTCATCAGGTAACTGAGTGAAATGGCTCTGTAGGTCTACACCAGTAGTGTCTAAATCACATTTATGTATATGTGTATAAACAATAGCTGGGTTCAAGTAGAATTAATTTAGTGAGAAGTAAAAAAATGTAATCAAGTGGATCATGTTCTATTGTGACACCTATCCGACCATACTATAGCGAACTAGGCTTGACATACATAGATATTAAATCCTTTTAGATTAATTAATAGTACATAACAATAATACATGGATAAGTACAATAATATTTTAGTTTCATTGGAATCATGAAAAAAATAATCTATCATGGTGAAATATTTTCAAAATCCTCCATAGAGATCTCCACCTTTAGTACATCTACAAAATTTCTTTATTCATGACTTAGCAAAAAGAAATATAAGAAAGTGGTGAGCTTTGAGGCATTACATGGGTAAAGAAAGGGAAAGTGTAAACAAAAATTAACAAAGGGAACAAAACATGATCATAAAATATTAAGACCATAGAATGAATATTATATATCAAAATAATGATTGGAAATTTATAATACATGGGTAATAATATAATTAAGAGAATAAGTCATGAAATTACAACATTGTAATAAAACATGGAATTTTGGGACATAAATAAGTATATATAATGATTTCTATAGAATATAAGGTGTCACTACCAATACTATAATGGTAGTATGGGTTGATGCCCCAAACCATCTTGGTATTCAATCTTCACTACCTTTCCCATATTAGTAGAAAGCGTCTATTACACATAATGTATTGGTAGTCACATTTCACTCCCATGAACATCTTCGTAGAATGAGTTCACACTTCATACCATAATTAAAGACATGGTTCACTCCCATGACCATCTTAGTATCATGAGTAAAATAATAAAATCATTATGGTAGTCATGGTTAACTCTAACACAAATCGTGGTATTCAATGTTAATTCCCAATACTATCTTAATAAATCTCCAAAGATATATATCATTACCCAATGCATTGGTTAGAGATATAGGTACCACCCATTTTATAATGATATCATATATACATGTGTTACATAATAAAAATATCATATCATCACCCCTAAATTGAAATGGGTATCATAAACATGTAATCATATCATAACCTATGTAAAATGGTAGTATTAATAAAAATGTCATCAAATGCATAACCAGAGAATGAGAAATAGATTTCATTAACATTTTACATGTGATAGAAAAATAGGATTGATAAAAACATTGACATTAAGAATAACCCATTCATGTATGGAATATGAATGGAACCTATAGATCATATTCTAGAAGGGAATGAATGACATAAAAAAATTTCATCTTAGATGGAAAGTAATTTTGAAAAAAAAAACTCAAAAACATTTCTTGTTGAAAATTTCCTTTATTTTTTGAAATTTCATTAATACATAATACTATTTTAGAATAATTTTCATTAATCAAATACCTTTAAATAGTAATAATAAGAATTGAAATAATTTGGAGAATTTATATCCTTGAAATCATATAAAATATGTTTCAAAATATTTTGGAAACATTTTTCATTGAAAAAACATTAATAACTTATAAATAAATAATGAAATTATTTTGAAATTTGTTTTATAGGAAAAAATATTAATGGACATTCAATGTTTTCTGTAAATAAATTCGTCAAAAATAATTTAAAATAATATAAGGGTAACTTATAACTATTTTGACAACTATATTACTTGAAAATATATGAAAGGGGATTAAAATTGTTTTAAAACCCATTTTTATGAGAATACATGGAAGACATATAAATATGGGTTGAAAATTTTTTGAACATATTATTCCTTGAAAATAACTATAAAAAATATTCATTAAAATGAAAATGAAACATCATTGAAATGATAGTGGGTATATCTATACTTGAAATATGAGGTAAAAGGAACATTTTTTACATGGTAAAAATGTTTTAAAATTTTATTGACAAGAATTTTTTTAAAATATCTTCTTATAGATATTTGTAACAGAGAAAATCTATAAAAATTTAATTTAAATATTTAATCATTATGGAACAATATTAATAGAACCCCTTTTTCAAAAGAATTGTTTTGAGGGAACATAGATTTGTGACTGATGTGAGGGTATCATTAGGCCTTCATAAATGAACGTTCTTAGATTTTAAATTCACTAACCAATGGAAACAATGGTACCAATGTGTGAATAAGTAATTAATATTTATTTCAAAATAGTATTTATTAATGTTATTGATATATGGTTCATAATAGTTTATCAGAGGACGCATAAACATAAATAATTTTGAAAAGTGATGAGTTTGTAACAATAAACACTTATAACATGGTAACTGGGGATCTTACTGTACATGTAAAAAGGGAAATAAATGAAGGGTAAATACTAATTAAAATAATTATAATATTTATGTAACATGTAAAATGTAAGTATATATACTTTGAAATATAATTTAGGTTCATAAAAAACATTCATCTAAAAGAAGGTATTTTGAGACAAAACTAGATCCCTGATTTGGTAACATTCTAATCATATACCCCATGAAAGAATAGTTATAAAATGGTTATGTTAATACCCATAAATTAATTTATATGATACATTGAAAACAATATTTTTATATACATACACAAAATAGAAATAAATAGTGGTAAAAATAGCATGTATCACACGAAATTAAAAAGTGAGACAAAATCCCCTTAGTGTGTGTCCGGACTCTCATCGTACTTAATCAAACAACCTATATAATAAATAAAAATTTTATTATACATATTTTATAGAGTGACATTATTATATATAATATCATATATGGTATGATTATGACATTATATTACTCACATGTAACCCATAATATGTTAAGGTTTCACTTTGGATATTATTCCGGTGGTTCTTTACATGTGTCTTAATTTGTTATATCATTGGTCCTTATAGAAATATCTTTTTTTTAGAATGTGAATAATGATATAAATATGTATTAAAAATAGTACATGTGTATTATCATAATCAACTTATATATATAAGTATTAAATGGAATACACCGTTCATGGGGATGGTAAGTCATTTGTATAGATGAACAATGTTCCATTTATTATAGTATTATTGAAATAAATAAAGAAATGGATATATATCTATATATGTATATTATATCCTATAATTATAATTAAATTTTATATATAAAATATAATCTCACTAAAACCATACTAAATTCTATCCATGTATTGTGTGAAAGTGTCAAATTGCTTTGAGCGATGGTATTGTACAAATCCTCAAACGAAATTTTTGAATTTACACTAAATTGAAATAAAAATGATTTTTGTTTTAAAAAAAAATAAATAAACATAATAACATAATAAATATAATATATAATATATATTAACATAATTTCCATCATAATTTCCACCATGTGATGCGGTAAATGAATAATGAACAATTATCGCATAGTGAGGATATAGTTCTATGTAAATGGAAATTGTATGTTTGTTACCCATTAGATGGAGTTGTGTGTATATTTATGTTTAGACCATAGATTTAAAAAATACCATTTTATTGAGGATATGAGTGTTTTTATAAAATAATGGAATAATGAGAATGGAGGGGGTGAATATGGAAAATAAATTAAAGAAGCAATAGAGAAGGTGTTACCCATTAATCGGGTAACTCTTTTTTGTTTTTGGAAACTGGATTACTTGAAATATATATATAACAAAGGGTGGATTCACGGATGAAGGGAGGTATTTTAAAATTATTATTTTTCATATAAAGAGATAACCAATGTGTTTTTAGTGGTTTTATGATGAGGGAGAGGTGGTGGACATTTATATAGAAGGAGGAGACTATTGTAAATATTTTAAGACAGAATTACTACCACATTATTCATGTGGATAATAGATCCAATTATGATCCAAAGTATATGGAAGGAAGTATAGAGTTTACATATATACATATAGTAGCTTTTTTATAGTTCCATATGTCATGTTTGTCCTTAAGGTTGTGGTTTAGTCATTTATTAAAAATAATTTAACATTACTCTATTAAATTAATTTTAATCAGCCTCACTAAATTTATTGTTGAGAAATTATGGTTATCATTTTTATAAATTCTTAATTATTATTATTTTAAATATTGAATCAATTTTTTCTAATTATAATTATATATGTGCAGAAATTAATTTCAAATTAATCATGTTGATGGGATGACACAATGAGTTTTTAAATTAAAAAATTATCAAATGTTTTCTGGGTTTTATATCTAATTTCATAGTTAAATTATTTCAAATGAATTAAATTAGATTAATTAATAAAAATATCATATAATAGAACTTAAAAAAAATGTGAATATAATTTATCAATATAAATTAATTATATGAAAAATCAGTTTTCAACTAAAATTCTGTATTTTTATCTATTCATTAAAAAAAGATAGCATATAGAAAAATAACTATAATTTATCCTTACCTAAATTTGAAATTTATCATTAAATGATGACTTTTATTTTCAAATATTACATCTATAGTTGTTCCAATATTAGGATTTAATATGGGTTTTCCATTAAAAGTAGGTAAAGGTACATATATAGAAATATATGTATTTCAGCATAACATTTATAATCATCATTATTGTCTAAATATAAAATCTTTTAAATGAATATAAATAATATTTGAATGAATATTTAACATATATATTACCTTAAAATCACTCGAAAAAATTATTAAATTTAATTTATTTGTGTAAAACAATATGGTGATCATAAAAATAATAATAATTTTTTTTTCAATCAAGTTTCATAATAATTTATAATTAATTGGTAACCAATGAATTCATATTATATTGTATAGACCCTATATTTTTAAAATTTATTTTATATTATTAATAGTATTTAATTTAACTTCTATGTTATATATTATTATGTTAAGTAATCATATTTGAAAAATATATTATTTTTTTGCAAACATTGGTCTTGCATGTTATGCAAGATGTCGATGAAATCCATTGTTGTGTATAATGAAAACTAACCTAGGTCTTCTGGGTAGAGAACTATAAGGTTTATGTTGTGTGTAGTGAACGATTAATATGCTATTTTATATAAAGAAATCCAAACATAGTTATTGATTTTAAAATAAAATATCTTCTGTGTCGTTCAAAATGAATAATATCAAAAATGTTAATTTAATTAAAAAAATTATGAAATTCTATGGGTTTTACACATTCCTTCATAGGCTCATGCCACAATAAGTCAGATTAGTCTACCATATATAAATAATCACATATATAAATATATATTATTTTTACTTTTTTATTCTCCATATATATAGGGATATACATAATAATATATGCAGATACATAGTGCTAGATATACCCGAGGTGTAGCTCCGGTATCCCAGGCTAGCCTAATGACCCATGTGCACCAACATTGGTACATTACCTAAATATAATCAAATATAGAGTCATCATTATCATCACTAAAGATAGTGGGGTGAGTTTTAATTATAGGAACCTGATGAAAAATAATGTGTAATGTCTTTCCCGTCTTCAATGAATGATAAATGGTGTGAGATGCCATGCCCCACACCAAATGTAAAGGATAGTGAAATGATAGTCTCAAAAGTCCCATGATCATTGCTCATTGGAAAAAATCCATGTCCTTAACAATAATAATTAGTTATTTCCACAAACCATTTTTAATAATTTATCCCAATATACTAATGGTTTTAAATATCCATAAATTCATGTCCACTCTTAAGAAACATGTGGGCTAGATTTCCCACCCACATTGATTCAAATATATTAAATAAAGTATGATAATAATCAACGAGATATCTCTATATGTTTAAATGGTGGTGATGACTATAGTAAAACAATTATCAATAAAATCAATATTAATTTATGGGGGTAAATGATGTCTATAAAAATATTATTTCACAAACTATATAGGTATTGTAAATGATTAATTGGTTTGGTTAGGTTTACTGTTTTAATAATAGTAACACCCAATATACATAGTGTATCATATTTATTATGATAATATGAATAGGAAATCCAAAATAACTATCTCTTTCCTTAATAATTTTGTCATAACTACATGAGAGGTGATTTTTAAGCTATGGGATATCATATTAAAGTGTCACATCCTTCCACATTCCTATCAATCAAACAATTTTCATTTTATAAGATATAACACTTCAATGAGGGTATTTATTAGGAAAATTTTTATTAATTATACAAGTTTAACTAAAACATGGAAATGAGTGGTTTTAAAATGCGGAATATGACCATCAATAATGACCATTTAATATCTGAGGGAAACATGTACTACTGTTTTGGGTTTTACAAATTAAATTTCATATTTATGAGCCATTGAATAGAAATATTGGTGTTCAATAAAAAAAATTTAAATGTTAAATTAAAAAATCATCAAATCTTTACATACAATATACCTTATACCACGGTTCATCTATTTATCTAATATCGAGGATTAAATCAAGGTTGTAGGAGGAAAGTCAATGAAACAGATGAATACCCCAAAAATATGGTTATTTATATCAATCAAAATTTATAAAAATTATGAGATGATAATATTATAAATGAATGAGTATGACTAAATATAATACTATTGGAAAACCAAGGGGATATATAGATATTGATTCTAACACTAGATGAAGGGGTGGCATGCATTCCTATGAATATTTAGACAAGGAACCCTTTGTGGTCTTTTTCACATCATGAGTGGATAGAAATAAGGGGAGATGTGAATAAAAGGGATTGAGGGAAATGGGATTTTCACTAAATTAAATGAGTCACAAATTTTGGCCTCACATTTTTTAAAATATTGCACCAATCCTTTCTTACCTAATGCCGAAGGAGCCCCCTCACACAGGTTAGTCGAATGACTGGGATTACTGTGCACATCCCGAGAAAACACTCTCTACTGAGATGACTAAAGAATCTATATGAATAAGATTCGACCATATCATGGTTATAACATACCCTTAGAGACATGTATCTCCATTGGATCATCTACGTAGTTTATCCTAGGGGCTTCATGGTTTCATAAAATCTTTGTTTCCATGTCATCCTTATCTAGAATTGATATATTGTGTCCAATACTCATAGAACCTAGAAGCGCACATGAGGCACCTCTCAATGCTAAAAACATAAATACCAACAAAAAATATAAATATTAAAATTCATATAATTTAATTCAAAATATTTTATTTAAATTTCGCTCATATGAAAAATAGACAAGTCAGGTTCCTTCAGAAAACAACATACACACCAAAAACATGGGACATTATATCCTCCCCACCTTAGAACTTCTCATCTATAATAATCAATTAGGAAACAAAAAACTCTCCCAAAATAATTTTTTTAAACAGTATTGTTTATATATGTGCAGTTCAATTCCAAACTCCTAACACACTATTAACTATTAATCTCTTATTAATACGATACATGGGTCATAGAAACTCAATCCAATGATCATACATCAAAACTAAAACATCATGTAGGTTTTTACCTATTCCTCTATAACCCGAGACATGATCTATTAATTTTATCTATATGAATCCATCCAATGGATCCTCACACTATAGCTTCTATAAATTAGTAAAAAATTATGTTCCACGATATCTCTATCATTGGAATTGCATATCCAATCAATACCTAACTATTTTAACAAAACCTATGCAATGATTTTTAGAAACATGGTAACCCAATTACATACAAGGATGTAATAAATTCCACATTTAATTGGAATTGTAGATAAATTACAACATGATGATTTTTTCAAGTTGGAAGATTAGAGGATATAATAGAAAATTCATCTCAATTTCTGTAAAAAGAATCCATATTTATCTATGATAAAAGAGGACATGATAATTTTCATAAAAACATTACTCATTTTATGTCAATCACAGAATTATATTCAGTAAAGGTTGATACGGGTATGATGGAGATGACTATAGAGACATAGAATCAACAACCTCTAAAATTTAATTTAGAGGGTCATCCTCAAACTATTGAGTTCTAGATATATTCTATTCATATGATTAATGATCACTTAGAGACTCCTCTAAAGAATACATTAATTTTTTCATCTGACATGTTGTGAGTGATGTTAATGTGATGGTGGGGTATCACGGTTCTAACTATGTAAGCATAGTGTATGTTGTGCAATGTTTTCTAAATAAATATTCCTAAACATTTATATATGAAGATCCTAAGGTAGTTAAAGGATGCATGGTTTAAAATATTGACTTAGAAGACTCTGATGGTGATGGATTAATTTTTCCACTTCATTAACATACAATTCATTATTTCAAAATTAGAGGGATATGATGCAGCTATAAAATGTCTCCTCCAGGATGGAAATAGACATTAAAGTGAGTATTAGGTGAATATCATCAACATAAAGCGGTTTTCTAAATTGGTGGATTAGGTCATTATTTCAAAAGGAAATTTCATGGTGGTTTTTAGTGGTGGAAATATAGTTCTAGTGGTCTAATCCCAGGGTGCAACTTATGAAGGTATAAAGCACTAGTTTTTGTGTTTTCACTAGTTCAGTGAAGGATAAATTGGTATGAAAAACGATCCAAACTCAAGGTGTTGTTAATGATTTTTCATGTTTTAGTATGGTTGTCTAGGAAACCTGTGATGTTAGTTTCCCTAACCACCCATTGTGTGTATAGAATATGGAAAGATTGATCATATATCGGGGTTCTATAGGAATAAATGATATATTGTTGATTCTTGTGGCCCATGGATAATATAGAGTGAAGGTAGGTGGTTGGATACCGTATATTTGGTAGGCAGTTGGAGCTCTATTATCCATACTAGTCGATTAGTGGATATGATTCTATAGGTTAATGGAGTCCATATTCATTGGGTAGTGAGACACTTGTAATTCATAATAGATCTCTAGGTATACGGAAAAGTCTGTTTCATCCATTTCAATCTGTATTTAGAGGTTTCAAGGATTTTACATTGACATAGCGAATTAAAATTCGTGTATCTTCCAAGATTTCTATTGATTTATTCGATACAAGTTCTTCAAACTTTTTTCTGTATACCAAATTCTGATAGTTTTGGGCATTGAGGTAGAGCATATGCTTGTTATTATGTCTATTTATGCACTATTAGTGTGATGGTAGAAAATAACTTCCAATTTATGGAGTTTACCCTTGAGGTTAGCTGGCACCATTTCCTATGGATCTTGTTTGATCTTGAGATTATGGGTTTGGATCTGATAATGGGAATGGATTGGAAAAGGTGGTACTAGTCCCATATTGATTGTAACCTTCAAAAGGTAAAATTAACATCTATAGAGGGAAATACTTATGTTTATCATGAGGAATGTGATATTGGAGTAGACCATGTAAGGCCAATCTGCCAGTAGGGGGGTGAACTGACAACCCTAGTGGCCATTACTATACATGGTTATGTGATGTAGATCATCATTTTTTCATCATGTGACGGACCAATTTGAAGATTTTTTTCCATGATAATTTAAAGTGGTTCCCACCCAAGAGGGCTATTAAATTTACAATACAGTATTTTTCATGTCCATAACTATTTTTATTCCACCATTTTATAGTGGCACTGATATAACTTGAGGAATATAAATCCTATTTGAGTAACTAGTGATTATGGGGTTTATTCATATGAGTACATAACCTAGGGGATAATTATTTTTTCCCAAGATGGTGGATATGACCTTGCAATTGTGTGTCTATTATCAAATTATGAATTAGATGACTGTAGGGAATAGATACTCTCTTCTAAAAAATTAATTATTTTTTTCTCAAGTTGAGGGTTTATTCTATGTTATCTATTATTCACATAATATCAGAGTATCATTGGTTATGGGTGGGAACATATTATATATCTTGGAATGTTTTATGGAACAGTATTGGGTTGTGTGAGTCTTTTGGGATGTCTTTTTGGTTGACTAATTCTTTATTAGTTTTTATGTTACTGTAGAATCATATATTTAACATGTAACAGGATTTGTTTCTAGTTTTTTCATTGATAAAATAATATTTTAATCCATGAGTCAAGGAAATGATTCCAAAAATCATTAAATCATCCAAAGTACAGAATTTCAGAATAGGACATATGCTAAGCAATCAACGTGTTATTTCCGGATTGACAAGGTACATTTCATGGGTTAAATATTATCTGAGGAAGGTGTATATGTGGAACCATGGAAATTGAATGTCTTTCTATATTTATAACATTCCATGCATTTTTTTGATTTCTGATTTTTTCAAGATCTTATATGATATTGAAAAAGATACAAAAAATAAAATTTTCATTTTTAGCACCAATATAGGTGTTCACCATGAATGGACTAATGTTTTAGTGGTCTGGGGCACATGATAATGCCTTTTTTGAGATATATAATAGCTATGTTCTGCACTTATTTTGATCATATCGATACTGGGTAAGGAGTATAACATTTTGGTGAGGAATTTGGTGTTGAGCTCGGGGTTGTGATAACGAAGAATGATCAGGTTATTGAATATAGGCCATTAATTTTGAGGCATTATAAATGAAATGACACAATGTATGATCATGAATTTTCTAATTTGGTTTGTGAATTACTGTATTAGAATCGTTAGTTGATGGGTGAGTGTTTTACTATGTATGAAGATAAAAAAAATCTAGATGTATATCTTCTTCTAATGTGATTGGAATCTTTAGAAGAGAAGACATGTTGAGTATAGAATGTCCATTGATTTTGAAAAATTATACATGCCATGAAATTGAAGTAGTGTTGTGGTTGATTTGAGCTAGAAGACTCAAAACTATAGCATTTTGGGATCTAGTTCCTTGTGGATGACAATGGTGTTGATTTTTATTGATGCACCTTGAGGTTCAAAATAGAAAATTTATGATGGACCATGCATCCAGGTAAGTTGAGTTCACCATTATGATATGGATCAACAAGAATATTTTTGAGGATAAAGAGTGTTTGGTAGGGAGGGAATGTCTAGGTGGAGGGGAGTAACCTTCTAATTAAAATATTAGTGATGATGAGTTCATTTATTTTTTTTGTCCATGTTTTCATTCCAATATGAATCTAGTAATAGTTCTGGCATGATTTTCATGCGTCCAAGGGGATGTTAGATCCAAGTATTACTAAAACAAATCATGATCATATTAGTAACTTCGTGTTTCCAATGATGATGAAGGAATTTGCAGGTTTCATGACACGATTCTACACCATTCATCATATGGAGGTTTAGCATCAATGATTGAGTGGTTTTTTACAACCATTTCCAATTATGGAATGGAAATGAGATGACGTGAAACTAAATTTTATGGGGGTATTTCGAGAAATACTCATAACAATGATATGATCTAGGGAGTTATTGATTAGTTTCCCAGGTTAGTATATTTCCTTCCAAATCAATATACCCTCACCATTCATTATTTGGCATTGTTTTATGATTGATAAATAATTTAGTTTTATTTGGTGATAGAAAATATTTTTTCAGATCATGATCCATGATTTACTTCGTTCTTCATGTATGGACTACATAACGAACATGGTGACATTATTTTTTTATTGTGTATTTTTACCAAAATAAAAATAGGAAATCATAGTGTACTATTTAGGTAATATAGGATATTTTTTGGGAATGTTGACATGATTATAGAGAATCACAGAATAACTACGTAGAGTTTGTTGTCATATGTTATGAAAACAGATCATGTGTGCTGATTTAAATTGAACTATTTGATTCCCTTTGTATGAGGCTATGTATATCATCATTTTGTGGGATGAAGGCTGAAGAATTAGAGTTTTTTGGAACAAGACAAAAGCAGTAATAATCAAGACATTTTATGTTGATTTAGAAATGTATGGATATAAATCAGAATAGTATAATGTCGAATGTGGATCTGCATTGTTGACCTCTTGAATTTATGGAGGGAGGTAATGTGTTTCTTCTGGTGTGGAACATTTGTTCCATTGACAATTTTCAAAAATGGAAATTTTGATGCCTCGTACATCAGGTCATTTGACATTTTGGAGAGGATCAATGTGGTGGAATTCAGATTGGATCTTTTACATATATATAGTGGAATAAAAGGTGTTTTTCAATCATCTCCCCATTAGTAATATAATCCTAACCCATAACATGAGATTCTTGTTCATCACATTGAGATTTAAACTGATGTTTCCATCAATGGGATTCGTGTTCGTATTTTAGATTATGGTGAGAAATTTTTATTGGTAAAGACCAATCATTTTATCATGTCTTATGGTAGCATGTTTACACTTTGGAAGAAACCTAGGATGGTGTGTTGAATATTCGGTCCTATTGGCCTAATCTCTTTACATTGGAAGAGTACTGATGCTTAGGAAATGTGAGTTCAGGATAAATCATTTTATGTTATGAGGTTGTATGAAATTGGAATAATATGTGGAACATTATATTTAAATCTTATTGATTAAATAGATTTCAGATGATTAATGAGATGATTCATGAGTCTGTGTGGAGGTTTGAGGGGCTTTTGGGAGTTCCATACATGAAAGTGGCTTAAAGTGGACATCCATTGCATGATTTATGGTTGAATCACTATTAGTAGTATCCATGATCCCAAATCATATGTTCCCAGGGGATGGGTGACTAGTTTAACGAAACAATGAATGGGGAAAAGAAAAAAAGAATGAATGCTTAGACATACCAATCCTACATGGTCATTACAATGTTTTTTAAACTATGTCGTCTTCCAAGGTATCCATGCTCCCTATCATGTTCTTGGATTGAGGTTGGGGTAGGGGTGGCGCATGGTTTGTCCAACCGTGCATCCAAACCATGTATAACATTTAAAATTAAAATTTTCCATTTTAACCACTTGAGCCTTAGATAATGTAACATGATATTTTACTACATTCTTCTTCCAATAGCCCTAGTAATGATCCAAATTTCTGTAAACATCCCCATGATCAATCTGACTAATTTCATTGGGGTTTAGAGAAATATTTGATTTGAATCAGAGATCCATGTTATTCTTACACTCATATATTCCCCTTATTCTATATAAGGTATTTTCTAATTTTTATCCTTATTTTGAATCCCCAAAAATTGATTTCTTAGCGGATCATAGGTTTGGACATTGAATGATGTTTGAATATGAATTAATGTCTAGGTTTTAAAGAGTGATCATATTTGAAATTAAAATTTGTGGATGATAATTTATATCCCATAGTATTTTTGGTTATTTATGAATATGTGTTTGTTATTTGGTGTTCTTGTGTTTCTCATTTGGGTTTCCTCAATATATTTGATTGAAATATTTGGGTAAATGTTTATTTAACCCACTGATTATCCCCATGGAATGTGTTGTGGTTTATTTGACAAGGGTTGGATCCACCCATGAGTTTTACCACTAAAAAAACATGATAATTGAAATTTTAAGTGTATAATTGAATTTTTATGACATATAACCCATTGTAAATGTGTTGATAGGTTTTTATGGGTTATTAAATGAGACTAATGGTAATTGTTTTTAGTTGTTAACATGAAATAAAGGTTTTTCTGGTATAATATGAATGGGTTAAATGAGTGGTGAGTTTTTAAAGGAATTTTTTTATTTCCAAAGTCATGTGAATGAGAAATTTGTTAATTGGTTAAATGAATGCAAAAGAGAATGCATAAATAGGAATGAGAAAAATTATTTCTTCTACATTAAAGGACTTTCTTATAAATGATCAATTTCTTAAATGGTTATGGTTTATGTTTGAAATATGATATGTTGAAAAATTATTATCCAAATATAGTAGGGGTATATGGGTTATTGACACGATCTTATACACCAATGCATCAGGATGAACGAAGGCTTTAAACCCCACCATTGGAATGCTTGTGTCTGGGTGTCAGATTATGGATCCATGACCCTAATGGTTTCATTGAATTAGACTACCTAGTCTAAGGCACCATGGTAAGTGTGGTGTAGTAGTTTGTGAATGGTTTTCCCTATAGAGATAAGGAACTTGATGTATCACCTCATGTATAGTAGTTGGCCGACATATGCTGTAGTGTAATTGATAAAATTTTCCAACTAATGGAATAAATGATTAAAAATTATTAACCTAATATTGATAACTAGTGGAACCTATTTTATTTAATTTTTTACTTTTTCATTCATTTAGTACATGGATACAATTATTTTATAGACTAGTTATTTTGTATTGGCCATTGTTGGTGTCCAACTATGTTGTATTATGACCATGCTCAGGCCATCATTAGGTGATCGAGAAGGATTCATGGTTTCTGTTTTGGGAAAGGGAAAATTCCTTTTGTTAGATGGTTGATTTCGGCATGGGATTTCATTGTATGTGGGATCCAGACAGGGAATCATGACCCATTTTGGGGATTATTCCATTTTTGTTCATTCGAGTTTTTCCTACATGTGGCACTATACGAAATGACATAACATATTTAGCATTAGGTTGTTGGATTCTACATTTCTTTAGGATGTATTTTTTAAACCATGATAATTTTTTATTTTTAAGTCTATTTCATTTGTGTAATGATATATCTATTTTATATTACACTAATATAGACTGTATTATCTCACGACGTGATCTATAAACCCAAGGTACCAGTCGTCAAACTCTACCGTATTAGGAGGTGTTTTTGAGGTCATGTGGAGACCAATCTTGGGGAACTAGTTCATTGGGATTCTTGTTGGGGAAGTTAAGCACTACCCCATATATATAAATGTTTAATTACAATCTCACGAGCCATATAAAATTCTACCAAACTTATATGATTCAAAATACCATTTTAGTGGCATGATGCATATTTTATGAATCAACACATACAACACTTAGGTTTCACTGAAATAAAAATAAATTGTTGATATTATAAATAGGCTTATTGTCACTATGCATGGAAACATTAGATGTCCCATAAAAATAACTATACAAGAGTCATATTTTCCCATGAGACTACTAATTTGAATAATGAAATCCTTAGTTGTCATACCCTTATGGCAAAGATGAATTAGGTCTAATGACCCAAGCATTAATTAATGAAAATTACTCTTAATCAAATTATATGTATTAAAATGTATTATTTTTATACAACATATGAACATCCTTGGTTTTATGTTTTTTTATATTAATATACCATTATCAATTTTGATTATGGATAATATAGTCGTTTAGTAGCGATCAAAAGATTAGTATAAATATAGGGATTTAACTAATACAATGTACACAAAGGATGTGATGCCCCATCTAGTAGAATTGATCCATACGAAGCCCATTTGTCAGATCTCGGAATGGAGGTGGCTTCATTGGGCTTCACTCTAGACCATGCCCAAGTCAGGCATCAACACCTTAAGCTTGAGCGGAATCGCCTACGAAATAAGTGGATGTTAATAGAGATTAATTCCTTAATGATGTTATTGGAGCCTCCACAAGAGTCTATTACCATCGCATACCAAAACCTTCAGTCATATGTGGGTTTAATAAGGTTTTATGTAACAGGAACCTAGAACTATGATTTTGTGAATTATTTTTCTATAGAGAATATATATTCTTTTTATTATTGTTACATTGTAAATAGTTTTTAAAGAAAAAAAATAATATTTCTAGTTAATATTCAATTAATAAAACTCTTTTGAGGAATTTATGATTTTTTGTAACGCCCCGACCCCAGTTACCTAGAGTCGGTGCATTATTACATAACATTGGCATGATCACAAGAAAGATCAAATCTCGAATGGCCGATTGGTTTAGTATCCTTTAAAACACTAGATATATTCATAAAGTTTTAAATTACATCATAATGTGAAAAACTACTACAACAACATAATGTATTCATAGTCCACACTATTATCCCCTCATAATATCCCTACAGGTCATTCATAACTTATTTCTTCACATTCTGGGAAAAATAAAACATAGAAAAGGGGCGAGCTCAAATTCCCAGTAAGGATAACAATATAGCAGAAACTTTCCAAAATAAGCATAAACATTTATGTCAATGTATAACTAAAACAAAAGCCTTTTAAACTTGAACTTCAACATAGTATGGAAAAAGTAAAATGAAATAATTTCATTTACTTATTCACATTGATATTCTACTAATCGAATAATCACATGAAATATCAATAACCACTTTCATAATGATGGAATGCATTATGCCAGACTATCATAACGACATAGCCAAGGCCTCGTTCCAAGACTACAAATAAGATTTTGACAAGGCCTTGTGCCAAGACACTAGTTTGTCTCATGAGACCTACTGATGCATCGAGGAGCTATAGTGGGCTCCACCCGTCACATACTAAGTCCAATGCATTCCCATATGAAAAGGTTTAAACATAACATAAACATTCGTATTAAAACTAGCATATGAAATATAAATACTTCATCCATAAACCATTAAAATAACATATCCATAGTCAAACATATCACAAAACCTTCAATACAATATGGAAGTTTTGTTTCATAATAAATCAACTTCATATAATCATAAAATCCATAAAAGGATGTTGACATAGATGAAATCAAAACTATTTGAGATAATTATCTTCTTTTTTTTAAATCATTTAAAAGTCACACATTTATAAAGGAAGTAATTAAAAAGATATTTTTGAATCAATGTTTCCCATAACACTTTGAAACTTTTTAAATGAATTAACATTTTAAAAACATTAAAGTACATATAAATAAATCCTTAAAAACCATTTTGAAGACATGGAAATTAATGAAAAAGATTTAGAAAGATAAATCTTTAAAACATTTAAAATTACGATTTTGATAAAGAGTACCTTTCCAAAATTCATAAAATATTCATTTTGAAATCATTTAAAAGTCACATAATTATAAAATAAAACAATTAATTTGAAGATATCCTTGTAAGCTTGTAAGGGAAGCTTTGACAATTTTACAAAGGCGGTAAATAGCCGCACCCTCCATATAAGTTAAAAAAACATTCTTACCTTAATTTTGTCGAAAAGGTTAAAAAGCTCCTTGTTTGGAAAATGACGGAATGATTCCTTTATAAACCTTTTATAAAAATTCAAACAAGGGTATAAATGACATTAACCCATATTCGAGTAAATATTAAAAATGTTTTGAAATTCATTTTTAAGAGACAAGGATGTAGATGATAAAGAGATCCCAGTATATTATTACGTATAAACAACCTCGGATAATGAAGAGATTGTGAAATAAAACATTACCTTGTACTTTTACTTTGTTGTGGGTAGGTTAACCTCTTGTATAATGGTGAAATAATTGTTATTAAATTATACATGAATTATATATATTAATATGATATCATATATGATCTTTTAACATTGCTTTGTTAAAAATATCTTTGTATTATCGTCATTTCGGGTGTTAACTTACTCATTTTCTTTTATATGTTTTATTACGTAAGACATTTTTGTTATGGATAGGTTTTATCTTAATCCTATCCAGAATGATATCAAGTACTTAAATACTATTATTAATCATTAAATGAGAATTATACTTTAATGGATACGATGGAGAATGAATCTTATCGCGTTCAGGGAGACGGTAGTCCGTACGTACGCACGAGCGACAATATCATTCTTTTGATATTAAAATAATATATAAATGGATGGTATATCATATATACAGAATCATTAACATGTTATATTTATTATTTACACGAGTTATACATCATTATTTTACCCATCCAAATAATAATATATTGAATAAAAATTACACCACGACGTGGAGACGGTAAGTCGTACGTACGCACGTATGGTGACATGTTATTCAAAGGGTGGATAGAATACTGAATATGGTTATTACATATTTATAATAACATCACAATATATATATGATACTGGAGTTATTATTTTATAATGGTAATAACAAAGAAAGAAGAAGTGGAAAAAGAAAGGATCTTGGAAAAGGGTGGTGAAATCATTACCTCTTCTTCGGGTTCTTCCTTTTGATTTGATAAAAAGGGCTCCATAGGATGGATTTTTGATCAAACTAAGGCCTCTAGGTTGTAGTGAGGGAAGTTTGGAGAGTATTTGGGCAGTGTTTGGCCGAACCAAAAGGCTTTTAAAGTGTGAATAAATGAGAAGGAGGAGTGACCTTTTATAAGAGGGGTGAGGGGCACCTTTGGAAAAGCTAGAAATATTTATTTATAATAAATTAAAATTCGGTTTCTAATGGCTCAAAAGTGTATTATTTAAATTTTAAGGTGGGGATGGGTCTAAAAACACTCAACAAATATAATTTAGACTGGTTTGGGTACTTATATTAACCTTATCTTTAAGTATTAACTCTAAGATAATTAGTTTCACTTTTACAATGTCTCTTTGTATTTTTATATTATATGGTTAATAAACATACCATATACATCCAAGAGACCACCAAGTGGTCCATTAATGATAAAAATATCATGATATAAGTCTCTTGGCCGGACCTTATATTTTTAGGAATTTAATATCAACTAATAATATAATATTTGTTTTAAAAACTCTTTTATGTCAATTTTGACTCTATTCAATAGTTGATTTTTATGAAACTCATAACAGAATGATTATTTCGAAAAACGTTAATTAAATAAATACTAATATGTCATGTTATCCTAGAAAATTATTTTCATTCATTAAAAGGCTCAAATTATATTTATTTGGGTATTTATAATATAAATTATTTTAAATTTTCACTATTATGGTAATTACTGCATCAATATTGTGTCATAAATAAATTATATTATGTAATCTCTAAAAATTATAAATAAAATATAATTATGTAGGAAATCGATTTAGCTTTCTAATGAATATTTATAGTCGGAAATACAACATGTATAACCCTATGTAAAAATTGGTTTTCTAAAAGATATATGCTTGTGTCATTTTTGTATTCATTTTAACTTAATTAAAATAAAGTGTCCCTATCACCTACAAGTGGCTCCATGGGGTCCCAAAATTGACCCAAAGATTCCTATGGTCAAACATGTATCAAAAAATAAGTTTATGACACGTTTTAGGGTATTTTAGTATTATTATAATATTATTGTTTTAACCCTTATTTACCGGATTTACCTTTATACATGTTAAATAAAAGATTTACCACAGTAATTATTAAAAATGTCTAAAAATAAAAGTTACCTATTTACAAAAATTAAACATCCTGATTCCAAATATGGAATCCATTTTTTCAAATTCAAAACACAGAAGTGACATAAATTAATTTAAAATTAATTCCCGTTGTTAAAACAAAAAGTGTGTTTTTAAGATATAATAAATATCAAAAGATTGATAATTGTTTATGTTCGGTTTAATTGTGAAATTATGTCCAATGACCAAAATTGTATTAAATGGTAAAAATATATTCTAAATATACTTTAAAACCATTAAAATTCATAATTTATCAATATAAATTATTTTGATTAATAAAAGTTGTTTTTAATTAAAATTTAGTAATTTTCACTATTCATCGAAATATAAGTGTTATCCGAAAAGATCCAAAATTTCACCCTACGATAAATTCAATATTCCAAATCCAAAATTGAAGTCTATTTTGAAATATAAAATATATATAATTTCAAAAAGTAGGTATTACTATTCATAACAGCTAGTTTGATTGGTTGTGGTGTGTTAGAACTCTGTGTTGCGTACAACACACGTAATCACATTTTTTCAAAGAGAAGCGTACCATAGAAGCTTGGGATGTTACATTTTAAATTTTTTTTGTCCCCATTTAGTCACAAAGTTTAAAATATTGTATTTAAAAAGGTTTCACTATTAAAAGTTGGTAAAAGTGCAATACTGAAAATGAATTTGTTCTTACATTATGTCTAAGAAACTGATAATATGGATTCTAAAATTATAAGGATTGTATAAAGTCTAAAATTTAGTTAATACTATTAATAACTTCCTTTGAATGGCATGTTTGGTAAGTCATGGTGCTCTTGAACCCGATGTTGCGTGTAGTGCTAGTTATTAAATTATTTTGAAGAAATAACACACTATGAAATCTTGGGGTGTTACATTCTCCCCTCCTTCAATAAATTGCATCCTCGCAATTTGAAATTGTTCTTCGAAAATAAAAGGTTGAAAATATAAAGTATATTTGTGGGAAAACCCATATCGGATATTGGGTTACTAAAATTTAGTCTTAATATGAGGAAAAGAGAAATGAAAGGGTCACCACCAAATTATGATCTCGATTAGGAGAACATTGGTGGCAGTTAGAGACATAGAATTGGAGGAAAAACGTAAATATTTATAGGTAGTGATTGAGGTCATCAATAACAAACAAGTGTAAAATTGAGGTCCTTAAATTCATCAATCTATGATGATTTGAAATACAATTGGTTCAACAAAACATAGGGTATTAGGATAACACATTTTTGACGTTTCAAAATATCTTAGTTGAAATCCCACATCGAAAAAATGAATTAATGAGGCCTCTATTTAAAATACATAGTGGAAAGTATGAAGATTATCGAAAATAACACATACTAGGGTTCAATGTAGGAAAATATGGATATGTAAGAGAAATATAACCATCAATTATCTAACTGGAGAGTGGTAGAGAACATGGATATGAAAAGTCCAACAATCCCAAAGCCATAAATTAGTGATGATTTAAGGTACCATCTAGGACAACATTTTTGTTCAAAGTTCCTTTTCATAATGTTGAGGGATTTATATATGAGATTGGCTAAGATCATAAGGATATATTCTTACTTTATAATTAGAGTTTTATCCATTAATAAATTTCTACCACAAACTTATCTTTTACTCTAAATGATAATAGAACGTCAAAAAATTCTATTTATACTATTCGTACAGGGTTCCAAAATAAATGAATTTATAATTCATCAACCAGATCTTTCAAAAAAAACTACATTATTTAATCCAGAACATCTCGTGGGCCAGTGGTAGGTGATACACCCTTGTCGCCCTTTAGTTGTGCGTTCAAGTCTTGCGGCCTTTCCGGTCGCGACGGGTTGGTGCCCAACCTCCGGGTTGTCCTTTTATGGCAATCCAAAATTAATCTCAAACTAGAATTTATCCAAAATACTTCTGTACAAACTCACAGACCAATATTTATAAGGAAGGTAAACATAATGTAGATCCTTTTTACCCCGTAATAGCATATTAATACCTTCATCATGTATTCTTTTAAGACACTGAAACATCCTGAATTACCATAATCCTTATTGATTACATTCATGCTCCCTTATTCTATATATAATGCTGGATATACTTCATCAATCCAAAAATGTTTTAAACCCCAACAATGATGGAATATACAAATCATTAATCAGCTTCAAGGTAGTCAGGAATATCCAATATAATTTATCCAAGTCAATCATGTATTATATTTAAAATCACTACCTCGGTATCAGAACCATATTATGGTTTATCTTTATCTCAACCATATATTTTCCAAAAATTTAACCATTTATTGAGTAACTTTTCATTGTTCCACACAATATCAAGTCCTTAATGAAATAGTACTCCCGTACAATCCTTATATACTCCATAATTATTATAACAAATGCATTGTTGACACAACACTCAAATGACATAATCAACATAAGAACTCTAATCATTCCTCTTCATCTGTGGTAGTATCATAACTTTATTATTATCCAATAGAATCATTTGCGGCATAGTCTGATGACTGGGACATAGGTTCGCGTGGTGTCCAAACTCCTTGCAAATGAAGCATTGTACATTTGAAACCATTTTCTTACCTTTGCAGTCACGTACTTTGTGCCCTTTTCCTCCACACTTATGACAAACTCTCATTCCTTTTAGGCAAGTTCCAGGGTGTTTCATTCCACAGTTATCACATGTGGGAAAAATCTTCTTTTCCCTCTTCCCTTAATCCATCTTTCTCTCTTCCATCCTTTTCTTCTCTTGATTCCCATCAAAGCCATAGGACTCAGTAAACTCTTTATTTATCTTATCAACACATGATATTATTTCTTCATATGATGATAATACATGAGAGACTATTTCTCTTAAAAATTATGGCTTAAGACCATGAAATATATGATCCTTCTTTCTTGTTGTACCATGTGCATTGCTGGTGTTCTCTTTCCTTTTACTGGGCGCCATTTCTAAACAATGGAATACACTAGATTAGTTTATGAATAACAATACCTAATACCAAACTTGTAAAACACATAAAAAAATTAAATAGTTTATGGATATAATCCATAATCATAAAAATTCATTCGTTGAGGAAGTATATACTCATAAACCCTTCATAATTATTTGTAAAGAAAATGAGATATATCCTAAGCATATCCCACGGGAGTGTCGTAACCAGGAGTGCAACAAGGCCCGTTGTCGGGTACCAGTTCCCATTCGAGTCTATCTAAAAGCGGTGATTTTGGGTTTTACCCCTAGGTACATCTGTGCCAGAGCCACCCCTACCTGCTCATATCCAGACAGGGATGTATTGCTCGGAAAACTCACAAAATATCTACAATACCAAAATTCTAGGAAGTTCTTCTATACTAATCCTCAATGTTCATCTTAGGTCTACGTGCTCTAATCAGAGTTTATCTAAATCTAGCTTCCAAGGTTTTTACTAAAATTCCTTTGATACCAACTGTAACGCCCCGACCCCAGTTACCTAGTTTCGGTGCATTATTACATAACATTGGCATCATCACAAGAAGGATCAAATCTCGAAAGACTGATTGGTTTAGTAGCCTTGGAAACACTAGATATATTCATGAAGATTTACATTACATCATAATGTGAAAAACTACTATAACAACATAATGTATCCATAGTCCACACTATTATCCCCTCATAATATCCCTGCAGGTCATTCATAACTTACTTTTTCACATCATGGGAAAAATAAAACATAGAAAAGGGGTGAGCTCAAATTCCCAGTAAGGATAACAATATAGCAGAAACATTCCAAAATAAGCATAAACAATTAAGGCAATGTATAACTAAAACAAAAGACTTTTAATCTTGAACTTCAACATAGTATGGAAAAAGTAAAATGAAATAATGCCATTTACTTATTCACATGGATATTCTAATAATCGATTAATCACATGAAATATCAATAATCACTTTCATAATGATGGAATGCATAATTCCAGACTATCATAACCACATAGCCAAGGCCTCGTGCCAAGGCTACAAATAATATTTTGCCAAGTCCTTGTGTGAAGACACTAGTGTGTCCCAGGAGACCTACCGACACATCGAGGAGCTATAGCGTGCTCCACCCATCACTTACTAAGTCCAATGCATTCCCATATGAAAAGTTTTAAACATAACATAAACATTCATATTAAAACTACCATACAAAATGTAAATACTTCATCTATAAACCATGAAAATAACATATCCATAGTCAAACATATCACAAAACCTTCAATACAATATCGAAGTTTTGTTTCATAATAAATCAACTTCATATAATCATAAAATCCATCAAAGGATGTTGACATAGATGAAATCAAAACTATTTGAGAGAATTATATCCTTTTTTAAATCATTTAAAAGTCACACATTTATAAAGGAAGTAATTAAAAAGAGATTTTTGAATCAATGTTTCCCATACCACTTTGAAACTTTTGAATGGAATTAATATTTTAAAAAAATTCATGTCCATATAAATAAATCTGTAAAAACCATTTTGAATACATGTACATTAATTAAAAAGTTTATGAAAGATAAATATTTAAAACAATTAAAATTCTGATTTTGATAAAGAGTACCTTTCCGAAATTCATAAAATATTCATTTTGAAATCATTTAAAAGTCACATAATTATACAATAAAACATTTACTTTGAAGATATCCTTGTAAGCTTGTAAGGTAAGATTTGACAATTTTACAACAGTGGAAAATAGACACACCCTCCGTATAAGTTAAAAAAACATTCTTACCTTAATTTTGTCGAAAAGGTTAAAAAGATCCTTATTTGGAAGATGATGGAAATATTCCTTTATAAACCTCTTATAAAAAGTCAAACAAGGGTATAAACCACTTTAACCCATATTCTAGTAAATAGAAAAAATGTTTTGAAATTCATTTTTAAGAAACATGGATGTGGATGACAAAAAGATCCCAGTAGATTATTACGTATAAACAACCTCAGATAATGAAGAGATTGTGAAATAAAGCCTTACCTTGTACTTTTCCTTGGTTGAGGGTAGGTTAACCTCCGATATAATGTTTAAATAATTTTTATTAAATTATACAAGAATCATATATATTAATATGATATCATATATGATCTTTTAACATTTCTTTGTTAAAAATATCTTAGTATTATAGTCGTTTCGGGTGTTAACTTACTCATTTTATTTTATATGTTTTACTACGTAAGACATGTTTGTTATGGATAGGTTGTATCTTAATCATATACATAATTATATAAAGTCATTAAATACTATTATTAATTATTAAATGAGAATTATACTTTAATGGATATGATGGAGAATGAATCTTTTCGCGTTCGTGGAGACGGTAGTCCGTACGTACGCACAAGAGACAATATCATTCTTTTGATATTAAAATAATATATAAATGGATGGTATATAATATATAAATAATCATTAACATGTTATAATTATTATTTACATGAGTTACACATCATTATTATACCCATCCAAATAATAATATATTGAATAACAATTACACCACGACGTGGAGACGATAAGCCGTACGTACGCACGTATGGTGACATGTTATTCAAAGGGTGGATAGAATACTGAATATGGTTTTACCATATTTATTATAACATCACAATATATATATATGATACTGGATTTATTATTTTCGAATGTTAATAACAATGAAAGAAGAAGTGGAAGAAGAAAGGAACTTGGAAAAGGGTGGTGAAATCATTACCTCTTCTTCGGGTTCTTCCTTTTGATTTGATCAAAAGGGCTCCTTAGGATGGATTTTTGATCAAACTAAGGCCTCTAGGATGTAGTGAGGTATGTTTGGAGAGTATTTGGGAAGATTTTGGCCGAACCAAAAGGCTTTGAAGGTGTGAACAAATGAGAAGGAGGAGTGCTCTTTTATAAGAGGGGTGAGAGGCACCTTTGGAAAAGCTAGAAATATTATTTTATAATAAATTCATATTCGGTTTATAATTTCACCAAAGTGGATTATTTAAATGTTAAGGTGGGTATTGGTCAAAAACCACTCAACCAATAGAATTTAGACTAGTTTGGGTACTTATATTAACCTTATCTTTAAGTATTAAATCTAATTTAATTTGTTTCACTTTTACAATGTCTCTTTGTATTTTTATATTATATGGTTAATAAACATACCATATTCATCCAAGCGACCCCCAAGTGGTCCATTAATGACACACATATAATTATATAAGTCTGTTGGCCGAACCTTAGATTTTTAGGAATTTAATATCAATTAATAATATAATATTTGTTTTAAAAACTCTTTTATGTCAATTTTGACACTATTCAATAGTTGATTTTTTTGAAACTCATAACACAATGATTAATTAGAAAAAAAGTTAATTAAATCAATACTAATATGTCATGGTATCCTAGAAAATTATATTAATTCATTAAAAGTCTCAAATTATATTTATTGGGGTATTTATAATATCAATTATTTTAAATTTTCACTATTATGGTAATTACTACATCATCATTGTGTCATAAATAAATTAAATTATGTAATCTTTAAAAATTACAAATAAAATATCATTATGTAGGAAATAGTTTTATCTTACTAATTAATATTTATAGTCGAAAATCCAACAAGTATGACCCTATGTAACAATTGGTTTTCTAAAAGATATGTTCTTGTGTCATTTTTGTATTCATTTTAACTTAATTAAAATAAAGTGTCCCTATCACCTACAAGTGGCTCCATGGGGTCCCTAAATCGACCCAAAGATGCCTATGGTCGAACATGTATTGACCAATAAAGTTAGGACACGTTTTAAGATAATTTAGTATTATTATAATATTATTTGTTTAACCCTTATTTACCGGATTTACCCTTAACCATGGTAAATAAAATATTTACCGCAGTAACTATTCAAAATGTCTAAAAATAAAAGTTACCTATTTACACAATTTGAACATCCTGATTCCAAATATGGAATCTATTTTTCCAAATTCAAAATACAGAAGTGGAAGAAATTAATTTAAAATTAATTCCCGTTGTTAAAACAAAAAGTGTGTTTTTAAGATATAATAAATATCAAAAGATTGATAATTGTTTATGTTCGGTTTAATTGTGAAATTATGTCCAATGCCCAAAATTGTATTAAATGGTAAAAATATATTCTAAATATACTTTAAAACCACTCAAATTTATAATTTATCAATACAAATTATTTCGATTAAAAAAGTTGTTTTTAATTAAAATTTAGTAATTTTCACTGTTCATCTAAATATAAGTGTTATCTGAAAGGTTCCAAAATTTCACCCTAGGATAAATTTGATATTCCAAATCCAAAAATGAAATATATTTTGAAATATAAAATATATATAATTTCAAAAGGTAGGTATTACTATTCATAACGGCTAGTTTGATTGGTTGTGGTGTGTTAGAACTCGGTGTTGCGTACAACACACGCTATCACATTATTCAAAGAGAAGCATACCGTAAAAGCTTGAGATGTTACATTTTTAATTTTTGATGTCCCCATTTAGTCACAAAGTTTAAAATATTGTATTTGAAAAGGTTTCACTATTAAAAATTTGTAAAAGTGGAATACTGAAAATGAATTTTTTCTTACATTATGTCTAAGAAACTGATAATATGGATTCTAAAATTATAAGGATTGTATAAAGTTTAAAATTTAGTTAATACTATTCATAACCCATTTTGAACGGATTGTTTGGTAATTCATGGTGCGCTTGAACTCGGTGTTGCGTGTAGTGCCAGTTATTGAATTATTTTGAAGAAATAACACACTATGAAATCTTGGGGTGTTACATTTTTTGGATTAAATAATTTTTTAATTAAATATTTTTTTATTTACGTTTTATTAAATATAATAGATCGTATAATTATTATGAATACAATTGTAATTTTTATTATGGTTTAAAATCTATTTTTGTTATAACCCATGATTATTTTATAAATGTTAGTTTATTTTCAATGTAAAAATTCACATATTTAAAAAATTACTTAGATAAAATGAATATTATTTTTTTCATTATAATGTCGTTATTATCCAATGGTGAATTTTTTATAATTGTTTTGAGAGAGTTGCATTTTAGATAAAAGGTAAATACTATTTATATTTATAATGGTGTTTTTGACATCATAATGAACCAATAGTGATATAATAAAAACCCATAAATGTTATTTTTAACCAATATATGTTTTACCATAGAAAAATGTTGTTCCAAATTTTTTTGATTTATTTTACAATGCTTTAGTAGACCCACAAAGACATATAAAACATTTTATCTTTTTAAATTCTTTTCCTTTATAGTGTTACTCACCTGCACATAAGAAACCATAATAATTTAATATGTTCGTCTATTGGACATATAAATAATTTTTTTCATTCCCCTTTGGAAAAAACCATGGAAAAATCCATGGTATTTTTTTTGTTTTGATTAATTTTATGTGTTGTGTCCAAAACCTAAAGAATAAAAAATTCCCTATCTGTTATTATATAATGCCAATAGTGCTCCCACTTCCTATTCACTAAAAACCTTTAGAGCTTGACCAAACTTGGAAAAACTCTCTCAAAACTCCTTCCAAGGCTCCCCAAGCTCCCAAGAGGCCTCTCTCAAGCCTCTCCAAAACATTTGGGATCACAATTACATGTAAAGGGTTTCTTCTTTTCTCAATATTTTTTCAAATTTAATAATGTTGTTATATGATTTTGTTTGAAATTAAAAATGTTGGGGTATGATATTTCACCTCCCCATACATTCTTACTTATATTTTAATGATTATATACCCATTTAATTCTCATTAATTCCTCCAATGTACACTCCTTACCATGTAGAAATTCCGTAAGGAATTTCTCCCTCCTTATTTACATGCAAGGAAATATTTTATATTATGCTTCTAAATTAAATTGAATATGTTTGAAAATGTGTCCATATAACCCTCATTATATTCCATTTCAGTTACATATCATGAGATAACCCTTTATTTCTCATCAAACTCTTTTAATAATTCTATTGTCACGCCATCATGCTGCTGAAATTGCACCACGATTTTCCCAGCTAAAGTAATTGTGTAGTAAATACCATGCCCAATTTTTTATAAAGGGTTATAACCTTTAAGAACATATAATTATTGAATATATAGCTTCATGTATGTATTCCACATTAAATTATCTTTTAATAATAGATGTTTTTTAATCTTTCAATCTTATAAGATCCATGTGGCACATAGATACATTAAATTAAATGATTACGAAGGGTACGCCCTGATAGCGGTCCAACGCATTGGGTAAAGATTAGTATCAAGATACAACACGTTAAATGAGGGGTTTTTCATGATAAATCATGTGAAATCAGGGTTTACTCATGCCCCATGTGCATTGATCCTTGAATCATGCTAATATCATGTTGAATTTTGTTGCCACATTTCCATGTTATGACGATCATGCTATATAGTGCCTTTATGTTCATCTTTCTATAATGCTCCATTGATATTACTATTGAGTAATATATATTATATTATTAATGTTGTGCTTTGTTTAATCAATTAATTGGTTTTATATCTCACGTCTTTCTTATTAATTTCCTCAGGTTACCCCGTGCAATGTTATGTTCGAAGGAATATTGAGGTCATGTGAATAAGTATTCAAAAAAGATGATGTGTTTTATGTTATATGTTGTTATGAAGTGATCCTAATCCTCAAAGATACTTGAAATAAATCTTCTATGTTTTATAAAGTGATTAATTTATGTAATAAATAATTTTTATGTGTGTGATAAAGATCAAGGTTGTTATAGATTGTATTAGAGGACATGTTTAGTTATTTTTGATATTAGGATTAGAAAACCCTAGTGAATCAGAAGTTATTAGTCATAGAATAATAAAAATATTCATGAATTTTTGTGAGTAATGATTAAGTGTTATATCCATAAAATATATCCATGTATGGATACGATAAGGTAGAGGTGGCTCTGTCATAGATTTATCCTAGTGGTAAAACCATAAAACACCACCTTGAGCTAGACTCCAATGAGAACTCGTGCACAACAACAGGCATTACTGAACTCATGGTTATTAAACTACTGGAGGATGTTATTTGGTTAATAAACAATCATTGTATGAACATTTATTAATGGAATAAAAAAACCCTAAGAATATAATTTGGGAACTAGATCATGGATAACATAGATTACGGCCTTTAAATTCATTTGTTAAGGAAGTAAAAGTAATTTATAAGTCATATATTTTTTTCATTGGATTAAATTTTATGTGTTTCCCAAAACATTCATTTTATTCCATTTATTTTCTAGTAATATGAGGAATTAGGCTTACAACCAATGCAATGATCAATGCAACGACTGTTTTAATGAGTTGCCTAATCCGATGGGAGTAGGAATCAAAAATATTTTCACGATACTCTCTATGTTAACTCATGTTATGAATTGATATATGGGTAGATATGAACATTCAACCCCTCTATAAAATAACATGTCACATTTGAGATATTCCTAAGACAAAGGCCTCCTACTTTAAATGGATCATCTGATCCTACAATCGCCAAATAATAGATCAACTCCATTGAGAAGATCTTCTACATCCTTCAATAATTTGAACAATATACGGTACTTTTGGATGCTTATTTCATGGAGGGTGATGCTGATCAAAGGTGTACATTGAGAAAAAATATTAATCACGAGGAGGAGATCAAGGCATTGGAATTGATGGATTTCTATAAAATGTTTTTTTCGATAAATATTTTATGTGAACCCTCTAACATAAGATAGAAAGGGACTTCTTTTACCTCATGAAAAATGATGAAGAATCCATCGAAGCATACGTAGAAAACATCTCAAGGAATATAAGATATGCCTCCATATTTATCGTTACCCCCAAATGAAAGGATCCATGTTTCTTTGGTGGGATAAAACCTATCCTACAAAAAGCCCTATAGGACTGTGATATCAAGAGCCATGGAGAAATTTTAAGATGTTACCTCAATGTCAAAATGGATATCGGTGAGTCTAAATGGTATCAAGGGGATAAGAATTATAAGGTAAACATTAATTCTTATAGTGCGATGGATAAATCCTATGGTACTCTGAAAATATGCCACCCCACTTTTCAAAGGTGGGGATATAGGCACCCTGGAAATTTCATGAAGGGGATAAGGAAATAAATTCGGTGTGAAAGTGAATGGCACCTGGACATTAACAGTAGACAAGAAAAACATGAATCTTTTCCAAAAGAGAGGAATTGTATGTTCGACCCTAAACACATTTTTCATTGCTTCAACTGCAAAAAACAGGGAACTTTTGAAACCAATTCCCTATGAAAAAGGTATTTATAGCCATCCAACATCCTCCAAGGAATCAAGGGAGATATTTTTCCATCCCTACTGCCAATGTGAACCCCGAAAACAATGTGCTAATAGGTACACTAGTTATGCATTCAATAATAGTGAACTTACTTTTTTATTCTGGTTCAATGCATTATTTAAAATCAAAAAAGTTTAGTAGACCAATCCCAACACCACCACAATTCATGGAAGTAATGAAGCTGGTGAGAATAAAAAATTGGTAAATCATTGCATCCCATGAATATAACTCCTCCCCTGTCACAATTTGGGGATCGAACTTCGCAGAAAACCCCATCTTAATCCCTCTTCTGGGATTTTATTAAATTCTTAACATGTAGAGGATTTCCTTATATAGAGAAAAAATTATTTTCTATTAGAGAGAAATCACTCTCTATATGGATAATCAACCAATGATTTTGTAAAAGTGAAAGGAGGAGGATGAATCTTTTTTAACACCATCATCTCAATCATGGATATTACATTCTTATAAGAATGTGTATCTATATCAGATGATTGATTCCATGGAAACAACCATCCATAAAGACATTCCTATTGCTAGGGAACATTCTGAAGTGTTTTCTAAGGAGATATATGGTCTTCCTCCTAGAAAAGATGTTGAATTCTCAATTGATCGTATACTCTAGGAATTTACAATTTGTGTGAATCCATATATAATGGATTTTTTAGAGATTGAGGAGCTGATGAAACAACTACAAGAGAATCTGGACAAAGGGATTATACATCCATGTGCTTGACCATGGGGTGCACTAGTCTTCCTTTTCAAGAAGTAGGATGGGTCAATGAATCATTACATCGATTATCGTGATATAAATATATCACAATAAAGAACAAGTATCATATCCTATAAATTGATGACCTTTTTTTTAAACTATGTGGTGCAAAATACTTCTTCAAGTAGGATTTTTGGTCGGGATATTACCATGTATGGGTGAAGAAGAAGTATATCCCCCAGACTACTTTTTGTACAAGGTACCGGAACTATGAATTCATAATAATTCCATTCGGACATACAAATTCTCTATAAATATTCATGGAATTGATGAATAGAGTCTTTAGAAATTACCTCGAAAAATTTGTGATCGTCATTATAGATGATATTCTAATATACTTCAAAACCTTGGAGGATCGTTAGAGGAATCGAAGAACTATACTAGAGACCATGTGAAAGTTGATGCTCTATGAAAATTACAACAAGTGTGTTTTTTGGTTGAAAGTGGTCTCATTCATGGGTCATATCATCACAACCAATGAGTCATCTATGGATCCCTCCATGAAAGTTGAAATTGAGGGATGGCAAAGGCCAGCATTAGTAATGAATATCCATAGATTCCTCAAGATATTTGGATATTATTTACAATTTCTGAGAAATTTCTGAGGATGTTAAAACCATATTAAAAATCTAATTTAGAATCGAGTAAATTTTTCATGAAGTGAGGAATGATAATAGAGCTTAAAAGTGTTGAAAAAGAGGCTTATCACTGGTCCCATGCACACATTACCCACATGTGGATAACATTTTGTTGTAATCTGTGATGTATCGAAGAAGCTTCTGGGTTGTGTGTTGATGGAAAATGAAGAAGTAGTTCCCTATGCTTCAAGGCAATAAAATTTTCATGAGCATTACTATCCTACACATGATCCAGAGTGGGATGCAGTAATCTTCAAGTTGAAAATTTTGTGGCATTACCTCTTTGAGGATATGTATGGAATATATACGGATCTGAAAAGCCACATGTATATATTAATATATAATGAGTTGATCTTGCACCCACCAATATTGTAAGAGCTAATCAAAGACTATGACTGCTCAATCCATTACCACACTATGAAAGAGAATAAGGTGACAAATTCTTTAGGTATTAATGACCCAATGATTCTATCATTGATGATAATTGAAAAAGATCCAATATTATTAAATTTTATAATGATGGACATTGGAATCATAATGAATTGGACATCATTAATGATTTCAAAAATGATTGCACGACATTCTCTTATGGAATAGTTAAATGATTCTCAAAAATATGTTTTATAAATTCAAAATATTGTGGATGTTTTCAGAAAAGGTAAATCCTTGTAGTTCATTATCAATAAAAACCGATTTTGTTAATGGGACAAGACTATGTGTTCCATCAAATATAGAGTTAATGAATGAACTTTTTTGATGATGCACATTGTTTTCGTGTCTCCATTCACCCATGAAACACTAAGATCTATCGAGTTCACTGATAAAATTATTGGTAGGATTAAATTAAGGAGGAGATCAATGAGAATACATCAATGTTCCAGGTATGTCATCATGTGAAGGATAAGAAGAAGAAGTCTCAGGGGATGATGAAACCGTTTCCCATACCATCATCAAAATGGGATAAAATCATCGTGGACTTTTTCACTGAATATCCAAAGTCATCTTAAAGAAACAATACTATATGGTTTACTTTGGATAGTCTTATAACTACTACACACTTCATTGAAATTAGTGAGGATTTCCCATTGTATCAACTAGGACGAATATAAATCAGAGATGTGGTAAGGCTTCATGGAGTACCACTATCGATTTTATCCGATCATGATCCATGATTCACATCAATGTTTTGTAAGATTCTTTAATATTCCCTAGACAATGAGTTATAATTTATTATGCTTTATCATCCTATAACTGATGGCCTATCTGAGCGGACTATCCAATAACATAGGGATATATTAAGAGAATTCTAGATATACTTCAATGGAGGATGGGATCAACATCTTCCTATGGTTGAGTTCTCTAAAAATAATAGTTTACACTAATGCATCAAAACGGATCATTATAAAGCCCTTTTTGGAAGAGGTGCAGAACAAAAACATGTTGGGATGAAGTTGGGGAGTGAAAACTCATATGTCCAAAAATAGTAGAAGAAATGGAAGAGATGGTGAAGACCATCTAGTGGCACATTAATGATGCTCACATTTGAAAAAAGAGATATACTAATAATTATCGACGATAACTAGTGTTTAATGTCAGAGACATGGTGTCTCTCTACATATCACCAAGGATTAGAGATATGAAATTTTTGAAGAAGGGGATGCTTAGTCCAAGGTATATAATCTCTTTTTAGATCCTTGATCACATTGGGATAGTGGCATATTGGAAGAATATCCCAACGATTTTATCTAAAGTCCATGATGTATTCAATGTATCACTCTTGAGGAAGTACATACCTCGCCCATATCTTTTAATCAATCTAGAGGTGGTGCCAATGGGGAATGACCAATCTTATAAAGAGAAGCTGGTGAAGATCATAGATCATAGAGAAATAGTTATAAGAAATATGAAAATTATCCTCGTCAAGGTTTTGTGGAAAACCCACATGTTTGAAGAAGTAACGTGGGAATCATAGGAAGTGATTAATCAGAGTTACCTACATATGTTTTAGTGTAGCAAAATGATATTTTGAGGGATAAATTTATTAAGGGGGTGTGGATTGTAATGTCCCAAACATTCATTAATGCAAATTATTCTAGATCTAATTAAATGTCTTATTATATAAAATGGTTATATAACATATTTACTTCATTGTTTTTATGTTTTTTATTTCAAAATATCATTATGAATTGTGACGATTACTAATATATCCATTGAATAATAATTATATAGTATTATAAATATAGTGATTTAAAAAATCCAATTTACTCAGACAAAGAATTGATGGATTAATCTAGAAAAATTGATCCATACAAAGCCCATTTGTTAGAGATCAGAAAAGATTTGGCTTTACGGGGATTAAATATTTATAAATCCAAAGATGAGCATCAACATGTTATGCATGAGCGGAATAGATTGTGAGAGAAATGAATATAAATGGATATTACCACCCAAAAGATGTTATAAGAGCCACCCCAATCGTCTGTCATTATTACACACCTTACCCTCCTATATTATGAGGGTGTTATAATGGGATATGTAATCAAACCCTTGCACTATCATTATGTAAATTATTTTATTAAAAGAGAATATTGATTTAGTATATTATTGATACTTTGTAAATAGATTTTAAGACATAAGAATAATTTTACTTAGTATCCAATTAAGACATCTATTTTGATGAAATAATGGATTTTTTATGTAAATAATCATATACTGATATATTACTATTATATTAATTTTTATTATATATAAATAATCATAAAATTATTATGAATATAATTGTAATTTTTATTACAGTTTAAACGGTGTTTTTTTCAAACCCCGTGAATTTATTATGAATTTTAGTTTTTAATTTAAAAGTAAAAAAATAACATAATAAGAAAATTATATATATAAAATAAATATTATTTTTGGAATCTAAATTTCTAAATTATCCTAGAGGGAATTTTTCATAATTTTCTGAGACAATCAAATTTTTTTGTATAAATTAAATACCATTTAAATATATAATGTGTTTTATGACATATAGTGACCCAATTACGATGTAAAAAAATAATATATATGATATGTTTATCAAATATATTTTTTACATTAAAAATAATGTGATTTTAGATTTGTTTTATTTTCATTACAAATCTTTAGTAGTCCCTCAAATACTAATAAAACAAGATAAATTTTTAAATTATTTTCCTTCAGTGTGTGACTTGCCTCCAAATAAGAATGCCTAATATTTTATTAATAATATTTTCCACTCCCCTTTGGAAAAAAATGGTCTTAAACCTGTGGATGTTTTTTTGAGTAGTTTAATGTGTAGCGTCCAAAAAATAAATAATGATGAATTCCCTCTCAATTCCAACATAATCCCACCAAGGATCTCACTTCTTAATCTCTAAATACCTTTGGTGCTCAGCCATCCCCTACCATCCTCTTTATATAATACTACCAAGGTGCCCCAAGATCCCAATAAGACTATCTTATTTCTCTCTAAAACCTTTGGTATCACCCTTCCTTGTAAGGTATTTCTTCCTTTCTCATTAGTTGTCCAAATTAATTATGTTGTTATAACATTTTGTTTTCAATTATAGATTTTGGGGTATGATTTTGAACCCCCCCATACATTACTCCTTTTTTTTAATGATGATATACCCCTTTCTCTATCCTTAATTCTACCTATGTACATCCTTTACCATGCTGAATTTCCCTTAGGAACACCTCTATCCTCATTTACATTCAAGCTTCTCTTTTATATTATGAAACAAAATTACATTTCATATTTTGGGAAATGTTTCCAGATAATCACCGTTAATTTATGTTTCTAGTACACATGATGAGATACCCCTTTCTTTATCATCAACCACTTTTAATAATTCTTACGTCATGTCGTCATGCTGGAAAAATTGTGCCACGATTTTCAAAGACAAAGTCATTGTGTAGTGAATAACATTCCCATTTTTTAATCAAGGGTATTCACATTTATTCACATTTAATTATTGATTATATAGTTTCATGTATGTATTACACATTCCTTTATCATTGAATAAATTATGATGCTTAATGATTCCATCTTATATGATCCATGTGGCACACTTTTGCATGAAATGAAATGATTAAAAAGGGAGTGCCATGATAGTACCCCAATGCTTTATGTAAATATTAGAATCATGATAAATCTAGATTAATGTGGTTTTACTCATGCTTATTCAAGTGAATTGATATTTTATTCAGGCTCCATGTGAAATTATCCTTCGATCATGCTAATATTATGTTAAATGTTGTTTCCAATTTCTATGTTATGATAACCATTCTATGTCATGCCTTTATGTTCATGTTTTTCTTATGATCCATTGATATTACTACATCCAAACATGTACTATATTCTTCATGTTATGCCTTGTTTACACCCTTACTGTGCATTCTAGCTCACCCTTATCCTATGAATGTCTACAAGTTATCCCATGTAATGCTATGTACGAAGGAATGTTGTGGTCATGTAATAAAGTTTTCAATAAATATGTGGTGTTTTATCTTCTATGTTGTTATGTAATGTTTTTATGCCCCAAGGACACTATAACTATCGATATTATATCTTATATGAAGTGATTATTTTATGTAATAAATCATTTTTAGGTGTGTCATAAAGAGTCGAGTTGTTATATTAGGGCCATAATACCTATAAAGTGGAGGACCATGCCATATGAATTTTTGTCCCACAAATATTGTTCCTTTCATAAAGATTAATCATGTAATGAAGGTAAAAAAAACCACACAACATTTTATATTAGTGGGTTTTTATTTTGGAAACAAATAATCATAATAGAGAAAATCTATAACCAAATGCAACCCACATCAAAATTCTCATCAATGAAATTAGTATTTTATTAATTATCTAAGGGAAATAACCACCTCATGATAGACTATTATAGAAGCGTAATGCATCGATCATACCAAAAGGTCATGGTAAAACTGGTCCTTTATTTCTACAACATATCATTAAGGATCAATCAACATGAGAATAGGCCTATAGATAGTGGTCAAGTTCTCATTTCATCGAAAAAACCCAAGAATAATCTAATCTACACATAAATGAGGATTAAAAATAAGAACCCCACTTATGTTTTATTTTTATTGATAACAATTATATAAATTAGAACCTTAACTTGTTTAAAAGACCAAACTAATATCTTGTAATAGTTAGTAAAACATTTTCACATGTTATATTACATAACTAATTCCACAAGGAAGACTCAGAAGCATCACCAAGATTCAATGATATAATTGTTTATTTAATTAAAATACAATCATAAAAAAGTAATTTATATTTTAAATTCATTTTTAACATTATATTTATACATAGTTTCTCCAAATTGGTCATGGTTGAATAAATAAATCAATTTCAGTATTTATAATATTTTAATGGTTAGGTTCTAATTGGAATTTTGATTAACATGTGCCTCATTTTTAAAAAATATAAAAATATGAAAACACGATCTTATTAATTAAAGTGGGAACTGGTCATGTAATATGACACCATGCACCAATACATGAACCCATATATGAGGATGAATTTTTTTGAATAACTATCCCTATATAATATAAGTATACCTCCAATGGGGTTAATCACTAAATGTTAAGAGATAAGGCAAGTAATGGGGGTGTCTTCAATCCAACAGGAGTCCAAAAACCAAATCAGTTTCCTTGATTAACATTTTTGTAATATCATAAGTGGGTTATACGTTAAGATTCCAGAACAATATAACCTACACAGGTACATTCATGAATTTAAAAAAAATTATACAAGTCATTATAAAAAAGTGATTGAGTTACAATAAGTTGTATTAAAAACCAATTCATTTTAGGTCAGCATATAAAAGATTTAATAAAACAAATTAAATAATATAATGATCTAAAAAATGGTTTGATTCTATGGGTATCCATATCCATATTCATATATCTCCCATACACTTTATAAGTTGAATTTGGGAACCAATTTAATAAAACACAGTTTGTTTCATCCCATTAATCAAATGATTGATGGATCAAAAATATTATTTTTTGTTAGTTAAGGTGTGAAAATCAATTTATACTAGAATGAACAATTTAGGTTGATAAAAAAACTTTATCCACATACCTTATATCAAAATTATATCATTTTATGCAATCACAATAATAGGTAAAAGTATACAAGATGATAATTTCACTGAAAGGAGAACAAACGTTATATGTAACTATAGAAACATGGAAAAAGGAAAGCAGTTCTTACATGTAGATGTGATAATAATAAGTCCGAATTCCTAAAATCAGTTTATTGAAATGCCTAAATATATTTAAAAATGGTATGTTTACTGAAAAACCTAACATGGTATATAAAATTCATGCATGTAAACACATAGAACACATAATTTAATATGACAAAAAACTAGCAATGCAATCTACATGGCATGGCTTATGAAAAAATGTAAAACTCAATTTACCTATAATTATTCATTTTGAAATACATTCTTTCTATACCAAGATAATGGTAAAATTATATATATATATATATATATATTATAAATCCTTTAAAATATGAAATTATACCAATAACTAAAGCTGAAATGAAATGCATTATTACAACAAAAAAACTGAAAAACAATATGTTCTCTGCCAACTTGGACTTTAACCCATGCCTACTTTGATCACTTCAACACACATCTAATCATTGCGAAAATATAGATTCCTAATAAAAAATCTACTGAACCAAAATGGTATGACAAAATAAAAATAACCACTGATAAATATTTGTAACATCCCAACACATATGACTATGAAAAGGGTACCCAGATCGGTCACCACATAGACTAAACAAAACCACCACATATTCCATACACTATTGGCATTCTTGGAGGAAATATTTGTGGTACGGTGGGGAGAATATACCTTGATTATCATTGTGTCATAGTTTTATAATAATAAGGAATCAGTAGAAAATAATGGATACAGTAATAAAAAGTAACCTAATAATGCAAAAGAAGGTAATCTTAATGACAGAATAAAAATGGCCAACTCAAAATACAATAGTGCATTAATGTCCATGTGATTATAAAAAATCTATGAAACAAAAAAATAGTATGAGTTAAATAACATTACAATAAATTTAAAAGGAAAAAAATAAAAAACCACAATGTTTATCTGAATTATAATCAATAATATTAGCTCATTATTATTCTCCTATGATCCACGGTACAACACACATAATAAGAAATACTATTTAGTCTTGTTAACATGAAGTATTCTTAAGTACCCAAATGTTATGGAGGCTCGATAAGGGTGTTAGATATAATTAGTAGTATATGAAAAACTATTTGTAATGAATAATCATATATGTGTTTATTAAATATATAAGTGTGAAGGTATTATTAATAGTGTAAGATGTAAATAAATTTAATTAAGTGGCTCAGATTCCTATGTGACACATAGATTGCCATAACTACTTTGGAAAATTCCTGATTAAGTCCAATGATTATAATATATATGATTAGTCATATATATATAATATACATTTCGATACACATTACATGTATGGACATATAAAAACTAGTACATGGATACTTTTTTCAACCTATACATGGGGCATAACTCAGGTGTTCATGACATGTCTAATGAGATATAGGCTCTAGTAGGGGAACTATACATAAATATCATATTATTGGGTGGGATCATGATCATCACTCATGATGGAAAGGTGATTCACCATTCTTATCACTCGATGTAATGAAATGTGGAACACCATGCCCATATTTAATGTAAGATAAAAAGTTTGAGATATGATGCAAAACACCCAACATAAGGGTTCGTGAAATTGCATGATCAATAGGTCCCATAACCAGTGTTCGCTATCCAATAACAATGGATTTGAAATAATAATATTGAGGGATTTCCTCTATGAATATATTTTAATTTAATCAAATATAACCATGGCTGTCACAATCCATAAAATTCATGTCAATTGTTATGTGACAAATGGCATGGACCTTACTCCCACTTTTATTCAAATAAATAAAATCATATAAGTGAATAACAATAGAACATCACATTATAAATATAAAATGAGGAAATTAATATAGGAAATAAATTATCATTCTAATCAGTAATTAAGGATGATACCAATGGAAACCTATACAAATATATTTATATTTAACAAGAGGTCCATGTAAAATAGAAATATTCATGATCCATGTGTACTATTATTATAAAATTAAATTCTTAAATTTCTAGGCTACCAAGTATATGATTCTAATGTGCATGAGATTATAAAATAATCATGTTTGTTTCATTATAGTTTTCTCATGACTACCATGGTGGTGTTTTAATTACAATGGTATTACATAGTGGAGTGTCTCATCCTTCCTCAATCCAATTAATATAAAAATTTCCATATTAAATTGAATTCAACTGTGATTATTTATTCAACATTAGGTCCATGAATATCAACAATTCCCATTTAATATGCCTGGGATACTATAATTTGGTTGTTGGATCTTACAAAAAAAATTCATTTTTAAGAGGTGTTATACGAAAATATCATTTAAGAGAAAAATGATATAACTAATAATTCAACATAACATGAGTGAAAATTCATATATCCCCTAACATATAACAAGGATGGTATATACAACCAATATTTATGATCTAGATGAGTAAAATGTAAGAAAAATAATGAAACTGGTGAGTTCTTGCAAAATCGGTCAAATTATCTCACACCAAAATATCATAGAAGATATGAAGATAAATGAAGAAACGAGGATCTGTGATGATATTATTGAGTGATTAATAATAATACTAAGTACACTTGATTTAGAATGTATATTAATGAGCGGAATACATTCCCATTAAGAGGATGATAAGGAACCCTTAGTGGGCAACTACATTTGAAGGAGAATAAGTAAATGAGGGTAGAAATAAATAAAAGGGATAGATGGAAAATAAGAATTTCACCTCGTTAAATTAGACACATGGTTTGAATTAAGAGTTAAAAACCCATGCATAAACTATTCTTGAGATACTACCCTTGGCGACCCCTCTCATGGGATGACCATATGGTTTCGATAACCATGTGTAGCACTTAAAAGAACTCTAATAAGATAATTGTTAGACCTCTAGTTCCATTGGATTATCTATATAGTTTACCTTGGGGGATTCACTATTTTAGATAGGCCACAATCCCTCATCATCTTTCTATAAATATAATGTTTTGGGACTAATACTCGTGAATATTGATGAAAAACCTGGTGCAACTTGCAGGCCTTAGACTAACTTTATGAACACAACTCTTAAATATTCCATCCCTATGTATTTTCTTTGGATACATGGTTTATAATTCACCTCATCCAAAAAACTATCAATTTAGGTTCCTATGTAAAATTCCATCCTATCTTATAATAAGGGAGGAAATATTTAGACTCATTTTTCAGCCATAGAATAATTTTTTGTATTTTTGAATATATATTCATTGATGAAGCCTATAATTTTTAATAGAGTGTAAATTTTTATGGGAAAATAAAAATTTTTATATTCCATTAGGATTGTTAGAAGGAGGTTAAGGAGTATATCTTTAATGATGACCACTTGATAAAACACAGCGTGGGAATGATAATTCCTTAATAGCGAAGATTCAAAAAAGATGTCTATTAAATGATGTTTATTTGAATGATCCTCATTATGGATTTTCATATGAGTTTAGAGAAATATAAAATATCACTATGAAGGAACTCTAGAGATATATCTTGTTTTTTGAAAAACCAAATATTTTTACTAATAAAAATAAAATTTGATTTTATATTGTATTTGATTTGTTATAAGATCCTTGGGAAAATATTAAAGAAGAAAGGGAATAAAAAAAGAAAACTATTGGAAAATTATTTTATAAAATAAAGGCAATTGATTATATTTATTCTATTTTATAAAATTATAATCATGTTGTGTATGGTTCAAATATATTAGAAAATATACGCTAGAGAATAGTGATCCAGAGGGTATAAATTAAATTTTTGTAGAGAAAAGATTTTTTCTAGAAGAAATAAATATTCATTGATTGAAATATTGGAGGATTGATGACCAATTGAATGAATATACTAAATATATATGATATTTAAGTAGGGATGGACATACTTATAGATAGTTAATTGAGCAATAAAACTATTATGTGAACTCAAAATAAGTAGAACATATCAATTAGAAAACATAATAGACATAAAAATTTATAGATAAATTAAATACATGTATTGTAGAATTAAATAAAATAATTAAGTCTCAATAGGATATATATTTTGAAATGAATATCATTTAGGATAAATTTAATGATATTTATTTGTATATAAAATTGAGAAGTTTTAGTGGTGAATATAATCCAGTCGTGTATGATGAGAGCTTTTGAATGAAAGATATGACTTGGATTTTTGGTCATCCACATAGAGATAGTTTGTTCAAATTTCTAGAAGGGATTCATTCCTCATAATAGAAGTTTTATTGAGGTTAAATAAAATAGGAACTAAACTATGATATCACTTATTATATGTTCCTAGTGAGCAAGAGGATGAAAATTACATAGGATCCCATGAATGATAACATACATAAGAAGTGTGTTAAAATGAAAGAATAAATTAATCAAATTGACAATGAGAGAAATAACATTAGAAATAAAATGGTCCAACCAAATGAGTTAAAAGTGGGTATAATTCCTATGCAGAAACTTCTTGAAGATGGTAGAAACATAGAAATGAAATATAACTCTAATTTATAAAAGACGTTTTTAGCTAAAATAAAATGATGATAGGCTCAGTTAGCTTGAAGAAGATCCCATATTTTATAAGGAAATGGAAAATATGGATTTTTCCTTGGTTAAATTATTGTTGACTTGAGTTTTTTAGGATATTGATCTAAATTAAATAAATTGGTGGAATTATATCACAAAATCATAAAATACGAAGAATTTATCTTAAAAATATAGTGTTACATACTTATAAGAGAAATTATAAATGAAATAATACTATTGTGGATGACTGGTACACACCTTGATTATTTTTCTACAAACCCAAGGGCTCAATGTCATTAAAATAACACCAGTTTCGTTGATATCAAAAAATATAAACGATGAAATTAGTTATTTTTGATGAGATATTCATTATTTTTTTAACCATGGTAATTTTGAAAGATATTATTTCTTCATGAAAAAATCAAGGAAATAATTCATAATGATGTTTCATACACACATGTAATATAATGAGTATGAATATACTATTAGTTATCTAGTTAATGTGGAAAAAATAATTATAATCATAGAGGAAAAAAGTGGCCACAATAAATGGTTTACCAAGAAGATATTAGGTTTCACTCATAACATACTAGTAAGCCATAATGTCATAAATTCATAATAGAATTGGAGAAGCTGTCTAGTTAGAATTAAAAAGGATTTTCACTTGAATAAATGGTCACAATGGTTATAAAAGGATGATTATTCTATTACTAATGAAATGGGGGTAAAGGAAAGGATTTGTCCATATAGGTTTCACAAAAAATGTCACGAGATGGGATGTGAAGGTAAGAGAAAGTGAACACTAAAGGAAAATTAATCCAAGACAAATATAGTTTCTGATTAAATATAATGAAATAATTATCGTGGGATTAATCTGACAACATTGATGATGAAAAAACTAGTGGAATATTTTCACAAAAAGAAGTCTGGATATCTGTACGAAGAATACTTTATTATGTCGCTAAGAAAAAATTTAGTAGGATAAAAAACGGAATATAAAAATATTATTGAATTATATTTCAAATCAATTGTGATGAATATGCATCCATTTATGTATTGATTCTATGAGTACAACTAATGATAAGTAAGTGGTTCCTTGTAACTAAGAGTCGTATAAATGGGTTGGATGTGAATTATAAGTATTGTGTTAGTCCATTTATACCAACCACAATCCTATACATAAATATCGTAGAGGTTAACATATCCCTATTCATTATTTGGTTTTTATATAAATTGATAATTTTAAAGAAATTAGTGGGAGATATGAACCATGAATTCTGGGTGCTAAAAGGGAACATTTGCATTAGATTAATGTAGATACATATGACTAAATAAGTTAAAATTTTTAATATTAAAATATGGTTTTATACTAAAAAAGTGTTTTCAAAAAACCAATAATGTTATCAAACATATGTCATTAAAATATATGATAAATACAAAGTAAGTATAATCTGTGAACATATTGATCAAAAGATGATGAACATTCAAGTCCATATTTGAATAATTTAATATTTCTAATTCACAATTAATAGCTAAAAACAGGAATTAGGTCTTAATTCATGTTGTAATTGACAACAAGGAGTTGATAGAATGGTGGATAAGTTGTTAAACTCATGTATTCCATGTTTATCTATTTTTTATAACAATATTGTATCAGAGTAATGTTTTTAGGATACCATGAAGCTACCAGAAAAACAATAGTATTATAAACCACGAGTCTCCCTATTTTGAATAGTAATTAAGAATCAATATTCATCACAAAAACTGATATCAATAATATGTACCTTTCCAATGATTTATATTTTTAGTAAGGTTATGTGGCAAGTACTTTAGGGTTTTTCCGTAAAAAAGAGTACTTTGAAAATTTGATGATCATACATATCATGTGGTACAATGGGGATGTCTTTAGCAAGTCGTATTAGTTGGTTCAACATTTTTTATATCACACACTATTTTGCATAATTGGTTATTCAATTACTATTATGTTTTCTTGTGATTAAAATTACATGAATATTTTTTAAAATAAATAATTTCATACATCTCGTAACTATAGAAATAAGTGAGTGACATGGACTCTATTTGTATTTATTGACAAAAAATCATATTTCCAAAAATGGGTTTCTGACATAGTATGAAAAGGGGATTTGACGATGATACAATATAAATTAGTATATTTACTCTTTTTTTCAAATATTTTGAAATAATATAGTAGAATATTACTCCAAATATGTTTGGTGGTAATATAAGTATGTAATAAATTGGAACATTTCTATGTTTCCAAACATGTCTATCAAAATATCTTTGAATATATGACATATAATGACTAATGAAATAGACAAGTAGATATATAAATTGTGTTCCCCTATGGGATTAAATGAACATGGGTGAGTTAAAATAATTGGATGACTTGATTAGTAACTAAGCAGAATAAAATCACATGAAACACAATTTTTTAAATTAGTGTTAAATATGTAGGAAATGAAGTGATCATTTATCAAAGTCCCTGGAATATTATAGATTCTTCATTTTTTAACCATTTATAACTAGATATTAATGGATTTATAATCATATTGAAAAGAAAATCTAATATTACAGAATGATAGATCTAGTACTATGTTTGGTGTTGGGTTTCTTTTCCATAATTGTTTCATATAATAATAATACTATATTGGATAATGTAAAAATAAATTGTTGATGGATATCTACGCATGATGATTATATTATGAGAGGTGGGCCTAGAATATTGAGAATATGTTATGGAATTTATTATAAGATTACATCATTAGATGTGGACGAAGGTAGATAATATTGAACTCTATTTGGGGATAATGTGATGATGCTAATTATATATAAAATGAAATGATCTCATTTGGAAAAATTATTTTATCTTGGATATGAGTCTAAAAAATATGGTTAATTAAGATTTAATTGAATCAAATGGTGATTTCATGAAGACATATTCAAATAAATAAAAGGAAATTGATATAATCACGGTAATTGTAGAAAGAAAAATAATATTAGGAAGGCATTATTTCACATTGAATCTAAAGGTTCACATGATCAAATAAGTGAATAAGAAACACATGAACTCATAAATCATTAATAGTTATATGATATCTTCTTAATAAGTGAGTTGGTTGATATACATAATCAAGAATAAGTTATGATATTTATTCATGTGGTGGTCTTGATTATGAACTGCTCACATAAAGAAGTAAATAGGAATGTCCAATCCTGATGATGTTAAGAAAATTGTGTTCAAAAATTTAAATAGGTGAAGAAAAAGTATAAAAATCTCCTACGATCTGGCTACATTATAATGATATAGTTTTTTAAAGAGATTCATGTGATGCGTGGTAAAGTACAATCACAATAATCCTTATTGATCACATGATATAGTTTTAATAATCTCAAAAAATTTGTTACCCTATCCATGTTGGCGATATAGTTAAACCATGATACATCAATCTCAATTTAGCCCCGTGATGATTTAGGAACACAATTTTGTTTATGTGATGGACAAATGAGATTAAGGACTAGATAGTCTCGTAGATGACCAATCCTTATTATAGGTGGAAGCATTGGATAGAAGACCATGTTTTGTGGATTTAGGGTGGTGTAAAATCATCCATAAATATCCATGACCATTAAATTAATAATATTAACGGCTCTTATAAGATTTTTATCTAGAGAACATAATTATACAGAAGGAAGGGTATAAATGTTTTTTGATTTGCATGTCATGTTATTTGATTATAGTTGTAAATGTGGAGTGCATATGGAGGTTTGAATATTGGGTGTCCTTGAGTAGTATTTTCCTTAAGAGATACTTTAAAATAGAATAATAGATGAATTATAGACTAATGGGTTTTTAAATCATGTTATTAATAGAGTGTTATAGACAATGAGTTTTAGAATATTGTGTCACTAATTTGAGCTCACCTGGTGAGATACGTGGCTAGGTGTTACTCACTAGCAGGCTTGTCAATGGGATAATGAGAATAAATATCTTATGAAAGGTCTTATACAATATAATTTATTCTTATTTAGTAATATGATACTAATTTTATTTTAGTTTGAAATGTTTCTAGATATATTTTTAGGGATGTTATCACATGAATCTATTCTACGAGTAATCTTCATATCATTGAGTATGTCTTCTATTATATACTAGTCCAAAATGTATAAAAATCCATATCATTCCTTATATATGAATGTGGAAGTTGAATTAGGTAAACATTATAATTTATGTTTAGAATTATACACATGTATGGATGATCTTCCATTATATTTATATAGATGAAAATGTATAAATTAAATCATTATAAAGATAATTTTATATGGAATTGAAGAAGAATATCACATCATAAAATAAAAGAAGCTATCAATTTTATGAATATTTAAAATGAATTTGAGGAATCAACCTAAATAAATATTGACCATCTTGTTTCTTATCTACTATAGAGGCCAACATTAGTATTAATTGTCATCATCAAACTAATTAGTGGATAGATTTGAGGTAGAGGTACTGAACCCTAGATAAAAAGTTACTGATCCCTAAAAATAAAAATAGTGTTGGACCTCAAATAGAGTTTCCATGAGGAAGAAATTGTATCTGGATAACTATTTAGTTTTATTATATTTTGTCAAATGAATATATAATATGTTTGTGCTACATGGACGCAGATCATTATATTTTACTATGTAAAAACTAGGTCATTTTTTATTCTTAAATTTATAAAAATATATTTTTTTGGTGATTGTGATATCATTTTATGTACGGTCAACAACATTCCTTGAAACATGTCTACAATTCCTAAAATAATTATTAAAATTCTTTAATTTAAAGTCTGTATTTGTTATCACCTTGATTCGACAACCACATTATGGTAACTTAATAATAAAAATTTAAAAATATTCTAAAAAATGTGACAAATATATTAGAAAAAATCCCACATAAATATACAATCATGAAAGATATATCATTCCGTGATTTAAGGAATGATCCATCTAGGATTAGAATATATGGAAAGATTAATAATTCCAATGCAGGATGGCAATTGTAGGATAAGTTTCAGTTTGTATAAGTGAGTGTTACCCTATTCAAGATGGGATGATTGTTTTAGCTATGTAATTAGGTTGGTACCAAAATATCAACTTCGTTTGGGGATGATCATTCTAGAAAATTAAAAAAAATCCCCTCTATAAATCATTGATAAGTGATCAATGATTTTTTTACATCTAATAATATAAAAATATTGTGTTAATGATTTGAAATGATTTTGTTTAAATAATATTCCAAAAAAATAGTTTTACATTGTTTTGGATTAATATTCTTTATAAAGTCATATCAAGGATGGGAATATAAAGGAAGCGGTTTTTTATTAAGTAATGTTCTTGAATGAATTCACATGTAATAATTCTGCTATGAATAAAATTTTTATTTAAAAAAAGAATATTACAATAAAATATGGTCATCATATTATAATAGATGTCCTTGTGAGGTGTCATAAAATAATATAAATTGTTAATACATGCAATCTATAATGAAATAAGTGAAATTAATATAATATATGGAACTTCATATGATAGAAATACAAATCATGTAAAGCAATATATTTTTTTAGACGATATAAATGGAAAATAGAATGACTAGATTAGAAACATATTTGAGTAAAATATATCACAAAATGAAATTGATTGATTGAATAAAAAATGTAACTTCATATGGTACACTTAATGATATTTATATGTTAATATGAGAGGCCTCAAAAGGTTCAATAGTGATTTTGTTTTAAGATGATATTTGTAAGATTCCTTATAAAAATATTTTAATATTCGAATTCATATATTTGATAAACAAATTTTGTATGGTTCCCTGGATCACTGAGAAAATAGGCATTGTATGGATAATACAGAATATTTATAGTGTTTAATTTTATATTTATGAGTTTTTCATAATGATAAACCCTCTGTGATATTTTTCGATGAATGGAAACACTATGAAATTTCATATTGATTAATTCTATCACATAAATATTCTTATTCTATATAATGCATTGAAGACTGATATTTTATTATTTTGTTAGTTTTTTGGATATTAGTGATAAAAAGACTATTTTTTAGAGATATTTAATCTAAAATATAAAATATTATGGTCACACCAATAACAATGCATGATTCCCCTGTATACTTATTTTTTTATGATCTCGATTTTATAAAGATATTATAAAGAATAAAAATTATTTTAAATAGAAGTAGTTGATGTTGAATACGAAAAATATAATTTATTATTTTTTGGTTTTAAAATACAATGTCGTGAGGAATTTTAAATGGATTCATATATTATGTATCTAGTTAAAGAATATTAGATTCTAACTATAGATATTTTAGTATGTTTTAAATTCCAATGTTCATGGGATTACCAAAAAATATGGAAATTGTATATGTGAAATACAAAGAGAATATAATGAAGAATATAAAAATTATATTTATTGTAAAAAGGGATTCTACACATACATTTTTATATATATTCTATATGTTCAAAAATATATTGAATAATAAAAAATAAATAACTTCAAAGAAACTAAATTCTTATCTAGTAAGTCAAATAAAGGGAATTGAATTTCAACATGATACATTTTATGTATTTGAGTAAGAGATAGAGAAAGAGAGATAAAGTGTATATCATTTAATAGTAACAATAATAATAACAAAGAATCAATTTTTATATTTCAATGAATATAAAGATATGAATTATAAAACAATATTAAAATAATATATAAAGAAGAAGCATTTGAAGAAGCCCTCATGATTCTAGTTTAGATGTGGGAGGAATTTCATTCACATTAAAAGAGAGATGAAGAGTTGACATTCCCCAATCAAGGTGGATAAAGAATAATAAGGGTTAGAGTTTTTGTATATGCATATAAAATTATAATAATAATCAAAATAATCATATGAGAAACTTGAAAATATTTGGAATTGGTGAAGGAGTAATCAATTCATTGCCTTATTTATAAAATTATTACGAGTAAGATGAACTATCAAAATGTTATATGTACTAACATAGTTCTGAGATGTTCAATGAATGTATGAGGATAATCCTTTCATATTTTAATCATTGGATGATAGTAATGGGTTGTATGGTCTTTGATAAACATGAATAAAATCAACAATTATCATTCTCATATTGTGGGGTTATCCATGTAAATATATTGTGTTCTTCTAGTGTATGAAATCTACCAAATAATTTTAAGGATTGATTACGAGATATGTAGTAAATATATAAATAAAAATGGTAAAATTATGGGATAAAAACATCAAATGTGATGAAAATGAAGTAATATTATTCCACACCTCTCAGTGATGAAGACATCCCAAAGTAGATTGTCATTTTCTATTAATTAATTTCCCACTCTAATTGGAATGTATTAATTTTAATTTATTCCTAATTATTATTATAATCCTATATCATCCAAGAATGTAATGGAAAGAACAAGGAATGAAATTATAAAGAGATTTAATGAATCCTACTCAACTAAATGGGAATAAGAGTTGACTTATTTATTATATTTTATTGAAAAACGTATATCTAGCTTAGTGGATTATGAATCAGTATTTCAATATTAAACTAAATTGATAGATAGTACTTATAAAAACCTAGTCATTAAATATATAGAAATTACATCCATTTTTAAGAATACTTAGAACATAACCAAAATAGATTCCCAAATACAATATTAGTTTTGAGACTTTAGAAACATTGAACAATAAATCCCCCAACCCAGTGAAATATCTTTATTATTTCCCTTAAATATCTCCTCATTAGATTCTACTTTTAATCCTTCCTTCATAACTAGGGGAAGGGAATTATAATAAAGGGGTGAGTTCAAATGCTCATTAAGGGTAAATAATGAAAATTTATAAGTATATCATGAACATAAGGTTATAATAATGTTAGAATTATCCTTATAATATCATACCCTACCTATCAAATATCATAAATAAGAATCACAAAATAGTGATTTGTATTTCAAAAGATATGAATCATAAGAAAATAAAGAGAAAAACCCATTAAAGTATAACATAATAAGAACACATGGAATTGTGTAATACAAAAAAGATTATAAAATCCCTATGTCACGGATTACTTTTTTAACCTTCACAATACTTTTTTCTTGCGTTAACCACCCTTACACCAACTTCATTCTAATGATGTGATCATGTGTACCCTATTGTTTTGGGGATGGGATTCCCTCCAGTATAACCACATTTTTTAGACTGGGGACACCCTTTGGGGTACCATTTGATCTCATAAAACAGTTATCATTACCGAATAAAATTTTTTAGATATTAGTCCCACCATTAACATAATTAAAAAAATAATTTTTTTTCCACAATAATATACATTTTTTGTCATATTATATCCCCAAAAATAAAATGCGTCTAATAAGAAGTTATCAATCATTATATAACTCATGGAATAAATTGGGTTATATAAATGACATTCAATCATTATCATAAAAATCCTTTATAACAATAGATATATAATTCTAGAAAATATCCCTATTATAACATAAGAATCATTTTAGATATGACTTGTAAATAATTTCTGAGGAAAATAACATATGTTTGAAAATGTATTTTTTTAATAAATTGACATGTAATTCTAAAGGAAAAAATTTTATTGCACCTATACATATGATATTGTAACGAAATATTTAAGGAATTATTTCATCAGGATAGAATAAAAATACATTTCTTACATATTAGTTAAAAAAAATTGTTCACATTTTGTTTCAAAAAATTCCAAAATAGTTCCCCAATCCAAAAATGGAAATAAATATTCTTTAAAAATCATTTTGTAAAAATAAAAAATGGGTCAAAATAACATTAAATATTCACATAAAATGTGAAAAACTAATTTGATATATTTTTTATAAATCATGGATGTGGAATAAAAAAATTTCCCTAACAGATATTTCAGAGGAAAAATCCAAAATATTGATGAGATTGTGAATTAAATACTAATCACATTAAAATAAGAAGAATAATACACCCCATGAAAGAAATAATATTATATAGAATATAAAAAAATAATTTTCTAGATATGAATCAAAAAATACATTCCTGTATAGTATATGAATCATGTAGAAGAAAGAAGTAGTGTATATGGGATGTTTCCAACAGAACTAAAAGTGATACATAAATCCCTTACTACATGAGTGATATTTAAATCATGAATCCCATAAAATAATAACATAAAATAAATATTTTACATTAATTAAATAAATTATATATCTTGTAATAGTTTTGTAAATACACCACACAAGATTAGTGAGTGGTGAATATTACATGATTCTCAAAGAGATAAAAGGTGACATGAAATTCTATTACCCTATGTCGTGATTTCTATCAGACACATTTAAATATCATGTATGATAAATATATGTTTGTTATAAATATTCCAAATATCCATAATAATATATTAAATTTTATATGTTATCTACTTATGACTTTCTATTATTCATTTATTAACAATTTCCATGTAAATGTACGGTTTCGGGTAGCAATAAAATTGTTTATTCTACATGTTTTGAAATTTCAATTATGATCCTATTATATAAATCCTGATTTACATAATTATAGAATTTTTAAAATATACTTATCATATATATGTACATTAAATAATCAGTTAATATAATATATAATATTTATATTTATATATTAAATAGAATAGACTGTTAATGGAGATGGTAGGTCATATCTACGAATGATTATTGTCTCCATTTATATGTTTGTTTAAAATAATGGAAATTATATAATATATTAACATTGAAAAGACATTTCTATATCATATAATACAAATATATTCATAAAAATTAATCGATGATATCATTCCTAAAATATTAGTACAAAATTAATCCCATTACATTAATTTATGAACATTACCTCTTCTACAAATTTCTACTATTGACTTTTATAAAAGGGATCCATTGGATAGATTTATGAAAAAATTATGGCATCTAAGATGAAGGTAATGAAATTTTGGGGATACATTTTCACATTTTTTATGATCCAAATCAATTTTTTGGTGTGAATAAAATATAAGACTATGTGCCCTTTTATAAGAGTGTGGAGGGCCACTCTTGGAATCTCTTAAAATACTATGTTAATATAAATTAATTTATATATATAAATTGATCAAAAGTGTTTTATGTAAAATATATGATCAGGGTACATAGATATAATACCATCAAATAATTTTTTGATATGTTTAGTATATATTATTACACCAAATCATTATAAATTAACCATTTATTGATCTCCTTAACTATTACTGTGAAAACTAGTTTTTCACTACTTATAGGTTAATATAGTAAAAATAAAATTATAAAATATCCATATATGATTAATTTATTACTTTTGACGACTTATCACAGTTTTGATGATGATTATTTTAACAATTATTATTTGTATCATTTAATGAGATATTATATTTTAATATCAATAATATCAAATTTGGAACAATTCATTACTTGAATTTAAAAAAATATAATAATAAAATTTAATATTTAAACCAACTCATTTTACTTATCTATAACAATTACTTTTCATCCATATAATTTTTTATGGAATTAATTATATCAAATTAGATTTATTTTAATTTTGTTAATATCATTTATTTGTTTCTCCCACTAATTAATCAATTATCGTATCATCATTGTCTCATTATTTAATATAATTTTTTATTTCCCAAATGATATATATTAATTATAATGATGTTTGAAAATACTATATATTTCCAAATTATATTTACATCCTAAAATATCCCTTATATAACACCATAATAAAAATATTTTTCTTTTTAAAATTTAAGCTTTGAAAAATTGAATTTCATTTGAATATAATACAATAAAAGGGTTAAATTACTCCAAGCGATTCCAACTGAACATAAAATCATCCCATGGATGGTTTTTTCCGAGAAAAACGCATCCAAATCTATTATGACATATATTAAGGTAATTATTTTGGTTATAGTATTACATTTACTTTAATAACAAGATATACCTATAACTGTGGTAATAAAAAATATTAAAAAAAGTTGCTATTAATAATATAGAAAAGTAAAAGGGACCTATTTTAATAATTTTTTCCCAATTATATCTAATATTGATTCCATTTTTTCATATTCAATTCTTATATTTGGAAAAAAATTAATTTCAAATACATTCTTTTGATAGGGTGATAAAATGATGTATTAAAGTTAAAACATGCAAAATGTTAAACCATTTTTATATCAAAATTCAATATAAAATTGACTCAAATGAGTTATATTATTTTAACAGATATAAATATGATATAAATATACTATAAAACTAATAAAAACATAAACAAAAATAATTTCAAAGAAAAAATCTATTTTCAATTAAAAATCAGTATTTTTCCCTATTCATCAAAAAATGAATCTTATTATAAAAATTACAAAAATTATATAAATTAATATTTTGATACTCTTATTTATAACAAAAATTATATATTTTTATATATAAATTACAAGTGTGAAAATTTAGATTTCAAATGGATTCTCTATGAAAAGGTAAAAAAGTTACCCTTTTGAAAAATATTGGTGTTTATTCCTATGCTTTGTTAGACACTATCTTAAACCTACATTTTATTTTGAAAAATATAAAAAAAATTATTGAATATAGAAAATATATTTCTAATTAATATAATTCACTAATTGTAATTAATTTAATTTATTAAAGATATAATACTTTGGAAGCATAAAAATAAAACTATTTCATTTATAATCACAGAGTATATATTTTAATTTTTAATTAATTTTTAACAAATGAATTAATATTATAAATATAATATTGTCACAATTTAGTTAATGATATATAGGAATTCTTTTTTAACCGCCATGTTATATGGTAATATATAATAAATTCTAATATATTAATAATATATAATTTTTTTTTGTAGAAATTCGACATGCGTGTAGGTTTGTTATCAAAAGAACATGAAATTTATTATAACAGAAGGAAATAATATTTTTTTACTCCACAGTCTATAATATTATTTTTTGTAGAAAGAAGTTTTCTCGGTGTTTCGTATAATGATATTAAAAATATAGTTTTTCCTATAATAAAACAAATTTACAGTATTTTGTTAAATGAAAAATATAGAAAAGATTAAGTTAATATGAAAACATATTTCACAAAATATCGGGGTGTTATGTTATACCCTGTTAAAATTAAATTCCCTTATATATTCATTTAAATTATTAATTTATAAAATATTTAATGTGTTTTTTATAGAAAAATACAACATATAAATGAATAATAAAACACCCATTATAAAATGGAAACATAAAAACATAACAGTTACGTAGAAAAACTGATAATTGTGTTTACACATATATGAACATTTTTGGAATGTAAAAACATGGTCTTGGAAGTGAAATATAAAAATCATGATCTGATAAAGAGTGATATAAATCATGGTTAGGAAAAAGTAAAAAAATCATTTCATAACCCAAAGATTCTTGGAAAAAGTTAATTTATATCATCAAAAATCATGGTAAAAATTTATCCTTTAATATCAAGATATATTCTTAATTATTATGAATTTTAACAAGGAGATATGCTTACTAGATTTTAGTAGAATATCATCATTTTTTCCTTGATCAACTTCCACTTCATGTGTTATTCCATGAAATGAGTGAGAAGTTTTCCATTAATTAAGCATTAATAGATCATGAGATCCATATATATAATGATAGGTTATTCAATATATTTTTTTCACAATAAAAATGTTAGTACATGTTATTAAATATGTATATATACACATATGGATGGACAATACATTAATATCATGAACATAGTCTAATTTTTAATCTATGATTTCCTCAAATATTTTACCATTTATCCCTTCTTAAATAAAATTAACCCATTACTCCTTAAAAAAACTATTGACTTATATAAAAAAAATCACTGTAAAAATGGGTCTGTCCTTGTACTTCTATAATATGAATTTTTATTTAATTACTCTATAATCCATGTAGGGGAACATAATCAAATGAAATCTCACCAAAGATTTAACAATATTCATTTCATAGAGATTCATCATAAAAAATCAATTATATGTTCCAAAATAAGGAGTGGAAGATAAGTTTTTGTTAAATATATTGGTTCTCATCATCCATTATGATAGTATAAGAATTATATTTTTCTTTTGACATAAGTGGTTGTAGTGGATTACCTTTCAAATTAGTCATTGGAATGAGGGACTTCTTAGAATAATGGCCAAAATCTCTGAAATTGATTCACTAATGAGTTGTGGATGCATTATATGTAGAATTATAATTACTTGAATCATTATATAACTTCATAAAATCCCATTTACATTTAGCCTCTTGATATCCTTACCTTACAAACTTATAACATTAATTAGTCCCCTTAAAGATTTTCCCTCCATGTTTCTTCCATAAATTATATCATAATGAAATAATTATTTTCATTTCAATACTCTTGTTATATTTTTCATTGATCTTTTCCATATTTTTCTTATCATAATGATGATATTGATAGAAAACTCCAATAACCATTTTTAACATTATAGAAAATATAATAATGTCTTCATAGCTTCTAATGTATCTTACATACATGGAATTTTTAAGACTATATATTAGGACACCAATGAATCAATCAATTTTTTATTCAGAATGAATGATATTACCCTATGATTACCTCAAAATCCATGTAAAACATTGGTTATATACACAAAAACATTCATCATTGTTCTACTTAAGCCTTAGAAATTACATTTCCTTCATCGTGTGATGAATATATAGAACATAATTATTGTAAAATATGTTTATTTACTCCTTCCATTCCATGGTTTCAATTTTGTATTGCTACCTCATATACTTGATTACAAGACACCACTAATATGTGTCACCTTTTAAATAATGGAACAGACTAACTGAATTTCTCAGGATTGGATATTTGGAGAATGTAAAATATCTTTTTAGTGGTACTAATCCATTTTTCATCAATCAGGGGATCCTAAGGCTCACTAAAATAAGATGGATGTTTCCTCATGAGGGAATTTACCGAATGTTATGCCCTTTATTTTGCATTTGGGATTCTATGACGGTTCATTTCTTGATAAATTTGGGTTATTAGAGCAATAAGATTTTTCATTCCAACTATTACATCATTCGATTTCTTTGGTGGAAAATTAGTGATATATACATTGAAATAAATAACATTGTGGTTTCTTGGGGATGAATCTATTAACAAAAAAAGGATTTAGTAATAAACTATTTTCATAGTGATGAACCACATAATTTTGAAAATTACTTATAAGATGTTTAAATTTTTACACCTTCTTTAATCTATGAGACCTTAGGGTTTTTCTAGGTTATTAATTGTAAACATATAATTTTATCTGTTATTATGGATTACATAGAATTTTTAATATCTATGACATATCCCCCATGACTATTAAATAAAGTCTATAAAAAGAACTATTATCATATAATAGGTTACAACAAGTTAGGCATGACTCACCTTTTGGGTGATTCGACCACTAGGTATATATGTTCCATAGACACATAAACTTGTAGAATATATACAAGGGTGTAATTAACTAAAACCACTCTCTCCATCATTTACTAAAATTGGTGGAAAATTTCCTTTTCTTTTCTAATTAATTTGAATTATACTCAAAGAAATCCATATAAAAATCCTTCAAAACATCAATAGGGATTTCATTAATGTTTTCAAATTCTAGTCTCTAAATTTTGACTAAACCTATTATCTGATCCCAACTATAATAAACTATTATTTTAGAATGTATACATTACATCACTAATAGGGAGTACATCAAACATTACAAAAATAGATCCCATTGACTTTATTATTTTATATCCATTCCAAACATGTTAAAAAAAATCACATAACCCATTAAAATCTGTTTAATGTTTCCACAAATATCTTCTTCGTTAATAATTATTCTAAAAAAACATCATTCATATCTTAGGGAAGGGAAATATAAAAAAGGATGATCTCAAATCCCCATTATGGGTAAATAATAGAAATCCTGATGAATATAATTAACATAAGTGTAATAAAATGTGATAATTATCATTATAAGATAATACCATGTACATAATATATCATAAACATGATTCGTGGAATAATCAGATTGAGGTTAAAGGACATGAATCATAAAGAAATCAATAATATAACTGTGAAATCATAAAATAGTAATGAGAAATCGAATGGTTCATACACATTAAAATGAAAAAACATGTGTCAATTATTATTTACAAGACCTTTATAACATGTGAGGCTTGGGATAACCTTCTCCAGGATTGAGATTCCCCATGTGTACCCACTTTTTTTATTATGGGATGACCTCTCGTATACCCTCTTATATTGTGTGTGGGATGAAATTTGGTGTACTTTTTATCTCAAAACAAATTATAAATACGCAAATAATTGAAGGGTTTTAGAGGACTCTACCATTACATAATAAAAAAAATACATTTTCGCTCCATAATGACATAAATTATTCATCATATCAACACCCAAGAAAATAAATGGTTTTCATAATCAACATTCAATCATAACATAACACACAGAAAAAAATTTATTTCATAAATATCATTACGTCATAAAAATAAAAAACACTTTTATTAATAGAGATATTGTCCTTTAATAATATACACAATAAAACATAAGTGACATTTGTGATATGACTTGTAAATAATTCAAGGGGAGAACATCCTTTCTTTGAAAACATGTTATCTTCCTAAAATGTCATGAAATTTTAAAAGATAACAACATCCATGAAAATAACATTATAATATTTTAAGGGAATCGTCAAGGAATTATTTTTTTCTGAAATAATAAAAATAAATTCATTTCATATAAGATTACATTAGCCTTCACGTAACATTTCACAGAAAAGTAAAATTGTACCTCATTCAGAAATTGAAATAAAAAATTCCTTTTGTACCATTTTTTAAAAAGTTAAACATGTGTAAAAATTACATTAAATATTCAAATAATAATGGTAAAAATCAATTTTATAACATTTTTATAAATCATGAATGCGGAATATAAATATTCCTCAACTAATACCTATAACAAAACAATCAAAAATATTTATTAGATTGTAACACCAAGAGATTTTAGGAGACATATTATTTTTAATTTCATTGATGTATGGTGTAGTACACTACACCTAGATTCACTTGTGGTATATGGAACACAAATATAGCATTCAGTATATGTAACAATATACTTGGATTGTGTTACAAAAAATTTCATGTTATTTTGATAGAATTCATTTCCCCCAACAACGATTATAGATTTTTTCAATGTATAAATAAAATATGTTTTGATTATTTTATACAGAAAACCATGGAAATATTGAACTAAATGTAACACTATCATGGCATTCATTACATTAAATAGCAGCCTTCCATGATAGCTTGCATTGGGTGCAATACCGAGTTTCACTAAACAACGATATAATATTAAAATATTATTATTTAATTGGATATAAACTAGATTTTATGAATATAATTAACCATTTTTTTATTTTATATAATATTAACATTCATATTATATATTTTACATAACATTATATTAGAAAAAAATTCAATATTCGATTAAATGATGTATTTTTTTTCAAAAAAAGCAGTATTACTACCTTTTGATAGCACACCAATTTTAAATCAATATTTTAACACTTTTATATATTGTATTTGAAAAACTGAACAAATTATTTTCAACAGGGACATCAGAATTCACTTTGGTTGTATTTTTGGTATTTTTCTGATAAAATTCAAATGTAATGAATAGTGAAAAATATTGCAATATAATTCAAAACTGCCTTTTCATAAAATTTATTTATGTAGTTAGATTATATTTTAAGTTGTATTTATTATTTAAATTTGATTATTTTTTATAATTTAATGCAATTTTGGTCATTATACATAAATTCAAATTTAAAATGGACATAAACACATGTCATTCTTTTGATTGTTTTTATTTCATTAGAACCAACTTTCTTGTTATGAAAATAGGAATAAATTTTAAATTAACTAATTCATCTTATGTGTTTTGATTTATAAAAAATGGATTACATATTTTGAATTTTTGGGTCCAAAATATTTTAATAGTCTATATTTTATTGATATTATGAATAATTACTAATGTAATTTTTATTTACCATAAATATAGGTAATTTAGATAAATTTGGGTAAACAATAATATGATAAAGAAATTACAATTTCCCTAAAACATTCTAAAATCCTATTGTATGAATAAATGTCATCAAATATCACAAAAGGGTCATAATTTATTCATTTAATGATCTTTTCCCCTGAAAGTGATGTAATTATAATTAAAATAAAATAAAGTGAAAACATGTCAATCTCTTATCTCTAATAAGAATAATAATTTTAAAATAGTAATAATCATTATAAAATGTTGAAAATAAATAGTATTGAGAAATTTGAAGAAATTATTTACATCATTTGAATTTATTTTCAATTTTTAGTGATTAAATAATTATATTTATGTTGAAACAATAATGATGTATAAATTTTTTTAAAGATATAAATATCATATAAATGGTTTTAATATATTATAATTAATATGTTATAAATTAAATAATGTTATCTAAGAATTTTATAGGTTACTATGATATTTTAGGAGTGTACTAAATTTTTTAATTCAAATTTTTCATAAGTTTTGATTTTATTTAATGCTAAATAAAGGAATATTGAAAAATTTGACACTATTGATCTTTTCTAAAAATAACATATTGTTAACTTATTTTTAAATCACCATAATATATTAAAATTAAAAAATTAAAATTAAAATTTCACAAATGTCATATATTATCGAACAGTGTACAATTTACAAAGCATATGAAAATATTTATTTCCATTTAATCTTTAGTATATTATTGCAACAAAAATTTAAATTGATTAAATAAGGATAAATCAAAATTATAAGGTTGATAATAAAATAAAAATATGTCTAAATTTTATTGGATGAGATTATTTCAAACCATAAACATTTAAAATTTGAAATAATTGATTTTGGGACCACTATATAACGAAAATAAATTTATAATAAATTAATATTTCAAGACCTTCCTAAAGTTCCACTCCACCCTCTTATAAATGGTCACCACCACTACCAACTTACCTGTACATTTCAGGAAATTAGTATCGTCCAAAATATTCTCAAATAATATCCCAACATCCCTCTCTTCGTTATAGAGGCCACATTTCCAAAAAAACCCATCCAAGGGAGACCATTTGTAAAAATGAAAACAAGATACTAGAAAATGATGTATATGTTTTATAACTAATTGAAAAATTATATTCTTCTTATACTTCTGATTATTATGTATTCAACATATTAATGTAATTAATCCGGTATTCAATACATGTTTATATGTTATTATAATTATATTAAAAACTTATTCCCCCTTTTATCTATCATAAAAATAACAATATCCCCATTCGTGTGTACCTATGGCTTATCGCTCCACATTGTGGTGTAATTTGTTATTTAAAAATACTTAATGAAAATGTGTATGATTATGAATATAATGGATATAAATAAAGAATATATCATGATTAAAAATTATTATTTTTAATATAACATCTAATTCCATACACTTTAACAATTAATTGAATGATATTGTTGCTCGTGTGTACGTATGACCTACCGTCTCCACAACGCGATGAGTTTCATTCTCCACGTTAACCATTCAAGAATGATTATAAATTATATATAATAGATAAGAATTAAATATATAACATAATAATTCTATTAGATTTATTTATATATATATCATTTCTTTTCATCCATTTAATTCAATAAGGAAATAGAAACATCGTTAATGTGTACGTACGACCTACCATCTCCATGAATGGTATATTACATTTCATTTATTTATCTATTATATATATTTATATACCGAATATTTATGTTATATAAATCATTTATTAAATTATGTAACTATTTAAATCATGATCTATGTAATAATATCAATAATTACAAGTCAAAACTTGTACAATAAATAAAACGATTATGACCCAAACATTGCTTTAACATGGTATTGATAATTGAACCTATAATCCAATGTCATATGTGAACCATATATGTTATCAAAAAATTTATTATGGTTCTGTTATTAGTTAATAATATATTTAATCAAACTATATAGGTTTTTTGGATATATACAAAGCATATATGTCCCAATGCAATGGATAATTTTTCTATCTCATTATTATCTGATATTTTTTATTAGTAAGTATTTACTAGGGTATATTTATCATTCATGTCAATGTATAATAAATATATAATATTATTTCGATTATTTTTCAAATTTTTAATGTTATTTTTATCCATTTTAATGTATGTATTAAATTGTATCGATGTAATATTTTTTTCATTTTCCAAATGTGGTACTTTTTGAATCTACAAGAAAGGGTTTGAGAAGAGTGTTTTTTTTGAATCTTATAAGGCATGAAAAGATTTTTACATCTTTATATCACATTATTATAAAGAATCTTCTTATTCAAAATTTCATTATTATTTTCAACTAAATAATTTCCTTTTAAATTTTAATGCCATTTTGTGAAAAAAACATTTTTTAAATAAGAATGTATATTTTCTTAAAAATATATATTCAAGTGTTTTATCAAAATTAATTTACATATATAAAGATTCTATTTGTATAGGATTGTGTTTATATACATATTAATACAATAGTTTTATGGTTTTATATATGGAATGATATTATTTATGGATTCTGATAGGATGAGATGATGTTTAAGAAGCCCAATATATTTATCGGTTTATGCTATGATGATTGATTTATGTTTTTCTAGAACATGTAATAATGATTTCATTATGAGATAGATAGGACCTATATCTTCCTCCAATTAAATGGGTAGAGATTTAAATCTCTTTAGAGAGACATGAATGGAATGGAATATAAATCTGATTCAGTAATACATGACTAGAATGACATTAAAATCAGGTTCAGTGATACATGGCTTGAACAGGAAGTAAACCTGATTCAATAATGGAATTTTTTCACTGTGATGGTCTCAGAAGAAATGGCTTGGCTACTATGGAAATCATATAATGTTATTTTTTTCACATTTACATGTTTTAATCCAATTCTATTTTACCAGGGTTAATTTTCCTTTCTGATCTATGCCTTACGTAATGCCAATAATTATTTCATAACCCTTGATTTTGATATTTAACAATTGTGGTCATGTTATCACATTCTTATATTTATGGATAGTTTTATGTTATCCACTATTACCCTTACTGAGCATTTGAGCTTACCCTTTTTATTTTTTCTTCTCCATAGGATATAAATAATGGTTTCATGTAGAAATAAAATGGGGAAGATATTTATGGGAGATGATAATGATATTTCACCAAGTTCAATGATTATGTTCCATGTTACAAAATACACCGAACTAATATAGTATTTGGGAGTATGTTTGTGTAATGTAATATTTTATCGACAAAAATAAATGTAATTTCTATGTACGTCTACCATGGGTTGTTATAGTTGGTATCAGATAAAAGGATTAGTCATCCTTTGGAAACTAGGATTTGAAAACTTTTTCAAGATCCCTAGAGATATTTCAAAGGTATGTATAGGGATGTCCCCAATGGAAAGTATAACTATATGTTAAGTACTAAAAATATGTTTATGATCACGAATAACCTATTATTGAACCTAATATGTTATATAATGAATGTACACCCCTTGGTTATCTAGTTTTTTTAGTATTATTTTTTTCTCTCACACTATTCTTTTTGGGTTTTAGAAAATATATGGAACATGAAGGAACCGTGTTAATGATCAATGTACTTGGAAATGCAATGATTCCATTACGTAACAACCATATGTTATAAGATATGGAATGAAAAATCATATTTTTGTACTTATAGAATATTTGAATCATTATAGAATTCCAAATCAGTAGAGAAGGGAGTAACATTCAATTGAGTCCTTCATGACAAAACATCCACCATCTTTTAGTGGGACTTCTGATCCACTTTTCCTGAACAGCAGATTAGTACTGATGAAATGATATTTTTAATTCCTCATGGTTTGAAATTGGGAAATGTAATTTTGGCTATTTTTTTAAAGTGAATCAGATCAGTGGTGGACTCTAATCAAGAATACAAGGCTGGGAGAAGAAATTGAATCAATGTAATGGGATGATTTCAAGAAAATATATTTCCATATGTAATTCCAGTGTATTCTTCAATAAATGTTGTAAAATGTGTTCATTTATCTTAAGAACAAGGATTATGAATATGATGGTACCCACAAGGAAAATATTTCATGAATTTCAAGGATTGCTTCTGGTTTTATCATCTATCTTGAAACTAAAGTTGATAGATTATTCAATAGATTAAAACAAAGACATTGAAGTGGATTAGTTATAGGAGACATTAGAAGCTATTAATATATTGTGAATTGTTCTATCAAGGTAGAATTATAAGTTGGTGATACCTATCAATCTCATGGGTTTTACATTAAACAAATAATGGGGTTCAAGGGGAAATCAAAAAACAATGTTGAAAAGAAGATGACTATTTCCTTAAGCTCATGTTTTGTAAAAAATCATGTTGGATATTTTCATAAAGGTACTAGAAAATGTATTATGTATAGAAACATAGGTCATCAAGCAATTAAGTTCCAAATTAATAGGATAAAGGTTAAAAATGATGTGAATAGAGAAAAGACTTTAGATAACGCACCTCCCCAACATAAATGATACAAGTGCAAGGAAATGGGTATTTATGAAAACCAATTTTGTAATCTAATTGGTATGGATGATTATCGAAATCAAAAACATCTTAAGGCTAAGGGAAATGAAAAATCACATGCAATCACTATTATTGATGTTGTGTATTGAAACGAAGTGGTGGAATGATTAATTTTTTATTTAATGGGATTCAAAAATTGTGATGTTGATTTTCTTTTATAGTATTATGGAATATTAGAATATCTATGTACTGGTCCATTTTGGTTTTCCATAAGTATGTGGTACAGGTAACCATGAAAAGGGATTGAAATATTTCTAGAAAGCACATTATATGTGCATAATGAAGCAATAAGGAGATAATGTTATGTTTGATAGTATTAATGACTTCAAGAAATATATACACAAAAAGTGATATCATGGTTTGCATATATAGATTCTTTGGTAATTTTGGTCTGTGGAAGGATTTTATTTTGATAGAATGCATGTTTTCACTATGGTTCTATGGTGAATTGTCTTAATAATATGTTTCTAGATAATACATGATTATAGTATTCACATGTTTGGAATGTGACAATAAAGGACTACCTTATGAGATATGTGAGATAAATTTTATGTCTATTTAGTTCGGAAATTTCCAATGTTTTATATTTTTAATTTCTAGAAGGTTATTAATGTTATCCATTTATTGATAGTATATGTTATATTTGGTTTGATGTTTGATGTATTACTATATATCTCACTATAGGTGGAATTATGCATACTTGATTACATCTTCTAACCTTTTTGTTGAGATAGATGGAATGAATTATCATTCTATAGAATGATTTTCTAACACATCATGAATGAAAAGTTAGACATAATTTTTATAAATAAGATATGATAATAAAATTGTTCATGGCATTAAAAACGGTGAGTTTAAAAAAATAAAGTATTTATTCTCTTGAAAAATTCATGAATATTAGGGAAATGATCAAGAAAAAAAAATGTTATCCTAGTTTCTTTTTATCAGATTAATCATATTGTCCCATAAATCATCACAGATTTGTGGGTTTTCAATCTTCTTCAAACCTTGTAATCTCTCAATATCAATCAGAACATGATGGTTATATTTTTTCATCCATATACATGTTTCACTTCCCACCAATGTTCTCTTTTGAGGAAAAACTAGTGATGAGTAACTTTGTGCAACTGTTATGTTTCTATCTTTTTTCTAATGATGTTTTAGTATTCTTTTTCTTGGTGTGGGTTTCCATGAAAGAAAAATTCAAGTAAAAATCCTTTTATAACCTTGAGGAATTTTTTGGTAAAAATTAATATTAACGATGGCCTAATATAACACCCCAGGATTTTATGAGATATATATTTTTTAATTTATTAGATATCTTGTATTGTAAGACAAACCATGAATTTATTGTTCTATACAAAACATTGTATTATCATTCTATATACATAACCTTATAATTGTTATATGTGACACACAATTTCATGTTATTTTGATAGAATTAATTTCAAACAACATTAATTATAGATTTTTGTCAATGTATAAAAGAAATATGTTTAATTTATGTTATATTAAACACTAATATAATCTTTTTGTAGAAACAACACTGACTTTTCTTGCATTCCACACAAGAGTGGACTGCCTTGATATCTTGTATTATACATAATAATGAGTTTCAATAAATTACGATATAATATTAAAATATTATTCTTTATTGGGATATAAAATTATATTATAAATATTATTAAACTCATTTTAAATTCTACATAATATAAAATCAATCATATATATTTTATATAACATGATATAAGAATAAATTCAATATTGTTTTAAAATGTTATGTACAAAAACTAAATTCTGGTCACCTTTTAATGGTGCACCAATTTTAAATCTAGTTTTTAATAATTTTTTATATTCTATATGAAAAAACTAGTGCCTTTCTTGTAAGTCGGTCATCAAAATATAAATCGGTTGACTTTTTCATATCTTTTTGATAAATTATATATTTTAATTAATAGTGTAAGATACCATATCTTCATTCAAAACTGCCTTTTGATCAAATTTATTTCTATAGTTAAATTATCATTTAATATGATTCAAAGAGATATTGGATTAATTTTTTATAATTTTGTCCAATGTTGGTCATTGGAATAAATTTTACATTTAAATTAGACAAAAACTCATGTCAATCATTTGATAGTTTTTTCTTCATTAAAACCAACTTTCTAGTTTTGAAAATGAGAATTAATTTTAATTTAATTAAGTCAAAATATGTGTTTGGAAGTTGGAAAATGGATTGAATAATTTTAATAACTATGTCCAAAATATGTTAATATGGTACATATATTATTCAGATATTATGAGTAGTAAATACTGTAACATTTATTTATCATAGATAATGGTAAATCAGGTAAATTTGGATAACACACAATATGATAATGATAATATAATTATCCTATAACTTGAAAAAATCTTATTGGATTAATTTGAGTAAACCAATATCACCTAATGGTCATTATTGATTCATTTAATGGACTTTTTTCCATGATAGTGTAGTAATTATAATTAAAACAAAAAAGAGGCAACATGTCACTCACTTATCTATATTTGGTTTAATAATTTTAATACAGTGACAACCCTGAAAAACAAATCATACATAAATAGTTTACATAAATCTACTTTATTTATATATATCATGTGAATATATTTAAAAAAGTAGAGATTAAGTATTTTTCATTAATTATGACACAATAGCAATGTATAAATTATTTTATTATAATAAATATCAAATAAATTGTTTTAAAAAATATAAGAGAAATATTATATGAAATAATTAATGTGATAGACGAATTTTATAGGTTAATATGACATGGAAAGATTGTATTACATATTTATTTATGAATTTATCTTCTGTTTGGATTTTATTTAAAGTCAAACAAATTAATATTGTCAAAATATACACTAATGATTTTTTATAAAAATAACATATTATTAATTTTTTTTAAAAAACAGAAAATTATTTAAAAATTAAAAATTGATAATTTTAGAGTCACAAATTTCATAAATTATCTAATTATTGGAAATTGAAAACATTTATGTAAATATTTATAGTAATTTCATATTTATAATATTATTACTAAAAATAAAATTAAATAGATTAAATAAGTATAAATCAAAATGAAAAAGTTTATAATAAAATAGATACATGTATATATTTTATTTGTTGACATGATTCTGACCCAAAATAATCTTATAATCTTATGAAATTAGTTTTTGACAACTATAAACCCAAAATAGATTTATAATAAATTAATATTTCAAAACTTTCTTAAAGTTCCCCCCTCTCTACTATAAAATGCCACCACCTCTACATACTTACTGAAACATATCAAGACTATTGTCTCATCAAAAATATATTCAAATAAGCACCAAAAATCCATTAATTCCACTTATAAGGAAATCAATTGGGCATAAATCGATCCTATGGAGACCTTTTCTCAAAATCGAAAAGATATACTTCAATAAGATGTAATTGTTTTATCCCCTATTTCAAAATTCTATTCTTATTCTACAACCTCTTCTATTGTTTTTATTAAAATAAAATAATAAATCTACAATATAATTAATTATTAGATTTTACTATAATTATTTTACAGCAATACACATTTTTTATCCATCCTAGAATAACAATATCACCATGTGTGTGTAAGTGTAGATTACTACCTCCACGCAGTGGTGTAATTTTTTATTCTACCATAATTAATGTGAATGAGTATAGTGATAATTATAATGGATAAAAATAATTAATATAAAATTATAATTATTATGTAAAATTAATATACCATCCAATTCCTTACCATTTAACCGTTAAATGAATGTTATCATTACTCGTGTGTACGCACGCCCTACCGTATCCATAATGGGATGACATTTATTCTCCACGTTATCTGTTGATGAATGACTATAAATAATTAAAAATAAATATAAATAAAGTATATAACATAATAATTATACAAAATTAATGTATATACATATATGTCATTTAATTTCATCCATTCAATTCAATAAGGAAACAGAAACATCATTCAGGCGTAAGTATGGACTACCATCTCTATGAATATCATATTCCATTTCATTTATCTATCTATTATATATATATTTATATAAAGAAATTTTATTCTATATAAATCATGTATTACATCTTGGATGTATGTAAATCCCAATCTATGTAATAATATAACAAATAACAAGTCAAAACATGTATGATAAATAATATGATCATTACCCAAAACATTGCTTTATCATTGAATTAATAAATGAACGGGTAATAAAAAATCATAAAGGAATAATATATGATATAATAAATATTATTATGGTTCTATTACAATTAAATAATATGTTTTAACCCACTATACTAGAGTTTTATATTATTACGAAGCAAATCTAAACTAAGGTAAGGGATAATTTTGAAATCTCATTCTTATCTATGATTGTTTTTTTGTATGTACATTATATTATATATTTATCATTCAAGTACATGTTTCATAAATATATTATATTATTTCTATTCTTATACTAACTTTTAATGTGAATTTTTTTCATTGGAAATTTTTTATTAAATGTTATGGAAGGAATCTTTCATTCATTTCCCAAACGATATACATTTTGACTTTTCTAGAAATACATTTAGAATTATATTTTTTTAACTTTTAGGGCATGAATGTATTTTTACATATTAAAAACTCCATATATCCATGATTAGTCCTCTACATGATATCATTTTTATTTTATAATAAATTCATTTCTTTTTAAATTGCTCGACATTTTGAAAATAGAAAATATATATGATGAAGAATGTATATTTTCCTCTAGAATTAAGTTCAACTGTTTTATCAAAATTATTTTCCATCTGGGATAATGAACTTTAAATAGGATTATGTTTCTATCCAAATATTTAATATTATTTGTCTATGTTAATTATGCAATGTTATTTTTTATGGATTATGATTTGATTGAATGATGTTTATGAAACCATTTTTATTTCATTGGTTATGCTGTGATGAATGATTTATGTTTTTTGTGGAACATGTAAGAATGATTACATCAGGAGTTGGGGGGACCTATATCTCCCTACAATTTGTTGGGTAAATATTTTTATCTCATTACATATACATTACTAGAATGGAATGTAAATCTAGTTCAGTAATACTTGTTAGGAACGACAAGTAAATCTTGTTCAATAATACACAGTTGGAACAACATATAAACCCAGTTCAGTAATGGAATTTTTTAAGTATGATGGTTGTGAATGAAATTTCATGGCTACTTTGGAAGTAGTATTATGTGATTATTTGTTTTCCTCAGTTCTAGGGTTTATGAAAATGAAATTTTATCATAGTTAATGTTTTTTTATGATTTAGTATTTACGTAAGAAAATATTTATTTCACGAGTTATGATTTTTATATTTCAACATTATGATCATGGATTTAATTTTGTATTCTTATGGTTCATTTTATGTTCTCCATTTTTACCACTACTATGCATTTGACCTCACCATTTATATTTTTTCTTCACCTGATAATATAATGAATGGTTTTATGTATGAAAACAAATGGGGCTGATCATTGTGGGATATGTTGCAGATAATTCACCATGATAGAAGATTATATTCTATGATTCTAATGAGACTAATATAATAAGTCATTTTAGTGAATATTTTTTTGATTTATTATGTTTTATGAAGAAAAAGAAATGTAATTTCAATGTATGTCAGGCTTGAGGTGTTTGAGAGATTGTGAAATAAATATTCATCACATTAATATCTGTTGAATCATATTCCTCATGAATGAAAAAAAATTAAATTAATATGAAAATATGATAATATTATTAATAATAATAATAAAATACATTCATTGTAATTATATATACCACATTGATGAAACATGTAGTTTATATCAAATGTGTAACAAATAAATAAAATTGAGACATAAGTCCATTACTATATGAGTAACTTCTGAATCATAAGCCCCATTAATTTATAAAATAATTTAGAATATTTTAATATCATTAAATAAATGAAATAAATTATATAATATGTATATTTTCATTATACAACCCTAATAAAATATATTATTTGGGAATATGGCATATATCTCATGAATATAAAAGGATATATGAAATTCTCATAACATAAGTCTATATTTCCTTCACATGCATTAAAAAAATGCATTATAAATAAGAATTTATTATACATAATTTAGATAAACATATTAATATATTTAATACCTTATATTATATACTTATGTCTTTCTATTACAATTTAATTAATAATTCCCACAATAAAGTAATTTTTCTGGTAAGAGCCGCTTTGTTTATCATAGGTATTTGGACATATAATTCTAAATCTATGTACTCAAATAATTTTTTTCTTATTTAAAATATGTAAAAAAATTATCTTTAAAATAAATTCAGTGAATAAATGTGTAAAATTATATATAAATAAAAGATATATGAAATGTAATACATTTTTCATATAGATTTTTGGTTCAAAGTATTCATGAACGTTGTTTCCATTTTCATATTACGTAAAAATAAAAGAATGTATAAGATACATTATCATTAAAAGATAATTTTATAATCTTATATAGTATAAATATTAATAATAATTCATCATTTTTTCCATCTAAGAAATTTTGGTGAATAACGAATCCCATCATGTTGTGGAGATGGTAAACCATACATATGCATGAGTGATGTTATCATTTACAAAAACTATTAGATGTCAAAAGGTAGACATGATATTATTTTCAAAAAGTATAATTATATGTTAAATATGATATATATCTTGTATAAATATATTTTTCATCATAATTTTCAACCATAAGCGGTTGAAAATGAAAAAATGAACAACATCTTATCAGAGGTGGTAGTTTGACTTACATTAGAACAATATGTTTGTTACACATTAGATGGAACTCTGTTTGATTATAGGTAAAACCTTATTAGAAATTAAACCCATTATATGGAGGATATTGGTGTTGTTATAGAAACATTAAATAAAACCCATCATAAGAGTTAAAGGAATAAATTATATAAAAAATTCATTGATGAATGTTACCTCTTCTTTAAGTATGTCCAATTTATGTTCATAAACGGACTCCATTGGATATATTTCTAACTAATGTAGCTTTTATAGGATTACTAGAACGAATTTTATATGATAATTAAGTAGTTTTGGGATATGAAATAATGGCTTTTGAGTAGTGAATAAATGAGAAAAAGATATGCCCTTTTATAAGAGAGTGGAGTGGCACTCCAGGAATCTCATAAAATATTAAATTACTAAAAATAAATTTATAATATAAAAATTCATCCAAAGTGATTTATGTGGAATATATTTTGATTAATGATCATAATAATTTCAACCAATAATATTTAGATACGTCTAGTTCATATATTTAAAAATATATTTTTTCATCAACCCTTAATTATTCCCTTAAACTCTTACTGTGACTACATGTGTTTTTACTAATTATGGGTTAATATTGTTAGTATAAATATCCAAAATAATAATATATGAGTAATTAATGATATTTTTGAACTTATCCAAGTCATTGGGAATAATATTATATTGTTTTAAAATTTTATATCCTTTAATAAAATATAATTTATTTCAAAATATCAATAATGAAAATTTTTAAACTATTTATCGCATGAATTTTTAAAAATAACATAACAACCTGATATCAATAAACAAACTAATTAAATATAAAAGTAACTTGTAAATTTAATATATAAAATTCAGGTATTTAAATATGTGTATCAATGTGTATTTATTTTAATACTTTAAATATGATTTAGTTGATTCTCTGATTGATTAAACAATTTTTGCACCATCATTGTGTCACCATTTAGTTTAATTATTTAGTTCTTGAGAATTATAAATAAATTACAATGATTTATAAAAATAATTTTATAACTCCATGAAATATTAATATCTTAATATTTTTTCTTACATAGGACCGTATTAAAAATATTTATCCAATTAAAAAAATTATTTTGAAAAAAATTATGTCCCCAGAGTACAATACTATAAAAGTATTAAAGTCCACCATGTGCCTTCTTGTGGAAATAAAATCATCCCAAAGAGTATTTGGATTGAAATACAGTCATCCATAAAATTTTCAGAAGTTTAATGGTAATTTTATATTAGTTATAATATTTTTTTTACTTTTTGTTACCTGATTTACCCTTTGTAATGGTAATAACAAATATCACTACGACACTATTCATAGTTTTTAAAAATTAAAGTTACATATATACATAATTAATACATTATGAATTGAAATATTGAATCCATATTTTAATATTAATAATACTTAAGTGGAATAAATTGATTTATTTTTAATCTCGTTGATGGAGTGATAAAACTGGTGATTATAATTAAAACATTCAACAATTCATATTTTTTTATATATAAATTAAATGTACAATTTATTACAATGATCTTAATTATGTTCAATGACACAAATTTTAGACAAATTATACCACAAAAAATTTAAAAAATATATTTAAACATTATAATTTTTTTGATTAAAATGTTATTTTATTAAAATTTATTATTTTTTAACTATTTATTAGAAAATGAATCTTATCAGATAAATACATAAAATTCAGATAAATTAGATCATTATTCATCTATTTCATGGATGAAGTTTATATTTTCATAAAAAATTTATAAAAGTGTCAAAAATTATATTTAAAACGTGTTCTCTAGAAAAGTGAAAAAAATTACCCTTTTAAAAAACATTGGTTTTTATGTATTATATTGGGGTGGATCATATCATCACTCAATAAAATATATTTGATAAATATAAAAAATATATTATTGAAAATATAATATATATATTTCAATAATATCAATAACTTGATTTAATTAATTACATTTATTCCATTATAAATACTTTTGGAGCAGAAAAATAAAACTACATCGTTTATAATCTATTTATATATGTGTATCATTATAATTTATTTCTATAAAAATGAAATCATATTATAAAACCACTATTTGTTTTATTTAGTTAATACTATTAATACTCTATAATTTAAAATCTATGTTATATCTTACTATATATTAGATATTAATGTTTTAATTATATTCAATTGTTTGGAAAAACCCGGTCTTCGATATAACACAAGCAACTAAAGGAAATTGAAAATGTGTTTAAAATAATCCAATAATAGTATTTCATTTACTACATACTAAGACAATGTTGCATTTACCTTAATATTATCATGGTATAGGGTATAACAAAATCCAAACCTAGTTCTATTCTTAAAACAAAATCTACATTTAGTAAAGATTGAAATTAAAACAATATAATACATTATATTAATTTCAAAAAAAATGATTTGAAAAATTCTTGGGGTGTTACAATAATTCTATCATAGATGACTCAAGAAATTCATGTGATCAAGAGGTATGTTAAAATAATATTAATGAATTTTTTCAAAAACAATTAACCGATGGTATTGATCAAATATCAATAGATTTAGGTTATAAATAACATGATACAGTAATAGAAATTCATAATAGTTTTTCCATGGAAATAGTATGGTTTATTTTTGGTATTTTTAAATGTTGAAAGAATGAAATCATCCAACTTATAGAGGATTCACCAAACAAGGTTAATGATTTCAATTAATGGGATATAACATGTACATATATAATGATTAAATTTATAGAAAAATGTTACTATTAGAAATTTTAGAGATTGATTCTCTAAATATCAGAATGAATAAATCAAATCAATTCATGAAGTTTGGCTAGACAGGTTGACCACACAGTTTGCACTTGGTTAGTAGTGACCATGCCCCAAATAAAGAACCATTTAGATAGAATAATCTCCACTATTATTTCATGGTTTCCAAAACCGTGCATACTCACCATGGGGTCATTCCAACACTTTATATTTTGGGGTCTTTTGGTACCGTCTGATGCTGGTCGATTAAGATTGTTGGTTCTTATGGTGGGGAGCCTATTTTTCCCCCAGACCAATAACCTAGTCTTATCCATGGTCAATTATTGGTGCTAGGTAGTCTAATTTGGATCTATCAAGATACAAAAATCTTCCTTGGGTAACCATTGAGATTAGAGAGTGCCCAATGGTTTAGTTATAGCAAGGTATGTGTAACCTTGTTCGATGTTGTTGTTCGTTTGAGTGAATTGCTTGGGGCTTGTTCAGATAGTGTTTGAGGATTTTTCTTTTGGGATAAAGCCTGAATGTGATTGATTGTTCCAGGAAAGTGGTGTATGTTTTTGTTGTGAAGTATTCCTTCGTTAATTGATCAATAGAGGTGTTTTGGCCTTTGGGGGCGAAACCTGGAAAGGGAGTTCAACATGGTTTATCAGTTGGGTTTGGATTTCATATCTGGACTTTCTGTAGCTTTCCGGGGACGGAATGTTTTCATGGTGGGGATAATTTTCACATAAAAGACTTATTTTGAAGTTAAATTTCATTTATTTTCCTTTCATTCTTTGTTTTGGATGGTTTCCAAATGTTTTATGGAGAAATAGATGAGTTTTCATGAATTCGGCCAAACCGTGATCTCAATTCCAGATTTAAAAATAAATTTTGTTTCCTTTATAACTTTTTCATTTTTTAATATTGTTTCCACATACCAATTCCTAAATGGTCTACTCTGACCTATTAACACCAAAATATAAATTTGGAGCCTTTATAAATCATTAATCATGGTGGATATGGGTTTTTATTTAAGATATTGGGCCTGCCCGAGGGCCCATTTCCTGCATTAAAAATAATTTTTAATGTTTTTATATCTCCTTCAATATTTGCGTTTGTTTGGTGATTCCACCTCCCTCTCGACCCTAAGAAACCCAGACGCGCTCCCATTGCCTTTCCCCCCTCCTTGGAGATCGTTGAAATCGAGAATTAGGGCTGATCTTCATTGGGTGTCTCAAATCGGCCAGAATTTAAGAGGTAACTTCATCCTTTCTTAACTCTCTCAATTCTTACACTTTTCCCCCCATTCCAGTTCCTAAATTACCTCCTAAATCGTGTTCGAACAATCCCTGAATTTTGGCTATTTTCAATTTCAGAAACCATTTTTTTGGAGTGATTAATTCGGGATACTTCAAGTAGGTGAGTCTATTTCTTTCCTCTTTCAAATTGCATAGGGTTCTGTCCCTAATTCTTGAATTATAAAAATTCCAGAAGATAGGGTTCGTGCCTAGGTTCTAAATTACTATATTTTGGGTGAAATATTGAGGTTTTTGGTTTCTTTTAACTTCCTTGAGGTGTGGCGGTCGTGCGGTTGATGTTTCACCCTAATATTTGAGGGTTTCGACACATTCGGTAGGTGATTCTGTGGGTAACAATTTAATTATGAGTAAGTTTCCTTTATTAAATAATTTTACATGTTCCCTATGTGTTGTGCATTATGAGAAAACCATTTTTTGTAGTAATAGTAAAGCATTTGTTTTTAAAGATAAATTTTTGCTTGAAGTGTGTATTTTTCAAATGTATTTCATGTGTTATCTCTTGTGGTAGTTTTGTAAAATGTGGAAGTGATTTATTAGTTTTTGAAAGGGGATTAAAATTATGGTTGGTTAATTATATAGTTCCATGTGGGCCTAAAAATGGGTTGTATTTGAGTGTTTTTATTTGTATAACCTTGTTATACTCCTTGAAAGTGTTTTATGGATTTGTGTGTTCTCATGGGTATCTTTTGTGATATTATTCAACGTGATTATATAACATTTGAAAGTGGATTATTACATGTTGATTGGGCTGAAAATTCTGTTTTGGTAGGGTCTTGGTGTGATTTTGGCTTAAAAAGTGGGTTTTGAAATGGATTTTATGTTCAAAGTTTGGGTATACTCTTTATAATTGTTTTCTGAAAGTTTTGAATGGTTTATTGGGTTGTGTAATCGGTGAAACTATATCAGCAAACTGTTTTGGTAGGAGTATATTTTTAAAATGTCCATTTAATTTGTGAAATGGCTGTTATGTGATATGTATCATCTTGGAAATATTTTATTAAATTGTTTGAAGGAGATATTGAGGAGTGAAAGTGATGTGAAAGTGACGTGGAGTGTTTTGTGTGAGTGTGATGTGAAAAATTGAATTTTTGATTATGAAAGAAGTGTTATATTCCATGTGTGTGGGCTTTTATATGAGTTTAAATATCTTATAATTGTTTTATAAAATTGTTTAATGGTTTTGTGGAAGTGTTGAAGAAATGTGAAATGTGTTGTGGGCTATTTTGGTGTGATTCGGATTTCAATATCATTTTGAATGAAAAATGGATTTTTGTTACTTTTTTGGTATACATATGGGCTGTTTGGTGAATTTGTGATGTGCAAATGATATTTTCATGTTCAATGTATATTTCTTTACTTGTTGAACTTGTTTAATCACAAGGGGGAAACCTGGGTATCTAGGTGGGTGGACATGTACTAGTATGCTAGTGAATCTGTGGGGTTAGGCCTTAGTTTCACTTAGCAAGATTGACGCTTACAACTCTAACTAAACTATGATGATTATGATTGGGGAACACTAGGCTATGGGTATGTTCCCAACTAGTGGCTCGTGCACGAGAATGGATACTTGTGATGGTTAATCTCACTGAGATATGAGGTACCTCGGACCCACAGATAGCTAGTGCCTAGGTGTTATTTCATATTTCTTGTGCTCATTATTTACTTTGTACTTACCATCGGCATACGGTATAGTTGGCTGAAAAATTCACTAGTGTAGAAATTATTTTTGAAAGTGTTGATTCTTAATGATATCCCACTTGAAAACTATTTTTTTTCAAAGTTGAATCTTTTAGAAATTGTAACTAGCTTTTCATGTTTTTAAAAACATGCATGCTTTTCGTCTTTAAATGTTTATCACATGGAATCTCTTAGTGGTGGTATCCTTCTGGGCATTGTCCCACACCCTACTTACACCCTTGGTTGTAAGTAGACTTGGTTATTTTTGTTGTCGCAGGTTGGCGACAGTTTTTTCTTCTAGTGGTTCGGGTTTCTGGCAGGTCCTTGGTGGTGAAGTCTTGTGGAGGTGGCTTGAGGGCGGTGCCCCTTTCCATGAGGGTTCTTGGGATGTCCTTATTTGGTTTGGTACCTTTGGTATAGGCCTTTTGAGTTTTTTTAATCTATGTAATTCAGTTCTGAATTTTTGTAAAATATTGTTTGGTTTGAAAAATCCAGATTTGTTTCATTGGATTCTTTTGCTGTTTTATGTTTATAAAGTCAGGTAAATCGTTCCCAATTTTCATTTTATGATACCCGGGAACTTGTTCCAGCCCATGGGGATCTGGAATGCCCTTTGGGACTTGTCATGGGCTGGGTTTGGTGCCATTTTTGGTGGTGATCGATTCGGTTCGTGACAAATTGTATAATATTAAATTCGAACTAAATTTGTTTTCTTGAAGTGTGTTTGTATGAATTCAACATATTTGATGACGGATGAGTAAAAATGTTGATAATACTACCACAATGTAAAATATAGATTCTGGAATTTGTGAAAATTCATGTTACACAGAATAAGCTAATTTAGTTTAGAAGAATGTTAAATACTACATGTATTCATTTATTGTAGTATTATAACATATGTAGTTCAAAATAAAAATTTATGTATTGTTGATAACTAATGGAATTAAAATTTATTTCCTCATATTTCATTGGATTTATGGAACAAAATATTATTTTAGAATACAAAAATAGATTCTATTGGTTGGGGGATAAAATATAAACTATTGAACAATACAATGTTGAATGAGAATTATTTTTCTGTATCAAATAAATTTTAAATACTTTCAAATCTCTCATATTTTAAAATAATGTTTTCTTGAGAATTTTATGTTCTAATTTTATAATGTTACAAAAAATGGTGTTATAATACCATTGATACCGATACATGGTTGTGAAAAAAATGAGGAAATGATGAAAAATAAAGAAGCATGTGGATATATTATCATGAATACACAAAATGGTGTCCCATGAATGAGAGTTATTTATTTATATTATAGATGAAGTGTACATACCATACACTCAAACAAACATGATATGGATATATAAATCCCTATATGTAATCAAGAAAAAAACAATGGTTCATTCCATGAAAAAAACAAAGGGACTGATTTATTAAATGGAATTAAAAATATTCAACTCGAAAGACCCAATAAGAATGAAATGGTTCCCACATAATGTTTAATTATATGGATAGTTTATTTAGAATGAAATAGTATTATTTTTTGAATAAAAAGTGACGGAATATTCCATAATGAATGATGAAATTCAATTTGAAGAATCTAGATTTAAAGAGATTAATTTAACAAATAATGATTGATAGTTTTTAAATACTTTTAGGAAGGTGTAAGGATGGTAGCCACTACATATACTTTTTTCTAAAAAAGTACCATCATAAGATAAATTCTGAAAAAGGATTAGTATGTCTCTAGGTGATTCTTTTTTCATGTTCTATATAGGATATATTATTGTTCCACATTGGGAGGTTATTAAAAAATGATTCCACACTTCCAAAATTACAAGTAATTATTTTGGAGAAAATTGTGCAAGAATGGATAATAAATATATTATTGGAGAAAAATGTGTAATATGGTTGTAAATATATTTTCAACCTAATAATCACATTAAAGGACCAAGTTTTCCACCCCTTTACTTTATCTTTTTTGTGTTACTTGATACTTTTATGCATAGTGATTTTATAGTGATTATTCATCTCTTTTGGTTAACTAAGGTTGATAACATGGAATTCCATCATAAAAATATTTACAATAATATTCATCACATAAATGATGAAAAATTTGATATAAGAAATCAATATTAATGAATTAGATTATTCATTACAAGAATATGTTAAAGTGTCACCTTGAGTGTATAAAATATGAGAATGCAATTAAAAAGGTTCCAAAATTTTGAATTCCAGGAACATTTTAAATTTTGAAATCTTCTTACAATTGTTTCATAAGAAAAGTATGGGTTCATTTTCCCTCATTGTCTGTATAAATAACTAAATACTATCGATAAGGGTGATAAATTGATATCATAAATGGAAAAAATGTAAAAAAATGAGGACACTTAATAGCTTATTTATAAGGTTGAAACATTCTATATAGGATCGAATGATTTGAGTGGTGTGATTAGGTTACTTTGAAGAATTTCCTTTTAAAAAGAAAATATTTGAATCAACTAATTTTTTGGTTATTGTACTAGATGTAGTATAAAATATAAATGATATATGAAAAATAGTTTCATATAATATGAATCATATTGTTTTTATATTAGATATATTTGTTTTCAAAATAAAAAAAAATATTGTTTTTTATGGTGGTCCTGGACTAGTTAGAGATATAGTTGAATGATTAATAGAAAGGTTATAGAAAAAAATTATTAAATTCATTATCAAATAATATTTATTTTTTTCGTTAAGGGGATATATGATAATTAAAATTTTAGTAAGAATATAGATGACTAGAATTATGATACATGAACATGAAGTAATTTGAATTACACATATTCACTTAAATTTATAACATGGTGTTAATAAGAAATTTTGAGGTAGGGATCTAGAGGATACCATGGGTTTTTGTTTCCTATTTTTCAATGAACGTAGAGTGTTAATTACTTTTATGTCGACATGGATATAAGGATAAATTTTTTTAAAGTTGATAAATCCCAAAAACATGTAAACTAATGTGTTCCCAAGATGAGAACTATTATGTGAGAAGAATTGTGTATTTTATGCCAATATATACCTTGTGTTTTTGGAACAATATGAATTATAAATAATTATATATATATATTTAGCTTTTAAATATTATAAATTATTGTGTTATATATATTAATTTTGATGAGATTCATTCAAATTAATGAAAAATAATTTGGCATGTGTCATATTTTTAAGAAGGATTACATCCGTATAGATATAATTATATTGAGATTTAAAAAATAAAAACTGTTGAATTTAAGGGTATTTAAATAGTAATATTATAATTATATGTGTTGATTCTTTTGGATTTTTCATTGACGATATATATACATACCAGAATGGATTTCAGTGAATAAAATATTTAGAAATGAACAAAAAATGTTTTTCTTCTATAATACACAACATTGTAGTACGACAACAAATCGTGGTGATAACTTACCAAAATAAAAGGTTTAAGACTGAATATATATATATATATTAATGTGTATATATTGTGTAGGACTATTCAAAATTGAAGATAGTGTGGTGGTGGAACTAAAAATTCCATAGTGTGGGGAAGGAATGACAATTCTGGTCGTGGTTTGGGGTGTGTACTAAGAGTGTTCTTCAAGAATTAGTAGTTTATTGTAGATAATAAATAACTATCCTTCATATAGGAAATTCTAATGTTGGATTATAGATATTAATAAATTATTCAACATTTAAATTATGATTTATGTCTACATGATGTGATCTTATTCAATTTATCTTCTCCATGTAACATGTTTCATTATACGCTTGTTTCTTACATTACATTAACTACTGTTAATGCTCAAAATATAAAAAAATTTCTACCTCAATCTAGGGATTATTCATGAAAAATCGATCCATAATTCCACTATTACTAGATTTATTCATGTATATGGTTTATTAATAAAAAAATTAAAATGGTTAAAATATAATTACATATAAAGTTCTATAGAAGAAGCGTGCTATGATAAATTTTCTATTTCATATGAAATATGTGGAATTCATATGATAGATAAAAAAATTCTATAATACACATTTCATAAGGTTCACTTTTTGATTCATAAAATATAAATAATAATTCTTTTGATAGAATGGGGAACTTTTTATGTTACATTTTCTATTATAATGTGGGAGTTGGTTTGAAAATCGAAAAGGGACAATGTATGGTATGTGGTAAAACCTTTTAATGTTCACAATATAGTCCCTATATGGTTTAGTGGTGATTTTAGTTCAATATAAAATTCATAATTTTTATGGTATTGTATATCATGTTGTCAAATAGTTTAATTTTCTGAAATAAGATAATAAGGCCCCCTAGATCTTTATAATGTTGATCAACATGTGTTTGTTTTATAAAGCGTAAATGGATTAACAATAGTAGCATATTCCATAAAAAGTATCAATAATTTAAGAAATTTTATGAATAATTTAAAACATGATATATTTTAGAAAATATTTATAGAGAAATAAATATAATTATTCCACGATGGGCATTCAATATTGAATGATCATGATATTGTTGGTCAGGATTCTAGTCGAGTTCATTTAAGAAAGATAATGGGAAATTTTTCCCTTTATAGAATCATTCACAGATTTATAAATAATGATACAAGGTCCTCATGAATATGGGGATTATTTTTAAGATGTGTATTATATAGAGTTTTAAGGAAAAGGTGATACCAAATCTTATAGAAGAAATAAATATTGTTCAAGGACATGGTAATTTATATTTTAATCGGGTTTTTAAATACAAATCATTTTATGTTTTTAAATGGAATCCTGTATGATTCTAGAAGAAATATGATTTTGATACTATCCAGATAGTAATTTAAGGATGTTTTTAATGTTGTAGATCATGAAATTGTCAAAAATTAATTTATGGAAATAATATTCAGAAATTATCAAAACATTATAAAAAATATGAATATGAATAGGTTTTAAAATGATGATTCCTATAATATTTTTTTGAACATTTTTCATGTTATTATAAGATTTAATATGTATGAATCGCTTAGTAAAATCATCTAATGCACATTCTATATGTTTATGAAAAAGAAATAAGTTCAGTCCATATACATTATAAAGATTTAAAGGGAATAGAGAGAAACTGAATTATGATCTTATGTAATAAAAAATAGATAAATGTGGTATATTTTTTCCTTCCACCCAAATAATGATATAAATTTTCGTGAAACCATACAATATTAGTAAAATGTGAAGAATTAGAAGAAAAATTAGATTCATCCATAACAATTCTAAGGAACATTTTGGAAGGAGAGGATGTATTGTATATGCATAGACAAGAGTCAAATTTCCCCATTATCAGTAGAAGGAAAAATATAATGGTTATTTCATTGTTGTTATGAATGTAAAAGAATAAGAAGAATAATAATAAGATATACGTTAAAAACTCGACAAATGTATATTGTAATGAAGGAAACTTCCTTTATTTATATAATGAATATATTTTTAATGTGAAATATCAAATATCATGGTATAGGATACAATAATATTTTTAGGATATGTTAAAAACATACCATTTAAAACAAATACATCTTGTACTAATAGGTCCATACATTTAGTCATATAATCTCATATTAACATGAATCATGAAAATAATTCTCCTTCACATCTTGATTGAAGAAGGTTTTAAATTTATTATCATTTTTCTATTTTTGAAATCATCCCCATTGAAGGTAAGGAGAGGAAAATAGTGATACATTTGATGAAAGGGTAACATGTAAAATAATGTACTATAGAGTTTAAATTGATTAAAAACATAATTATAGCTTCACCCAAAACTCCTCACCGTTGAACAAGTTCCGACATGTTACTATACATGGTATATCCAAAATATTTAAAATAGTCAAATAAAAAATTTGAAGAATATAATAAGTGAAAGTTAAGGAATATGTCTAATTTATTGATATTTTCATTCAAATAATGATATTGCATTGATATGTACCACTTCATAATAATTAGGCACATTTATTATGTTATTTTTTAAATGAACAAATATAGAATCATAAATAATTTCAAGTTACTTGAAATATTATTATTTTTATTTATGATGATAATTTTCATCAACCTTCATTATTAATCACAAAACCTGATATATTTTAACATAATTAGGAAATATTTTTAACAATGTAACTTTATTATTACATATTTAGACAAATACCGTATTATAATATTCCATCACAAAATAATTGATAATAATTATTCATCATGAATATATATAATCAATCATAAATATATTTAAACGATAAAAATATTAATTAGTATTTTTTATCATAATTATTTCTTCAACCATTTTGGGGTGTATTCATATATAAAAGGTACTGAATCATGAATTTTTGGGTAATAAAACAGTGGAGGGAGATTGAAATTTTTTCTTGGAGAATAGATTGTTCCATGAACTAAGAATCAGTTTAGGAATCCAAGCATCAGAAAATATTATAATAATGATTTTTGTCATTTCATAGGATATGTGAGTGTGTCATGTTCACGAGTGAATGTTATAGTTTGGTACTTACTAAACAAGCTACAAACTTTCATCTAGTGTAGTATGTAATCCCACTATTCCTTGGTTTCTTCATGATATTTTATGTTATTTTTGTGTACTACACCACAAGGTGTGGGAGATCATTATAAAATGGTACAGGGAACCACGTGAGACTAAAAATAGGAGTACATCATGTTGTGACTCATAGGGATCATCTGGCAATATTTTTTTATCGTTTTTGTGTTCTTTTGATTGGGGAAGTCACATTACGACCAAGCTAAGAACATTTTGTGATATAGGGAAGTTGAGGGACTGGATATCAGCCTTATATGTGTCGTATCATGAACGTCATTATATCACCATGAGAGAGGCATGTGTTTACCTTTTATGGGAAAACACATCTTTTGGTGTTACTCCCCATTGTGTTTTAGCTCAGGATAAGTGATCAGATTGGGATAGTCATCTGCATACTCCCCTTTATTCTCCCATTTTCAATTCCAAATTTTGAAGATGTATTTTTTGATGTTCTATGGTAGGTTTCAAGTGATATATTACCTTTTTTAGCTGATATATAATCACCATCTTCCATCCTCTACATTTATTATATATTTAGATAGTGTTTTGGTTTAAATTACCTTGAATCGTAGTGGAATCAGGAGAGCATGTTGGGGATTTTCGGTGTCTTGGAATATTGAGGTCCAAAATGTCGATCACAATCCATTAGAAGCAGTTTCGATGAATATTCAATTCATAATGACCTTTTGGAAAAAAATTCACAATTATTTATTTTATATAATATTTTATAAATTTTTATAATTAATTACAATGATGTTTTGGCTTGAGATATGAACTCGAGTAGTAGTATGAGGCTGTATGTTTCCTGGATGGACTTTGGTGAGGTGGCGATGGATTTAGCATGGCTCGCAATTCATTTTTATATGTAGTTAGTCCCTGATAAAAATTTATTATGCTTATTTATGACTTATTTATAAAATATATTCATTTCCATGGGATTCGGTAGAGGGATTGAGGTCTTGAAAAATCTTTAAAATAAGATATGATGGTATTAAGCCTCTTTTTATTATGCTTAGATGTCATTAGGGATTTGGATAATTTATGATAAACATACGACTACTTCGAATATGGTATGCAATGTATGTTTAGTTAGAGAGAGCCAATGGATAGGTCTTCCGGTGTATCCATAGTTACAAGCATTATTTCTCATCCAATTTTATGATCCATATCAGAATTTCATCACATCATCTACATGTAAGTATAATCAAACATTATTTGGGTAATGTATCCATGAAAAAAATTATATAGGTAAATTTATAGGATTTTTATAAAAGTCATACTAAAAAATAGTTAATTTGATCTCGCTCCATCAGATATACTTAATCATATGATCCTTATTCAGTTGGCCTCTATCTGATTCTCCTTCAAGACATCCTTCTATAATCGAGTATAAATTCAATTTGTAGCTATGAATTCGCGTACATGATGTTACTTGGATTTATGAACCATGATATATTGGGATTCTCTATGATGGACACACTCTAAATGATTTTCTCTTATGATATTCAATCAGTTGGAACATTCTAAAATGATTGGAATGAACCTCACTCTGATAGACTAGATCAGTTCTAACTTCCTTAACATCAACTTAAACAAAAAAAATTGGTTGGAAACTAAATAACTGAAAAAAAAAATGTCATAGATCTAGGTATTTGTTCGAAATTATGGACTTAAACATTGTAAAAATTTCATGTCCTCTAATTTTATATTCAACCCTAATTGTAAAAGATTAGAAAACTATTTAATGACTTTCTCAATGAGATTTTTAGCCACTAATTTCTCGTTCAGTGAATTAGTAATCATTTACTTCTTTAAATATTATATAATCTTTTGAGAGATTCTCATATAATCTTAAGTCTTCTCAGATATTTTTAGTTCTTCATTTTTTTAAAAAAATCATCACTCTAATTCTTCAATAAAATTTTTCATTATGATTGTTCGTTATGATGAGGTCGTATACATAATTGAATATGGAATAATATGATCACCTCCTATAGAATCTAAATGTATTATCATAAAAAATCATTTTACCAACTATTAAATTTATGAAATTGAAAATAAATCAAAAATAGAATTATTGTATTTATCCATTTAATCAATTCATCTAACTGATGATTTTTCCTCTGATGATTTCATAAAAACCATTATGTATATTTTAAATCATTCTTTTCTCCAATTTTTTGAATATTATCAGCACCAGACCAATCAATCCATGCATAATTTTGAGAAAAAAATAATTATGTTCTTTTCATCAATACCCAACTGTAAGATAACGATGTATGACTTCTTTATTTTATTGATCAAATTGAAATAAAATCCATGCTTTCTCAAAAATTCCACCACAATGAACACTCTATGAAACAACCGAACCCCACAATATGGGAGCAAATGAATTATTTTATTTCAATAGAATGATTAAAAGTAATAAAATCCCAATATATAGATAACTTGAGTAGTTTTGGAATTCTATATAACATGCACGATACCCATAATACATTATGAAATAGAAAATAGAAACAAGGTACATAAAAAATGGGAATAAACTACTTCCTTGAAACTGGATCAACATATTCCTCTTCAGTAATATGGAAAATAAACCAAATATGGGAGGTCTCGAATTCCCAGTAAGGCTATCTAATCTAGAAGAAATAACAAATTAATGAGAATAAATCAACAATGAATTGTAAATAACTGTTCAATATAGCTTTTAATGGTACTAAATAAGTAAATATCAACATAGAATGGGTTGAAACTGAAAACAGATTCCAATTAATAAATAAAAAAATTAAGAAATAAATTCATAAATATATACAAAAAAATTCTCTTAGATAAATAATAATACAAAATAAAATAAAAAATTCATAATTTCTAGATTCTATGTTTTCTAGGTACATGGAACGATTACTGTCAAGACCTTTCACAAGAAATATCTATATATCGGGTAAAAATCCATCTAATTTGTCCAACTATATAATTTCATGATATTACTGATGAAACAATGGGATATCATTAACCATGCCCCGCTAATTTTGTACCCATCTAAATATGTCCAAAGATATTTAAGAATAAATTTGACAATGTTAAATATTTTTTTATCAAATATCTATATTGAAAAGAAAGATATATTTTAATCAATAGTTCAAAATTTTGTCAAATAACTATCAATATGATCATCATCTGTAAAATGGTATACGGTTTGGTAAATAATAATATTCATTACATGATAATATGGATATTTATGAAAAATTAAACAGAACAAAAAAAGTTACAAAATTATGTTCTGCTTTCAACATAATTTTATCGATCCCAAAATAAGGTGGGACAACAATGTAATCATTAAATAACTCATGAAGAAAATAATCATTAAACATTCTTGAAGTGTCACATAACAAATTGAAACATTTAAAACATAATCCCAATGAAACAATAAAATCAAATGAATGTATCAGATAAAATGATGATAAAATTTTCTATATATAAGATCTCAAAATGGGAAGTAGATAAACCACAATAATGGAGTATGTGGTTAATATTAAATTTATCCCACATATGTAAAAAGTGAGATGAAAATCAGTTACCTTATCCTTACATTTTGTTTTGTGGTCTTTATAATCCTCAATAGCTTTTTTAAATCATCTAATTAATATATAATATGACTATACTCGTATTTATGATATCATATCTGATATTTTTATTTTATCTTAATAATTATTTTTTAATAATCCTTCATTATTATACCTCTTTTGGGTGTTATTTTATTTTTTTCTTGAGTGTGTTTTCACTTGATACTTTTTAGTAATATTAATTAGATCTGGTTTCATCATCTATAGAATGTAAACCAAGATATTAATATATTATATATTCTTTTAATAATCAAAAAAATTTGACATATGAAATGAAATGTATCATACATAGAGATGGTTAATTATATGTACAAAATTACGCTACTTTCATTTCACTATCATATTCAGGTAACTAATATAAAATGATATCTATACATATATTATAATTATATTATTATATTTATTTCATTCATATTTTTAATAAACCCTTTATTTATTTGTTCCATGTATAGAGTGAATGAATCCAATAATTTTTAGGGGTGGTAGTCCACACATCCACAAACGATTTTATCATATTTAAACAAAATATACATCATAAGGGATTGTTTTTATAAAAAGTAAAGATTATTAAATATATTATAAATATCATATATATAATATGTATAAATATTGTTTCAATCATAATTCCCACTATGATTGGTGGTAATGGAAGAAAATGAACAATCATCATTATGTGACGTGGTGTTTCAATGTACACATAAATAGTAGGATGGTTACCCATTATATGAAAATGTATTTTAGTATATTTCTAACCCATAACATAAAAAATATTATAACATTTAGCGTAATGGTGTTTTTATATAATCCTGGAACCAAAATAATAAAAATAGTGGAAAAAAATAAATAAAACTAAATAGATTAATGAAGGATGTTGCATCATATTTTAGTAACTTATTTTACAATGTAACAAAGAGATTCCTTGGATGGATTTCATTACAATGTGATAATTCTAGGTATATGGAAGGTTTTTTTCAGAGCTATTTGGGTAGATATTTTTCTAGCCAATGTGTCTTAGGTGGTGTGATGTGGTACAAGGAGAGGGGGCCTTTTTATAATGGAGGAGGAGTGGAACTCTTGTAAATTATTTAAAAGGGAATTCCAGCATTGTTTTTACCATGTCATGTGGATCCAATAATGGAAAATATTTGATAAATTTGTAGATAGGGTCATAATCTATCCATTTAATGGGTTTTGGAAATGTTTCTAGGTTATTTGGGCTGTTATGATTAATGTTTAGTCATTTGTTATGCTATTTTTTCATTAAATAAATGTAAATAATTTTAGTAACCTTCAATAATATGATTGGTCAAAAACATAGTTGAATTTTTTTGACATTATAATTTATTATTATTCAAAAAATTCAATAATTTTTCTCATATTCAAATCAATGATGTGACATAAATTAATTTAAAATTAATCCCACAGATGGGGTGACAATATGGGGTTTCAAGGATAAAAAGTCCAAAATATTCTGTTATTATATATGAAATTTCAATGATAAATTTATTCCAATTACCAAAATTAGATTAATTAATAAAAAATGTATTCTATTATTCTTAAATGAGACTAAAATATTATTTAATATATTGTAATATAATTTAGAAAAATTGTAGTTTTGAATTAAAATTTTTCATTTTTTGCAATTTCTCACAAATAAAAATATCACAAAAAATCAAGAAATTCACCCTAACATTATTTTTTTATTTTGATTTGAAAAATAATTGTAATTTTTAAAATAAAAATTTTCAAATTCCATATTTTGGATTTAAAATAGGTTCTCCTTTAAATTGAGTGAAAATCCCATGAATACGAATATATTTTAATGCATAAAATTTTGGTTATTATAATCTTATCCCTATAAAATATGATGGACGAATTTTGTAAATATTTTATTGGGGATATTTTATTTAATTCAATATATAAAATCTAAAAATATGTTTTAATTTTATTGAAAATGAAAAACATAACTAAATATTGTTTTGTTTAAATTGGGTGTTGTGTGTATTGAAATGATTTCAATAAAATTAAACTAGTTATAAAAATAAAATATAGTGATTCCATGGAGTGATACACAATAACTATGAAATATAATAGATACAAAATTTTATGAATTTGTGTCACAGTCCATTATAATGGATTAGTGGAATTCTTGATCTAATGGACCAGTTCTATCATCATTGAATTCATTAACTTCATTCCTTTAGAAATTAGGAAACACCAGATACATTCTCAAAATATTTATTTCTTAATGATTAGTGGTCGGAATGAAAACCCAAATTTTTATAACATCACATTCTAATCAAAATTCCCATCCAACCAACATGTATACATCTAATGATCACACATAGATGGACTATGACTCGAAGATTTGTCTTTATCAAGAGTCTTTTTGCGTAGAATTATTCCTGTATCATGACTCCCTCTTGAATTTGAATAAGGTTAATATCTATTTCATCATTATCATAATTTAATTGTAATGTATTATGACTTCCCATATGTCCAATAATAGCATTTTTCCCAATGATCCCAAACAAAATTGTAATCTTGAGAACATTCTAATCCAAACACCATTCCATTTGGTAACACTTTTTATCCCCATTCATTCATCAATAATTCATATCACATTTTATCGAATGCTTATGATTTTTTAGAATTAAAAAACAAAAATTCCTCATTATATTCAGGGTCAGATGTTAACTCATAAACAACTATCATTACGTTCAATACTTTCATTCAAGAATTAAAATTATCTCCAATTACTTCTAATAGAAATCACAATATATTGGATTTCATTGAATGAATCATGATGATGATTTGAGTTCAATTCCTAATTATGATTATGTGTGTTTGAAAAATAACATCTCATTTTTTCAATAATAAACATTCATCATCTATTAAAAAAAATATACATCCAAAACTCAACATGGGCTTATCAATCTACCCATTTATGAAAGTTGTCACTACCAACGTTGATACCAGACTTTTAAAATAATTCCAACTGAAAAAAAAAGAAATGGTTCTATTTTAATATAAAACTATTTCATTTATATGTATTTTTTTCTCACCCTATTAGTTTTCTCACCATCTTAATATATAATCTACACCATAATGACAATAAAATTAAATCGGGCCATCATGAACAGTTCCCTTTTTTCGAGAGAACATACATACCAAATGAGTTTCTTCATACTATGAATTTAAATAACAAACAAAAGGTCTATGTAGTGAAGCCCAATGTCAAAAATAGTTACTAATCATGTTTATAAATGTTTTTAAATGAAAAAATGTCTATTAATATAATTTTCTTGATTCATTCAAATTTCAAATTTCATGGGTTAAGTATAAAAAGATTTTTGATGCTAAAATTATCATGAAATCATCGCAAAAAACATATTAGAATGTTCAGGTGTGTAAATAAAACATCAAAAAACTCATGTTTTTAACCTAATAACATATATATTCATTAATACTATGAGGTTTACGATTCAGATTTATTATTTCAACTCCTTCAATTCCATCTATGTTAGTAAAAAAACCAATATATTTGGAATAACATGGATCCGTTGTATGTTTTTTATATGAATATTTAAAATTGAGAGTTCTATATCAGTATTATAATTGACTTCATCTTATTTGAGTTTTCAATAGATATATTTCATTCCTTATGTTAAACCTTCTCAGATTTTTTGGAAAATCCTTTTCATCTGAAGAATATTTTGATAAGGATTCCATTCTCCATTCACATTATATATCCTTTTTGATATAGTGAGTTTGTAACAACATTTTCAAACCTTCCACTTATTCTCCCATGATATTTTAACAACATTTAGTATAATTTCCCTTATTTCTCACATCTCATGAATCTTTTCATAATTTTGATACCACAATATGTTGATTTCATTTTATTAACTTTTTGTAAATCATATGAATCCTTTTTTCCCCTTTACATTTCTGTATTTTTCTTCTTCTTGTGAAATTTTATCCATATAAACATTATTTGGACAAATTAATAAGAACAATTTCATTTAAAAATCTAAATGCTTCATTGTTTTCCAAATTTCTGAATACTCACCATTATTTACCTTCAATGTTGCTATTTTTGGATCCACATAGTAATTTGAAAATTTTGATCTTATTTTCTTTTCCTATTGTTTCATTGACACATTATAATTTTATTGGTAGAAATATTTTGTAATAAAATTAGTTTGAAGTGTTTCAGAAAACTACCCAATACCAATTTTATCATTTGAGTCGTGATTTTTTTGGACATGTAGTAAAATTGTTTACAATATGGTTGTTGTTTTTGTTGTTGTTGTTGTAAGTGTTTTATAATAAATCATGGATCACATTTTATCATATGTATACCTTTATATATAATTTCAATATTTTTAGGTGATATATATATTTTCAAAGGACAAGTTTTATAAATATTTCTTATCACCTTCTTTATATGTTTCTAATTTTACATGAATTTCCTTAGTTATGTTTATTACTATCATTATTATCTGACATTATCTCATAAGAAAATTATATTGTCTTAATGGAAACTCATTCATTCTTTTCTACACTAACATTCATAACATATATCATCTTTTCATAATTGGATATCTTTAAAATTATTTGTTTATATTCTTCATGTGGAGATTCGATCATGTTGACATTATCATTTCTAGTTGATAAATATTCATATTTTTTTGTTTGATTTCAATATCATCATTCTAAAAAGTAATTCTTTCAACATATTTCTTCAACATCTCTCTTTATTTATTTAGTTTATTCTTCTATTTAAGTGAAATCTAAAAACTTCTTATCAAAACCCATTACACCCCAATCATTTCATCATAATCATCCACAATTTTAGATTAATCACTTCCATTTCTTAATTCAATAAAAAAATTGTGTTGAAGATCATGTTTATAACCGAATGAAAAATTGTATTCCTTTCATCATCATAAAATACATTTAATATTCTAGTCATATGAAAATAATTCGTATATATTCATCCACTTAATTTTTTGAGATTTATCATCATCATCATTAGAATCAAACACTACCACTTTATACTAAGGAAAATTCTATGAATAATGCCTTTTCCATTTACAATTTAATATTTTAAGGTTATTTTCCATTTTCACTATTTTAATTTCTCAAAATTGTGGTCAAAAATTTTGTTGAAATATTCATATTTTTTCTCTCCTTATAAAATAGTTAATTAATCGGTAATTTTTTTACTTTTTAATTTTCTTTTTAAAAATTATTTTAATGAATTTTATTTATAAAAATTTTATTTAAATTCACTAAAATTATTTTTTTTCTTATTTAACAAGTGACCAGAGTACTATAAAAGTAAAAAAAATAGTTATTTAGGATATACTTCATCCAAATATGAATCTATAGAATCAAACTTATCATTAATAATTCTAAATATCATTTAAACAACATTTTTTTATTATTCTTTCTCAACAAGACATCTTATGGGGATAAAAATATTATTCACCCTTGTAATGAAGTCACCACCAATTCATACTCATCAATTTTTAGATCTTCAAACATAAACATACTTTAAATTAAATTTTCCCTCTTTAAATTCATATTCTGTTTCTATAATTTTTGAAATATCTCAAATTCCTTTAGAATTTAGGACTACCATTAATCTATGAAACTAATATTCAATTATTGATGAGAATAATGTATTTTAACTTATCCCTAATTCAAGATATTCTTTGTATAAGCATCAGTAAGGGGATTATTCTCAATAAGAGATGGAAATCCAGCTGTAGTAGATTCAAATTCATCATACCAAATAGAGATAACACGTCGATGCATTCTATCATTCAAGATATGATAGTTATTACAATTCAATACTATAATCCTATAATAGTTATTATAAATAATATTATACATTTTAAGAGATGGATATTTTAGATCGAACCACCTCTGATTCCAATTGTTTTTCATAAGTATGATTGAGAACATTAAGTAGTTTTTAGGTGATTTAGTGTTTCCTTTTTCTTTTATGAAAATGATTTTCTTAACATATTTAGTAAAAAATCTTAACCAATGAAAATTGTTAAGGTTACAATTTTCTCAAATAAAGCATCTAAATATCAAATTCCTTATGAATAAAATATAGTGAGAACGTATTAAAAAATATTTAAATGACATTGTACAAATTAAAATTTCCTTCTCATGTTATATTGATTCACATACCAATATTATTTAATTTTCTGATTTCCATAATAAAAATCCACAGGCATTAAAAATTTGTAAATAACTAGTATAAAAGTTTTAATAATTGATGGCCAACCCCCCCTAACTACCCTTTTTGGTTTACAAATTCTATATAATGTTATACAATACAGAAAAACAAAAAAACATTTTCAATAATGGGTAAGTATCAATAGTTAAAAACATCACATTTATTATCCTTTTATGATCCATATCAATAATTATTCACGTCTTCTTGAATTAAGGTGATTCAAGATTTACAAGAGTAAAATCATCAATAACATCAACAATTATTTATGGAACATTTTGGTCATGAAATATTCTCTCGAAACACTATTTGGAAAACATACTCAAGAAAATGTATGTCCAATATTTCAGAATTTGATAACCTCCATAATATGGTATTATTTTGATTTTACTTAGTCTGGTCCTACTACATTTCTCTCTTCTTCTATTTAGTAGTAAAACAATCAGTATCTCATAATTCTAGCATCTCATGGAACACGTTCTGATGAACCCCACATTTATTGATGTCACAGTGAAGGGATTACAATAATGAAAATTATCTAATGAATTGAAGTTCATTAGAAAAAAATCAAGGGATCACATTGAACCTCACTTTGATGGACACGTTCATATAGAACTTCATCTACACGAACCAAAAAAATGGAAACATAATACCTTACAAAAAAAGGATGTATCTCTCACAACATGTTTACAATTCATATATTTTCCATCACAAAAATATAATCCATAATTCTTTTATGTGATAATAGAATCGAAAGGGCTAGAAAAAAATTTACATCCCTCTAAATGAAATTTGTAACCTTTAATATCTCATTAATTTAAGTATTTATCTCTGAGTTCTCCAACTCCTCTCAATCCTTCTTGAAGTTTCTCAAATATTCTGAAATATAAAAAATATTTAGAATTATTCATGTTAACAAACAATTCATCATTTTGATTCTTTAATATGATTTTTCATTATGATTATTTATTAATATGGAGACATATATAGAATAGAATATGGAATAGTGCAATGAACTCTTTTAAATATTATAATCCTCTCATTTAGATGCTCTATGCCAACTTGTAAATTAATGTCATCAAAAATCATTCTCAATTATCTTATCATATTTCTCATTTTCTTCAATTCTTCAGACCATTGATTTCATGTCTGATGATTTTATCAGTATCAGTCCATATTTGAAGGATTGGACTTAGCTTTACTCTGATAAATGATATCCACACAAGTCATATGATCTTATGCATATTTTTTAGAAACAATTGGTAGATATTTTATTTTTCAATTGAGAAATTTGGAATAGAAAAAATTATGACTTATTATTTTTCATGATAAAATTGAAATACAATTAATAATTTCTCAAACATTAATCCCTTAATGAAACTCTAAATATGACATATTGAGACAAAAAATAATATTAATCAGGGTCATAATTCATTAATATGGATCTGTGGAATACCATGCCCATTGGACCGATTATAGTGTCTTCTAATTCAACAACTTATTTTCTTTTTCATAATATGACACACCATCATCATTTCCTAAATATTTATTTATTGTGGATTATTGTTTGGACTAATTACTAGAATATTTATAAATTCTTGTTCCTATCAAACATCATAGATAAAAAACAATTCAATGTTTGTTGATCTCACATTAACAGACTGTGACTAAAATTCATCAGCTTTATAAAAAAATTTATCTCACAAATTATTTCTTGTTCTATGAATCATCCATTAAAATGAATAAATTTAATAAGATCATCACTATAATATGAATTTAATTCGAATGTATTATAACTTCAAATAAATCAAATCACATATTACTTATCGATGACCCTCAATATGATTAGAATATATTTTTTTCCAAAAATAAAAACCATTCCAAATAGGAAATCTTCCCCCCATTTTATCATCAAGATTTTATCACATGTTTTATAAAATACATATAATATTTGATAATTAAAATACTTAAAAGCATTGTCAGATTGGGAGTCAAATGAAGAATATGACATAGATTGTCATTAAAATAAACCCATTCATTCTAGGCTAAATAATATATCTAAAACATTCTAATATAAATCCCAATATGATGGATAATATTTATTCACTCACAATGATGGGAAGAGTTTGATTCCTACTTACAATGAGATTTTTCTGAAAACGAAAACTTTTATTTTTCACAACATTAGATATTATTCATATATTAATATCAAATATATGCAAAACACAACATTAGAATTAAAGTAGACAAGAACATAGCCAAGTATTTAATAGTTTCACATTATTCACAATGATATACACATGAAAAAACATAGAAACCATATTTCAATTAATTACAATTACTTATTGAATATTACATAGATTTAGACAACAAAATTTAAAAATGAAATTAAATTTATTAAATAACCTTCTATAATAATACATCATATGTTTGACATTTAAACATGTGTTCCTAGTCATGATTTTAAACACACACAACATCCCATAAATCTTAACATAAAAAACATGGTGTTACATAAAAAAAATAAATCAATAATAACAGCTCAACTGATAAACACTATCATATACCCTAGTAAATAAACGTTCAATTTCACATGAGATGGTAAGAAAATTTGGGACTCCCCCGCCTAAGTTCTATACATATTATCTTTTTATAACTATTAACCAAAAAAATTCAATAATATAATAAATGAGAATAAAAATAGTAATACCTTATAGGATACAATATTGTATATACTAAACCAAATAACTATTTACAACTATTATTTTAGATGATCTCATGATCCTCCAGCCTTATAGAAGAGCATATTGACTCGAGGTAGGGGTCTAAATTATTTCATCTAAGACTATACCCTCAGTTAGAATAGTCATACACAAGTACCAAAACAAGTATTAGTAAACATCCTTGATTAATATAGTGTTAAAAAATAATTTTTAATAATTAGAATATAGGATATATTAATAAAATAATCCAAACAACACCGAATTCTTTATGGGAAACAATGTATGATAACCAATGGAAAAAACAGAAACATTGTTGAAATAATATGTATATTGTCTAGTCATTTCCACCATCCTCTATGATCTAACTTCCCATATCCTCATTTGAGGGCCCTGCTCCTTACCAAGATCCAAAAAAAGAAAATTGTACTTTCGTAGAGATGCTCATGAAGGGTGTGACTGTAAAAAAAATTATTAAATTCCAAATCATACATAATATAAGTATAAATATATATATACAATTTATATTCAGTTAGAGTAAGGTAAAAGCATAAATAAACAGTCATGTTTTGAGTCATCATGTACTAACTATTCTTACATCAACCCTGGATCAACATGATTTATAAAAATGTTATAAGGAAGTTCACAACTAACATTTTAATGAATTGGAACATGAAATAAGATCTCATATCAATAGAAAAAGATTATACAGTTTAATTAAAATCTATCACCTTTAAGGAACAACGTCACGGTTTCCATTATAGGTATGTCATGATTTATATACGTCCACTATGATAAAACCATTAGTGAAATCTATAATATATCATGTTCCCCCAATATTTTACTCATATTATATATATATATTTCACACAAATAAAACCAATATATTTCTATAAGGTTATTCACATTACTCCTGTCATCTATGAATTTGACATCATAGACTTCACTCCACTACACTGGAACTCCCACTCAATGGGGATTACAAGTTGATTTAGACCAACATACTAATTTGAATCCAAATGCATATTAAAACAGGAAAGGGTATCGTGGGATACAGACACAACAACATAGGAATCAATTCAAACATGTTTTTATGGTCTATAAATAAAAAATCATGCGAATAATTTCAGGAAATATTCTTTTGGATATGGACCCAGAAATGGATTTTCTGGTATTAAAAATTATATACAATTTCCATACAAATTTTATGTAATCAAAGCGTTAGTGTTCCAACATTAATTTCCATGATTCATCGCGGCATCACATCTAAGTACCCAAACTTATAGAACCAATCCCATTTAATAACAACATGTATTCATGAGTCGTGATTCAAGTATAAGAACGTGATAGGGAACCAAACTCAAATATTCATTCCAAATAAAAACCACCTAAAAAATGTATCTAGAATCAATTAATGGAGGTATAAAAATTATCTACATTTTATTTATAATAATTCAATTGAAAATAATTATCCATTACATCAAGATGGGAACTATATATCTCGTAATTTTTTACTTTAATATATGATTGATCATTAGAGATCAATAAGATTTTTTCTAAAATGTATGAATCAGGTTTTTTAGGAGTAAACAGAAGAATCAAATATTGAAATACCTTAGAGAGGGGAATGGATAAGAAAATTCAATCAAAAGTGGTCTCTAAGGTTCATTCTAGCTGGTGATGTCTGTATATATGGTAGAGAATAAAAAATTATTTGTTATATAATGTTAATGGGAAAATCCATAATTTTTAGTCTATCTGGTCACCATTGGGGCATATATGGTACTCAATGAATTTCTGGTTGTTTCACTGAGTAGCTTGAGGGAGATAGTTGACTGGTCAGTAGTTACTAGAAGAATCCATGGATATAAATTTATTCATAAGATTGATTATCACTCTTTAAAAATTATATATTGTTACCAATTACAATCATGATATACTCCCTCATCAACATGCTACTATGTGGTACTATACCAGCTATTCAGTTCACACTAGTAGCTCCATGTAGTTGGTAAGTGACACCATCTTCTTCTATTTAGATTCCTAGCCACCATACAAAACTATGATGCCTCAAAAACAAATATAAAAAATAAATTAAATTAATATACCTTATAAAATATGATGTTTTCACACCCCATGTCATTAAAGGGTATTAAATTTAAAATAAATTTTAATTTCTAATTTTGTTGTTGATTATTTTTTATAAATAAGATACGAAATGAGATGATGGTAGGTTTGGTGTTCTATGTGTATATTTTAAATTTTTTACAGATCTTTCTACATATTGAGTTTCTAAAGGAGCATTGGAGGAGGGAAAGGTGGTCAGTATGTCACAAAAAAAGGTACATTTATAAAAATAAAATTAGTTACGCATAATATATCTGTTGGTAAAAATAATTAATTCAAACAAATATTAAGCTTTGTCGATTTTTATTTTAAATTCAAAAAATGGTTTCTACTGAAAGGTATATCTATTTGTATTAACTGTATTGTACTAATAAATATTTTATTAGTAAATAAATATATTATCTTTTCTTATTTTTACTTACTTTTCCATTTTAACACATGAATATGTTATCAATACCTATTATTACCAAATAATATTTTACCATTATAAAAATTTGTTCCAAATAAATCATATTATAAAAAATGTTACACGGAAGTCTGAATAAATATATTTTTATATAAATAAGTATTTTTTAAAATAAATAAATATATATTTTTATGTGAATAAGTATTTTTTTAAATAAAAATACATATTTATACATTGACTTATGTGATTTTAAATGAAAAATATTAGTTTAAATTAATGGACAGTTACATACATACATATATTGAATTAGTAATTGTGGAAAAAATATTGGGTAATAGTGTCACAGTATAGGATCCATTATGAATATATTTTAATTTAAAAAAACCATATTATTAAAAATTACATAGGGTGTTGTTTGGGAATCTATTATAAATATTTTGTTAAAATAATTTCACGAAATATTTGAAAATGATAAATACAATGTCATTTAAAAATATTTTATTTTAGAATGAATTTAAAATATATTTTCAATAATAAAAAAATTTATGTAATAACATAAAATATGGGGTTAATGCTAATGTTTTGACTGCCCCACCGCATTCTTCCTCCTTCAACCCCAAGAGTTTTTCCTCCACCCCTCTTAGTCACTAGCATCCTCTATCCACACCCAACCCTATCACTTTTCAATATTCCCCCCTAAACAATCCATGCTTCCATGAATCTATTACCAGATTCGGGGGATTTAATTCACAATCACTATAAAATATTACAAGAATAAGACAATATCAAGGAGTATGATGATTTTTCTGGCATCTAGTCTGAATAATCTCCCCTTATTTTTTACAACATACTATTATTATGGGTATAATTGTAATTTATATATTAACATCGGTTGACATCCCATAAATTAGTTTCGATTTTTTTCCTTCTATTCCTCATAGATTGTTACATCAATAGCTTGATTAGAGGAAGGGGTCCACTCATTGATCCTCATTTCAGCGGTATTTAGCGTGATTTATGTTCATAAAAAATCAATTGGTTCATCTCATTTAAAATTATGGGACACTGAAATGGTATTGTTATTAGTCTATGGATATTCAAACCCAGTATTTGAGGACATCAAACCATTTTCTTGCAATTATATGTATGGATGTTTGGCCTAATAAAGTCAAATTTATTGAATTGACACAATCTTCATGAAAATGGGGGTTTTCATAATTATTGGGGTATTAAGAGTATTCATTAGTTCTTTTATTTCTTATAAAACAATCCAATATAGAGCATTATTGAAGAATAAGAAGGAATGCATTTCCATGTCTCCAATAATTATGGTGGATAATACCTTCATGGGTTTAGATTTATATTCTATTGGAACCATTAAAGTTCAAAAAATATTCATTCCATATATTCTAATACTCGAGAAGAAAATGTTATTTTATTACTGTAGAATCCTAATTTCAGGATTTTAAATAATCACCAACTAGTTTTTTCTTTTAAAGGTACTCACATCTTAAACAATTATGATGATGAATATAACCATATGGTCAAGTCCTATAGTTAGTGTTCAATTTTATTGAAGATGATTATGATAGGGGATTAGGAGGGAGTCAAAAAATATTTAAACAATGAAATCGATGGGTAATGGCATTATAATTTTGATAAAGATGTGAATTATCTCATGTATATACACTTTATGCAGGCCTTTCATTGCGTGGTGTTTTAGTTGCCTCACATGACGCATAACGATTTACACTATGTTCATTATTCATTTTTTTCTCTATGGACATTATTAATCTTGAGAGATATTTTTATTGGTTTCTTACTGTTACAAATTATTATAAAACCTAAACATTTCCTAGGGTTTTCCCATTGTGTTGACTAATATTGTTTGAAGCATATTCTAAAAATGAAAAATCACATATAGTTGATATTAGAACTACTTAAATGACATTTTATAATGAATTTATTTATGAAATTCTATAATAATGTTATTAAAACTTAATTCATGATTTTGGTGAGATAATGTTTCCAATGGATATAACAAGGGAAATAAATATGATCCTGCCAAATTGGGCATAGGGGTGTCATTTCATAATAATCATTTTCTATAGAAAGAGGGATAAAATTCTAGGATGGTGATATATATTAACATTTTCATTCCTAAAATATAACAATTGTTTGTTGAATTCTTTTTTGAGCATACAAAACATGATCTCCTAGCTTAAAATTACACGAGAACAAAAAAATTTTATAAAAAAGTATAAATTAAATCCATTTATATTCGAATCATAGTATTCTAAATAGAAATTAATAAATTAATTCGATAAATGTATATAATTTAATAATGACCATGAAAATTTATAATTACTTGTTGAATTTGTTGAAATTGATTTCTTATTATTAAAATTAATTTATAAATGGTTTTTGATGGGATGAAAGATAGAGTGTACGCTGAATTGAAAACCTATAATAACAAAAATGAGAGATTTTTTGGTGTGGTGAGCATAATGATTGAATTAACTCGTTCGACTAACATAATATTTTATCCATAAGAGGATGAAGAGTAATTGGTTTTCCATAATGCCATCACTGTGGACTTTTTATTTGAAGAGATATTGTAGATTACACCAGCACCATTAGTTAATATAACTAATTTTTTTGATTGAATAATTGATAATATGATTCTATTTTATTACAAAAATCATAAAATATTAATTTTGGAAATAAGATAGTGAAGTGGGACTTATCTCTTATATAAAATTGGTTATTTTATAATATTTATTACCGCAATCAGTCATGAACTCTAACCATTTATTTAGTGTTTTGAAATGTTTTTATATATTTTCTATAGTAAATAAAATGAGAACATGTCAAACATCATGTATGAAATATTGTTCTATTTTATCATGGTTGATTAAACAATTTGACTCATAAATGATAATAAATTTTCCAAGTTAATTCAATGGAGTAGTTGTTCACCTTGGAATAAAACACTCTGATATGTATGTCTTTTATTGGTTTTGAATTATATAAATTTTTTTCATGTTTCATTTTTTGGAAAATTATGAGATAAATTTAGTCCACCATATTAAGGATAACATCTAGTAGATATCTAGTTTAATAATTGAGCAATAAAGACATATTGTGACACCTTATTAATATTGTATGTCTACTATTGCTTTAAATGATGAAATATTAATTTGGTGGAAACATGCAATATAGAAATTCCTACTTAATCAGTTATATTCCCAATGGATTTCTACAAATATTTATAACTGATTATTAGTATATGTACATTAATTTTGGTTTTGAAACTTTTTATTTCTAATTTTTTAATGTGTGTGTTTAATTAATAGTGAATCCTAGCATGTTGTTCTAATTGTTTGAATCATGATTTTCCTATAAAACATATTCCCTACATTAGTATACATGATTTATTTATTATTGTGATTAATAATTTTGTTTGTATTTGTTGTGGACCCATTTAACTTGTGTAATATACTATGTTATTTTGGAGATGGTGTGGTCATCTTGAGGCCCATAGTTGAGCAGATATTTTATTATATGATATGTTTTCAAAATTTTGATTTTGATTTTTATGATAATAAGTAAAAAATTTTATTATTTTCAATCTCTAGTCAAGGTGGAAATCACATTTTTTGATAGGATATTGTTTTAGATTCTGTTTAAATCTTTTTGGATAAATGATTCCATTATTAGAGTCATTTTGTAGGGAATGATAAAAATTTATCAATCTGAAAATAAATTATTTTTACAATAATTTATTTATATTTTTGTTTCAATTCATGTATATATTTTGAATTTATTTTTTTGTTTGATTCTTGGTTGTTTGAGATGTAGCTATCATAGATTATGGGTATGTAATACTAGTGCCTTGTGGTTTCCTGCTAGTTTTTGTGCAGTCCCGGTTTGTTTCCATCAATCTAGGATGGGCTGGTACTTTAGATGCCATGATGGAACGGATTGGTTTGTGGGAGAGTTAACCCAAATTATTGGATGGTTCATTGGATTCTAGTGATAGAGATGGAACCTTGTAATGGAAGGGTTGTTGCTGCACTAGGATGGCTTGTATGGGTTACTGGTGCTACTTACACATTATTAGAGTGAGACCTATCTTGATGGCACGGATGAGCCGAGGGTTGGCATTGTGTCGGTGGGGTATGATTGATACTATTGTATTAAATTGCATTATTAGTATAATTATTATATCTTATAAGTCTTAATATTTGTTAAAGTCATCTGTAATTTAATAAATAAATTAGAGGTATTATATATGATAAATAAATAAATTTAATATGAAATTTTACTAGAAATAAAAATTCTCGATTTTTATTCTTGTGTAATTTTTAAAAATATAGTATATTTTGGTAGTATTAATATTAATAAAAAACATTTTCATTAGAGCTGGTTGTAAAGCACATTAACCAATATATATATTGTATGTTTTTATAATAATAATTGTAACATATCTATTTTATTTTTTGAAAAAAATTTACAATAATGTTTTTACGAAATTTTTAGTGATAATGGCATATATTTTTCAAAATGGTTTAACAAAAGAAATTGTACTTTTACAAACTGATATGCCCCAATATTAAAAAATGAAATATTTTTTTGTGATTTGCGAGGCAGTAGCTGCAAAAAAAAATTCCATGATGTTAGGCTTTACGAAATAAATGATTGTGGATTGGTTCAAGGTATCATTGAATATGGTTCATAGCATAAACATTAAATTTAAACTGTATAATTTGCTGAAAATATTTTTGAATGGCGTCCAGTTTCCTTTTACATGGAAATTGGCCATACATGATATAGATGGAAAACCAACTCTCCCTCTATATTTGGTTTCACCTTTAGGATGTGATATTTTGTCGAATTTTTTGGTTAATCCTAAAAATTATTATATTTCATTCTTCAATATTGTTGTATACATTGAGTTATTATAATTTTTTTGGGGTTTTTAATCCCAGAAAATGAAGTTGGAACATACCTCATTTTATTAGGATTTTTTGGGGCTTTTATATAGGAGGAGTTGAGGCCATTTATGCTAACCTTCACATGTCAAGTGGGATGAGGTATATTGTTTCATTGTTTTATTTGTGTTTTTTTGGAAAAAATTACATTTTTATTGAAGTTTATTTACTATTTCATGATAAATGATTCTCATATATTGAAGTTCAATGTATTCTACTATGGACTTGGAGAGGGATTTGTTATTATTTAGTTAAATGTGGTCGAGTGGTGAATTTTTAGATTATTGTTTCTAATCCATTTAAATTGTAAATTTATATATCATTAATTTCATTGACAAGTAATTAATTAATGGTTATTATTTTAAGGGAATTATGGTCTCACCACTAAGTGCGCAAAACCCCATAAAATTGAATATAAACTATCTTATTTAATTTATTTTATTTTCCACGAATAAATGTGTGAATATTCATGATAGATCCATTGCCACTAGTTTCAATACAACTTCCATAGATGGATAAGCCATTAGATATGATTATTTTCCATGAGAAATTTTTACACTAAGTGATGTTGAAAAAATGAAGAGAACATGGTGTAGTGGCCATAGTAGTGTAACCCATAAAGATCTCCATGAAATAATTAGCGACGGGTTGATATAGATAGCCTATTAATTGGCCATGTGGGGACCTTGAGAGGTTTTTTTCCTTGTTTACATGTGATGTACGAGTTTGTGAGTGTTACTCCCCCACCTATATTTGATTACCTATATGGGATTATTTGAGTAGGCTATTGGATGGGATGGGTGTTTAGGACAAGTTAGCATGTCATGGAGATGAAATTGGCTATAAGTTATCTCCCTTGTGATATTTTTTATGGGGCAAATGAGATATAATTAAGTCATTATCTATATTTATAGATTTTATTACACACACAGGAATGTGATACCAAAGTAGAGTTTTTGAGGAATGGGAACCCATCATGGTTTTCTATGTTTTTAGGTTTTTGAAGACCCTAGAGGGTAATCTTGTAGATTATTGACCACAAATATGCTCTTTAGGGGAAATGAGAATATGACTATACGTTTCACATTAGATTCAAAATATATGATGATCTATATTATAATTTAGTGATCAGGATCGTACATAAATCCCACTATTGGATAACAAGATTCATGGGATTCCCAAAGAAATTTCATAATATATAGATACTGAGGATGATACATATACTGTTGGATTTCACCGAATTCCTAGGAATAATCATAATGGCCTAATTCATGAACACATAATAACCATGAATTCCAATTAATCATCTATGTAGATTTATATTATAAATTTCATTGGATTTCTTAAATCGATTTTGAAAATGACTTTCCTAAACATTGTTTTACATATAATACAAGGAATCTAGTTTTACGATTTAAATTCATATAAATTTGATTTCATATGATTCCTATGAATCATCAACAATACATAAGATGTGTGATTTATCTAGATTTTGGGGAATTAATTGATGATCCTGACACTAAAAAATTGGATTACCATGGATTCATTGGAATTCACCATAGATCATGTAAAAAATATAATTAATAGGATTCTTCTGAAATAGTTTATTCATGTTATCAGTAGATTTCATATGATGTAATACAGGGTTTCATCCTTTTTCAAAATATAGATAGTAATAATTACATTACATTCTTGGATAGTTCTCAGAAATAAATGAAGAATGTATCATTTGGTCTTGTCTATTACACTGGACATCAGAATCCAAAATAAATATTTATCTACAATTATAAGGTACATTACAAATTTCTTAAGCACATAGCAGGTAAAAAAGTCATTACCAATAATTTATCAGATGATATTTGTGGTTATTTACTAATATATTAACACAACATTCTTTGGAATTCATAACGTTTGGGTAACTATAGAGGTCTAAATGTTCTCATGTTAATTTTTGGAAAAGGCATAGTATTTTGTGATTAGGAACGATAGCTCAAATGGGAAAATATAATTGGATGAGTTGTGGTTGACAGATTCCACAGATCCTCTTATATATTTATTTTATTCATCTACTATTTCATATATGTGGTTTTACGGATGGTCGGTGTGTTAGTTAGTATGTAATTATACTTCATGATAATCATATTTCAAGAATGAAAATTTTTTATTTCACATATATACTATAATACTTATTATTATGGATGATGTTAGGTTTATTTTACCATTATATTTCAATTTTATATGGTGTTATAGTATCCCCATTATACTACACTAGATCCCTGCAATGATTCAGAAGCATATGGAATACATGGGGGTTTTCATGAGGTCCCAGTGGTGACTCTCCCATTTTTTCCGTTTAGAACTGGCCACATATTGAGGTAAATAAGATAGATAGACTCCATGGTGAATCTCACAAACCTCTCCCTAAATACTATTAATGGGGTTTGAATAAATAACTCAACCTCAAAGATCCATGTAAAACTAGATCGTGACCTAATATAACTTCTAAAATTGATTAATAACCAATACTAGCCACCCCATGTTTTATAACATAGTTTATAATTTTCTATATAATGACCCCTAAAATAGATAACCACCAAACCATATAAATGTTTGTCCAATCCATGATGTAAATGGACAGAACATGATAGAAATTAACATAACATAAACCAAACACTCAAAAAATAAAAAACTATATAAACAAAGGTAAGAAACAAATAATCCACTCACCATATTGTAACATAACCAACCATGTTTCATCATCTCCCCATACTCTATAATTACATCTCTTGAAAGACCTCCACTGTACTAATATTTTCGGTGATACATCCAATTAACTGAATAAAATAATGGAATTGATTAATAAGAACCAAGACCTGATTTCATACCTCTCAAATGATTTGATCCACAAAAATTTAAAAACTATTTTAATGAAATAAACAGATGGTGAATGGAAACATTCCCCATGAGACACCTCCTGGGGATCTCTTCTTTAAAGTATTGCAACCAACTCAAAATAATGATTGATCATGTAATCATTCAATATAATTTATTTCATAAATAAAAATTATATATATATATATATCATCTCAAAAATGCCAACCGAAAAAACATCAAGATATAGATCATAGATATATGACTCACTTTTCTTTATACACTGTTCCAAAAAACTATTCATCAATTGGACTTGATCCCAAAATGAAACACACCCACACCACCACTTCTTGTACTTATTTTTACCTCAATGGGTCATTCATCATATGTAACATCATCATCAACATCCAATAATAATTATTCTCTTATGTTTGTATCATCATGAAGAAACTAATAAATCCATGATATATGAATTAAAAAACAAAAATGGTCTATAGGAATGAATTTTTCTATCTCTATTTAATAGCTCTAGCAAGATCTAACACCTCAAAAGTCACAATATCCCATTGTAAAAGCATACTCCCCTGACAAAAAGTTAGTTACACATGATGAGGAGATATCATTATGAATATATAATCTCTAATTTCTAACTCTATATACTTCATTAAATGATAAAATGTTTAATTATGATGATTCTTAGTGGCCATCATTATTTTATTCTCCATGAATTTGATCTTTATGACATAATAATGGACATCAATTCCATAATTTCTCAATATTCGTGAATCTAAAATATTTTTAGTGGAGATCTGATATTTTTTAGACACTATTATATATGAACTGATGTTGGGGATTTTATTCCCTCTGCATGAGTCATAGAAAAATAGGATTATGTTGAATTTCATTTTTAAAAAGGTAATACAAGTGATGGAGTCCCAAAATTTTTACACAATGTCATTAGTGAAAGGATAATATAGATTAAATTCCCTCATTCTACTAAAATATATATTTTATCTAATGTATTAATCCCCTAAATGGATGAACTTATATCTATAATATATTTCACCATTGGATTTGACTTACATAGAGGAGACATGGAATTAGGTGTCACAATTTTTTCCATCCATGATCATCATGGAATTAGATTGACCATATAAAACTGATGATTTTTTATGATTATAACTAATATATCAACTCCTTAAAAAGATAAATACATTATTGATACTGGATTGTTTCATAAATAATCAAAAAATATAGAATAGTCACATTATGTTCAATTTCACATGGAAAAAAGTTTCCCCATAAAAGAAGAGGATTATCCTACCAAGGGATGGATATCGAATAACCCATAGACATTCCAAGGATGAGGACCATTTATTTATTATAATAATGTGATAACCAATGCTATCAATACTAGTGGATCATGTGGATAAAAATTTCATGGGTTTTAGAAAAAATAAAATATATCCTTTTTGATGAAAATATCATAAAAGATTTAGTTGGATTATGGTATGAAGTAACTTTGATGTTCATGATGAATATATTCTTCATTCCCTATATTTTTAGTTAGACTATCCTTGAGGTTTCTTCTTTCAATGTTCTTCTTTGTTGAACAAATTTTCTTACCTAGTTTCTATTTGAAAGGAACAATATTGATAGTGGGTCTCTCATCAACCCTCAATATACTATGACTTCTTTGATAATCCACCGATCAAAACCTAAGGATAATATTCTTCATTTCATGTTTCTTCATGGTTATTGGAGGAAAAATCTATTGTATCCATTTCTTCTTTATCCTCCATTTATCTCCAATGTTATTATGGAGTCCCATATGAATATGTAAGAATCGTTTCATTTCAAAAGTATGTGGGATTAATGCCACTAGTTATTATATAATAAAACATTTCATTTTTCATGATTGATAGGTAATTGATTACATAACCCAAATTCCAAGTGTTTGAAGTCAATTACATGTGGTTTTGTGATTCCACCCGTCACATGGTTTTTACTTCCATCTTGCACCACAGTGCCTTAATGTTTCTCACATCTTTATAATAGAGATCCCAATATAGTTTTAGGCGTCTTTTTCTATCCATTTATGTCACATAGTCATGCCCATCATGTTATAGAACCTTTTTTGTGTCATGATCCTCGGTGAAAATTCCTCCAATACTACAGATACTAGGGTTTACACCTTAGTTGATGTAGGGTTGTTAGAGATCCTTTAAAACAAGAATAGAACCATAATAATAAAATTATGTATATTATAAAATATATTACATGACGAATATTTATAATAATATTTGTTATTAATAACTAAAGTTTATTATATTAAATATATATTAGTAATGAAGTATAACTATGATAATTAATAAATTGTTATTATATTTATTATAGGTAGATGGTATTACATGAAACTAGAAAACACAAATACATAGACCCCATAGAGGGTCGTGCCTCATCCTACCCCATATAAAATGAATAGGGTAATGACATGGTTTTGGATTTAAGTTGAATAGGAAACCATGTTTTTACTTTCTACCCAATATGCATTCATGCCACACATGTTCTATGTTTATTGTGCATCTTGGAAATTAGAAGTTTTATTACAGTAAAATAGTTTTAGTTGTTGATTAAGGAAAAATTATTTTGGGGTATGGAAACTAATTAATATAATATGTAATATAGTATTAGTGTTAATATATTTTGTCTTTGGTGGATAGTTATGTTCATCATGTTTGAGTAGCTAAAAGATAGTATTTTGATTTCTAGAACTATGAATGAAATGAAAAATTTAATAATCATGTTAAGAAGAAAGTTATAAAGTCATTTTTTTGATACCATTTTCAATTTTATCATGGTATAAAAATTAATCATATTTAATTTAATTAATTATAATGGGTAATTTCAACAATGTATCCCCATTTCACAATTTATTGAATGATTATGTTAATAATAGCCTAATAGTTTCTATTAATTAGTCTACCAAGATTGTAATATGTGAATGACATAAAAAATCAAACATATTTGTTATAGGTAGTACCCAACCCTATATTTTGGATCCCATCTAAACCATGTATTACCAATAGATGTTCCTAATGTGTTATCAATCCATAATAACTCACTATATAATGTATTATCATACAATTTATATGATCTAAAACCATGAGAAGGGACAATATGGATCATTTTCCAATGTAATAAATAATATTTGATAATTAATTTTAAAATAATATAATTCAATATTAATCCTCAAACCAAATATTGGAATCAATGAACAATAGAGATTCATCATTTCCATTGAAATATCATAGAATCCAACATCAAAAAAGGGATTCATTCACATCTCTAATCACAAATGCTTTATAACCCACTATTATATATTGAATAAATAACAGAAAATTGTATTGTCATATTAAAAGTAAATATAATATTAAGAAACAAGAGGAAATCCTAGGTAGTATGTCGATATTCTCTAGCTGAGTGTTCTATAATACTCCTCTCCCAACACCCTATATACATAATGGATTAAACTATTTTTTATTATGAAAATATACCTCTACTTTTTTTCTATAAGACCCCAATTTATGACATTAATATTCTTTTATATTCCCTTTAATTAATTTTGTAAAAGATTCTATGTTTCCACTCGGATAAATTCAATAGAACAATAACTCCATAAAACCTATGAAATTAAAAATATTTATCTATTATGACCTGGAATCCTGTGTTATATTATTTAATGAATTTTTATTTTCACACTAATTTTTTTTGTGCCAATTCCACATGTACATTTTTATATGTAATGTGAATATGAATTTTCAAATGAGTATTTCCATGTCACAATGTCTCCTCAGGTATTTTTTGGGATATCCTAACATGCACGGATCAGAATAAACACATCATTGACTTCATGTTAAGTGAAACTCATGAATTTCCTTCTTGTTAACTATTAATATTTTTGTTGAAATATATATTTTTATTTACAAATTATAATTATCCTGTTGAAAATATATATTTATGTTAGGTTTCTTATATGACTACCCTGAGGCCACAATACCTTCACAAATAGAATAAAGATAATTTTTGAGTATTTTCTTCAACATTGTATCTAAAATATCAATTTACATAATTTTGTTTTTTCCCAAGATTCCATTGGTTTTTATTGGATTTGTCCCACCTCATTCACTATAACAAGATTCATGTTGGCATGTTGGGGATGTGAGATAACAAATCCATCCCTAAATTCATCATGCTTATATTATTCATAGAGAAAAAATTCTTGAGATTAACCCATAATTTATACTAGGTGATTGATATGCTACACCATGAGTTGACATAGAGGTAAGTTCATGGTAGAATGAAATGATAGTGTCTTGATGGTAGCATCATGAAGAAAGAATTCCAACCGAATAATGGCTCAAGGTACCATAGGAAGGTGGCCACCAGAGAGTAGAATTGAATCAAAATTACGTAATCATAATACCTATCACATAGTTGAAATTCCCAATTAGATATTTTGGGTAATTGGTTGTATAAACTGACAATAAGAATTTGGGGACAACATCTCTATATTAGAAAGAAATTGTGGTAGCTAAATGGAAAGATCCAATCGATGAAAATTAATAAATATCACATCTATGATAATTGAAGAATATAAATGGTAGAAAGTAGTTGAAAAAGTCCTTTCACTAAAAAATTATTACATATAATGGTAGAAGGTGTGGGTAGAACAATGAGGTATAAATAGTTTTCTACATATGATTGCCAAACCTATCTGGCCAATGAAATACTAAGGAGTTCCCTACGTCATAGTGTCTTTTTGGCTCCATCCTGATCCATGTAGTGGTATCCATTCTATTTCTTATGATTATAGGTTACTGTATTATATTGATAGATAATGGTATTGGAGGTGTAGAAGTGTCAAAGGTGGAGGAACATGATTTAAGGTAATTATGGAATCATATCTATAAGTGGAATTGTGGCTTAATACCTTCACATAACGTATCTATGTTTTTTTTTTGGAAGACACAACATCAAATATTTGACCTCATCACCAACATCCTAGAATGTAATATTAGGGATAATATGTCATTTCACTTACAAACCTCATATTTAGGGTCCTTTTCCCACACAAATGTTCCCTATGTGTATTTTCCCATGCAATGTGTGCACTACATGTGATCACCCATTCAACTTCATGTCCATTTGTGGTCATGTAAGATTCATTAGGTATTTTTCCACCTATAAGTCATTTTTAACTAAGGATATGTTTTTTACAAAATACAACCAACCCTTATGAAAACTCAAAAAACAAATTCATTTTAATTTTAAAATTATTGATCCTTTCAAAATATATTTTATTTTATTTTATAATGATTAAAATTCAAAATTAAAAATTACCCACAAACTAATTAATTAATATATAATTTCTATAAATCATAAAAATATAAATAATTCAAATATAATTTCTGATTGTAAAAATTATGGGTATCTAATACGCAATAGATAAACTTTTTCTTTTAATCAATAATTAAACATCAATAATAATGTGAAAAGGCCATTCATTCTCCCACTATTCAAATGTCTACGTAATAACATAAAATTACTATAAATTGATAAATAAAACATTAAAGAAGAACATATTGTGTTTTTAATGCTTCACATTATAAAAAAGCAATCATCCCATGTATTTTACTCTTTCCATTTGGAACAAGAAATTTCTTCTTCATCATTCCATTCATGTGCCCCAATTTATTAATATTATTCATGAAAATTTTTGAATTATCACATAATTTATTTTACATATATCATCACTCATTTTACATATTGAGTAGGATCATTTCTCATTCTATGAGTGAATACTCCTTTACTATACAATTTTAAGGATCATGAAATCTCCGCCTCTTATATATATAAGTCAAAAATAACAATGAGGAAATAGTATATTGATCATGACTCTGAGGATTTAAGTTGGTGTGTAATGATGTTAAAAAAATAATGGTAAAAGATTTGGTTTATCTATATTTAATATTTCATAATATTAAATATCAAATTGTAATAAAAATAATACCATTAAATTAAAAAAAATCTACTTCCAATGAAATCTGTGTAAATGTCATGTTGGAATATATTTAATGAATGATATACACTGTCAAGATTTTTTATCTAAAATAATTGTTTCTTTTCCAAATTAATTTTCATTTATTTTTTAAAATTAATAATAATTACATTTTGGGATAGAACCATAGATCCACCACATAACCTTATATGATACAATCTTCTATAAGATAACGATGATTTTTTTTCTCTTAATCTTAACCTTTTCTTCAATTTTTATTTTATTCAAATATTTTTTTGAAGAGGTGTATAAATGGAAAAAATGAATCGAATGAAATTAATCGTCCTCAAATAAGAAACAATGTACCCCCTAATATATTTCGTTAAATGTAATTCATCACATCCTCCATGACTTCTCTTACCCATGTAATTTGATTTAAAATATCTTCAAAAATAAATAGTGTTTGGTTTGAGTGGATATAATTATATTATAATGTTTCTCTTTCATAACTAGTCCATCCATTCCATAATTTGAAATCCAAGGAAAAATATAAAAGGTTCCCTTGATGAAATGGATAAATAAAAATAATTGCTCAATTATATTAACTGTGACATTGTCTAATCATATCTTTGACAAGCATCCTGACAAGTACTATTATGTGGATGTTCAATTGTCTTTAAAAAAATTTCTTGAGATGGTAATAGAATTTTATAATACAACTATTACTATCAAAAAGAGAACCTAAAATTTGGTGAAATCACTCAGCATATTACATAAAAAACGAAATTAAATGTTTTCATAAATTCCTTGTCCAAAAATGATATAGAAACAAAATTTACTTGAATCAATAAATTCATTTCAATAATAATTATACAGTATCACATACTAGGATTTCATATAATTATTCAATCCCCCAATATTACTCATTAAATATAATTAAAATAGAGATATAAAACATTGAATCATAATATTCCTAAGAAATCATGTATGTCCCGTTGATTTGTAAAGAAAAATGTATAAGTGTTGGAATGTAATTATTCATTATAGCTCAATAATGATTGTTGAAAAAGTTAGTGAATCAAAAAAGATAATAGAAATAATATGAACTCCACTTGGCACATTAATATCATTTTATATTTTTCTCCTTACAATTTTTTTAGACATCCTATTTCATTTCGTGACAGTCCTGTAGAAATAAAACCATAGGAAAAAGTATAAGGAACATTTCATTTGTTGTTCAAGTAGAAAAGATTAAAAGGACTCTACAAAATGAACTCCAAAATGAAAAAGAAATAATTAAAATTCCAGTTTCTTCAAAGAATAACATCTATATAACATCATTTTCTCAACTTAAACAAATACACAGTGATCAATAGTGTTTTGAGAAGTGTGATGTCCATCAATATTTATTGGAGTATATTGTCACTGTACTTATTCAAAATGATCCCTATTGAAGTAAATAGGTTTCAATACAATTATATCTAATATTGATATACATAAGTGATAATTAATTAACAATCCCTCCAAGAATGTTGTTTACATTATGTTATCTTTTTTGGGAATTTCATAACAATACATAGTCTCTAGTATGGAATATTTTTTTAATCAACATGTCAGGAGGCACTCAACTTCATTCATTATAAATTTTTAAATTATCAAAAGCATATATATAAATTTATTTCATATCATAATATTAAAAATTACGTTAATTCCTATCACTTTAAAAGTATAAATTCATTTCATTTAAACTCTAATATACTTCATTCTTAAAATACAGAGGTAGGTGAATGTTGTTTTCATAAATTGACTAGTAAGGGGTCATTTAAATGGGATTCATGAATGATAATTTATAGGCCCATATTGTGTATTGAAAACAATGTCTCCAATCTAACTAGTTGGTATTAAGTATTTTCTTGAATACATTTTAATTCTATATTAGACACTACATCATGGACATATGTCTTATTATGGTTGTGTGTATATTTCATAGAATGCATACTATACATATTGAATATAAAAATTATATAAATTTTGATAATGTGATACCCGTAGAAAATGATTATGTATCTTTCCACTATAAAACAATAAAATATTATGGACCTAAAAAATTATAGAAAATTTTCATAGTATCATTTTTAGTGGATTTAGATTCTACCCACATTGAGACATAATAAAACAAGATGAATATAAGAATTTACAACTAACGTGGGAAAGGGTCTCGTAATTAAAACGATGAAAAAATTTAAAATTTTATAAAATATAATGGTTTATTTTTTATATCATTTATTTTTGATCATTTTATATAAAACTATAATTTTTCACCCTTATTTCAAAACTTATTTCCACCCTTGAAAAAGGTGGACCAATATATACTAAATAAACTATATTTATTATAGTCATATATTTAAGAATTATCGTCCATATCCTAGTCCATGAAAGAATCTAAAAATATATTAAATTCAACATACAACAAAACTAAATATGTTTTTAATTATTCCACATTTTACAAAGGAATAGATCCTCTCAAATATAAAATATACATTAAGATTTGTTCTTTGGATTTTGATGGGAGTTAAGATGATATTATATATATGATATTTTAGTATAATTCACTATGTTTATATACCATTTTATTTGACCTTGTATAATATAATATTTTCATCCAAATCTATTTTCAAACAGTTGGTAATGATACAGAACATTTTTGGTAGTGTTTTTTGGGAGGTTTACATAAGTGGTCAACCATATGATATTCACCTCCGTAATTAAATATAATTTCCGTGTTTATCTATTATCAAATTTATCAATCATTTTAAATTCCTTAGATTTTCATATTCTTTATAAATTATGTTCCTAAGAACTACATGATAAGAAAAATATAGTTAGTTCCATGAAATATGATCTGTATTTTTCATATAAAAAACAACTATAGGAATCTCCTTTTTCATGATGGTGTATTGGAGCTATATATAATCAATTATTCTCAAGTAATAATAAAGAAAATATGGTATTCCTTATTATAATATAATGAGATATAGTGATTTCCCAACAACATTGTTTAATGAATTATGTGGTTACAAAAATTCATGTAACCAATTTAGTTGGTTCATTATTGGTCAGGTTACGAGCCTTGTCTTCATCTCTTCAAAACCATACATAAATTAAATATTAAAATCAAACCCAGCTTATTGTAAAAAAATCAAAAAAGTAAATCGAGGTAACCACTTATAAATATAGAATTTAGTAAATATAAGAAAACACAGAATATTATTATTTTATGATGAATTCAATAGACTCATTAGATTAATCACAATTTACCTATTCCTTTTAATCGACAATAATATTTATAGAATTTGTTTAATTATAGAAAAACACGTGTTTGATTGATTTTTCAAAAGAAAATTTCTTTTATATGGATTATAAATCTTGTAGAATACATATATCTTCAATTGGTTTACTACTTCTATCATTTGAGAGTGAAAAAATAAATTGGTTATCATAAGGGTTCCTCATTAGGCTGAAAATACAAATGAATATATTGTTGTCTCCAAATATCATGGCATGGGTTCACTTATACACATTGAATTTTGTATTTTTCATCTTCACATATTGATTCCCAAGAATATCAAGATAGTGTTATAGTTCACTTTCCTTATAAATGACAATCATGTGTAAATCATCAAGGAATATCAAGACATTTACTCCAACTATAATATATTCAAATCCTCCTTATAAAAACATGAGTATTTTTTCAATACTAACAAGTACTTTGGTAGGATTATGATATTTTCTCAACTAATATATAATCATAGATTATGGAATATAATTTATTTGGCATACTAAAACATAAAAAGTATAATAAATTTTAAAAATAAAATTTTTCATAGAATAATGAAAGCCATTGGATCCTAAAATTTGGTGGGTATAATAATTGTGATAAAAGGGAAAAAAATATTCTCAAACTAATCCAATAATACCCATTATGTCATCATTTTTAGTTAAATTATCCTTCATAAATTTTCAATATATTATAATATTATTGATATAATTAAGAATGGGTATCTTTATATCATCTTTCTATAATGTTCCAATAATACCCCATAAAACTTCATCTTCTTCGATAATCATTGACTTTTTCATTCTAGGTGGGACGGAAATGGATGATAGTTCTTATAACATATTTTACTTTCAATGAGTGTTACAATTATTTTATTCTTATACCATAAAACCATATATTTTTATTTACATTTATCATCATATTTATCTTCTTGTTTAGTTATATTTTAATGATTCTATCCATAATTTCTATCTTTTCATTCATCAATACCTAGTTTATTTTTTTAGGGCTAATGTGTTTGAATCTCTAGGAAGTTTCTTTTTGTTTTCATGATAACATTATCTATTAGATTTTGTACTATTTGGGTGTTAAATTTTACTTGGTTTTGTTTATATAATATCTACCATTCTAGTTAATTATTTTATTATACTATCTATTTTATCATACATCACATAAAACTATAATTATAGTTTATGGATTACAAATACTGCTAAATTTGTCTAGGGATGAACATTGATCATTCTAGGAGAATGCTTTGGATTATAGGGTTGATAGAGGTAGGTCAGTTTCAGGGATGTTGGCATGCTAGTTGGTTTCGGAATTCTTGTTACTAGAATAAGGGGGTTGATTTAAGTGTTGGTTCAAAAAGGAGATCTAGAACTATCATATTGAATTTTCAATAGGGATTTCCTTTTTTATTTAATTATTCCATGGATCAAATGGATGGAATTTACTTGGTTATAAAGATATTGGAAACTCACCACCGAATGTGTGTTAGTAAAATAGTTAATGTATTTATTTAGTGAAAAGAAAAAATGTCATCCTTGAGGTGGTTCTTTTGTTCACTCAGTATTTTCATATCCATCGTTATTACATTGTTTGTAAATCGATCTTGGGTTTCTTCAAGAAAACTATATGTGTTACTAGTTTTTATATCATGATTTTCCCTTGTAATCATACCTCTTATTATGAATTTTAATTAATTTTTTATGATATTCTCAATGAAGTTCAGGTCTAGCAAAACTGAATTGTAAATTTGTGATTTTATAGGACTCATCCTTGAGAGTCCTATAATTATCTATTTGTCAATGATATAATAACACAATGAAATATTTTCCCTCATCATAGATATGTTGAAAATGGGACATAGGTTCTTGAATATTTCAAAGATCACATAAAAATCATCCTCAGACTATGTTTAGATTCTGTATAGATGTTTCTAGATCACTATAATTTGTGAGGATAGTAAAAATCAACAGATAAATCATCTTATTATGTTATCTGATTCAAAAATATCTCCTATTTTTAGATCTTACAACCACTCATTAAAATCCATTTCATTTGAGAATTGTAACAAACTTCAAATGACTCTCTATTTACACCCCGAAGATTGAAACATAATAAAATTATTTGTATTCTAGTAAATTTATATTTGTATATTCACCTTAAATACATTGAAAATTATGTAGTACTTATATCATTTAATTTGAAGAAAAAAATTTCTACTATTGGCATTTTTTATTGTTAGTGAAGTGTTGTGTGCAATGGTCTCTTGATATTTGATTTAGGGTAATCACAAACACTTTGGGTTCTGACTGAAAAAATTTAAGTGTCAATTTAGTTATCAAGATATTATACTAAATGTAAGTATGAACCTAAATTTTCTCATGTCAATTTATTTTAGTCCTTAACATCTATGGATATAGCAGAAATATTTCTTTATTTTCTATCATTTTCATGAAATTTTTAAAGTTATATTTTCACTACATCCTTTTTTATGGTGTGAGGTTTTGAAAAACACTTATTATGGTGTGTGGAAGAAGATATTTACCCAGGGATTTGTAATGAATGTGTTTTATTAGGATTTCTTTATAGAGTATTTCTAAAAATATAGTTGTTAGGTATCAATTACTACTTTTAATGATATCATGGTTTGGTATAATAGACTTATTTATCTTGTTAATTAATGTGTTATTGGTTCAATAATATCTTCCCCTATTAACCCTTAATTAATTTATTATTGTGAGACTATCCTAAAAATTAGTTTATTTGTTTTTCCTTACATTTAATGAGTGAAATAATAACAAGTTACACACAATTAACCTAGGAACTATGATATTTGGTATTCTAATTCTAATGTATAACTTGTATAACCATTTCACCTTATTCATGTGTTAGTAATCAATTAACACATAATGCATGGACATAGATAATTCAATCTATATGATCTAAAACCAATTAGATTAATATAGTCCATTCATTCCAATGGTAATAAATAATATTTTATAATTTATTTTAACACAATAACATTTATCGTTAAATTCTAACCATGTATTGAAATCACCCAATAATATAGATGTTTTATTTTCATTAAATTATAGTAGAATCAAGAAAAATATGATTATTGTCTTTCGTACCCATATCATCTAAGATTTATATCTCTATATTAATTGTAATAAAGTTATTGGAAGAGTATATGACATATTTGAAATATATATAAAAATAATGTATTGAAAATCATGTGTAATAGGTTATTCTTCAACAAAAAATCTACCACAATCCTTATCCCATGATCCACCAACCCCCCCCCCCCCCCCCCAACACACACGCAAAACAACTTCTCAATAAATATATAGAAAAATTATGTCCCTAAATACCATCCATAAAATAATTAATTCCACACTTTCATATCAGAGAAAAATATTTTTCTCTTTGAAATCCGTCAATGCTTTTATATTTCCAATCAATAGACATCATGTGATTATAAAAACATCATGAATATAAATTATAAACATATTTATCTGTCATGGAATGGGGTGATGTGTTATTTTATTATTATAATTTTATATAAAACATTCATATAGTGAACATGACGTCTCCATGTGGAAATTTATTGGATCCATGACATGTATTCGCCAGGTTAGAATTTTCAAGTCCGAAAATTTACTCACACATTATATGGGAATGGCACATGTACATGCATCAATAAAAAGATTCTATGATCAACGTATGATGTGTAACTTGTGAATATTCTTCATGGTTACTAATAAATTATTGGTTGATGTACCTTTTGGTTAATATATAACTATTATCAATATTCTATTATCTCTAGTTATTAAAAATAAATATTTAGGTCCTAATATTTTCATCAAGATAATGATATTAATTTTTTAAAATTTTTATAATAATTATATTATATATATCATGATCCTTCATTTGATTATTTTTATAGCTTCCAATCGGTTTTATTTTCCTCAAACACATTCATTAATTGTAATGTGATTACATGTGGATTCTATATTTTTGTGAGATAAACATTCTATCTTCAATAAAAATTTGTTTTATAAATTATAATGAATAATCATGATTAGGTTAATAAATTAACTTTATTAATACTTTTACCAACTCAATCATTGAGGTTAGTTTGTATAGATGTAGTTTCTTTTGGGTATATAATATAAGGGGCCCTATGATAACATCGCGATGAAACTAAATTAATAATATAATGGATCAAAATACTAGAAAATGGTGGCACACTAATGGTATCATTTAAATTGAATTATATTATAGCTGAAAATTAATATCAGAAGCATTATTGAGGATGTAATCATGGGGAAACCGTATCCCATCTAGATGGTAGAAAGAGGTGATGGTAGTTCGACATTAGTAATTAATTATTCCATATCGGTGTGTGCATCCAAAAAAACAAGATGATGGAAGATCAGAAAATGATTTCATATTTATAGTAGTGAAATTTTTATTATTTTAACTTCTAATACATTTAATTACTTTCATGGTAATAGTATGTCGATCATCTATGGAAGGAAGTGGTAGCTTATCATGAAAAGTAAGACACAAACACATTTGATAACCACACTTGATCATAAAATGCAGTTCCATGGGGTTACTGAAACCAATAGAGAAATTTAGATTGATTTATATTTGGAAAATAATATCCATGTAGGATTATAGTTATTATAAATAATAATACAGCGGATATTGATGGATATAGTAATAGGAATGAAATGTCCAAGTTTGGGTCACACAATTTCATCTAGGGATGACATCAATTCGATAAGTCAAACAATGTCATATTAACTATGAATCACACAGTATTGTTTCCCATTGTAACATTATGTATAATATATGTCATATAATCTCCAGTATCTCATAAGCCTTGTTTTGGTATTAGATACATGTTCACTCACACACCATGTATTCATGGGATCAGGCCGTCACACATGGGCGCATCAGGCCATGATCGACCCTATGTGTGTGATCTGTAAATGCACACTATGAACATATTTTCATGGATAACATGTTTTATATTCTTTATTCATGCCTCCTAGTTCGTTAGGAATATTAGAAAAATGATATTTTTTACCTAAAAAATTAAATAAATAAAAAATCTAACTTGTAAAATATTCAAATCTCATAGTTGAAATTTTTCTACAAACATTTTTCTTATTTATATTTCAACAATTTATATTTAAATTTTAAAAATACCCATTAAATAAAAAATGAATAAATTATGTAGTTGAATAATTAAAAATAAATTAATTCTATTAACTTTTTTTCAAGTAAAAAATATGGTAATCCATTATTTTTTTTACATCTTGATAGGGAAGGGTATAGAGACACTAAGGTGATTAGATGTGTTCTTTTGGCTATTGTTGATCCCCTATACCTATAAAAAATTAAAAAATTATTTTATTATATTTAAATTATTATAATACATAATATATTATACTAAGTATATTTTAAATTATATATTAGATTGTCTATTTTAATAAAAAAGATATGTTATAATAAATGTATTTTTACATAATATATATTTAAAATTTATATATTGTATTAAAATATATTTTCATAATTAAACATATTTAAAATAAATTTATTTGTTAAATATTATTTATAAATAGATAATAAATATATATTATATTTACAATAAATATGTTAAATTTGTACAAAATATATTTTTATATAACTTATATTAATTCTAAAATATTTAAACACAATATATTATCATATATAATAAAAATAATTCATAAAATAAATAATAATAATTAAAAAAATGATCATCATTTATAATATATTATATATTTTCCTAAAAAATATATAGTTATAAATATTTATTATAATTATAAAAAAATTATATTTAGAAATTGTATATATAACCAATGTAGATAATAATTGCATATATATTATTACTCATTAAAAATTCTAATATTATTTAAAATGTGATTGAGTGGAATGGGTTGCATGTCTTTACCACTAATGTGGGTCCATTAATGGGGTTTTTTTGTTTTTAAAACAAATTTCAATCATTAGATATATAAACAATTCATGTACTCACCTATTTAGGATGACATGACCCCTAACCAGATTGACTATTACACAACCCGAAGTAGCTTATATCAATTTAGCTATTACCTAAATAATAATATGATTAATTAATTATTTGCTATTAAATTATACAAACTCATTTAATTAATTATTGAATTAATTTTTATTGTTTTTTTTATTACTCGACATACTATTTGCTGCCAAATTAATTTTTTATTTAAAACATATTCAATTAATGATGCATGTTTGGGGATAATAATGGTAAAGTAAAAATAAGAAGAGGTGGGTTGATAGACAGTAGAGGGGATGAGGTTCATCATTAATATTTTTTATGTGAATGAAAGGTTATATATCACTATACATTTGATGTTATCTTTGATATAGGATGATGCATCAGTTGTACAACATTAGCGAAGGCATCGGCTTGGTAATTCATTACATGCTACTCTGTGTTGAGGCACACTATATTGAAACAAAAAATCCATGACTCAAATACATAAATCTATAATAATGTTTCTCTTCATGCATTTGGTTCCAGTCATCCATTTTTATGGAGATAATACATTTTTGTACATGATTTTTAACATAATTCTATAATAAAAATATTAAAATAAAAATAATAGAAATAATTTTAAAAACACATAAACCATGTATAGAAAATAAAAATATAACATTATTTAATACTTTTGAAATAAATCATTACTATTTCATCATATTCCACATCACATTATGTGATTTAATGAGGACATACATCATTAAATGTTAGGGATCTTAAGGCATAAAAAGATATTAAAAAATTGTACATGAATGATTGACATGGACAAAACATGAGGCATAATAGATTTTCATAATATTTAGAATCTGATACATAAATTTTAAATATGTCTTCAATATAAAAATGATACATTATTAAGTATGTCACCGTGGTTAAACATGAATTTTTTGAGAAATATATTACCATGGTTATTCATTGAGTTTGCTTAAATATGTCATCTCTAGGGATTAATTTATTACCCATTGCATTGGAGTACTATCTAGGTGAACCCTTGATGTGTCTTTATTCATGTGTTCAACATAGATCATAATCCATATAAAGTAATTTCATTAGTAACCTATTGAGAATAAATAGTATGTTTCCTATAGAAATATAGAGTACATAAATGGTTAACGACCTGAAATTTTCATCATCTTTAACCCATGAAAAATGAATGTGGGTTTCATACATGGTGATCAAGAATCAATAAATCATAATTCCATATATATGAATACCCTAGAAGAAAAGTATGTTTTGTTATTCAAAGAATAAAAGGGAGGCATCGAAGATTAAAGAATTATTTCGACAACGTTAAGGGAATGAAAAATTGCTTGGGGAATAGGATTACCGATTAAGAATAGATTTCCCACATTGATAGATTACCATTTGGATAGTAATGAAAAGATTATATGTATAATCGAACTTAACAACATTTTAGCTAGATGACTAACTATAAAGTAATTAAATGCATAAAATTGAATAAAAACACCCCTTGGATTTTGCGATGGCATCATAAAAATTTGGGAGATTTACAAGGTAACTTATGAACTCCAAGAAAATTCACTAGAGTGGGTAAATGATTAGATGTTTTTTTACTGGCTTGGGTGTGAAAGAGCAGAGGTGGAGAGTTTGTAATTTATTTTTAATATTGGATGATTGTTTATTAATTTATAAATATGGGAATTTGAAGTATTGTATATTGAATATTGTAGAGAAATATCATAAACAATATTTTGGAACATGGGTTATGACATTGGGAACATGATTTTTGAAATATTTTGATTCTATATATAAATATCCATATTTTATATCACTTTTGTAATGGAAAAATAAATTCCCTACAAATTAATGTTTCCATAACCACGATTTACATTGTAAACATTGGAATGTCATTTATATGATTGGGAAATAATTTTAATTTATTAGAAAAAAATATATTAATAAAACAACATATTTTTTATCATGTATTTAGTTTGATTAATTATTAAATAATTATTAGTTATTTACAATTTGATAAAACATACTAAAAACACAATATTTATACTATTATCTGAAAATAATGAATATCAAAAAGCACTTAAAATCTCAACCTATCATAATTAATATATATTGAATGAAATTATAATTTTTATTTTATCATCATAATTTTCAAATATGATGATTTTAGGCTTGATATAATAATATTAATATATTTAAAAAGATTATAGTTCTTACAACGGAGTAAACTTTTTATCCCTCATTAAAATAACATGGGACATTATAAAATTATATTATCATTTATTTATAATTTTATATTGGTTGAGAATATTATTTACTAAAAATAATATAATATAGAATACATTATTTGATTATAAAATTATATATATTTCATATAAAAACAATCATGTTTTATTTTTAAATTAATATACATTTATCATATTTATAATATACTTGTCTGTATTTTATTGAGTTATATATTAAAAAAATGGGATTGAATAAAATATTACTTTATATCTATAAAAAAACTACACATTATTGATACGAAGTTATGAATACATTTTAACACCCCAAATTTCAAATATCCATTATGTAAGTGAAAATGTTTTATTACTAGTCTTTGACGCAACACCAACTATTAACAAGCCCCAAAAATTTAACATTGAAGGGGTAGATAAACTAATTCGGTCATCAATTAAAAATAATCACCTTTAGATTATTAATATTTAATATGAGTTAATATTGAAAATGGTATTTCAATGAAATTAATTTTTTATTACAGTTTTCATTTAAATTTACATGATATTGTTGAAAATATTATTATTTTACTTTTTTAAAATAAATAAAATTTTTGTATTCCATACATATAATTTCACTAATTATAAGATATTAAATATTTCCTATAATGGATGATTTTGCGTTCAAAAAATACTAAATTGATGAAAATAATAAGTTCCATGAAATTATAACTATATAAAAATAACCTAGTTGATAGAAATATTTAATGTAAAAAAATATGAAATTATGTAATAAAATTATTCATTTTTAAATATTATTTTTTCATAGAAGGTCCAAGTCATACATTTTAGGAACTATTGTAAAATTTTAATTTGATAAAAAAAATTAGTTTCATTGAATAATTTATGTTCAATGTTGGGTTCTGTTTTAAATTTCTATTGAAGCCTGATTATGTTCTCTATGTTTATAATAAATTAATTTATTCATTTAAAATTGGTAACCATAATTATTTTTTCATATATATAAATATATAGTTTTTAGTGTAGTAACGTTATATTTAAAAATACTTGCATAAATGGTTTATAAATTATAATGAATTTTTCTTGCATGAAGAACTTTTTGTTGAGTATGTGTTTTTAATATTGAAATCAAATGAATAAAGTTAAGTAATATAGTGAATCATAAAGTATTCATTTCTAATTTATTATTACGCTAAAAACTATTAATCATGGTAAAAATAAAAATGTAAAATTTATTTTAAGTTGGTATAAAGGTTAAATAAAATTATACAACATTCCATTAATTGATATTTTGATATTTTTATCAACCAATTAATTTTTTCCCAACACTTTTTTCCATTTCTTGGTCTACGGGACAAAGAATAATACATTACATTATTTGGTAATGTAAATGTATTCCCAGTAGTTCCCTTACTATTATTAATAAAAATGAAACACTTTCACTCTTCATTTATAAACTAAAATAATTAATTTAACCATGAAAGTATTCAATATTACAATCTGGATAACCCAATTGTCACAACCCATCCCTCGGGGCCCGTGACGTGACAACCCCAAGCCCACCATCCACAACCTAAGGGATGGCGACTAGCACTGAAGGCGTATTCCCAAAAACCGGGAAGGCATTTCCATTATAACCTACAAGCACACGCAACCAATAACCGAACAAGATACAAACTCAAGTAAACTAAATAGTAAACTAAATGAGTGTAGTAAGAAAAAGGGGCCAGAATACAATCCCTACTAGAAAGTACAAGAAAATGAAATTTCAAGTAAACTGGAACTGCTCATGTGAACACCCACCAAGGATCCAACCTGAAGGCTACATACAGCTCTAGATTAGTCATCTCTACGATACCCCTCGTCTAAGGTCCACCTCTGAGCTACCTCCAGTCCTGGTACTCTCATCCTCAGTCAGTGTTGTCCGTCGTCTGCACCAAACACAACGAAGTGCGAGAATAGCCCGTCCATGGGTGAGTATAACGATACTCAGTAGGGACCTCGAGACCCTCATGGTCTCACAAAATCCACAAAGGGTAAACCAAAATGCATGAAATCAAATGACAACCATACTTATAGGTATACCCATATATATACCTATGTTATCAAGTATACCCATCTCAATCATGAGGAAACACAGAGTCAATCTCAAAAGCACAAAGCTCAACTATTCCACAATGGAAGGAATACCACGAAGGTAAATACAACAAAGGTATGCCCCACAGAAGGATACCACAAAGTTACCGACTCATCTCACACCAGGTATTTCTTAGGTACAGTAGTAGAGATGATTATATGTAACTACTGAATCATCTTACTCTGTTAAGAGGCAGAACCACGAAGGATCCCTAATCATCATCAGAACCATGGAGGCTCGCAATACATCTTCAAACCCACAGATGATCCTAGTACCTCATCTGTACATCTTCAGACCCCCACAGGATCCTAGTATATCACCAGTATGTCGTCAGACCCACATATGATCTCTATGTGGTAACCCACAAAGGATCACTCTGTGCTGACCCACACTGGATCGCTCGGTGCTGACCCCCACATGATCTCCCGGTGATGACCCACACTGGATTTCTAGGTGCTAACCCACAAAGGATCGCTCGGTGCTGACCCACACATGATCGCTTGGTGCTAACCCACACATGATCTCTTGGTGCTGACCCAAAGTATATCTTAATTCTTTCTTCACGTCACATCCAACTACTGGGTTCTCGCACTAGATTTCTCATCTTCGGAAGGGTATTCTTTCAAGAAACTAGTTAATAATCCGACTTCCATGAATTTCCACAATTAAGTAACTCAAAGTACCACCACTTCATAGGGGTCTAAACACAAGATACGACACATCAATTGGACACTCGGTCTGTAAGTTATTAGCCTTTTTGTCACGAGGTCCTTGTTGGATTCGTTCTCGATCCATCTAGACCATAAAACAACATTTTATAAATTTAAAATGACATATACCAATGGTACCGTCTAGCTCACAGGTTTCCATCGTCACTGACGGTTCATCAAATGGATACCTGGTGACAATGTTATGGCCAAAAGTGAAAAATTCGGTTGAAGCGGGCTGGGTCTGGTCCGACCAGATCCGACTCGGCCTGCTCTGGGTGGCTCAGCCTTGGTAGAGGTAGTCCACGGACGACACGAGGATGTGGACTGGTGGAGACCACGGCCGGCACGATGGCTTGGGGTAGCGGAGGACGTAGGAGGCGCAAGGTCAAGGGGGCGGCAGTGGTCGCAGGAGGCGCGAGGCCGCAGGGTGGAGCGAGTCCTCGGGCGTGTGGCCACGGGGTGGTGGTGGCCGCGGGTGTTGGAGTGATAGCTGTTGTTGTATGCAAAATCCACCAAAGTAATTTGATCCTCCCAACTGCAATAGATGTCGATAATTCAAGCATGCAACATGTCCTTGAGGGTCTTAATATTCTGCTCAGTCTAGCCAGCCGTCTGTAGATGCAAGGCAGTGCTCAAATAAAGCTGCACCCTGAAATCCTCCTAAAACCCCTTCCATAGCTATAATGTAAAATGTGCATCACGATCTGAGATAATCATCGAGGTTACTTCATCTAGTCTCACAATCTCCTGCCCATAGAGGTGTCCTAAACTCTCTACTGAACCTTACCCTCTGAATGGTAGGATGTGGGCCGACATGGTGAGTCAGTCTATGATCACACAAATAAAATCATGACCTCTAGATGTATGGGGATTTCCTGTCACAATTTCCATGGATATCTCATCCCACTTCCACTCTGGAACCTCTAATGGTTGAACCAAGCCTGCTGTTACCTGATGCTCGACATTCACTTGCAGACAAGTGAGGCTCTGAGATACAAACATTGCTAATGATTTCTTTATTACCGGCCACCAGTGTTGTTGTCAGAGATCCATGTAAATATGTTCCACTCTAGGATGTAATGCTATATGGGATGTGATGAACTCCCTTATCACTTCTTTCTGAAGAGACACATGTACCATGGTACATCCTATGAAGATGATGACATGCTCCCCTCCCTCAGAAAATCTTTTTGGTGTCTACTCTGTCGATATCTGAGCATGTCGAGCCTCACTATTAGCATCCCCATGTTGTGCCTCCCAGATTCGCTAAAGGAGTGGCGGAGTGACTGTAAGAGACTGAAGAAAAGTGGCTCCATCCCAACTGACAAGGGATACTAGAAAAAAGGCCAGCTGGCCTGTCGCCTCACCTAGCAGTTTTATAACAGATCTCCTGCTGAGGGAATCTTCTACAATGTTCCCCATACTAGGATTATAGAATGTCATGAATTCATACTCTTGATATAACTCAAGTGAATTTTGATGTCTCTGGTTCAAGTCCTTCTGAGGGATGATATACCTGAGACACTTGTTATCCCTGTAGAATGTAAAAATATCGCCAATCAGATATTGTTGCCACATCTTCATGGAGAAGACCATTGATGCTAACTCCAGGTCATGGGTTGCATAGATCTGGTCATGCTTTCTCAGCTGTCGAGAACCATATGTTATCATTTTTCACTCCTACATCAGAACACATTAGAGCCCATTCCCAGATGCGTCGCAGTAGACTACATAGCAAACGCCCTCCACTAGAATCCTCATGATGGGGGCACTAATCAGCCTCTACCTCTGCTCCTGAAAACACTGTTGTCATCTATCCGATCACATGAAGGGTTTCCTCTTCTTTGTCAATACTGATAGAGGTACTGCAACTCTGGAAAAATCTAGCGCAAACCTCTGGTAGTATATAGACAAACCCAGAAAACTTCGTACATCTGTCACACTCTTGGTTGGCTTCCAAGCAAGTACAGCATCAATCTTCGCTGGATCCACTACAACATTGGCCTCTGATATGAGATGTCTCAGAAAGTGAACCTCTCTGATCCATAAGATGCACTTCAAGACCATACCATAATGTTGGCGCTCTCGGAGTGTGTCGAGTACTACTGGAAAATTATATTCATGCTCCTCCACAATATTTAAGTAGATCAGAATGTAGTCGATGAAGACTACTACAATGAGAACAAGGTGTAGCTGAAAATCCTGTTCATGAGTACCATGAACACTGCTGGACCGATGGTCCCACCAAATGGCATAAACAAGAACTCATAATGGTCATAACAACATTTGAATTTCATTATATTCACATCCTCATATCATACTCTGAGCTATTGATAACCTAATCTGATGTCTATATTCATGAACCACTATGCTCCCTTCAACTGATCAAAGAGGTCGTCAATCCTAAAGAGTGGTTACTTATTCATCATGGTCACCTGGTTTAGGTGTCGATAATCAACACAAAGTATCAAGATCTCATCTTCCTTCTTGGAGAACCAAACCAGGGCTATCAAAGGAGAATCGATGGGCCGAATGAATCCCTTCCCCTACAATTCCTCTAGCTATACCCACAACTCATGAAGCTCTGCGGGAGCCATTCGATATGCTGGTGTAGATATTGGTGTCATCCCAGGGTACAAGCCAATGTAAAATTCCACCTCTCCGTGAGGAGGTAGACCCATAGCGTCATCAAGGAAGACATACGGGTACATGTCCACCACTACAGATAACTAGGACACTCCTCATCAACTGTTCTGAGGATAAGGCTAGCCAACTGATGAGTGATCGGCTGCACTCTCCTCCGGGAAAGTCCATCTGGTGCTGCAAATACTCCCTTGTCATCGGTGAAGGTAAAGCTGGTCCCATCCGTGCAGACACACCACACTTTTCGCATTATTTATTCAATCTGAGAATGGACTATAGATTACCAGTCCATACCAAAGATGACGTCGTATGGCCTCGACGCCACTACAAAGAGATCCCAGCTGAATCACTCACCTTCTAGAGTAATGTCACACTACTAGAACCAGTGTTTGGTCATCGAATAATCTCTCGTAGGTGTCTCTTTCCATAAGGATCTAGCCAATAGCTCTGTCAGAATATCTGAGCTTCGAATGAGGGAAGTGGAAATAAATGAATTATGAACACCTCTGTCTATAATTAATGCATCTAAGGTGGAGTAGACAAAGATCGCACCTCGTATCATCTATAGAGTCCCATGGTCATAGGCCTCATATACCTGGAGTTTAGCTTTTCCAAGTCCTCCTACTCCCTATAGTAGGTGTGTACCTCCATGTGGTGTTGGCGTTAACATCTCTAATCTTCGCCCACCGACAGCTGCATGCCCAGCTCCACTGCGACGTCTGCCTGCTCCCTACAGACCTCCTCAGTTGAATCTATTACTTTTCCTGGTATTCCATCGACCATCTTCTGATCACCCATATGACGGGTCAGACAATCATGAGCCAGGTGACCTTGCCTGCTATATTAATAACACTTCCCACTCATGGTATGATTGGATCTTCCTCGGGTGCCCTGCACAACCGACCTGGAATCATGCGGTCGTACACCTGTATATCTGGTCATCTTGGACCTCTTTGACATCTGTCTTCTTCTCTCTATAGAATTCTACGCTATGTGATGACAGGTGGGGGGTCTCGCTGATAGTGACTGCTCACCAAGAAAACTCTCCACTAAGAGGGTTTTCTCTAACAACCCCAATTTTGTCGGGATGCTAAGAGAAATCATCGAAGACCTGATCTGTCGCCCGAGTCCCTGCTCGAAGGTATGGATCCTAAAGAATGGGTCATTCCCCATATCAATGGTGTAGCGTGAGAGGTCAGTGAACCTCACTGAGTAATAATCCATAGTCATGTTTTCATGCTGGAGATGAAGAATATTCTGTATGCACACTGCACAAAGAGTCGCTGGAAAAAACTCTGCCTGAAATAGGCTCTCAAAGTATTCCCAGAGAAGAGTCCCCTCTTTATGAACATGAAGCATCATGATGCACCATCTTCCTAAAATTTCTTGTAGAATACTGGCAGAAAGAATCAAATTTAGATCGGCTGGTGTCCCTACTAGTCGGAAGAGTCTCACTGCGGCCACCATCCAATCCTCTGCCTCCAGGGGGTATGTCTCTCCCCTGAACCTAGGTGGCCTCTAGCGCTGGAACTCATTCAACGCACTCAAGTGGTGTGCAACCTATACTGCTAGGGAGAGTGGCATTGATGGCACAATGGTTAATGGTAACGTTGGTGCATCTACTAGAAAAGGCCCCCACATAGAGGCCTCATCGCTCAGTGGGCTATCTGTGCATACAATCTCAAGAACCTCTGCTGGCCATCTACATGTAGGCATCCTGAAAAGAAACGGGTCCGCCACCATCCAAAAGTTATACCTGGTGAGTTGACTCAAAGTGATCCCATAGAGAACTCATCAAAATACACACAAAATCTGTGTTTTCGTGCACTGAGTTAGAAATCAGAAGTCAAGGTCCTGGTGTATGGATATGTCGGCCGTTGCACCAACACTGGATTCATTAAACTGATAACCAAACTCACTACACTAAACACTATTTTTGTTAAAAGAAAGATCATATTCATATGTTCTATGGTAGAACTGACTCCTCTAATACCAATTTTTCACAACCCGTCACTAGGGGCCCGTACCGAGACTACACCAAGCCCACCTTCCTTTGGCTAGGGGAGGGAAACTAGCATCGAAGGTGTATTCCCTAAAACATATAATGCATTTCCTTTATAACCTGTAAGCATACACAACCATGAATATAGCAAGATATGAACCAAAGTAAACTGAATAGTAAACAGAGTGAGTGTAGTAAGTAAAAGGGGCCAGAATACAATCTCTCTTAGAATGTAGAAGAAACTGAAAGTAAAAGTAAACTGGAACGGCTCCTATGACCACCCGCCATGGATACTACCTGAAGGGTAGGTACAACTCTCGATCGGTCATCTATGAGGTAAGACTCATCTAAGGCCCCCCTCTGAGCTACCTCTAGTCTTGATACTCTCGTCCTCAGTCAGCGTTGTCCATCGTTTGCACCAAACACAACAAAGTGCGGGCATAGCCCGTGTAGTGGTGAGTATAACGATACATAGTAGGGACCCTGAGACCCACAAGGTCTCACAAAATCCAAAAATGATAAACCACACATATTGAAATCAGCCGGAAACCATACATAGGAATATGAACATACATATACCTAAGTTATCAGGTATACCCATCTCAATCGTGAGGAAACACAGAGTCCAACTCAAAAGCCCAAAGCTCAACTATTTCATAAAGGAAGAAACACCATGAAGGTATGTACCACACAGGAATGCCACATAGAAGAATACCAAAAAGGTACAGACATAGCTCACACTAAGTATTTATTTCGTATAGTAGTAGAGATGATTATATGTAACTACTGAATCATCTTACTCTGTTAAGAGGAAGACCCATGGAGGATCCTTAATCTTCATCAGACCCACAGAGGTTTGTAGTACATCCTCAGACCCACATAGGATCCTAATAACTCATCAGTACATCGTTAGACTCCCACAATATCCTTGTACATCTCCAGTACATCGTCAGACCCACCTAGGATCTCTAGGTGTTGACCCACATAGGATCGCTCGGTGCTAACCCACATAGAATCGCTCGGTGCTGACACACAGAGGATCGCGAGGTGATGACCCACAGAGGATTGCGCGGTGCTGACCCACACAGGATCGCTCGGTGCTGACCCACAAAGGATCACTCGGTGCTTACCCACATAGGATCCCTATTCATTCATCACGTAACAGCAGGATACTGGGTTCCCGCACTAAGCTTGTTCATCTCCGGAAGGGTCCACTCCACAATCCATTGGTCGATACTCCTTCTTCCACGATTTCCCCAAAAGAAGTAACCCAATGGACCACCACATCATATGGGTCTTAACAGAATAGAAGGTGCGTCAATTGGACGCCCAGTCTGTATGTTATTAGCATTGTAGTCCTCAGGGCCTGGTTAGATTCGTGCTCGATCCATCCCGACCGTACCAAAACTTTATCCAAATCTATAATGGGGTATACCAATGGGACCGACTCACACCAAAGTTTCCAGTGCCGAAGACGGTTACTCAAATGGATTTCTGTTGAAAATGTTTGGGCCATAAAAGAAAAATTGCATCCAAGCTGTCCTGAGTCTGGTCCGACCCGGTCAGACTGATCCGGGCCGACACGGCCTCGGCTGACCCAACCCGGTTCGGGTCGACCCAGACCACGGGGTCTAGCCCAGCCCACTGAGTCTGGAATGGCTTTATCTTGGCAGCCCGTCCCACTGGACGGCCCGAAAAAAGCAGTGGTAGGTCGCAGATGGTGTGAGGTCGCGGGAAGAGCAAGGCGGTTGGTGGCACGAGGGCACGGGGTGGAGAAAGGCCGCATGGCAGCGGTGGCCGCGGGGCGGCGTTGGCCACGGGCGGCCCGAGGCCGCGAGGTGGTGGGGCTATGGGGAGGGGACACCACGGTGCGGTGGAGGCTGCGCAGCGGCGGGGGCCACGGGTGGCGGGAGGCTGTAGGGTGACAGGGTCCGCGGGCGGGGCGAGGCCGCGGGGCAGCGGGGACCGCGGGAGGCACGAGGCAGTGGACCGCGCGAGGCCACAAGGTGGCAGAGGATGTGGGGTGGGGTCTTTGGGTCATTTCCTTCTTCGCGCCTAACGGTGGTGTCGTTCTCCATTCTCGTGCCCTAACGAGGTTGGTTACTGTCCTCTTCCAATGCAAAAAATACGACAATTAAACACAAGATTTTCGGAGTGGTCAGGCCATGTTTGTTTGGCCCGCACTCACGGTGTTAGAGTAGTAGCAAGATGCTATAATATCTTCCTGATTTTATGATGAATTATCAAGAACAGGTAAGGGGAATAAATTCAAACAACCACCCTATAATGATTATTCCAAGACCCATAGAAAAAGAAATCATCTGCAGATCAACAAGTTAGAGTGTTGATCTGTGGTCTTTGTTTAAAAGGGAAGAACATGGGAATCCATAATCACACAGAATAAAAACCCTACCTCGGAGATTTGACGACGGAGGTCGCAAGAATGGAGACGATGTCATTGGAGATAGACGTACATCAGTGACTTCGACATTCCCTCGATCTTCGGTTCATTTTCGTTGAAGACATTCCTCATTGGAGAGATCCTTCTTCATTGGGGAGCATGTTCTTCATTGGAGAATTAATTATTTGTTGGATAAAATAATCCTCCAAAAGTTCTTCTCTCTCAATTCCACCAAAATCTGAAATATCCAACTTGTTAATTTAAGATTATCAAAATAAATTCAGTTGGCACAACAAAGTTGGCATAATTAATCTACTGCGTTGGCACAACTAACTAGCTCATTTAATTGGACCAACTAAATGTATTTTTTTTGGAATAATTAATAATGGAGGAGTTGAGAGGTTTTATCTAATTAAATGGGTTTGTGTGGTCCCCTCCTATCAATTTAAAATGGGGGGTAGTTCAGGTGGTCCCCACCTCGTAACATCCACTTGGGAGGTTTAGGCTCGGGTGGTCCCCACCACCAAAACCCATATTGAGGGGTTTCAGAAATAAAAAGGTTATACATTTTTATTTTATTTTAATCTTTCATGTATCTAATAAAAAAATATATGATAACATTTTCATCATGGTTATACCTTTATGTTTTCATATTAATGGTAGAAACCTTATATATTTGTTTTGTCCACATAAAAAATAAAAGAATCATCAATAATGCCCAATCGACTATCTCGATGAAGAATCATTTTTCATATTTTACGTAGTTTCAAATTATTTATCATTAAATAATAAAATATAGTTAAAAATAATAAAAAATAAAAAAATAGGGTGATTATTTTGTAATATTGATATTATCCAAAAAAATTCCTCTTTATCCTTAGTCACTCATCATGTTTAAGAGTTTAAATTTTTTCATCGGTTTAATAACCTATATGAACAATGTTACTGATTTATATTATGAAGAGAAATGAGAATTTTTTTCTGATATAATATTTTATAATTATGTAAAGAGTGTTATTGTTTTATATTTATGTTATATTAACATTTAACACATTAATTAAAAACAATCTTTTGTTTTTTTAGAAATATAAATACACGAGCAATACTGATTTCACCTTTATTGGTAGTCACAAGAATACAATTTAATAAAATTATTCAATTATAAATATTCTATAACATTGATTATTTTACATTATATGATCTAATAGTTTTGGTATTTGAAAATTTATTATATACCATCTTGGCATTTTTAATAATATTTCATTTCGATAAATGATTACTTACACCAAACCCGAAGATAAGTAAAAAATTGTTAATATATATTAGATGATTATAAATGATGATTATAAATGTTTATAGTTATGAATAACTTTCTTTGGCTTTTATATAATGAATTTATGTAGTTCGAAATAATTATTTGTGGTAGTACATAATGAATAATGAAATGAAAAGGATTTTATCTCAAATTCCACACTTTGAGATAACATTTGTATTATACACCTTATTTTAACTATATAATATATATTTGAGATATAATATAATTAATTATAGTTTTATTTTATTAATTTAATTTTATCTACAATCACCTATATTAATGGGGTTTAAATTGGATATCTACTCAAGTTGTTGTATTTTTCTTGGTCGTATTTCAGATTCACTAGGATATGTTACATGATAATAACCATTTTTCTATTATATGGTGTCTTCACATAACAATTATAATAATATTAATAATCATATAATTTCATGGCATTTACGAGAAAAATCATGATCCCTTATTCAAGTGGATTTTTATACGGTTGTCTCCCTAATAGTAAATACTTTTCATAACTCAAATCACCTTTTATAAGGTATAGTGGTTTCCCTTGAACATTAATCTTTCAGGATTAGGTTTTTACATAAATTATTTTACTATACAGTGAGTTATAATCCAAATTTTTGTAATTATTTTTGAATATTATTATGGTTTTATTTACACTTTTTTAAAATGTTCGATTTCAGAAAATGATTCTTAATAATTTTTAAAATTCGAATTTCATTTTTAATGTTTTGGATCCATATTTCTTATAGAAAAAATTATTCTATTTTTGAGGATCATATATCAGATATTATTTTAAAATTTAAATATTCCAATTATTCTTTAAAAAATAATTTATAAATGACTTTTGGAACTGACCTGAAACTAACAATTTTACTATTATTTGGAAAGTGTTTCCTAAAATATCACTTATGTTATCAGATAAATTTCAATTTAACATTTCTAAATTATTTAACCAAATATGGATTTTGACTTTCACTTTTTTATTCTAATATATATATATATATATATTTATTACTTTTTGGGAATGAACTGATGAAACCAATAAATCTAATTCATGATACCCTCTCAGGTGGTATCTGTTATGAATTCTTTTGAAAATATTTATTTATTCAATTTCAACATATTTATTTGTTTTATTTATTATACCAAGGATATTTTCTTTTGATTCTATACACATTCATCCTATTGAAGGATTATTATCATTATTCATAAGTACTTACGATTCTATATACCCACTACCATATATGGCCTGAACAAATCATTTAACATAATACTAAATGGATGATGTTTTCTGGTAAAGTATGTTATTATATTGACATAATGAAATGTATTATCATTTGGTATATTTTTATTTAAATATATATTATTATTTTAATGTTGAATATGATTTATTTTAATTTCTTCCTTCTTTATCAATTTGTTTTATCCCCCTCTTATCTGTTTTATTAACATGGAGAATTGTATTAGTGATCCAAATATCGTAATTATAACATAGATGATTATTGGATGGTTAACTATACAATTCATGACCTTATAAAATATTTTTATGGATGAGATACGATCATGTTACCCATTTTACTAATGTGATGATATGTATTTTAATTCATTATAATTATTGAATTTTACGATATGTAATATATGTATTTTATTTTTTAGATCTTATTATATAAAAAACTATGTTTTATTGAGTAATAGATTACATAAGGAATGGAATGGGAGGTATTGATAAATCATTGGGTGATTTAATTATACACTATCATTTTAAGGGTGGGTTCAAATTTATATATTACCTCAATGAAATGTACATCACAAGAGAAAAAAATTACTTGGGTATTGGGTGAGTGCCTACCCAGTTCAATAATAAGTGTTCCCTATGAACTCTACGAAAAGTTATTTTCCTTAGAATAATGACTTGAGATATAGTTTTTTATGTATAATAATATATATTCCATCAATATTAGAATAGTATTATTGATATCTATGATAAGATTTATTTATATTAATATTCAATTATCCCAGATTTCTGTTGATTATAGATTTATATTGTTTATATATTTATAACATGATGTTTTTTATTTTAATTCTATGATTTCTTCAGTTATATAATTATAATACTATGTTTTTAAGCTAAACCCATCCTCTATTTAAATATCTATAGGTTATGGGGAATTTATTTTCCTGTGAAGTGTCTAAAAGAATAACACTTTTGAAATAATTTTTGGGAGAAATAGAAGACATGTCATTAATTAATTCATTTGAAACATAATGTGAAAATTGACCACTTGAATCAAGGAACATGGGACTTATAGGTTACAATTGTTTCATTTTCAAGTGTGGATCAAAATATTAATGTATCCTTTTCATATATGATATTAAACCAATGTTACTAATTTTTTAAATACTAATGGGTATATCTAGGATTTTACTAGAATATTCTAATAAGTGTAATATGTTTTATAGTGTTACTCTAATGTATTTGTTGACAAATATTTATCTATTGGTGATCTATCACTAATTATGTCAGGCATCCATCAGACATGATACCCTTCCTAGTCTATGGTAAGGCCCAAGAGTCATTCTTGATCCTCTCAGTCTAACAACTAGGAGTGGGAATCCAAGATATCACATGGCAGACTATTTAGCATAATAAAAACAAGTATAAATCTAAAAAAATAGAGCTAAAAAACAATGTAATATGAATAAATAAAAAATTATATCTATATATAACGTCTTTTGAACAAAACAAAAACTGAAAAAGAAAACAATTAAATCTAAACTAATAAAAACATGATATGTACCTAACCTCTTTCTCACTGAAAACCAAAGGACCAACCTTCTCAAAATGAAAACACCAAAATTAGAAACTAGAACATGAAAATTACTCTATTTTACTAACACCTAGTGTAAAATTATAGTTTTAGAATGAAATTACAAATAGGTAATCACCAACTAATACATACATTTACACTTCCAAAACATTCCATCCATTATTGTTTTTAATACATATAGATAATAGATTTTTTCATCTAGAAATCTAAATGAATCATTATAGGAAAATACATTATTCTAAATAACACACACCGTATTCTTTTCAAATTCAATTTTACATTTTGGAAGATAAGGTTTTCAGAAAAAAAACTAAATATTATTATAATTTGGTAATAAAAATGGATTTTTAGAAAAGGAATGTACGAAAAAGAAGTTGGGGAAACACTCTAAAAATAGGTAACCAATACTAGAATAAATAAGAATGAATAGATAGATAGATATTCATATCCATTTACCTAACATCTAAATAATAAATCCATAGATGATCTCGGTTCAAACTCACATTCTGGTTTATAGTGTATCTTCAAATTCAATAACTATATGGATTCTATAAATGAGCCTATATAGTGGCACATACCACCTGGAATATCTACAAATATTACCAACTGAACTAAATATTTTTAAAATTAAATAGAGACTAAAACATCAATATGAAACCCATAAATCCCATAATTATAGTATATGGGGAATATGGAGTCCCTCATATGTGGGACTCAATCCAATAACCCATAGCCATCATGATTTTGAATCCAATAAACTGAAATCACATATATGATAACCCTATATATAGGGTTCTACCATAGAGATTTCCATCTCACATAAATCTACTCACAATTGATAACTATACTAACACATAATATGAGTTTCAAACCATTTTTCAAAACACCTCAATGTACTAATCATTCCATTTTAATTTAAAAATCCAATTTCACTTCTAACTCATTTCCCATACATAGTCAAAATCATGTAACAAGCTTGAGTGGTTCCAAAAATACATTTATCTAATTTAGAATCCAACACACACATCATGTTTCTAAAAAAGATATATTTGAGTGATCACATTTGAGAAACCACACTTGAGATCTATTCGAAACCAAAAAAAATAATTTGATATATTTAATGAATTACTTGCAAAGTGCAGGATTGGAAATTAGAATTTTGGGAAGTGAATGCATTATGTAAATACAAATTTTCATTATGTAAGACTGTCACTATTTGTGTGAAAACCATTAGGTGGTCTATATCGCCCAATAGATATGAAAAAATAACATAGAATATCCCCAGAAAACCATGAATGAATCCAAAAAGCACTTCAAATATTTTCCATTTTCATTCAACATATAGAACCAATAAAAAAATGTCACAAAAAATCACACATAAGGCTTAAATACAATCCGATTGATCTACCGAAAAGATAATAAAATCAAAATACACTCTCCACAAAATCTATTTCAAAATATGTTTTTTCATTTTATCGAACAACTTGTATTCAAAAAAGTAACCATAATTTATAAAATTCTTTGAAACCCAACCTTTCACAAAAATTACCAACACAAAAACACCGTTGAAATTTATGCTAACACCTTACCAGCATTGGAATCACCTTCATAAATTATTTAAAAACAGAAAGCATCAAATCGAATGTTACAGAAAGAAAATTGATGGAAACACCAACCTAGTTCAGTGAACACAATGAGACTATTGAGAAATAAATAACATAACCAAAGTAATGATACTAAAAAACTACCATCAAAGAAAGAAACCATCACTGTAAGAACAACACATGAGATTTATCTTGGAGTAAATTCCAGAAAAATAAAAGAGGAAACTAGAAGAAGAGAGATGAATGAGGAAAATGAATCTTAACCATGAGGGAATCTACAAATATATTGAGAGAGGAGCACCAAAAATCCTATGAGTGGGGAGGGGGAATCTTATTTGGGGTTTTATAGGGCCCAAATATGAGGTTATAAGAGAGGAGGTGTTTGAAAATAGAATACATGCAGGAAAAAAAGGCGACTTTCACACTTTTTAATGACCTTTGCATCTCAAATTGTTAATCTACATGGCTTTATAGACTATGTTACAACCATTCACACCCTACCAAAATAGAGGGACAACCAATATGATTTTGCCACATGATTTTGGAAACCATTAGCTAACCGTGTTGATCACATATGTCAAAAAATTTAGAGGCTCCCTCATGATTACTACATGGTTTCTCTTCACCGTTTCCAAGTCATGCACATTTCCTGTGACCCTAAAAGTAATCCACAAAGTTATTCATAGTCTTACCATAGATTATACTTAACCATTCCCAAGTATTCCAATTCAAATAATTCTAGATATAATTGATTTGGAAATACCATCTTCATAAAATGGTTTCACAGTTAACCCCAAAACACTGTAATCAAACTAGGAAACACCTAAAAAAAACACTAGAACTCCAAAAATCAAAATTCTATAATGCGATCCACTAGTACATAAACAATTCTTAACAACATGGTTTTCACGGAATTTTTTAGATCCAATGTGAAAATATAGGAAAAAGTATTTTTCATGTTGGTTACTTTTTAACCGATCTGAATATCTGTTTTCCCTTCTTCTTTACCTCAGTTATATAAGAACCAACAAAAAAAATAATTTTCTTGAATTTTCCCATTGGTTCTAAATAACCAATGTTTAAAATCATTTTTTGAAATCATTTATATAATAATCGACATGAAAACCAAACATCATGAGTTCTTCACATTGGTTATTTGAAAACTGAAATGAAAAACCAAACATCCTGACTTTTTCAAATTGGTTATATGATAATGGATGTGAAAATTGTATATCAATTTGTAGATAATTTTTAATATTTGATTTGACTCGTCTTAAAAAACAAATATAGTTATGGATCAAATGTTATTCCATTCTGATGTTTATTAGCGCTGAACGATGTCTTAGAGAAGTCCAGCATCTGATGGACATAACTTTTGATTTGTTACTATATTTGACTTCCAAGAGCAGTATACATGAATCATGAGAAATGATCAATATTTTTTAAACATATTTCACTTCATTTTTTATAAACTGATGTGAAAATTATCCTTAAATATATTTTTTTTGAAAAACTGATGTTAAAAGAATGTTTGCAGAATTTGTTATTAACTGACGGGAAATGTTAGTTTTTTCATATATGTTTTATTATATCTGATGGGATAAATACAAAATTATTACCTTTTGAAGAAGGTTACCATTTAAATGATGTGAAATACAATTTTATTATCCCATCACTATAGAATTTTGATTTTTTTATAGCATTACATGATAATTTATGATTCCCGCCTAAAATTTTAAATACATCATTTTTCTTCAACATCTCATTTGCGACCTTTCAATCCACACATTTTTATTTAATGATCAATTCCATCAGCCATCGTTATTCAACCAACTTGACTCGTGTGATATTCATCATGAATCCACAATTTTTTCTTTCTGCATTCTCTACAGGGTATTTATAATTTTTTTCCATGATTTATGTTTTTTATCATAATAATTTTCTTTTATAATATAAATTGTATGATTTAATTCTATAGATATATTAATTTAATTAACATTTAATTCCATTATTATCATTTCACCAGCTCGACTTATTTGACCTTTATTGTGAATTCATGATTTTTTCATTCCACAGTCTTATCATTGAATATGTAACTATATTTCAAGAATTTATGTTGTTTATTAGTTTTTTAAATTAATATACCATTTAATGATTATTAATTTATTACAATGAAAGATAATTCATGTTATCATTGTAAAAATACAAATCCTCCTTCGTATTCTAAAATTCATTATAAGAAAAAGATTTGGTTGGCATGTTTAATATTTTCTTGGATCAAAAAATATCTACCTGATGATGGTCCAAACATTTCACCCATAAATATATTTGAGCTCTACAAACCGTAAAATATAATAATAGGAAATTATCTATAATTTGACAAAAAAGTCACCTTGGTTTTTTAAAACCAGAATTTTAAATTTATTTTTTACTTCTGGTCTTTAAAAACTGATTTCGAAAATATCATTTGGAAATCATTTTTTGTAAAATTGATTCACTTTCACGTTAGGTAAAAAAACCATTGTGAAAAATACTAAAAAAATTAATGTTTGTTACTAAAACCGATGATAAAAACATTATTTATAATGTTAGATTCAAAGATGTCACTGCAAGAACCAATGTTTAAAACCTAAAAAATAATGTAAGAACCTTATTTTTACTAGTCTGAACTCAACCTAAAATTCAACTTAATGATACATCATCAATAAAAGAACAAAAAATCCAGTCTATGGGTTTCTTAATATTCCCACCATAAAAATGGTTTCCCACATAATGTCCTCTTTCACATGTGATGTGAAGCTTAAATTCAAATTCAGATGAGGCTAATCAAAAAAATTGACAATGGTGTGACTATTCACTCGACAAGTAACACCAAACAAACTCTAAATAAAAAAATGAACCATGAAGGGAGTAATGGTATTCTCCCGACCACATGAAACATGATAGGACCCACCAAAACCATTACACCCCTATTGGCCAGAACAAGATGGGAACCCCTAGCATTAAACCAAGCCCCCATCACAAAAAGGATTACTCAAAGAAGATACCTAAACTGAGTGATGAAATAATCCATAGTTCATAAACATCATAATACATTAGAATCTCAATGAAGAGAATGACCAAAATCTAAAATGGATCTATAAGGTCAACCACATACATTCCCCATGACAAAGCACACCTACAACATTTAGAATGGAAACATGCCATAAATACTTTCAGGGAAAAAAGGGAAAATTAAAAATGAAGAGGTATATAACATTGAGATTTAAATGGTCTCTCCTCCATCACACGGTACAATAAAATACCATGGTTTTCTACACCATCCATGATTCACGACTTCATGATGAGATCCACTCGGGTTCCTATAGATAGATTTCTAATGTCATGAATTATATACTACCTTAATGTTATGATATGATATCCTCTTAATGGAATATTATCTTCTAACAACATCCCTTCTATAACATCTCCAGATGTCCCAAATAGTCATATTAATTCTAATCCATCAAATTCTTAGGAGAAGTCAACATTAAATACAAGAAATGGAAACAATGAAACAACATGAGTGAATGGTCTAATGAATTTGATTCTGAAACCAATGAGAAATAACCCTCATGAATAGTTTACACTTTTATACACATCTCACATGATAGGGAACCTTCAACTGATCTAAGAAAATGGTATTCGTTAGTCACCATTATTTGTGCTCTGGGAAGAAATTTAGCCAAAAATGCCATATCCACAGTCTTCTAGAATATAACATCACCAAAAAGGAGAACACACTACTTGGTATATAGATAAAAACCATAAAAGGATAGGAATTATTATATAATATTCAGTTTCTCCAATTAGTTAAAAGGGAACCAATATCTTAAACATGTAACTATAGGGCCCCACCATATGTTAACATTAATGAATAAATAACAGCTCTTTCAAATTCTTCAAATTAACCTTCCTTGGTAAGAACTATCTTATAAATGCGGTAGCAAAGACATCACAATAATTCATAACATTAAATGATGTTGGATAATCATACATTAATGATATTATTCTTAACCTTAAAAGAACCCAAAAAGATATCACACATACTCAGAACTTTAGGGTTTTGCAATGGCTAAAGAACACTTTGGACTTTCATTACCCAATACACTTATTCTAACAAACCTATATCACAATTAATGATGGTAAAAAATAGAGATGAACCTGACTCTAAATCTCTCTTTGGAGTCTTCCTAACGTTAATAAATATATCAATATCAGTAGACACCTCTAGGAATTTTCTAGGTGGAATACTCAATGAAGAAATAAATAACCATACCAAAATAGAAATCTAAATCAACCATAATACAAAAAAAAATTAACAAACCAAAAAAACTATCTTCAATGTATATCATCAAAAATTAATCGGAAATCCCCATTCAAAAGACACTATTTTATTTCAACCCATAAAAATACATTACTTCAAGTAAACTTTTCAAACACTAGAACCCATTTTCTAAACTAACCCACTCACACTATGCCTCCATAAAAACAATGTAATGACCCAAAAATTACAAGTAATTTTTTTTTAATTTTATGGGAATTTTTTTAGTTCTCAAAAATGGACGGTGCATGATTCCAAGTCCCAGTGTGCCCGGAATGAATTTCTAAACTTTTTTTATGTACCTTCATTATGTGTGTGAGCGAGTTTTAGTATCTTTTGAACCGGTGCTGGGAAATGAAAACAAAGGACACTGTTGAACTCGTAGAGTTTTTATTCACTTAAGGAGACCTTCACCTCCACCGCAGTAGGTCGAGGGTGAATGTTAGTTTTTGTGTTTCTTGTGGAAATAAAAATAAAATAAAGAACAAATTTTATTTTATTTTTATAACCTCTCTTTTGAATTCTAGTGGTGGGCACCATTCGAACCCGTCATTAATGTGGGGGTGTCCCTTGGAATCCCCACAATTAATTGTGTCAACATAATAAAATTAATTGTTACATGTAATTGTGTCAACACAATAAAATTAATTGTGTCATTTAATTATGCCAACACAGTACAATTAATTGTGAACTTTAATTGTGCCAACTTTAATTTTGCAAACTTTAATTGTTCCAATGAAAATTAAATTGATAAACCTATTTTAATTTGATGGATCCTAATTTCCTTATGGGAAACCATTGGAGAAATGGAGGCTTGGGGATAAATTTAGAGAAACTCATTCTCCAATGAAGAATACCCTCTCCAAAAATAATATACATCAGAATCCGGAACGAGGAATACTAATGAGCCCGACTTCAGAAGCGTGTTGCGGAAGCGATGATCGTTGGAACCCTCAATGCCTTCACCGACTTCTTCACGCGACACCTCCAATGAGAAATTGAGGTAGAGATTTTTTTGTTTATCCCTTTCCTCGTTCTTGACGTTCATCTTGATTTGAGAAAATTTATATTCTTCTTGATTCATGAACAAATAAGTCACTTACTACCATTCTAACATAGAGGGTGCGGACCAAACGAACATAACCCGGGCACTCTAAAACCTTTTTGGGATTTCGATGGTCTTGAATCGACAGAGACATCTCGAGGCGAGAACATGATTCTACAGAATGAATAACAGGCCACCAGGGTGCACCCGGTGACCCGAGGAACATCGCCAGAAGGGCTCGGGAGCAGCTGGTAGCACCCCGGTCGGCTGCAATGATAGCGAAGGCGCGACCATGCCACCAGAGAAGGGTTGTGGCTTATCAGCTATGGCGGAGCATGGGAGGATGCTGGCGCACTACCGGTCACTGGAAAGGGAGGCGGCGGCAGGCGTCTGCGCCATCGGGCGTGGCGGAGCAGGGACCGTGTGTCGCAACGGCGAGGGGAGGGAAGTCAGCTCACAATCTGCTTCCAGGGGCAACCTAGAAGGTGACCGCGCCACAGAGGAGGGTTGGCTATCTGATCTGCTACAGGCTGCCCATCGCTAGTCCAGGGTCGGGTCGGGTCGTCCAACCAGGTCAAACTGGACCCAGACCTACTTCGACCCTTTTCCACTCTTTTGGCCATAACATGATCTACGAGCATACGTTTGAAAAACCATATGTGGTGCTAAACACCTCGGATTGAGATAGTTTTTTTGTAAACCCTGCATGAGTTTGGAATAACATTGTGGTATAACTGGGTTGGATAGAACAAGAATCCAACCTAGCCCTTGGGACTAAAAGGCCAATAACTTACAGACCGGGAGTCCGATTGACGCACTGTATGTAGAATTGAGACCCCTATTTCATTGAAGTTATTTGGGATACTTCTTCTTGGGGCTTCATGGATGTGGGAGTATCGACCTGTTGCATGAAGAGCGGACCCACTTAGAATCAAGTGAGATAAGTGTGGGAACCCTGTGGATGACTATCACCTGAGAAAGGGATCCTATGTGGGTCGGTGTTTTGGGATCCCATATTGGTATGTGTTCTAGAATCTCTCTTGGATCCACTCTATGAATCCACATGGGACTAATCTAGGATCATATGTGGGTCTGCTATACTAGGATCTTATGTGGGTCTGATGATCTAGGATCCTACGTGGGTCTGATGATTTAGGATCATACGTGGGTCTACCTCGTAATAGAGTTAATTGATTTTGTATTAACATCTAATCATCATTACTATCGTACCTATGTTATACCCAGTGTGATCTGAGTATTTACCTTTGTGGTAGTCTTCTATGGGGCGTATCATTATGGTACTTACCTTTGTGGTGATACATTTGTGGTATTCTTCTATGTGGTCTTACAAATGTCGTACATACCTTTATGGTGTTACCTTTGTGTTACTTACCTTCATAGTGGTACCTTTGTGGTATTCTTTTGTGTGGCCTTGCCTTTGTGGTACTTACCCATGTGGTGTTCCCTTCATGGTATTCTTTCCTCCGTGGAACAATTTTACTTTGGCTAAGAGTTGTGCCTTGAGAATCCTCATGGATGAGATGGGTATACTTGATAAAATAAGTATATGTATGGGAATATACCTATGTCAGGATGTTAGTTGTTTTCATGATTTTTGGTTTATCCTTTGTGGATTTTAAGAGACCTTTGTGGGTCTCAGAGTCCCTATTAAGTATCTTTATACTCACCTTTTCACGGGCTATGCCCGCACCTTATTGTGTTTGGTGTAGACGGCGTACAACGCTGACTGAGGATGAGGGTACCAACACTGACGGTAGCTAAGAGGTGGACATTAGAAGAGGCATACGACAGAGATGAATATTCAAGAGTTGTACCTACCCTTTAGGCAGGATCCTTGGTGGGTGTTCGCAGGAGCTGTTTTCTGTTATACATGTTGTTTCTTTTTTTACTTGTTCTTTTCAGTTGGGCTTGTATTCTGGCCCCTTTTACATATTGTACACACTCTTTTTTAATATACAGTTTACATGTGTTCATATCTTGCAGTGTACTTGGTTTGTGCAAGTTTACAGGTTATAAGGGCAATGCCTTCCCGTTTTATGGAATACGCCTTTCAGTGCTAGTCGCCAGCCTCTGGCCTATGGAAAGCGGGTTTTTTATAGTCACGACATGATCCCCGGAGGGTGGGTCATGGCATATTGTAATCATATGAGTCAGATATATCATAGAAAATTGGAATCGAATCTTTTTAACACCAATAATGTAAAGTGTAGTGAGTGTGGTTATAAGTTTAGGGAATCCGGTGTTGGTGCGGCGGCCAGTGTATCCATACACCAGGACCCAGACTTCTAATTTCTGAATCAGTGCATGAAAAAACTTATTGCATGTGTGTTTCGACAAGTATTCATTCTGATCTATTTTAGTCAGCTCACCAGGTATAATTTATTAACTATTGTGAACTTGTTTCATTCAGGATGCCTCAACGCAGACAGAAATCTAGGGTTCTGTGTATAGTACGCGATAATAGCCCACCGAGCAACGAAGCCTCAGTGTAGGGCTCATTATCAGTAGGGGCACCAGTGGAGGCACCAGTAGTACCATTACTCATTGGTCCATCGATGCCACCAGCCCCAACAGAAGAGGGTTCACACTGCTTGAGAACTTTTCATGAGGTCATTCTAGAGGCCACCATGGTTCAAGGGTGAGACTGATCCATAGGCAGCTGAGGATTGGTTAGAGGTCATGGTGAGAGTATTCCAACTGGTACGGACACTGGATGATCTCATTGTGATCCTTTCTTCCATTCTTCTACATGCAGCAGCAGGAAAATGTTGGAGCTTGATGCTCTAGATTCACGATGAGGTGACACTTCTCTGGGAAGACTTTCAGAGACTGTTTCGGGCAGATTTTGTCCCAGTGACCCTTCATGTAGTTCTCATTCAAGAGCTTCATCATCAGAAGCAGAGCAGAATGATTGTGGCTTAGTACTCAGTGAGGTTCACCGACCTCTCATTCTACTCCACTAATATGGGGAGGGACCCATTCCTCAGGGCCCAGACCTTTGACCGGGGACTCAGGTGGGAGATCAGGGATTCGATGATTTCACTCAATATCCTAATGCAAGCAGGGGTTTTAGAGGGATCCTTATTTTTGGAGAGTTTCCTTGATGAGCAGTCGCCAATAGTGATACCCACCACCAAAAGTCACATAGTGGAGTCTTCTGTAGCTGGTAGTAGAAAAATTTCATAGAGGTCGAAGTGGACCAAACCTATTGGTGGACGACTGCATGATTAACGATTGGTTGGGTGGGGCACCAGAGATAGTGCCAGTCATGCGAGGAGCACACATTATTATGCATACGGCGGGTAGGGTCACATGGGTGGAGACATCCAGACTCGCCGTATGGATGATCGTCATATGGTTGAAAGACCGCCCAGGTAGAGATAGAGGTTTGACCGAGGAGGTCCGTAAGGAGCAGGCAGACATGGTAGAGGAGCTGGTCGTGCAGTTGGCTGTAGGATATGATTCGATTTGTTACCGCCACCACCACCCGGTGGTCCAGACAGACCTCAAGGAGCATGAGGCAAGGGGAAAGCTTAGCTCCAGGTAGCTAAGGCATACGATTACGACACTCTGGAGATGTGATGAGAGACGATCATTGTCTACTCCACTTTAGTTGTAGTACTTATAGACACAGGTGCCAGTCATTCGTTTATTTCCACTTCCCTCGTTCGGTGCTAAGAGATTATGAGGGAGTCGTTGGCTTGATCATTATGGTTAGAGACTCCAACAGAAGAAGATTAGATGATTACAACATGGTTCCAGTAATGTGAGCTTACTCTAAGTGGAAATATATTCGGTTGTGATCTCCTAGTAGCGGGGTCGAGGCATATCGACGTCATCTTGGGTATGGACTGGTTATATATATTCAATGCTCAGATTGATTTTATTAGGAAAAAGGTGTGGTGTATTTGGGAAGATGGGACTAGGTTTACATTTATTGGTGAGAAGGGATACTTTTCAGCACATGATGGACTTACCCGGAGGAGAGTGCAGCCGATTACTTATGATTTAGCCAGCCTTACCCTAAGAGCAGTTGATGTGGTGAGTCCGAGTTATCCTATTGTGGTGGACCACTATGTGGATGTCTTCACTGATTACGTTTCAAGTCTATCTCCTCACAGAGAGGTGGACTTTTACATTGACCTTTACCCTAGGATGGCACTGATATATACACCAGAGTATCAGATGGATCGTACGGAGCTTCGTGAGCTGTCGGTACAGCTAGAGGACTTGTAGGGGAAGAGATTCATCCGACCTAGTGTTTCTCCTCAGGCAGCCTCGATTTTTTTCACCAAGAAGGTGGATGGGAGCTTGATACATTGTGTTGACTTTTTTCACTTGAACTAAGTAACCATGAAGAACAAGTACCCACTCTGAGGATTGATGACCTCTTTGATCAGCGGAAGGGAGCACAATGGTTCTCAAAGATATACCTCAGATCTGGCTATCACCAGCTCAGAGTATGAGAGGATGATGTGAAGAAGACAAGATTTTAGATGTCGGTGTCACCATTATGAGTTTTTGTTCATGTCATTCGGTGTGACCAATAGTCCAGCAGTGTTCATGGGAATCATGAACATGATATTTCTTCCATAACTTGATCACTTTGTATTAGTCTTCATTGACTTCATTCTGATCTACTCGGCTACTGAGGAGGAGCATGCTTATCATTAGAAGATAGTTCTCGACAAACACTAAGAGTGCCCGCTTTATGGTATTCTCTCAAATTTCCAGTTCTTGATCTGGGAGGTTCAATTTCTAGAAGATGTCATCTTGGAGGCTGGAGTTGTGGTGGATCCAGTGATGATTGAGGTGGTACTTTCTTAGGAGGCGCCCATGAGGGTGATAAAGGTACGAAGATTCATGGGTTTTTCCAGATACTACCAGAGGTTTTTGATTGATTTTTCTAGAGATGCAGAACCTTTATTTGCATTATCGTGTATAGATCATGATAGCTGAGATAGCATGAGCAGAACTATGCAACCTATGACCTGGTATTAGCAACAATGGTCTTTTAGTTGATGAAGTGGCAACATTACTTGATGGGTGAACGTTTTATAGTGTACTCAGATTACAAGAGTCTAAGGTATATCTTCTCGCAGAAGGATGTGAACCTAAGACAGTAGTGTTGGATTGAGTTCCTCCATGACTATGACTTAAAGATAGTCTATACTCTGGGGAAGGGGAACATTGTAGTAGATGCACTCAGTAGAAGATCTAGTATACAGCTACTACGTGAAGCGACGGAGCAGCTGGCCGCTTTGCATATATATTTTGTGGAATGGGAAGGAGAAGCTTTTCTCCAATCTCTTATGGTCACTCCCCCAATTCTATAGCAATTCATGGAGGCACAACATGGGTACAATGACTATGAGGATCGATGTATTCAAATATCCTCAGGACATGCACCTGATGGATTTTCTGAAGGTGGGGAGCACATCATCTTTTTCAGAAGACGTACCATCGTATTAGTGTCACATTAGGAGGAACTGTTGTGGGAGTTCCACACATCCCCTCCAGCGGTACATCCAAAAGTGGCGAAGAAGTGCCAAGATCTCTAGCGACAACACTTGTGGTTGGGAAAGAAGAAAGCAGTAGCAGATTTTGTCTCTCGGTGCATCACTTGTCAATAATTGATGGCAGAGAATCAGGTACCTGCATGTTTAGTGCATCCTTTAGAGGTACTGGAGTGGAAGTGGGATGGAATATCCATGGACCTCATGACAGGACTTACACATACATCCAGGTGTCATGATTTAATTTGGGAGATCATCTACAGACTTACTAAGTCAGACCACTTCCTACCGATTAGAGAGCAGTGTTCAGTAGAGAGCTTGGGATGCCTCTATTTTCATAACATTTTGTGACTACATAGAGTACCCTCGACAATTGTCTCCCATCGTGATACATGTTTTACTTCCCGGCTATGGTAGGGGTTTTAGGGGGCTTTTGGGACACAACTTCATTTCAGTACCACTTTCCATCCTCAGAATGATGGCCAGATTGAGCAGACCATTCAGACCCCTGAGGATGTGATGTATTCTTGCATCCTAGACTATGGTCGTAGCTGGGAGGATCACATTCTCTTGGTGGAGTATTTTTACAACATCAGTTATCACATTACCATTGGGATGGAACCTTTCGAGGCATCGTATAGCCGACCATGTAGATCACCTTTGTGCTGGACTGGCCCAGAGGAGTCAGCACTCATGGGACTAGATATGAAATGGGCTACCATGGAGAAGGTGCATATCATCCAGGAGTAGATGAAGACTGTACAGAGCATGGATATGTCTTCTGCTGAAAGGAGATTGAGACCTCTGGAGTTCGAGGATGGTGATCATGTCTTTCTAAAGGTCTCACCTTGACGAGGTTTGTAGAGATTTGGCATGGGATGAAAGATATCTTCATGGTTCATTTGAGATTTTCATGTCCATAGAAAAGTTGGTGAGGTTTCTTACCACATAGATATCCCACCACAGTTGCATCGGGTGCATGACCTCTTCCACGTATCCTAGCTGAGAAGATATGTGTGTTTCCCTTCACACATCATTGACTGAGGAGAGCTGGACATCAACGATGTGGTGACATTTATGGAGGTTCCAGTGGAGATTGAGGATCGATAGGAGAAAGTCCTTTATGGGCGATCAATAACTTTATTCCATGTACGTTGACAGGACAGAAACCTCCATGAGAGAACATTAGAGTGGGTGGCTCAGATTCATGCTCAGTACCCCCACTTCTGTTCCTAGTTTTTGTAATGTGGCTTTCGGGGACATAAATCTCTATGCTGGGGAGAATGTAAAGACCTAGAAATTCTATTTATTTTTTAATTATATATGAATTTTATGTGTCTGTGGAAATTTACGACGTGTGATTCCGATCCTCAATGTGCCCAGAATTAATTTCTGAACTTTTTTTAACTATGTTTAGTAAGCGTGTGAGCGAGTTTTCATAACTGTTGAACTGGTGCTCGGAATTGAAATATGAGGGCACCGTTAAACTCACAACGCCGTTATTTTTTGAAATAGCCTTTCACCTCGACTATAGTAGGTTGATGGTGGAAGTTATTTCCGTGTTTCTTGTGGAACTAAAATAAAATAAACAACAACTTTTATTTTATTTTTGCAACCACTCTTTTGAATTCCAGTGGTAGGGACCATCTGAACCACTCTATAATGTGGGGAAGTCCCTTGGAATCATCCAATTTAATTATTTCAATGAAATACAATTAATTGTGCCATTTAATTGTGTCAACACAATACAATTAATTGTACCATTTAATTGTGCCACTGCAATACCATTAATTGTTCTATTTAATTGTTACAACTTTAATTGTACCAACGTAAATTAAATTGATAAACCTATTTTAATTTGTTGGCTCCTCATTTTCGTGGGGGAAATTGTTGGAGATAGGGAGGCTTGGGGAGAACTATAGAGAAACTTTTTCTCCAACTAATAACTCCCTCTCTAATGAAGAACATACATCCAAATAAACAATGAGGATGACACATGAGCCCGACATCGAAAGTGTGTTGTGGAAGCGACGATCATTGGAACCCTCATCGCCTTCATTGACTTCTTCTCGTGACACCTCCAATGAGAAATCGAGGTAGGGATTTTTTGTTTAAACCTTTCCCCATTATTGACATTCATTTTGATTTACAAACATTTATATTCTTCTTGATTCCAGAAAAAAAAATTATTACTACCGTTCTAATCTGGAGGGTGTGGGACGACCGAACATGACCTGATCTCTCTGTAACCTTTGTGGGATTTTGGTGGTCTTGAATTGACGACGACCTCCTGAGGAGACTGTGAGGGTATATGAAATGTAGAACGAGCCCCTAGGGAGATCTCAGTGACCTGAGGAACTTTTCCAGAAGGGATCAAGAGTGGCAATCAGCACTCAGGCATGCCACAGCAGTGGTGCAACCACACAGCCAGAGAAGGGTCGCGGCCCATCGACCGCAGCGGAGTAGGGGTGGCAGAAGACGACATGAAGGCGAGGCAGCAGTGTGTGTCTGTGCCGCTCAGCATGTAAGAGTCATAGTCATGTTCCATGATGGTGAGCGGAGGGCGGCTGGCTCACTGCCAGTCACCGGGGGTGGTGGGGCACGCGACCGCGCCATGGAGGAAGGATGGTCGTCCGGCCCGCTGCGGGCCACACCGCGGGCCACCCCACGGGTCGCCCATCACAGGGCACCAAGAGGGTCGGGCTGCGACGGATGGCAGGGCCCTACCATATGGGTCAGGTCAGACCCAAGGCCATACATTGGTCGGTTCAAGCCTGGTCGGACTATACCAAGACCAACTTTGACCCTTTTCCACTCTTTCGGCCATAACATGAGCTACGAGAATCTATTTGACGAACTGTCTACGGCACCGAAAAACTCGGATTGAGTCGGTCCTTTTTGTAAATGCCACATTAGTTTTCAATAAAGTTGGTGTATGGTCTGGTTGGATCGAACATGATTCCAACCGGCCCTTAGGGACTAAAAGGCCAATAACTTATACACCGGGCGTCCGATTAACGCATCATCCATTTCTTTGAGACCCCAATTAAGTGGTGGTCCTTTGGGACACATATTTTTGGGACATCATGGCAATTGGAGTATCGACATAGGGCTTGTGGAGTGGACCCACCCGGAATCAAGCGATCTTAGTGAGAGAACTCTATGGTTGGCTGTAACATGGGAAAGGGATCATATGTGGGTCAATATTTTGGGATCGTACATGGGTTTTTGATCCAGTATCACTCTTGTACCCACTCTATGAATCCACATGGGACTATTCTAGGATCCGAAGTGGGTATACTGTACTAGGATCCTATGTGTATTTGATGATCTAGGATCATATGTGGGTCTGATGATTTAGGATCCTACATGGGTCTACCTCTTCACAGAGTATGATGATTCTGTAGTTACATCTAATAATCTTTATTATCATACCCATATTATACCTGCAGTGGGATGATTCTTTACCTTTGTGGTAATATTTTGTGTGGCATACATTTATGGTACTTACCATAGTGGTGATACCTTTGTGGTATTATTCTATGTGGAATTACTTAGGTCATACTTACCTTTGTGTTGTTACCTTCATTGTACATACCTTCGTGGTGATACCATTGTGGTATTATTATATGTGGAGTTACCTCTGTGGTAATTATATAGAATCCCGCATTTTTATCACATAATCTTTCATTACATTTTACAAAAACGAGGATATTTAAGGTTTAGTGTCTTGGTAACCAGGAACTTTAAACATGAAAACATAAAACATTATTCTAAAACACTTGAAAGGCTTCTCCTCATGTTCATCCTAGGTTCATTACTACATGACATAACCTGGGGACATACATCAAAAGAAAGGGTGAGCAAAAAGCCCAGTAAGGGAAACAAGAGAAACATTTTACATGTGAACTTGAGATACTTCAATAAGGTCATGAAAAGAACTTTAAGGCATGAGAATGAAATCATGAGGCATATCATAATAAAAATAAAATTTTCATAACTTGAAGATGTGGATACATCATTTAACATAGAGAATCATGAACATATCACCAAGGTCCATCCCCAAGGTGTCATTTAAAAAATACCAAGGTTATTCACCAAGGTATCATGAAAATTGTAATCTCTAGTGGTTACATCATTACCCAATGCATTGGAGCACTATCAGGGCGCACCCTTAAATTTGCCTTTATTACCATGTGAGCCACATATATCATCATAAAAAATTTCATAAATAACCCATATAGGATAAAATAAATTGGTTTCATTTCGTAATCATGATGTTTTAAAAACCGCTTTAAAGACATGATCTTAATGTCACTTTAAACCCACAGAAATGGAAAGCGGGTCTCATGTATGTAAATCCCAGAATTTAAAATAGATCATTTTTTTATATATGTGAATACCCCTTTAGAAATAAGAGCTTTGAGTATTCACTTTATAAAATAAAATAATTTTGAGAAAAGAGAGAGGCATTTTGAGACGAAAATTCTGCAGCACAACGGCTATGTTACAGGGTTTTAGAAAATGTTGAAATGAGAGGGGACATGGGTCAAAAAATCATAAATGACCCATAAAACAGTAGAGGGATATAATATAAGGGATTTAAGAACATGGTAATGAAATTTTAAAATATTCCATATGAAATGAAGAACATGAAAGGAAGGAAAAAATAAGATTTCTCTTATGAAAATTCGGCAGCCTAGCAGCGTTACATAAACATCAACCAAAAATGAATTGATGATGTCAAATAGGGTCTCTCATTATATGAACATAAAAGATAAGTATGATAGATATAGATATCATACCCCCACATAATAAAAATGAAATTGGAATACTTGACATGGAATTAGAACTTTCAAAAGGAGAAGGGTGAAAGAATCCCTTATAAATTCGGCAGCCTAACGGTGTCACTTAAACATAAAAAAAATGAATTGTTGAGATCAAATAGGGTCTCTCATCATATGAACATAAGAGTACAGTATGATAGATATAGATATCATAACACAACATAACAAAAAGTAACTTGAAATAATTGACATGAAAGTAGAACTTCAAAACGAGAAGGGTGAAGAACCACTTAAAATTTTGATAGCCTAACGGGGCCACTTAAAACCTCAAAATAATGAATTGAAGAGATCAAATGGGGTCTCTCATCATGTGATCATAAAATATCAGTATGATAAATTTAGAGATCATACCCCAAAATAATAAAAAGTAACTTTAAATACTTTACATGAAAATAGATCTTGAAAAATGAGAAGGGAGAAAGAATCTGTTACAAAAATTTCGGCAGCCTAACGGTGCCACATAACACATCATAAACGAAATAATGAGAGTAAAAGGGGATATATAATTATATTAACATGAAAAGGGAAGTAATAGGAGTATAAAAGAACATCCTATAACAAAAGAACATGGAGCATAAAAGAAATGACATAAAAGAGATTTCATGAAAAGAAAGAGAGAGATTGGATCCCTTACCTTAAAACATAACTCTTAAAACTCAATGGTTGGGACCTTGAGGGCTTGGGGGAACCATGGGAGGACTCCTTGGGAGGTAATGAGACCATAACTTCGTTGGGGGAGAGTGGGGAGCCGAATGGATGAGAGGATGGCTTGGTATTTATAGGGAAAGTGAGGGGACAAGGCATTAATGGCCAAGGGACACCTCATTAGTGGTTTTGGCAAAACCATGGGCTTGCCCATGGTATTGGCCCATGGTATTGGCCACTTGGGACACATCATACCTTATATTACTATTCATAAGTCGACGATATTGATTACATACTTAATATATCATTTAATGATGTCATTAGACACCCGTAACTTAAAAACTGTATTTTCACTATTCATCGAAAATTCATTTTCTCAGAAAAACCCCCAAAAATTAACATAGCATAATATCAGTGCTTTGAGCTCAAAAATGAAATCCGTTTTATAAAAATAATTTTCTAAATATTTTTAATTAAATTTTTAATTAAAAAAACACTATTCACCCGAAAAAACTAATACTTGAATAATAATTTATGAAACCATTATTTAACCATTTTATTGAATCACATTACCTAATCAAGGTGCCTAGATTATATAAATACTTTCTTTAAGTTAGATTACTAATCCATTTGGACACATTACTAATCCTAATCATAAAATCACTATTCATAATTTACTATTCATCAAAAATTAAGTTGATCTTATTAGACTCTAAATTTCGTACTGAACATAATTGTAGAAGACCATTTTTCAAAAATCATTTTACATTTTTAATTATTTAAGGTTTACACAACCATTTTTAAAATATCATTTTTCTAAAATTCATCAAAAATATGCATACTATATTTATCCAGTAAGTTGAAAATTCATAAACTTCATCATAAGAATAAATCCCAAATTTATTTAAAACAAAGGATTACACAAGGCAGTTACGGTCTCCTTACATAGCCCCTTATCACACCAGCATAGGACCTAAGTGTAAGGTGTGCTAAGGTGAGAGATTATGAGGGAGGCTCTGCTAACATCACACGAGTTGTAATTTCTATTAGTTTGAACTTCTTGCAAAGGAGATTCCGTTCTAGCTTCACACGATGAAGTTCGGCTTGGGTTTGGTCCAGAGCAAAGCCCAGTGGTGCTACCTCCTTTCCAAGTTCTCTTAGATGGGCTTCGATCGTTCCAAGACTACTTGGCGAGGCCATCAAATCTTCTTTCTATAATAATTAACCAAGATTACTTGTATTTAGAGGTAATAATCAAAACGTTTAGTTTCCAGTATTCATATTAACCAATGGTCATATAACAGTCAAAGCCCAACGGTCTCATTTTAATTATACTCATGTTATCAAATGAAAAAAATTTGTTGTGTATAAAATAAAATAACACACAAAAATAGGAAACATTATTTATTCAAAATTTCAGGTCGTTACAATCTTCCCCCCTTAAGAAATTGCGTCCTCCCAATTTTTTTTAAATCGGGTTTTGAAATTTCATTGAAAGTCCCACATCAGAAAAGGAGTCAGAAAAACTATTACTTTAAAAGAAAGAAAGGGAAGTACAAAGGTCACCCGAGTTAACCCATACTAGGATTCCATGGAGGAAAACATGGACATGGAAGAAAAACAAAGGGTCAAGTTCTGGGGGAGAGTGATAGAGAACATAATTAGGAGAACATTAACCATAAGAAAATCCCAAACTTATGATGTGTGTAAACGGTCTGTGATTACCTAGTTGGAAATGTAAACCAACACCATTTTTGTTTTACGTTCCTTTTCATCATTTTGTGGAATTCATTTAAAACATAAAACAAAAACATAATAAAATATATCTATCTTCATGTAGAGTTTCATCCTTTAATAATTTTCTACCCAAAACTAATCTTTTCTCCAAACTATGAGCATTCAAAACTACTTGGTCTCATCAAAACACAAGAATCGTCTTCATAATCTACAAAAGATTAACTATCTATTTCTTCTATCTTTAAACATTATCCTAAAAATAGAAAGGGTAAGGTAAAACAACTCTTCAAAAAGAAATAATCCCATAGGAATGGAAACTAATTTTAAATCTTCAAAGTTCCATGGTACTACTCAACGTTCATTATAGTCCATTACATAAATAACGGTCCTTAAATATTCCTCAATATAAACCAAACTAAGATTAAAACCCAAATACAAGAAGGATTTGATAACATAGTCTTCCAAAATAAACTTCATTGTTCATCTCCAAACAACATCAACCACTCCTAACATCTTATAACAAAAGTATCTAACCTAAACATATTTTACCCAAGATAGGTTAATCATTCCCATAAGTAACCTACATTACTATAAGTCCACCTTAAATTCATCAATACTTCAAAATATAAGTCAACCTTACTCCCCAATGAAAATACCGTAGTAATCTATTTACCTCGATCATATAGGGTCCCCAAAATAGTGAACGTCTTCCAAAATATTATTTATATTTTAATCCCATAATCATCCCTGTCATATTAATACGACAATCGTCGCATTTCTAATCACATTGGTTGTTGGGAAATGTTCTTCCATTTCCCACTATTAACTAAGAAGAGAAATCATAATTAGGGGCTTAAGTACTTAGCCAATAATCATGAAAAGGAACTGAAAGCATATAAGGATAACTTGTAGAAGAAAAGTATACCCTAACATGTGATCCCCTAGGTTCACATCTAGGTTATCCATGATCATATATTCTTATGTGAATCTTTATTTTATTTTATCTTTGTTCCTTTAACAATGGTTCATACTAAGCTTATAAATTTACCAAAGCATGTCCCCCGGGAGTGTCGTAACCAAGAGTGCAGCAAGGCCCATTGTCGTGTACCAGTTCCTGTTCGAGTCTAGCTCAAAGCGGTGTTTTCGGGTTTTACCCCTATGTACATCTGTTCTATAGCCACCTCTACCTGCTCGTATCCAGATAGGGATGTATTTTCTTGGAAACCCCTTTCTCAATACTCACCAAAATACCAGAAAGATTTCCTGTGCTTTTATCTTTTCTATAGGGTTCTTCCTAGATTTTTCATATCCTAATTTCCACAAATAACTAAAACATCCTTTGATACCAACTATAGCATCCCGCCTTTTTATCACATAATCTTTCTTTACATTTTACAAAACCGAGGATCTTTAAGGTTTAGTGTCTTGGAAACTAGGAACTTTAAACATGAAAACATAAATCATTCTTCTAAAACACTTGAAAGGCTTCTCCTCATGTTCATCCTAGGTTCATTACTGCATCACATAACCTGGGGACATACATAAAAAGAAATGGTGAGAAAAAAGCCCAGTAAGGGAAACAAGAGAAACATTTTACATGTGAACTTGAGATACTTCAATAAGGTAATGAAAAGAACTTTAAGGAATGAGAATGAAATCATGAGGCATATCATAATAAAAATAAAATTTTCATAACTTGAAGATGTGGATACATCATTTAACATAAAAATCATGAACATATCACCAAGGTCCATCCCCAATGTGTCATTTGAAAATTACCAAGGTTATTCACCAAGGTATCGTGAAAATTTTAATCTCTAGTGGTTACATCATTACCCAATGCATTGGAGCGCTATCAGGGCGCACCCTTAAATTTGCATTTATTATCATGTGAGACAAATATATCATCATCAAACATTTCATAAATAACCCATATAGCATAAAATAAATGGGTTTCATTTCGTAATCATAATGTTTTAAAAACCTCTTTAAAGGCATGATCTTAATGTCACTTTAAACCCACAGAAAGGGAAAGCGGGTCTCATGTATATAAATACAAGAATTTAAAATAGAACATTTTGGTATATATGTGAATACCCCTGTAGAAATAAGAGCTTTGAGTATTCACTTTATAACATAAAATAATTTCGAGAAAAGAGAGGCATTTTGAGACGAAAATTCTGCAGCACAACGGCTACGTTACAGGGTTTTAGAAAACGTTGAAAAGAGAGGGGACATGGGTCAAACAATCATAAATGACCCATAAAACAGTATAGGGACAAAATATAAGGTATTTAAGAACATGGTAATGAAATTTTAAAATATACCATATGAAATGAAGAACATGAAAGGAAGGAAAAAATAAGATTTCTCTTATGAAAATTCGGCAGCCTAACAGCGTTACATAAACTTCAACCAAAAATGAATTGACGATGTCAAATAGGGTATCTCATCATATGAACATAAAAGATAAGAATGATAGATATAGAGATCATACCCCAACATAATAAAAAGGAACATGGAAGACTTGACATGGAATTAGAACTTTGAAAAGGAGAAGGGTGAAAGAATCCCTTAAAAATTCGGCAGCCTAACGCCGTCATTTAAACTTCAACAAAAAATGAATTGATGAGATCAAATAGGGTCTCTCATCATATGAAAATAAGAGTCCAGTATGATAGATATAGAGATCATACCCCAACATAACAAAAAAGAACTTGAAATAATTGACATGAAAGTAGAACTTCAAAATGAGAAGGGTGAAGAACCACTTAAAATTTCGGCAGCCTAACGGGGCCACTTAAAACTTCAAAATACTGAATTGAAGAGATCAAATGGGGTATCTCATCTTGTGATCATAAAATATCAGTATGATAAATTTATAGATCATACCCCAACATAATAAAAAGAAACTTTAAATACTTTACATGAAAATAGATCTTGAAAATGAGAAGGGAGAAAGAATCTGTTACAAACAATTCGGCAGCCTAACGGCGCCACTTAAAACATCATAAACGAAATAATGAGAGTAAAAGGGGATCTCTCATTATATGAACATGAAAATTTAAGTAATAGGAGTATAAAAGAACATCCTCTAACATAATAACATGGAGCATAAAAGAAATGACATAAAAGAGATTTCATGAAAAGAAAGAGAGAGATCAGATCCCTTACATTAAAACATAACTCTTAAAACTCAAAGGTTGGGACCTTGAGGGCTTGGGGGAACCATGGGAGGACTCTTTGGGAGGTAATGAGACCATAACTTCGTTGGGGGAGTGTGGGGAGTCGAATGGATGAGAGGATGGCTTGGTATTTATAGGGAAAGTGAGGGGATAAGGCATTAATGGCCAAGGGACACCTCATTATTGGTTTTGGCAAAACCATTGGCTTGCCCATGGTATTTTCCCATGGTATTGGCCACTTGCGACACCTCATACCTTATCTTACTATTCATAAGTCGACCATATTGATTAAATACTTAATACATCATTTAATGATGTCATTAGACACCCGTAACTTAAAAACTGTATTTTCACTATTCATCGAAAATTCATTTTTTCAGAAAAACCCCCAAAAATTACCATAGCATAATATCGGTGCTCTGAGCTCAAAAATGAAATCCGTTTTATAAAAATAATTTTCTAAATATTTTTAATTAAATTGTTAATTAAAAAAACACTATTCACCTGAAAAAACTAATACTTGAATAATAATTTATGAAATCGTTATTTAACCATTTTATTGAATCACATTACTTAATCAAGCTGCCTAGATTATATAAATACTTTCTTTAAGTGAGATTACTAATCCATTTGGACACATTACTAATCCTAGTCATAAAATCACTATTTATAATTTACTATTCATCAAAAATTAAGTTGATCTTATTAGACTCTAAATTTCGTACTGAACATAATTGTAGAAGACCATTTTTCGAAAATCATTACACATTTTTAATTATTTAAGGTTTACACAACCATTTTTAAAATATCCTTTTTCTAAAATTCATCAAAAATATGCATACTATATTTATCCGGTCATTTGAAAATTCATAAACATCACCATAAGAATAAATCCCAATTTTTATTTAAAAAAAAGTATTACACAAGGCAGTTACGGTCTCCTTACATAGCCCCTTATCACACCAACATAGGATCTAAGTGTAAGGTGTGCTAAGGTGAGAGAATATGAGGGAGGCTCATCTAACATCGCACGAGTAGTAATTTCTATTAGTTTGAACTTCTCGCAAATGTGATTCGGTTCTAGCTTCACACGATAAAGTTCGGCTTGGGTTTGGTCCAGAGCAAAGCCCAGTAGTGCTACCTCCTTCCCAAGTTCTGTTACATGGGCTTCGATCGGTCCTAGACTAATGGGCGAGGCCATCGAATCTTCTTTCTATAATAATAAACCAAGATTACATGTATTTAGAGGTAATAATCAAAACGTTTAGTTTCTAGTAGTCATATTAACCAATGGTCATATAACAGTCAAAGCCCAACGGTCTCATTTTAATTATACTCATGTTATAAAATTAAAAAATTTTGTTTAGTATAAAATAAAATAACACACAAAAATAGGAAACAATATTTATTCAAAATTTCGGGTCGTTACAAATTAGCCATGTGTTTTTACCTTCGTGGTATTCTATCCTCCATGGAACAGTTGTACCTTGGATAAGAGTTGAGCCTTGAGTTTCCCCATGGATGAGATGGGTATACTTGATAACTTAGCTAGATGTATGGGAATAAAACTAAGTAGGGTTTTCAGTTGTTTTCATGCTTTGTGGATTATCCTTTTTGGATTTTGTGAGACCTTTGAGGGTCTCGGGGTCCCTACTAAGTATCGTTATACTCACCCCTGGATAGGCTATTCTCATACCTTGTTGTGTTTATTGTTGATGATATACAATGTTGACTGAGGACGAGGGTCCTATGACTGATGGTAGCTTGGAGGTGGACATAAAACGAGGCGTACCACAGAGATAACTGTTCGAGTTATATACCTACCCTTCAGGTAGGATCCATGGTGGGTGTTCACAGGAGCCGATTTCAGTTATATATATACTTTCCAGTTTTACATCTTCTTTTCAATTGGGCTTGTATTCAGGCCCCTTTTACTTACTGTACACACTATTTTTACCATACAGTTTATTTTTGTTTGTATCTTGATGTGTACTTGGTTTGTGTAAGTTTTCGTGTTAAAAGGGAAATGTCATCCCGTTTTAGGGAATGCGCCTTTCGGTGCTAGTCCCCAACCCCAGGCCTATAGAAGGTGGGCTGGATGTAGTCACGGCATGAGCCTTGGAGGACGGGTCGTGACATACAAAATAAAACCAAAAAATTAATTTCAATTCAAAATCATTTTTTCAAAAAAAACATTTTTTATTTCTAAACCAAACCACACTAGCCAAAATAAAACCCCAACCTAACTCACATTAATCACTATGAATTGGAGTCTATTGAATATACACAACCCATCAAAATGGGTTTGTGGACCAAGACCCAAGTGATTACCAACCACTTGTAATTACTTGAACCATGCATACAGAACTCACATGGATCAATACTCTTTATAATCCCACTATAAAACTACATGTCACATCTAGTTTCATTTCCCATACATATATCCTAAACTATTATTTGTGGTGTTATCTAGTTTCAATGACTCAAATTCTGAACTATCGATGGTAACTCAAGGATCAATATATGAAAGTTTTCATGACACTCTTCCCATGCATACCTACTAATTAAAAATAATCCCAATATACCACTACATAACACCACAAATAATAATGGGATGTTGTAGATTATTTCTCGGGAACATGGTAGGGATTTAATCCAACCTGACACATGGCCTAGTAAAAGTAATGGCCAATGAAGCATTCCTGATCATCTCAAAATTGTGACTAGTACAAGGTATAAAATATATATTGGGGGATTTATTTATCCACACACAAACCTTTATCAGGTGAAAAAAATAACGAATAGAAAAAAACACAATAATTTCTGAACATAAATAAAAACATAATAAAGTCCTCATGAAACTACGTAATAACAAAATATAAACAAAAAAAGAAAAAAACTAATACCATACCATGAATTACACGATCTTTATATGACCAGTCAGTCACTATCAATAAAAATACCGTCTGGATCCAAAATCACGCAGTCGAACCGAAAACCTGATCCTTCAAAATAACATGATTCTAGTGATGATAAGTGGAATAAGTACAGTGTTTGAATAAATAGAATAGTGGGTTATAAGAATTGAACCCATAAATTTATCTTTTAGAGATAATCCAAAAACACTAGTTTGAAATGCATATATATTTTTTAAAAGTCAAAATACAATCTCACATTTCAATAAAAATACACATTTTAAAACAAAACATATCACATTCATTTTTAATATATATTTCTGTTTAGAAAAATAAGATTTTCACAACAAAAAACCCAAATAATAGTCTACCGAGTTTATAAGAAGGGCTACACTGAAAATGAATGAAACAATGAATGTGAAACAGTCGAAAAAATATGTAACGAAGAACAACATATAAAAAATAGAAAATATATATATATAATCAAGGGTAGTTCATAAACATCTCAATTATCAATAACCGAATGTAATCATTTCAGAATCATCAACCGCCATATGGTGAAGCTCCAATGTCCTTAACCAACTATCCGCTCAAAACTAGCCAATTTCGTTGTACGTCCCACCCAATATCTCAACAATACCATGGGGTACCAACCCATCTAATAGGGATAACTATGAAACCATAACTCATAAATCATAATTATGATTATGAATCCCATGATAATAGTTTATGGATATTGGGGATCACGTCACACACATGGCTCAATCCAATAACCCACAACCATCTTGACTAAAACAAACACCACTGCCACTTATTTGATGACCCTCTCCATAGAGTGTCCATCATATAGGCTCCCATATCACTATATGGAACACATAGGTTCAATATTGAAATATTTTTAAAATCAGATTGAAACCATTTTCTAAAACATCTCTGTGTAATAATTGGGCCATTTATATTTATCAGCCCAATTTAATTTATAAAACATTTCCAAAACATAATAAATAGTTTGGATCATGATTGAAATGTCCCAAACATGCTTTTATCATTCTTAGAAACCAAACCATTCATTACAACAAACATGAAATTTTTTAGGGATAACATTTTATAAATCATATTAATTATCAATTAGAAACCAAAAAATAATTTGGTTGTTTTAATGATCCATTTGAAATTGGAGGATTGCAGAAGAGAATAGGGGGAATGGAGGAATTTTAAAAATCTATATTTTCATTATGGAGGACCATCTTCATTTGTGTTCATATACATAGGTTCACCCCATTACCATGTTAATACTACCACAATAATTATAATATCCCTAGAAAACAATGGACGAACACAAAACCATTCTGAAGAATCAACACTTACATTGCATATATATCGAATACCACAAAATGTAACCACAACTAAAATGAAATGATCCAGTCTCAAGAAACCATGCTTCCCGAAACATATCCATGAATAACCACACTCTCAAAATACACAAACCCATTACAAAATGTCATTTGTAATTTTATCTAACACCCTGTATAAATATAGAATCATGATTTCATAAGTCATTTTAATACCCACTTCTCACTAAATTTCCAACATAGAACCACACTTAATGTTTATAATAACACATAATAAGCCTATGAATAAATTTTTTAAAATTTTATAAAAACACATCAGATTCAAATGGAATGTGCTAAAAAGTAAATGGATGAAAACACCTCCCACAATTATGAGAGAATGAAACAAAACCGTTAGTGAAGGAAGAACTATGATCAAGGAATGATCTGCACACCATAACATCCATAAAAGTAAACAGATACATTAACTCTAGCCCTTAGTGTTCATCTAATAGGAAACCCTACCATGATAATCCAAGAAACTAAAATAATAAGGAATTATGGGAATGAAAATTACCCATGGATGAATAAACAAAATTATTGAGAGAGGTGCTCCAAAAATCTAATGTGGGGTTAGGGGAATAATTACGAGGATCCCTTAGTGTTTCATGAATGAGGTTGGGGGAACATGAGGTGTTTGGGGTTAGAATATGAGGGAGAATTTGGAATTTAAGACATTTTTATTACATTGGAATCTCTCATGGTTTGGCCGAATGGTTTACAAAATAGTGCACTGACTACGTGAACCCTAATAGAGAAGAGGGACACCCTTCATGGTATGGACAAATGATTAGGGGAATAAGGAAATAACTATGTTGATCACCTTTATAAAAAATAAATGATTATTCCTCATTCATTCACATTGGTTCTCCTACCCAGGCATAGTTGTGCACATTTACCCAACCACTATAATAGTCTTTCACAGTTACTCCTAGGACTCACATGGTTTTGGGAAAACCATGATCAAGAAATGAAAGTCACACCATAAACGAAGTAATTGAACTGTAAAGAACCTCATCCTCAATAGTCTACATGGTTAACTACAAAACCCATGAATCCCTTTATGAACTCAAAATTTTCAAAATTCATGCCAGGAACACAACTTGAAACCCCATGAAATATCAAAAAAAAAGAATAAAACAAAATAGAAACTATTTTTTTAGTGTGAAATGGTATCCACTATCATGAACATGAAGTGTATTTGATTTCCCAGGAGGCTTACATGTTTAAGCTTTAAATGGGCTGAGACAAGGTTAAAAAATAGTGATACCAAATCCATTCCATATTTAGATTAATGGGATTAAAAATTAATGATCCTACTGGTAGATTCCATAGTTTTATACTTTTATACCAATTATATTTCCTCCTCACCCTTTATATACATTAATTGTAATTATAATATTGTCACCAATCATCGTACATTCCAACAATCATATTGGACATTAGTCTGGAAATAGAAAGGACCTAACAATCAAATCTCACAGTATACCCTATATATACTCCACCATTGTCATTCATCAATATTAATTATATATCTTATTATTTTTTTACAGATACATTGACAATTTCTATCACATTACTAACTATTCTATTTTTTTTTAATTCATATAGTAGGATAAGAACTCATTCGATAATTCATGGATTTGCGGTTTTTAAAGTAGTTTATGTGTCATTATATTTATCTCCTAGTATTGTTTCAAGATATTATAACCAATATATATCCATGATATTTAATATTCAAATAAAATTCAATAGAATTTATATGTTTTCCTAATTCGGCACACATTATAAAATTAGTTTTGTTTACATTATAGTGATTTTGTTGTTGTTAAATTCTACTATTTAAGAAATTTAATCCTTAAAATTCATTCCCTTGAACAAAAATCTGGGTGTAATTAGCCTTTATGATTTCTTCAACTACACCAGTTTCTTCTTTGAACTTTGGATTTCACAATAAGACTTTAATGATTCGGGTTACAATGTTCCAAAGTACATGTTCCCTTTCATCGTTAACCACCATTGTTTCTTATTCATTTGATATATTTTTTTCTAATTCTATTCCCATTATGTATATATACATTTAGTTTGACATATTCTTTCTTATCATGGCTGTGTCAAATACAGCATCGACATTGGAAAAATTTTATAGTAGTTCTACTCGATGGGAAACTTCTCCAACACTACCTTCAATATAAAAAGGATCAATTTAACTTATGATCATATTAATATTACATTAAAAACTGATGTCTATATTATGTGGGAATATTTTTAGAAATTCATGATCCAAACATGGAACACAATGTCTTTCCATTGATTGTCATTTTAAAACATTTTCAACTCTACTAATCCTTTCTATGTTTTTGGATCACTCATATCTTCTTTCTAGTGTTTTTCATAATGACTAATCCCAATATTTTTTCATCTCTAACTTCATCCAAACATGTTGGAGTTCAAATCCTCTTTATATATAGTGCTTTAAAGTTATCCAATTGAAAGTGAGAGTGAAAACTATTTCTATATACGAATTTAACAAGTTCATGATATTGATCCCAACACTATTCAAAATCAAATGATCTACCCATTAACATATATTATAAAATTTTAATAGTAATATGAAACTACCCATTATTTTGTGAAAGAAAATAATTCATAACTGTTACATTAGTATACATATATTATTGATGGCTCCCTTCGAACATAGAACTAAATATTGGATTATAGATAAAACAATTCAATGTGGTTCCCCCAGAAGTCTAATCACATCTTCAATATACAAACATGAAATTAGAACAAGGTTGATTTCATCTCATATTTTTATTAGATGACAAAAAATTGTTAGCATGTCAATAATAATCCATATCACATTTTTTCCCTTAGATTACTTGGGAAGTCCAATAATAAGGATCATAGTAATGTTGTCCCACTTCTATAACAGTATGGGTAGTGGTTTTAACACCATTTTTTAATGTATTTTATCTACCTTAACTTTCTCCCATTGAAGACATCTTGTATTATATTCAAAAATATCTCCTTTCATGTCATCCTATTATTAATGATTTTTCATATCTATATAGAGTTAGTATATTTCATGATGTATGTAGAATGAAAGGTTGTCAACATTAGCCAATAACTCATGATTTAATCAAATATCAGATATTGTATGTATCCTTTTACCAAAGAAAAGTACCCCTTTATTCTTAACAATAAACTCAAAAGGCAACCCATTCTTCATTATATTGTAAATTAGGATCTTATATTTTTTCTTTCTTTATATTATTAATATTTATTATTATGAAAACATTCAGGATATGATTGATCTTTTTCCTTCTTTTCTAAATTTTATTTCCATCATTACGAAGACTTATATTAATGGATCCAATTAAATCATAATCATTATAATAGCTATAGTGTATTTCCGTAAAAATGCATCAAAAACTTTTTAACATTTGTATGGTGAAAATAAGAAAAAAAAATATAAAGAATTTCCAACCATATAATTTATCTATTGTTTTTTTCGAAAAATAATAACAAGACTATACAAGTCAGTGAATATTTCAAACATCTACCCTATAAGATAGTATATCAATATATAAAATTAAAATATAACTAAAACCAACTCTAAATTGGGGGGGTATAATAATTTATTTCATGAGGATTTTACTATCATGATGTATAATAAATCACTTTTATATTTTTCATTAAACACATCCAATTACCCTTAATGAAGAATCACTATATATAAAAAATAATTCCTCATTAGAGTATACTACTTCCATGAGTACACTCACTAATATCTTATTCAATTATTCAAAATTCTCTTGATACATTTTTACGTTGATCAATATAATACCTTTTAATGTTAATGTTTTTAATGTATTAGAATTCAAGGAATATTCATTTAGAAAAATTCTATAGTATCCTTCTAGTACATGGAAACTACAAATCTCACTTAATATTCAAGTACTTCCACACTCCTGTACATCCATTGAATTTAAACGATCCAATGTGAGTATTTCATTTATTATGAAGTTTCATAAGAAAGAATCTTGATTTAATAGAAACTCTCATTCAATAAGTTTTTCCAATAAGCAACAATTTCCTTAAATTGTGTAATATAAACCTTATATGATCATTATTCTCCTTGCGTGTTTTGAGAAATTATAGATTATTGGAAATAAATACCATTTTAAACTTATCGTTGTTGTAATTAAAGACTCTATTCATGGAATCTATGAATATTGTAGAATAATTAGTCAATAAAATAGAATACAAATGTAATCCATGTAACATGTTCAGATGGAATTATATGGGAAATCATTGCACTTCACACTAAGCTAACGATACATAGATCACAGGATAATAATATAGAATAATTTATCACACAATATTTGTTGAACCATTCATCAATCATTATAGGATGGTTTTTTTCTTCAATATTATCACATCAGGTTATATATTCTCAAGGAATTTTCACATTAATCCATCTATATTCATTATAAAATGAATAGCGGATCCCCAAGTAAACACAAATGGTTTAATAAAAACACTATAAATAAGATATTGATATTTCTTACATAATTCTCTAAATAAACATATATAAATCAATATAGGGTCTTATATATTTTTGTGCATACATGTATGAATTAATTTTTGAAATATACCACTATTTCTAGTGGTGCTCCATTTAACATTTCATGATGTAAAACATTGCATTCCAAAATAAAAGGTATACCAATTATCTACATAAGGTCTATTTATTCTCTTAATTTCTCAATAATGTTAATAAAAATGGTTAAATGTGATATATCTTTCAACTTATTAGGCTGATATGTATACCTTATTAATATAATTAAATGGTATCCCTTCAAGAAACTACAAAATCCCTTATTGTAATTTCAATCATTGAATTATAATCTAAAATACCATTACATACCATGTATTATGTAAAATTATAGAATTGGGATACCTTCTAGGTTAGGGGAGAGATTATACTCTGCATAATTAATATGATAATTGAAATATATATTTGATTCATGAATATTTTATCAACATTTTTTAATCGATTACTCTATCACTAGCTTTTCGTGGATTAACATATAGTGAACCTCTCTTTTTAAACATTAAAATTACATCTCTTTTGTGGAATATTTATAACATTAAAAATATATTTGAAAAATTAATATATTAATCTAGTTCCATTGAAAACATTGAAATATAAACACGAGCATATATGTAAGATACATTATCTCATATTTAATTTTTTCATGACTATCAACCTCCTTAGACACATCTTACATAATACATATATTCGAATCCTAGGGAAAGAATCCAAAAAATTAATGAGATAATATGTTGATTAAGGGTAAACAAGAGAGACATGTAATAATTTTCATGAGAATAAGGGTCTGTGAATGTGATCATATCATTGGAATATCATTCTCAACATATCCTAAGATTGTAATCATGAATCATGGAATAATCCTTAGTAGTTCATAAGATATGAATCATAAGGAAAAAAATAACATTATCAATGAATGCATAAAATTGTAATAACACAGGGAATTTTATAAGACACATAAGAATATATAATGATTTTCATATTATACAATAATTTTTTTTCAAGGCCATACTAGTGGAAAAAGTCCTTTACTGAACAAGGATAGTTCCTTGTTCTAGCCCTATATTACTGAACCGGGTTCACACCTCATTCTAGCTATGTAATACTAAACTGATTTGATTTATTGTTCTATTCATATACATAAAATTAGATATAAATCATTAACCAATTCATTGCATAGAGATATAGGTCACACCAATATCATACTCAAATACCACATTAATTTTAGCAAAGATCATAAATAATCATATCATAACCCCTGATATGAAATGGGTGTCCAAAACATGTAATCATGTATTAAAATGTGAAAAAATATAGATTTCATAATCATCATATAATAACCTACAAAATGTAGAAGGGTTAAAAGGAATATAACTCATGTAAGTGAATGGGTGTCATAAGCATCATTACATAAAAAGATAATCAATTTAAGAAAAACAATATGAATGAATACATTGTACCATTTATTATAAGGGGATGATTAATATCGAATGATTTCCATTAAGATGGAAAATAACTTGAAAATATATTTTTAAAACATTAATTAAATAACTAATCATTAATTCTTATAAAAAGTCTCCTAAAAACATAAAAATCCTTTTGAAAACCATTTTCATCAAAATTAACATGAAATCCAAAAAAATATTTAATTGAAAACCTTTTTGATGATATTTTATTTGACAAAATATAAAGGTATATTGAAAATATTTTTTAAAAATATATTTGAAACATTTAAAACTACTTGAAAATGATTTCAAATATATTTCACTGAAACTAATTTTCAAACATATAAATAAGTTTTGAAAAAAATCTAAAAAAAAAATTTCCTTGAAAACTTATAAATGGAGCTTAAAAGCATTTTGAAAATAATTTTCCTTCATTCCTTATAAATTTTGTTTTTAAATTTTTTTAATCAATTTTTATTATAATCTTATAAAATAATTTTGAATAAAGTTTCTCCTTGAAAATTTACAATGTAATATAGAGAAAAAATTAAACCAATTTCGATAAAAATCTATAAATGAATATTTAATACCTTTTGAAAAAACATTCCTTGAAATACATATTTGAAACATAAAAAGGAATCATGAAAAAAAAGATAAACACATTTTATTAAAAATTATTTTTAGAAACATCTTCCAAATAATTATTATTTTATAAATGAAATGTATTCTTAACAGAAATGATGTCCTGTAAAGTTGTACATGTCTTATGAGGTATGAAGAACATTTCTTTATCATGGTAAACAGTTTGAAAATTTTCAGTTCTAAAAGTGACATGATTATTTCTATGAAATTATTGTTATAATACAAAAGGACAAAAATTTCTAAAAAAAATATTATAGTAGAATTGTTTAATATTATTGAAAAACTTTTTTCAGAAAAAATTTATTTTATAGAACACATATTTCTGATCAAATTAAGTGTAAAATTGGGCTTTCTTAAGAACACTTGCATAACTATCTTACGAACCATAGAGAAGTAAAACAGTACCAAAACATAAATATATAATCAATAAACAATTTATATTAAAATTCATGAAATTTCTTGGGTTTTGGATTATAATATTTAATCAATGGAAGCATGATCATAAACAAGGTCGAAAACCGATGAGATTTTTTCAACATACACTTATCACATAATAAAATGAAACCATACTCACAATGTATGAAAGTGAAATTACTTGAAAATAAAAATATCAATAAATATATTTTATTCAAGATATAACATCAAAAAAGTTATTTGTAAACCTCATATAAAAAATAGGGCTATAATAAGCACGACTCACATTAAGGTACACTCAGACAAAACTTTCTTATTGATTTCGTATCTTTTGAAATAGAAAAACCATGAATGAAAGATAATTCAATGGATATGTAATTATCCCTAAATTTATTATTAATAATAATATAATATATTCTTTTTAATTATATACACCACTGAAACAGAATATGTGGTTAATAAATAATGTACCTCATGGAAAAAAAAGTGACATGAAATCCCCTTACTTTGTGTCTTGATAATCATTGTACTCTAAAAAACTAACTTATAATAAATAAGTTAATATTATAAATCTATCATTAAATCATATTATTATTTATATTACCTTATATGGTTTTATTATGACCTTATATTACCTTCTTGATAACAATTATATGGTAATGATTCACTTCATTTAATATCTTCTTTGTCCGTTGCATGGATCTTAATTTGTTATATATTTCAACAAAATATTTATAAAGTTATTGAAAGAATGTAAAAAATGATGTAAATATAATTTATATTCATTATATGTTTATTATAATAACCTAAATATTATAAAAGTGGTAAATGAAATATATCATTCATTGAGGTGATAGGCTATATATGCGTATGAGCATTGTTTCCATTTAATAGTCATATTGAAAGAAAGTAGTAAAAGAAATATATTTATATAAATTGATATATATCATTATAATAGTATCATGGTTATATAATATATTTAATATATTTTCACTAATAGAATCTTTAATAAATTCCATGTAGTGTGTTAATCAATCACAATACGTTGAGGGAGAGGTAGTTCACAATTCCTTTATCGAATTTATCATATTTACACAATATTGAAATTATAAATATAAGTGTTTTAAATGGATTAAAAACTCATAAATAATTTTTAAATATAATATGAAACCTATATAAATATATCTCCATCATAATGTAAACCATGAGAGGTGGTAATGAAAAAATATAAAATCATCTATTCGTTAAGAAATAGTCTCCTAACATGTAAACTGTATGATAATTACAAATTAAAAGTAAGTGAGTGTATATGTATGTTGAAACAATAGAATAAAAACATCCTAGTATATTTAAGATACTATTATTGTTAAAAAATGATTAAATACAAGTTATTTTTTGGGTGGATAACTTAAATAAAATAAAAGAACAAGAGGACTAATATTACCTCATATTTAAGTAACTCAATTTGGTTTTTCTACCAATAGGATTTCATAATATTATTACATCGGAAAGGTAATATTCATGGATAATGGGATGTATTTTTAGTAGTTTAAATGTAAAATAATGCCCAAACCTTTGTGGATTGAGAGGTGTGACGAAGTGGAAGGATATGAGGTCTTTTCACATTAGGGGAGGAGTGATACTCTTGTAAATATTTTAAGGGAGAATTACACCCACGTTTTCATATTGAATATGGATAAAATGATTGACCAACATCAGGAAAAGGGATTATAGGGTCTATGTATGGCTATAAAATGGCTCATGGATATGTTTCTATGTTATTTTGGGTCTAAAATATATGGTAAACCCCTAGTTATGCATAATTTTACCTTAATTGAGGTAATTAATTTTAATTACATTCAGTAATACTTTATGTCAAAATTATGATGAAATTTTTATAAATTATAAATTATTATTATTCAAAAAATGGGATCTAATATTTATAATTCCAATCAAATAATTGAAGAAATTAATTTATGAATAATCCCTCTAATGTGACAACACATCGGGTTTTTAGAAAAAAATTATCAAAGGTTTTCTATGATTATATATCCAATTTCAATGTCAATTTGGTTAAAATGGCCTGAATTGGATTATATGATAAAAATATTATATAATCAATATTTTAAACCAATTTAAAATATAATTGTTTTTTATAAATACCTTTTATGGAAAAGAAGTTTTGAATTAAAAATCATTATTTTTAACTATTCCTTAAAAAATGAAACCTTATAAGAAAATACAAAAACAATATCCAAACCTAATTACAATTATTTTCAATAAATGATTTATTTTGTAAATAAATATTAAACCTATCAAATTTTAAAAAAATCGAACTAAAATGGGTTCTTCCTTAAAAGGATGTAAAACTAAAGTTATAAAAATAAAAGTTTTAATCAATAAATTAGAATTTTTACTATTTTCTGTATATCAAATAATTTTAATGAAATTTAAAATTATTTTATTTAATATATAACATATATATTACATTATTATCACTCAATAGTTATAATTAATTTAATTTATATTGGTAAAATATATTTTGGTCCATAAAAATAATAATATTTCCCATTATATTAAATTTGTTTTCATATTCATAACTAATTAATTCGTAACCTTTGAATTCATTTAATATTTTTGTAAACCATATATTTTCTTAAATTAGTTTATACTATTTATTAATACTAATATAATTTCTAGATTATATCATATCAAATTAAATTATAATATTTTAATTATATATTGTTATTCGGTAATACTCATTCAAGCTTGTTACACAAGCCATCAATTAAATTCATTATCATGTATAAAAAAAATCTAAAATTGGTGTTCCTTGTAGAAAAAGATAAAATTTATTTACCGTGTAGTGAATTATTTACACGGTGGTATGCAATATTTAATCATAAAATAGGTATTTAATATTAAATAACCTATTTATAATGTTTTATAAATTAAAAATATTAAAAATATTAAATTAACCTGACACATATAATTAAAAAAAATATATGCGTGTCATATAATACCGCCAAAAAATGAAATTCACCAACAAAATTCATCTTGGTTATCAAGAAATTCATTCATTAATTTTTCAATAATAGAAACCCAGATTATAAAATCTGATACAAACACATCCAGTAAAATGGGAATATAGGAACTATAATGGTTATGCAATGTAATAGATAACTTGGCTTCCACATTTTAGAACATAGGATGGGAGTGGAGATTGGAAATAGAAGAAAATATAAATATTTATAGGGAGTCCTTTAGTTCATCAATCATAAATAATTGAATGGTTAAAGTATTGTTGAGGGACTAAAACTCATATATCTAGGATGATTTAAAAGGTTATTGGTCCAATAAAATAAGGTATGTTGAGATAACATAGTTTTTATCATTATCAGAATGTTGAGTAATTCTTTTATTGACCATGAATATAAAGAAATATAATTACATGATATATTTCTATAAACAACAATACATCCTTTATTTGTGCTTTTACCAATTTCTAGTTCATCCATTACTTCACGAAATGGATGTCCTGAAATTAAAATTACTACCAGAAGCACTAAAATACACTTTTAGTAGATCTTAAGGAACATAAAAGAATGAATTATATTTCTCTTTGTCTATAGATATCCTTAAAAATTAATATTTTTTATAGATTAACATATAAAAAATAGTAACACTACGATTTCATCATAGATATTTACTCATCAAATATAATTATACATTAACCAGTTCATTGCATAAGCTAGTGGTATGAATGATACCCTTATCGTGTTTCATCCATGAGTTCAAGACCCATAGCATTTCTGGACATTATTGGTTTTCACCCGACATACACGATTTCCATTAATAAAAACTAACTAATATAATTTCCCAAAAAAATATGATATACATCCTTAATATAAGTTTACTCGCCAAATGGCATTTTATACAAGGTTTTAAAAACAATCCTAACACATAAATACATCCATTAATGATAAACATAAAATTTTCACAAATTGATATCCATACAACCATTCCAAAATATGAAAATAAAAAACATTTGAAACAAGTTCATGAAATCAGAATAATATTGATCCCCCATTTATGACAATGTATCTCTTCATTTTCACATTCCATACATGTGAATAACCATATGGTATATTCTATTGGAACATGGTAACAATATCAACTATCATAAATCCATTTATAAATAATCTATTAATTCTTATTCCATAGATTACGGTATATATTAAAAAAATCCATGATGTTGTAAACATCATCCATGATAGCATGTACTACTAGTCTATAAGTGCTTAATTAGTTCCAAGGTTATCAGAACATTTCGATTTAATTATTCATATCCCACATATATCTATCCAAAGAACAATATTTAAACTTAAGTAACATTTTAGGGTTAATATTCCCTTAGTAGAAATATATACTTTTCATTAAATCTATTTTATTTTCTGTCGAAAAAATGAAACATAATCATTCAAATCCTAAGTGAAATCCAAAAAATGGAAAGTCCCAGTTTATTTACTCATTTATATAACATATTTCAAAATTTCTAAAAAATAATATCTTTAATTACTTTATAGATATATAAGACAAAAGATGTCTACCTCATCCTATTACTAGACATATCATTCCTCTCAAATTTCATGTGTAGTATCACGATCATTAGAAATACAACCATTTCTCACACCACCTTTCAGATTCTATCTAGGTGTTTTCCAATTAGAACATTTATTTCTGTAATGTATCTATTTACATTTCACTTTACCACCATACCCTAAACTATATCTGGATACCAAATTACAATCATTCTGTATTGTTCATTATAAAACATTAGGTAATAGTGATGTTCACCTGTTATGGTAACTAAATTCCCCAATTTACATTTCTCTATACCAAAACATATCCTAAACATATTTATGATTTTATATGAATAATTACAATAATTTACTATTTTTATAATTCTTTATATAACATTGATATTCACATTCTCATATTAATTAATTGTAATTATTTATATTTTTAACATTCATGTATCCTAACCCTTTACAATATACATCAAATAAAAACATAAAGAATATCTTTTATAATATTCTATATATTAAATTTTAAATTCATTAAGTTGATACATACTCCCATTAGCCTTTTATAACTTATATTATTTTTAGAATATCGTTTCTTTGACATAGAAAAAACTTTTTTTAGGAAATTTTATTATTTTCTTTTTAGTGCCAATATCTTACAAAAAAATATTTTTTTATTATATCATATGGTATATTATGTGTTAAAAAACACTGTTAGATAAATTTAATTTTATTTTTTAAAATACACACCTTTAGATGAGAATATAATTCCATAATATTTTAATAAATATGTTGTTAAAAAATTAACCCTACATAAAATACTATTATATATATATATATATTCTCAAAAAAATATGTTAGATAATCAAATAATTCATATACCCACTTTTATCTATATCATCTTATAAAAACCCATATTTTATAAAGTCATATCATATATGATAAATGTTATGAAGATACACATCCTTTAAAAAGATTCACATAAATAAGATAACACTAATTAAATTCAAATCTTCATTGTTGTATTTGTTAACTAGATCATTTGAATTAAAACTACAATATCTGCCAATTATTCATAACATTTTGAACTATTTTATATTTAAAAAAATATAAATTACACATTTAGTGTAATATACAATCTTAAAATAAAATAATTGATTACTATGACACATATAACAATCATGCAAACTCCATAGAGTAAAAAACCCTCTTCTGGTATTACATACATTCTCAGTATATTCAATCATTACTCATTCTTGATAATGACCAAAATATTAAAATAAACATATTTTCCATCTTGAAGAAATATTTTTAGAATTGGTGATATCATTTATGGGTTTTTCCTCTAACATCCTTATATTTTATGTAATGTACTAGTACATGTACATTATATGGATACTTTTTTTATTCTCTTCACTCAGATAATATATGGTATTTTTTTAATTCAACCATTTTTTTGAAAATCATACAAGGATAAAAAAATATAATAAATTGTTATCTAGATTATTCCTTACAGGAAATAAATAGTCCCCATAAAAATATTATTTCAATTAGAATAAAATTAACATACTCAATTATAATTAGTATATGATACATTAAAAACTTAGTTCTGTTGGCATTATGATCCTTTGATACCCCAAATAAATCATTCCATTATTATATCATAATCATAATTTTATTGTTGAAAAATTCTACACATAGTTTCCAAATAAGAAAATATTGTTTCCCTTATAATATTTCTCATAGACATGAAAATTTATTAGTTTATCTATTGTAAGAGTTTCTTACATTAAGATCCTCATTAAAAGGATTAATATATAGTTTAGATTGATAATGATAATGAATTTATATACAGAATTAATGTAATGACTTATATAATTTAATCATGGCCTTTTAATGAAATTGATTCCACTATAAATTATGAACCCATACATAAAGTATCATTAAATGTCAAATAAATCATTTTTTAGTATGGAATGGTTATACATGGGATTTTTTAAAACCACATTTTTTGGAAGCTAATCAACTAATTAAAAATATCTGAGAATCTTGGATTGTTTTTTGGATAATCTATTACCAAAATCCAACATGTGGATGCACTCAACTCTACCTCTCATGCAACATAATTCTATTAGGGTCTTTAGGATAGTGTAAACCAAATAATAATACCAAAAATATGTTAATAAAGGTAAATTCAAGGGATTTGTGGTATTGAATGACTTACCCAATGTTTTTTACATTCAAACCAATACATTCTTTCCATTCACAAGATAATCTATGGTCACCCATATGTGGTTTGACATACCAATTTATATGATTGAGTTATGGAAAACTGTCCCTCTAGAAGGAATATCACACATTGTATATGGGGGTTGTTCCTTTTACTATCCAACACATTTAATATAAATAATATGCATATTTAATTTATAACTATTAAAGTAAATATAACAATTTTCATCTAATAATTTCTTCACATTTTGTTTATAAATGTTTATAATTACATTATTTTGGAAACCCTTTCCAACCACGAAAATAATTTTCCAATATAACATCAATGTATAACTCTTTAGGTGACCCCCATGTTAGGTTTAATCACCCAAAAATTGAAGGTGAGTATATTAGAAGGTATTATATTTAATAATGTGTGTAAGTTATATGATCAAATCATATAAAGTCATATACTTATGTGAGGTTGAAAAAACACACACGGAAAATATTAGTTTGATATATAGCACACCCAATTCACTTTCTTGTACAAGTAATTCTTCCTTGAAAGTATATGGACAAAACCCACATCTCCCTAACTGGTAGAATTTAAAAAGTATATAATCAAATTAATTTATACTATAACACCTAATATCTTCAAAATATTCACAAGAATTATTCTAAAGCTCAAGAAAAATTACAATAAGAGGATAAGGTAAATGAAAACCGAATTTTAGGACCTAAAACCTACATTGATTATAAAATATCAATTCTTGAATAAAAATATCATATCAATGAGAATAAAAAATATTCACATTTAAAAAATAATTTAGTGAACATGAATATCAGTGATGTTATCTATATAAATGAATTTTTTTTTTCAAAAAAAAATTCTACATTTGTGAACTATACTAAAATAAATTCTCATTATAATGTTTTTAAATTATTCCATGAATATTATTTTAATATAAAACTATTAAAATTTAATATTAAATAAATTTTTATTTCGATTTCCAGAATAATAAACTTTTAATTATTCAATATCTATAATATTATCATTTTATATAATCTGAATAACATATATGTTGAATTTTATAAACATTATTAATCACCACTTCTGATTTATGAGAAACCATTTATATTTAGAACATAAGGTATGCCACATAATATTATAAAATATATTTGATAATATTATAATTTATCATTTGTGAAAAAATATTCATAAATATTAATTTAATACATTAAAAAATATTATAATTATAATAATAAATAAGTTAAATACTAAAAAACTAAAATACTCACAATACATTTTGTTATGATTTATAGAAAAATCATAAATCATAAAAACCATTTAATAAGTTGGTAAATATTTTAATAATATTCCTCTTACTATTATAGAAAATCAATATTCTAAATAATAGTATCCAATTATTACCCATACAAACATACTCTATGTGTGGACAACACTATTGCATTATGATAATATAAAGATTAAATTTATATATATCCCATGAATTCAGGTGCCACCTTTTGATATATCCACTGAAAGTATGGAATTCTAATGATTATCACAAAGTGTAAAGGTAATCATCGAGTAAATTTGTATAGAATATGAAATTCCAATACCCGTATTGGTATATCCCCAGAGTACATTATGAAATAAATTCTTTCATAATGGTAAAACCATTATCCATCATTTTTTGTAATGGTAACCACACGGTTACTCTTACATGAAACATCTTCATGTGGGAATGGTTTAATGGAAAATGTTATTTACCATATCACATAGAGATTGAACTTTTGTTTTCTACCATTTGGAAACCCATTTGAGTAAATTTAATTTGGATTTTACACTTTTTTTGATATTCAACATAAGTATTTGAACATTATGTAGCCAACCAATTTTATGATATATCAAAAATACCATTATAATTCTTATATAAGGGTCTTTAATCCTCCAATAGTTTTATATAAAATGATTATTTCACCTTTTTTAAAATGAATGAGGAGAAAATGTTTACTTTTAGAATGACATGCATTTAAATCAACTAATGAGTTTTTATCATCTTCTGAACCAAAAGATAACCCAAATACATATGATACATATATTTAATTAATTAAAGATTAAATAATTATATAAATTTTGGTACATGGAATTGACCAATTATATCCATTTTTATCATTTTCCATAGATATGTTTTTGAGGATGATCATGAAAAGAAGTGGAAAAAGACAGTCTTCTGATGAGGGTGTAAACTAGCCAATCCATAAGTGATCAAATCAGGAGTACACCCAATTTCTAGAGGTGTTATAGAGCCATATGAAATTGGATAGATGTAGTCTCAATAATTATAGAGTTTATTATAAGCACGTAAATATCACAGAATGAACACACATTAATAAGATAGGACCTCATCCTCATTTATTGCTAAATCTCACAACTCATCTATTTCATAACACATCATATATATTTTTGACTACAATGATATAATTAAAAAAATTATTCAATTTATTTAATGAAAATAATTTAGTGATTTAACTTTGTATTATAACTGATGAACAAACCATTCATCATATGTATATAATATATATATATATATGTACACATGAAATCATCACATCAATAACGACCAAAACTATTATGAATAAAATTCCATTTATTTTAATTAAATGTATTATGTATATAGAAAAAACATCCATTGTTCTTGTTTTTATATATCTTTCTAGAGTTAATTTACATTTAGTTTTCCTTAACATTGATAATATATATGTTGAATAGTGATCACATGACTAGTAAAAATATAGGATTTCAAAAAATCCTTTTTGACATAGACATGGGAAATAATCGCCTCGTCAAGTAGAAGCATACACTTTGAAGCCTATTTTTAGTTCTTTCTAGGGAGATATTATTTTTATTCTTTTTCCAAGATCAATACATTGCCGAGATCCAAAAATATAATCATGTGTGAAACATTTTATGGGAGAAGTTCAAGCTCATCGAGAACAAGACCACAACATTGTTTACCAAACGACTCCATGAAATCCCCACAATCGCACAACATACTCTTATGGTGTATGCTGGTGTAGTTAAGGGAAATGAAACCATACCATATCATTAGGATTATTTTAATTATTTTTTATACTATATTGAATATACTTTGATGATATTTTTATTACATTGTCAATGATTTTTTAAGAATAAGTAGTATTTTTTGTTGATATTCATATTTAAATAAAAATTATTTTTGAAGAATTAATAATATTTTATTTAAATAATATATTAATCAAATATCGTTACTAAATTACTTTTATTATATATAAATGATTGTATAATTTTTATGAATTCAATTGTAATTTTTATTAATGTTTAAAAATTGTATATATCAAAACCTGTAAATTTTCAATAAATAAGTGTTTTTATTTTAATAATTAAATTTAACATATTTATAAAATTATTTCAATAAAATGAATATTATTTTTTTAGGGATGATATCAAAATTATCCAATTGTCAATTTTTCATAATTTTTTGAGACAGTTGTATTTTTTTGTAAAAATTAAATACCGTATAAATATATAATGTGTTTTATGACATCCTAATATCCCAATAGTGATGTAATAAAATACCATAAAAGTTATATTCCAAATAAAATATGTTTTTCTTTTAATATAATTAAATCTCAGTTTTATTTTATTTATTTTATAAATCCATAGTGAAACCTCCAAGACATTTATAATATTTTAATATTTTGAAATCATTTCCTTTGTTATGTGACTCACCTCCACAAATTAAAGGGAAATATTTTGGTATATTCTTTTATTAGACTTTTAAAATATTATATAACACTCCCATTTAAAAGTAACCATTTTAAAAATCATTGTACGGTTTGTGGTTTTGATTATTTCAGAATGTAGTGTCCAAAACCTAAATAAACAAATATTCCCCCACTATTCTTATATAAACCCACTAGAGAACCCATTACTCTTTTATTGATCTTGTTTATTATTGACCACCAACATCACATACTCCCTAGAGTCCTCCCAAGGCCCCCAATAATCTCCCATGAAGCCTCTCCCAAGCCTATGGGATCACACATCCAAGTTAGGGATCCTTACCTTTCTCTCTTTCATTCAATTCAATAACCATGTTTGAAATTAGTCATTTTAATTTCACTTGTTTATATTATAATACTACTATAATCAATTCCATACATTCAATTTTATGTTATTTCAATTAAATAACATTAACAATTTTCCCATTATTACCATTTTCTACATCATTACTATGCCTAAATTCAATAAGATATTTCTCTCTTCTCATTTCCATTTCAAGAACATCATTTGTATTATGCATCTTAAATTCAATTTCATATGATGGGATATTAAGTTTCAACTATACCCTCACTTTCTATTTTGTTTATTATGAATGATATAACCCATTATCTCTCATTTAATCATTTTTTTTAATTTCATTAAGATGTTGTTACACTACCGAAATAGCTCTATAATTTTCCACTCCCAAATGGTGATGTAGTGAATACCATACCCATTCTTATATCAAGTGTATTCACTTTTTTGAACATATAATTATTTACATGGGTAATAAATGTATGTATTAAGCATTCTTAAATCATGTAATATATGTTAATTCTGATTGAATCATTGTTATATGATCTTTGTGGCACACTTAAGAATTATATTCAAATGATTTTGAGGTGAGTTCCTGGATAGTGCTCTAATGCATTGGGTAATGATTTGTAACATGATACATCTTGTTGGTACAAGGGATCACATAATTCATTTATAGGATATTTTTCCACCATATTTGGACTAGCATTTACCAGATTATATTTTGTTATTGATGTTGAGTTTTATTTTGTTTCCACATCTCCATGTTATAATAATCATGTTATATCATGCATGTATTTTAACTTTTCTATTATGTACCATTAATATGTCTATTACATAACATTTATTTTATTATTCATGTAATTAATTATTTACTCTCTTTATAGGCTTTATTTCTCAACCATTTTTTATGTAGATCCATGTGTTATTCAATGCAATACTATATAAGAAATAATGTTGTGGTCGTGTAAAATAAGTTCTCAATAATGATTTTTATTTCATGTTTTATAATGATATTTAATGAACCTAAAACCAAAGGACTCTTCACCTCTAAATTTTATAAGTCTTATAAAGTGAATTTATATGTAATAAATCGTGTTTATATATGAAATAATGTGTATTGTTGTAATAGTTGGTATCATATGATTGGTTAATTTAATATTGGGATTAGGATAAGAAAAATCTAGTCAAAGACATTGGGATAATACTAAGAATATGAAAATAATACCTTAATTTTTGTGACTATATAGTAGGTGTTTTATCAATAAAATACTTCCATATCTGTATATGAACAACTAGCGGTGTCATGGAATAAGATTATCTTTGGGAAAACACTAAAAAAAATTATATTGAGATAGACTCGAATGAGAACTCATTCACGAAAATGGTCCTTGTTGCACTCTTGGTTCGAATATATCATGGGAAATACTTCTATAAATCCATAAGCATAGTATGTACTATTATTAAGGGAATAAAAAAATCCCCTATGGATATATCGAGGATGTACATCATGGATAACATAGATCAAGGAATTCAAATTAATATATAAAAGAGAAAATTGTAATTTATAAGTTATCCCTTTTTTCCTTGCATTCAACCTTTTTCATTTCATTGTTTAAATTTTTACCCCGGTGTTTTCCTTTTATTCTAGGATATTTCCTATAATATTAAGAATTGGGATAACAATCTATGATAAGATCAATGTGATCACTACTCTAATGTGATGCCCAATCTTTTGGGAGATGGAATCACAATCTTTTCATGATACCCTCTCAGTTAACTCAAATTTTTAATATAAACCTTTTTCAATATGAACGTCAACCCCCCCCCCCCCCCAATAATTCACAATTGAGATCATTACAATACAAAGTCCTCATACATTCAGTGGATATTCTAATCCCATAATCTCGGAAAAATGGATCAACTCCATTGAGAAGTCCTTCATCATCCTTCACTGTTTTAAACAATGGAAGGTTCTTCATGCTAGTTATTTTAAAAACGGTGATGTTCATCAATGGTTCCCATTGATCAAAAATACTATATTAAGATATCAATTGAATATGGTGGAAGGATTTCATGAAAATTCGTTTTGAAAAATATTTTCCCTGAATCCTCTATCTTTAGATGGAAAGAGATTTCCTTGCTCTGAAGAAAAAGGTCAAATAATCTGTCTATGTATAAGAGGAAAACTACAAAAGAGTTGCACGATACACCTACGGTTTTTTCGTTACCCTTAAATTCATGGTTGACCACTAATTTTATGGGATAAAACATATCCTATGGAAATCCCTGAGGATCTGAGACATTGACAACAATGTCTAGATTTTCTGATCTTCCCTCAATGTCCATATAGAGATCAGTGAATCTCAGGGGTTTCATGGATATAAGAAGTGGATATTGGAATTTAATTCTTGTGGTTTGATGGATAATATCCAATGTTTCTGAAAAAGTCTAGCACCTTTCTTGTGAATTGCACAAATTGGAGGACCTTGGAATATTGCTAAAGGGGATGAAGAAATGATTTATGTGTGGTTAAGAAGGGAACCTAGCCAACAATTTCAGGGAATAAAAATAATATACTATGATATAGGAAAATAATTCTCCATTGGATCCACAACACATTGTTCATTTCTACGACACCAAATAACAAGAGCACTTGGTGGACCAATTCCCTAAGACAATGGTTTCAGAGGCAACAATCAACATCCAAAAAAGCAAGAGATAGATTTTTCCATCCCTACTACTGTAGAGAATACCAACCACAAGGTGGTCACATGTATGTTGTTTATTCATTCAATAATAGAAATGGAATTTTTTATTCTGCTTCTATGAATTATTTTATATCCTTAATGTTTAATAGAAAAATCCAAACATCACAAAAAAGAATGGATGTAGCAATGTCGGTGAAAACAGAAAATGATAAAATTATTGCATTCCATGAATATAACTCCTCCCCAATCAAAATTTGTTGATTGAACATCCTATGGAACCTTATCATAATTACATTGGTAGAATTTGATTTAATTCTTGGAATGAATTTTTATTCTCAATATAAGCCAACCTAAATTTTTTGAAGAGGTAAATGACTCTACATATGGAGAATAGACCCCCTATTCTATAAAAGTTAAAGGAGGAGGATGAATCATATTTTGACGTATCATCTCAAGAATGGATATTAAATCCCTATGATCACTCATATCTTTCTGAGATAATTGATTATATGGATGGAACCATCCTCAAACGACATGCCAATTTTGATGGAATTTGATGATGTGATTCCCTAAGAATTGACATGTCTTCATCCTAGGAGAGATGAGTTATTCATGATTGATATTATACCTGGTACATTGCCAATATCCCTAACATTAAAATAATTTTTGCTGTAAAACATGATGAGAAAAATAAAAAACATTAGTAGAATATAGATAAAGGGTTTATGGGCCCGTGTGCTTTACCATGGTGTTCACCAGTCCACTTTATCATGAAGAAGAAAAGGTCAATTCACCTTTTCATTTATTATTGTGGGATCAAAAAAATATTGATAAATAATAAGTATCATTTTCCAAGAATTAATGACTTTTTCAATCAGCTACATGGAGCACAAAACTTTTCCAATGTGGATCTGTGGTCGAAATATTACCATATAAGGGGGAAGAAGGAGGATACCCCCAAGACTTCTATTTATACAGGGTTCAACAATTAAGAATTCATAGTAATGTCACTCAGAGTTACTAATTCTCCAAAAACCATTATGTACATTATGAATATATACTTTAGATATTACCTTGAAAAATTTGTGGTAGTCTCTTTGAAGATATTATAATGTATTCAAAAAACAAGGAGGAGCATGATGAACATCTGAGAACTCTTCTAGAGTAGTACATGTGAAAGGAGAAACTCTTTGAAAATTATATAAACTGTGATTTCTAGTTTATGGAAGTATCATTCTTGGGGAATATCAACACAATTAATGGGATATATGTACATCCTTCCAAAACAAAATAAATTGAGAGATGGCTAAGGCAGATATCTGTAAACGATATTCATAGATACCTAGGGTTTTCTTGATATGATTTCCAATTTCCATAATATTTCACATGATAATCCATACCTCATACCCCGAAAACATGGAAGGGAGTCATGTTTTCATGGAATAATGAATGTGAATAATGATTTATGTAATTTATGAATTGGATTATCGTTGCGCCTTTTCCCAAAAAACCCACAAGTGGGGAGGTTTTTATAATCATCAGTGATTCTTTGAAAAAGGGATTATGCTATGTGTTGATGCAAAATAAAAAATTCATTGCCAATGCATCATGGCAGTTGAATCATTCACCCGGAAAACAACCCGACACATGATCTTAAGTTGACAGTGGTGATAATTACATATAAAATATAGCGACATTATCAATTTCGGGTGAAATTGGAACTATATAAATATTAAAAGAGTCTCAAATGTATATTCACACCCAAATAGATGAATATTTTAAAATGATGATTTTTAGAGGTCATAATGGATTACTACAGCTCAATCCATTACTACCTAGGAAAGTGAACAAGGTGGAAGATGATCTGTGTTGAAAGGACCAAGCAATTCTATCACATATGAGAATTGAAAAGGATCCAATCTTCTATGATTTGATGATGATTAACATGGGAATCAGAGTACACCATCAATCCTTTTAGAAATTTTTGATCAACTATTTCTTTTGAAAAGGCTAAAGGATGATAAAATAGAAGATAAACGAATTAAAAAGTAATTGGAAAATACCAGAAAATAGAAATACGTAGAGATAAATGTTAATGAATATGGAATTGTGTGATTCGAGGCATGACGATGTGTACCATCAAATCCAAAGGTAAAGAAATAAATTTTTTATGATGAATATATTTTGAATTTTTCCCATTCACCCAGTAAACAAAAAGATGTATTGAGATATAGATGAGCACAATTTGTGAGATAACATGAAGAAAGATATCTCTTAGTATAAATCGTTATTCTTATCATGTCAGAATGTGAAGGAAGATAGGTATAATTATAAGGGGATGATGAAACCATTAGTCATACCGATATCTAAATGGGATAATTTCACCATAGACATTATCACAGGACATCTGAAGACATACCAAGGAGTCATTTCCATCTGGTTTTTATGGATTTTCTTACAAAGAATGCAGACATCATTGAAATTTGAGAGGACATTTCATTGGATCAACTAGTACAGATATAAATCAGAGAAGTGGTAAAGATGCATAGAGTATCACAATCTATTATGTTCTATCATGATCTAATATTCACCAATATGTTCTCAATGAGTCTCCAATATTCTACAGACACTGAGTTGATCTTCATCATGGCCTACCCACATCAATAGAATGGCCAATGTGAGCGTACTATCCTGACACATGAGGACATGTGGAGATATTTCTTAATGGAATTAATAGGAATATGGGACCAAAATCATTCTTTTGTGGAGTTATCATATAAAACAATTTCCCACTCAGGAATCCATGGGGCCTCTTATGAAGCCCATTATGGGATATGTGTAGAACAAAAGAATGATGGGATAACGTGGGGGGACATCTAGGTCCTCAAATGGTCGATGAAATGGTGGATAAGGTCAACACCAACTTGGAGCACATAAAATATTCTCAGAGTATCGAAAAGAGTATGATGTGAATAGTTAACAACACCTACAGTTGGATGTTGGACACATTTTATTACTCTGCATATCTCGATGCATGGCAATCCTGAGATTTGTGACGAATGGAAAGCTTACTCTTAAGTACATCTACACTTTTGTGATCCTTAATCCCATTAGGTAAGTGGCCTATCAACTAGAACTCCCACTCAAATCGTCCCAAGTACATGATCTATTCTATGTATATCACTAACATAAGTACATACTATACTCCTCACATGTACTCAGTCCATATTTGGTACTACTGGATAATGACCACTCCTCTGAGGAGATGCTGATGAAGAACATAGATCATTGAGAAAATGTTTTATGAAATTAGACAATTTACCTTGTCAAAGTGATTTAGAGATACCAAATTCTTGAATAAGAGACGTGGGAAATGGTTGAAGTTATGAAGTAGAGTTACCCACATCTATTTTAGTTTTGGAGAAGGAAATTATTAGGGTGAAATTTTATAAGGGTGGATGGCTGTAAGGACCCCAACTATTATGGATAATATTCCCTTTCTACTAACTAAATGTAATATAGATATAAAAACCACATTAAATATTTTTTTATTATATCAATTTGGATTTTAGTGAACATGTTTTATCCTTACCATTGATAATATTGTTGATTAATAGTGATCACATTTCTATATAAAAAAAGGGGTATAAAAATTATTTTTGACACATACAAAGGAAGTGATGGCTTCAACCCCTGGGATCGTACCATATTAAGCCCATTAATCTGTGCTTCCAAAAGAGATATCATTTCTAGTATTTTACCTAGACCAATACATTTCCAAGATCCAACAACATGATCATTATAGAAACCATTTATAGAAGAAGTTCAAGCTCATTGAGATCACATCCCCAACCATGTTCAACAAACGACACTATGAAAGCCCTACCTTCACACACCTTACTCATTGGGAGTATGATGGCATAATAAAGGTATATGTAACAAGACCATAACATTATTATTATGTGAATTATTTTTCAACTGAATAATGAATATAATTTCATTCTATTATTGTTAATTTTAATTGATTTTCGAAGCACAATAGTATTTTTGGTTAAAATCAAAATTTAATTATGAAATTTTTTATGAATTAATAGATTATTGAATTATATAATATTTTTATAAAAAATTATTATTAAATTAATTTTTTTAAATATAAATGATCATATATTTCTAATGAAGTAAATTTTACTTTTTTCATGTCTTGAAAAATCTATTTATCAAAACCCATAATTTTTTAATAAATGATTGTTTTTATTTTAAAAGTAAAAATTTATATATTAATAAAATTATTTATCTAAAATTAATATTATTTTGTTAATAAGGATTTAGAAATTATCTAATGATTATTTTTTCATAATTTTCTGAGACATTTGATGTTTTGGGTAGATATTTAACACTGTATTAATATATAATGTGTTTTACGAAATCGCAATGACCAGATACCAATCTAATAAAATACTATAAAGGGAATATCCGTCCAAATATATATATTCCTCTAAAATAATATAATTTTTGGTATATTTTATTCATTTTTATAATTCCTTAGTGAATCCTCAATGACATATAAAATATTTTATGATTTTAATATCATTTCTGTGATAGTGTTACTCACATCTACATAATAAAGGGAAATATTGAATAATCATCACAATTAGAATATTAAAATAATTTTTTCCACTGCCCTATTCTATGAAATATGGAAAAACCCATTGAATGGTTTTTGTTAGGATTATTTTAGTATGAAGGTTCCAAAAAAAATTACAAATAATTCCCCTCACAATCCTATATAAACCCACCCAAGAACCCCTTCTTCTTCACTCATGCTCTTTGAAGCTCGACAACCCTCTACCCCCTATTATATAAAATCCTACCAAGGTTCGCCTAAGATATGAATAATAATCTATAATTCCTATGTGATCACTCATAAAAGTAAGGGATCATCCCCTTTCTCTATTCCATTCAATTAAAGAACCTTATTTAAATTTAGTCATTTTAATATCAATTGGTTCTTTTATAATATTATTATAATCAATTCCATACTTTAAATTTTATATTATTTCAATTTGGGATTATTTATACATCCCCCATTTATACCCTTACCTATGCTATTACTATGAAGAAATTCTGTAAGATTATTCTCCCTTCTCATTTCCTTTTCTAAAACATCATTTGTATTATTCATCTTTAATTAAATTTCTTTTGTTGTGTTATTATATTCCATGATCCAATCATTTTACATTTATTTTATAAATTATGGGATACATTTTTCTCTATCATCTACCCATTGTATGAATTTCTATATGACACAGTTATGCTGTCGAAATTGCACCATAATTTTCTATAACAAAATCATCATGTTGTAATTACTATACCCATTCCTCTATCAAGTGTATTCACAATTATGAACATATACATATTGCATGGGGACGTACATGTATGTATTATACATTAATAAATCATGTAATAAATAACGATTTTGAATGAATCATTTTTATATGATCTTTGTGGAACACGTAAACGTGAGAGTAAAATGATTATGAAGGGTACACCATTTATAGGGCTCCAATTAATTGTGTAATATTTTGTGTCATGATACTTCTTTTCAGGACATGGGTTTACCTAATTTCAATATAGCAATATTTTCTACCATGTTGGGAAGCGGCTTTACCTGATTCCATTATGTTAAGGATGTAGTGTCTTAAGTTGTTGCAACATTTCTGTGTTATGATAATAATTCTTTATCATGAAATTATGTTTTTGTTTCTCTTATGATCCATTGTTATTTCTATTTTCTAATAGGTATGGTATTCATTATGTTATTCCTTTTTTACTCCCAATGTGTGGCATTATAGGTCTTAGTTTTTTATTTATTTTCTCATGTTATCCCGTGTAATCTTAAGTACGAATGAATGATGTTGTTATGTAAAATAAGCATCCAATAATGATGTTCATTTCATGTTTTTAGTTATTAAGTAATGTTCCTATGCCACAAAGACACTAAACCTATCAATTTGATGATTTGTATTAAGTGATTTTTTATATAATAAATCATTTTTAAATATGATATAAAGGGGACGGTTGACATAACATCCACTATATATAATTCCATTGTATTAATATATTAAATTTATACTATACTTATATTATCATAACCAAAATATAAATCATGAATCATATGAATTCTCACATGCATATCCTGCTTTTACATTTTAGTTCACATCTATTAGATATTAAAATTTTAAATATTATAATAAAAAATTAAAAATAAATGATTAATAATATAATTTTATAGTAAAATTATTCTAGGATGATATACATGAATATTAATAGAAAATTAAATTATATATTTATCTTTGAAAATAGTTTTAGAAAACATGTGATTGACCAATGAATATCCCTCAAGGGGTTAAAACTTGGTGTGCATAAACCCCTCTCTTTTTTTTGATTCAAATGACAGTCATGTTATTATACAATCCTCTATTTTTAGGGTCATTACCCATTGGTTAACCTATGCTTGAGTCACATATAATGATAATATATAGATATGGATTTCATTGCACAGAAAACACTCTCATTATATTTCACCAAAATATTTGAATATTTATATATATATTATGACGTATCCTATGTTTATAACAAATTTTTTCAAGTGTGAATTGATGAAAAAAACTTGACCTTTTATTTTAATACAAATTATATAGACCCACCTTTTTAATAGATGATTTCAAAAAATTTCCTTTGACATGATATTTCATTACTATCTTTTAAGAACCATTAGAGGTTTAATATCATGGATACATAGAACATAATACATGAATTACATAAAGAAAAATATAAATAAAAATTATTCAACCCTCTTTAATGGATCCATAATTATTACAACCAAGGTTGCCTCAATAAAAAATATTTACTAGGGACATACATGAATATAAATTTTTGAAGAAAAAATCCATGTAAGGGATAATTGAAGGAAAACAAACATGATTGATCGAAATAGATAAAAAAATGAGAAGCAATTGAGGAAATAATAATTATAATGTGATTCATAACATTGAAATATTCCAATAACATAAAATATATACATTTTGAAGCCTTCAAAATTGTAAATTATCAATGATCCTTAAAAAGTATTTCCATGGTTATTAATTGAGGTATCATATAAATCCCATCCCTAGATAATACTTATTTAACTAATTAAGTAGAGTTCTATTGGGTTAAAACCTTTACATGGATTAATTTATTTTTTCCACATAGATCATATATCATAATAATTCATTTCATTAACATCAGTTAATGAATAAATAATGTTTTTTATATAAAATCATTGAGTACATAAATGATCAAATACATCAACATTTAATCACATTAAACCCATGAGAGTGTTATGTGTTTAAAATTAATGGAACAACCAACAAATCATAAAAAATTACCACTATATGAATACCATTTTATTAATATTGGATTTTAAATTCACAACATAAAATCGGAGGCATGTTAATTAAAAGGATGATTTCAATAGTATAACAGGTATGAAAAGTGGCTTATAGATGATAGTAAATAATAGGAAATAGAACTATCTCACTAATATACAAAATTGAATAGTAATGGAATGATAATAATATCATGAGAACACAATAACATATATTTAAGAATACTAAATACAATGGATTTAGTTTGATAATGTGGATGTTGAAACGAATCACATACCTTGCTTGATAGTTTATTAAAGCATAAAAATAGTTATTTGGAACCATATAAACTCACTGGAAATTATGTGGAGAGGGAAATAATGGGGAAATTTGGAATTTATGTCATTAGATTTAATGAATTGTGCTGGTGGGAGAGTATTTATAAAAAATGTGGGAGGATTGTTTATCAATTCGTAAACAAATAACCTTGATATCTTTGTTAGGAAAATGCTAAACTTGTAGCTCACCTAAGAATTGTGATCATGTTTTGGGATATTACCAAGATTTGTTCTCATATATTTTAGATTCATAACTAAACATCAATATAATAAGTCACATTTGGCATGTGAAATTCAATTTTCAAAATATTGATGTTTCTAAAACATTACGTTCAAATTTTTTATGTAATGTGTTATTTATATGTTTGTGAATTAATTTTAATTTAACTAATAAAAATTATTTTAATGAAATAACTTATTATTTATTATATATTCTATTTATTTAACTAGTATATCAATATAACATATTTATGATGTCATAAAACACACCCAAAAAAATATTTTCACTACTCCTTGGAAAATAATGTATTTTTTATAATTCATAACATTTAAATGTAACCTAATTTATAAGAAATTGTTTAGAATAAAAAGTATATTTAAAAAAAAATTGTTTCAAAATAATATATATATATATATATAACTATAAAAAATTATTATATATTTTTAAAATTAAATGTCTAAATGTTAGTCATATTTTTACCATTATTTAGATTATATTGGACTTTATATAATTATATTATCATGTTTATGTAAATAAATAGTTTTTAAAAAAAACATTTTCTTTAATATAAATTTAATTTCAAATACCTTCATTTATCATAAATGTTATATGTATTATTTCAAATTGAATTATATCTTATTTGTATCCAACTTTCTATTTATCATGTAAATCATATATTATTCTATATTTGATTACATAAAATCATAATGATAATGGGACTGATGAAACAACTATTTCATTTCAAAAATTAAATTAAACTTTTTTATACAACGCTCTATATACATTATCCTATAATAGACTGGTAGATTAAAAAATGGTAAGACGTGTGATGGTTGTACATTCATGGGTATGACTCAGAAAACATTGGTCATGTGGTGATATCTACTGAGATGAAGTTATATAGTAGTTTATTAAATGAATCCTTATTTTTTAAAGATTATATTTAGAATTATTAAGGGGGTCACCAATTATTATACCTCCTTCCCATGTTATGGTAAATGAGGTTCAGAAGTATTGCTCTAACATGTTGAGGCCACCATTTCTGCCTTCTTTATTAATTATCTTTGATCATTCAATTAAATATATTCAAATTTTAATGGTTAGACAATTAAAATTAGTTATAATTTCTAATGATAATTTTAACCAATATTTGTAATGAGAAAAATTAGGAAATAGTCATGTCCTAAACGTCACATTCCCTTTATACTGCATATATAATCCATCATTCAAATATATAGATAATCATTACATCACTTATGATGGTTCAAAAAACCCATGAAAATTTCTATCAAATTTTTGACTGCTCTGTTTATTTTTTCATTATTATAGAATCATCATTCCCAAATTGAGAATTAAATAAAAACGTGATTAAAATATTGTTTGTATTTATGTTTTATCCCTCTGTATTTTTCCTATATATTATAGTCAATATAAATTCATGATATTTAATGGTCTTATAAAATGTAATAGTATTTATATGTGTTCATAATAAAATAGTCATTCTGAAATAATGTATCATAACAATATAAAGGAAATTTGGGGTCATTATAGTCTATTTATGGTAATCAATCACATACACCTATTAAGCAAGAGATAATTCTAAATAATAAAATAATATGAATGAAATATGATGGACAAAGAATTTTTTTAAAATATTATTAAATTAGATAATAATATAAAATAAATAAATGTGTTTATCTCTCCATTGAAAAGAATTCATACCCTAAATAATTATTTAATGGCATGGATACATGGAACCCAAACTCTACTAAATGGTAACATGAATGAATTTAAATAAATCATGTCATGTATTGTAACAAGTATTTCTATACCCATGTAATCTATATTAATAATATATCCTTTAAAAAAGAATACGTAGAATCTAATGTGGTGGAATAGAGATTTATTTTCCACACCAACTAAATATTGAAAAAGATATTTGGTAAAATCATGTTAATCTAAGAATGATGGGTGAGGATATTAGATGATATGTGATTGTTTGAGGGGTTAGATGAAGACTTCAAAAACATTGAATGAATATGTACGAGGATCGAACTATGGAAAAACTATTTCGAATCCTATTATTACATATACTCTATCAAAAGAAGGAGGAAATAAATAATCATTGATGAAGTGGATATGGAAAATGGTGGATAGGGATGACCATTTAGTGGGTATTTATGTGGACCATGCCTTATTAAATCACATAATCATGAATTTTAGTGAAGATATATTTTACTTTAAATTTGAGAATCTTTTCAACATTATAGTTTTGGAGAATTAAGATATAATTCATACATAACATTCCACATTCATGTAGAGTAGATACCACAAAACAGTATCAATTTCATCAAAAAAATTAAAACATTTAATTAAAACATGTTTTCTTTGGAAAATATTCATATCTTTTATCTTGGATTTCTTTTTTGTTTTACATATTCTTATAACCAGTGAAAATAATGTAAAAACATGGGGTGACCACAAAAATATTATTAAGGGGTATAAAAAGAAGAAAGAAACATTAGTCCATGAATAATTCTAATGTATGAAATAACTTTAAAAAAAGATATATATTTTACCCATATAAACATACATTAATTCGTTGGGGAGCACATTTTTCATTGAAGAACACATTATTGGATGGAGAGAATAATCCTCTAATAGTCGTCCTCTCCCAATTCCACCAAAATGTGAAATATCCAACTTGTTAATTTATGTTTATCAAAATAAATTATGTTGCCAATACAAATTTGAATAATTAATGTACTGTGTTGGAACCATTAATTAGATTATTTAATTGTACCAATTAAATGTATTTGTGTTGGCATAAATAAAGTTGTAGGAGTAGAGAGGTTTTACCTAATTAAAGGGGTTTAGGTGGTCCTCGCCTCTCAATTTAATATGGGGTTTATTTCAGGTGGTCCCCACCTCTTAACATTGTCATGGGAGGTTTAGTCTCAGGTGGTACCCACCACCATGACCCATGACGAGGGGTTTTAGAAATAAAAATGTTATACATTTATATTTAATTATATTCTTTCACGAAAACACTAAAAATCATCTCACACTCTCAACCCACTGCATTTAATGTGACAGTCTCCATAAGTGAATACCGACACTATGAGCTCAACAGTGCACTCAGATTTCAATTTTGTGCTCCGGTTCAAAAGTTACAAAAACTCATTCACATATTTACTAAACGTACCCGAAACAATGTTCAGAAATTCATTCTGGGAGCATTGGGCCTCAGAATCACTCACCGTCAATTTTTGCAGACTCGTAAAATTCCCATATACTTAAAAATAATAAATCTAAATTCAGGGTCTTTAAACCAATAATATGAAAAAAAATCCACTGGTTACCCACAGTTATCATATGTCCTTAAAAAAATTGATACATCAAATGAATATTTAAGTCTCAATTGCATAGGTTTTCATCTTAATATTACTCTTTCCCATATCTAATAATAAAAATTATATGATAACAATTTCAACATAAGTATACATAAATGTTTTCATATTAATGGAAGAAAACATATATATTTTTTTTGTACACATATAAAATCAAAGTAACATCAATCATGCACAATGTACTTACTCGATGAAGATTCATTTTTCTTATCTTCCATAGTTTCTAATTATTTATCATTAAATCATAAAATATAGTTAAAATTATAAAAAAATTAAAAAAATATGGTTATTATTTTGTAATATTAATATTTTCCAAAATATTATTCTTCATCCTTAGTCACACATCTAGTTTAAAAGTTTCCATGTTTTCATCAGTTTAATTACCTATATGAACAACATTATTAATTTTTATTATAAAGGGAAATGATAATTTATTTGAAATATAACATTTTATAATTATATAAAGGTATTTATTGTTTTATTTTGAATTTATATCAATATTTAACACATTAATTAAAATAAATCATTCATTTGTTAAGAATTATAAAAACACGAGCATTACTAATTTCACCTTTATTGGTAGTAAAAAAATACAATGGAATCAAATTATTCAATTATAAATCTCCTATAAGATTTATTATTTTAAATTATATGATCCAACAATTTTGGAATTTGAAAAATTGATATATACCATCATGACATTTGTAAAAATATTTCATGGTGATAAATGATTACTTACACCAAACCCGATGATAAGTAAAAAATAGTTAATATAGATTTGATGATTATAAATGATGATTATAAATGTTTATAGTCATGAATAATTATCTTGGGTGTTTATTTAATGAATTCATGTAGTTCCTAAAAAAATTTAGTGCTTGTGCATAATAAATAATGGAATGAAAAGTATTTTGTCTCAAATTCCGCACATTGAGAAAAGATTTGTATTATACAAATAATATTATTTATTATATTTATATAATATATATTTGAGATATAATATAATGAATTATAAATTAATAAAATTAATTTAATTTCACCTACAATCACCTACATTAATGGGGTTTAAATTAGATATCTACCCAAATGGTACTATTTTTCTTGGTCTTAATTCTGATTCACTATGAAATTTTACATGATAATAACCATTTTTTTGTTATATGGTGTTCTTAGTTAACAATTATAATTATATTCATAATCATATTATTTCACGGGATTCACTATAAAAATCATCATCCCTTATTCAAGAGGATTTTTATACAGTTGATTCCCCAAAAGTAATTACTTTTCATAACTCAAATCACTTTTTATGTGGTATAGTGGTTTCCCTAGAAAATTAATCTTCTAGGATTAGGATATTAAATAAATTATTTTATTATATGGTGTGTTATAATCCAATTATTTGAAATTTTCTTAATATTATTATGGTTTTATTAACTCTTTTTTACAATTTTGGATTTCAGAAAATTCTTTTTAATGTTTTTCAAATACCCATTTCATTTTTAATGTTTTGGATCCATATCTCCTATAGAAAAAATTGTTATATTTTTTAGACTGATTTATTTGATATTATTCTAAAATTTAAATTTTACAATTATTATTTAAAAAATCATTTGAAAATGACTTTTGGAAGTGACCTGAAACTAAAAATTTTACATCATTCTGAAAAGTGATTCCTAAAATAACTCTTATATTATCAGATAAATTTCAATTTAACATTTCAAAATTATTTTCCCAAATATAGATTATGATTTTCACATTTTTACTCTAATATATATATATATATATATATATATTATTATTTTTTAGGAATGAAATCACGAAACCAATAAATCCAATTCATGAACCTTCTCAGGTGTTATATGTTATGAATACTTTTGAAAATATTTTTTTTCATTTTCAACGTCTTTATTGGTTTCATTTTTTATACTGAGTATATTTTCATTTGATTCTATACACATTCAACCTATTTAAGGATTATTATCATTATTTTTATGTAAATACTATTCTGTATAATCACTACTATATATGGCGTGAACAAATCATTTTACATAATACTGAATGGATGTTGTTTTCCTGTAATGTATGTTATTATATTGGCTGAAGTAAATGTATTATCATTTGGTATATTTTAATTTAAATACATGTTATTATTTTAAGGTTTACTATGATTTATTTTAATTTCCACTTCAATTATCTATATGTGTTATCCTCCTCTTTTCCATTTCATTAACATAGAGAATAGTATTAGTGATCCATATATCAAAATTATAACATAGAAGATTATTGGCTGGTTGACTATAAAATTCATGACCTTCTAACATATTTTTCTCTATGGTTTATGACCATGTTACCCCTTTTATTGATGTGTTGATATGTATTTAATTTATTATGATTATTGAATTCTACAATATGTAATATAGGTATTTTATTTTTTAGGTCTCATTATATAGACAACTATGTTTTATTATGTAAGAGATTCCATAAGGAATAGAATGGAAGGTATTGATAACTCATTTGGTGATTGAATTATATACCATCATTTGAAGGGTGGGTCCAAATTTATATATAACCATAATGAAATGTACATCACAAGGGAAATAATTACATGGGTATTGGGTGTACGCCTACCCAGTTCAATAATAATTATTCCCTATTAACTCTATGAAAAGAAATTTTCATAGAAGAAGAACTTGAGATATTGTTTTTGATGTACGATAATATATATTCCATCAATATGAGAATAGTTTTTCTGATAGTTGTGATAAGATTTATTTTTATTAATATTCAATTATCCCATATTTCTGTGGATTATATATTTATATGGTTTAACTATTTATAACATGATGTTTTTTATTTAATTCCATGATTTCTTCGGTTATATAATTCCTTTACTATGGGTTTAAGCTCAACCCTTCCTCAATTTAAATTTCTCTAGGATATGGGGAAGGTATTTTCATGTTAACTGTCTAAAAGAATAACACTTTTGAAATAATTTATGTGACACATTAAAGACATGTCATAAATTAATTCATTTGAAATATAATGAGAAAATTTTCCAGTTGAATCAAGGAACATGGGACTTATAGTGTGCAATTGTTTGATTGTCTTTTGTGGATCAAAACATGAATGTGTACTTTTTATTTATGATATTAAACCAATGTTACTAATTTTTTAAATATGTATGGGTATGTCTAGGATTTTACTAGCATATTCTAATATGTGTAATATGATTTATAGTGTTACTATAATTGATTTCATGCAAATATTAATCTACTGGTGATCTATCACTAAATATGTCAGGCATCCATCAGACCTGATACCCTTCCAAGTCTATGGTAAGGCCCAAGAGGCATTCTTGATCCTCTCAGTCTAAAAACTAGTAGTGGGAGTCAATGATATCACATGGATTAATATTTATCATAATATGTATAAATCTAAAATAATAGAGCTACAAAACAATGTAATATTAATAAATATAAAAATATATCTATATATAACATCTTTTCAACAAAAAAAACTGAAAAAGTAAACAATTGAAACCAAACCAACAAAAACATGATATAGACGTGACCTCTTTCTCACTAAAAACCAAATTACAAACCTTCTCTAAATGAAAAATCTAAAATCAAAAACTAGAACATGCAAAATAACTCTAGTTTACTAACACCTAGTGGAAAATTATGGTGTGAGAATGAAATTACAAATAGGTATTCACCAAATAATACATACATTTACACTTCCAAAAAATTACAAACCTGTTGGTTTTTAATACATATAGATGATAGATTTATTCATCTAGAAATCTAAATGAATCATTACAGGAAAATAAACTATTCTAAATAACCCACACCACATTCTTTTCCAAATCAATTTTATGTTTTAGAACATAAAATTTTCCCAACAAAAACAATAAAAATTATTCTAATTTTGTAATTAAAATGGATTTTTAGAAAACGAATATAAGAAAAAGAAAGAGACACACTCTAAAAATAGGTAACCATTCGTAGAATAAATAAGAAAGAATAGATAAATAGATAATAATATCAACTTACTTAACATCTCTAGAATAAATCCCCGGATGATATCGGTTCGAACTCACCTTATGTTGTCTGGTGTATCTCCAAATTCAATAACTATTTGGCCTCTCAAAATGAGCCTATATAGTGACACATACCACCTGACATATCTACAAATATTGGGGTACCAACCAAATTAATTATTATTAAAATGAAATAGAGACTAAAACATCAAGATAACAGTCATAAATCCCATACTTATAGTACATGATGAATAGGGATTCCCTCATATGTCGGACTCATTCCAATAATCCACAGCCACCATGCTTGTGTTGCAAAAAAACTGAAATCACGTATATGATAACCGTCTATATGAGGGTCCACCATAGAGGTTTCCATCTCACACAAATCCACTCAAAATTGATAACTAGTCTAATACATAACATGAGTTTCAAACCATTTTTCAAAACAACCCAATGTATCATTCATTCCATTTTCATTTACAAATCCCATTTCATTTCTACCCCATTTCCCATATATAGTCAAAATCATTTAACATTATTTAATGGTCCGAAAAATCCATTTATCTAATTTATAAAACAAATCACACTTCATGTTTCTAAACAAGATATATTTGAGTGGTCACATTTTAGAAACCACACTCAAGATCAATTCGAAACCAAAAAATCATTTGATATATTTAATGAATTTCTTGCATAGTGTAGAATTGGAAATGAGAATTTGGGGAAGGGAAGGCATTATGGAAATACAAATTTTCATTAATTATGACCATCACCATTTGTGGTACAAACCATAGGTGAAACATATCTCCCTATATATATGAAAAAATCCAATAGAATATCCCTAGAAAACCGAGAATGAATCCAAAAAACACTCCAAATATTTTCCATTTTCATTCAACATATAGAACCAACAAACAAATGTAACCATAAATCACACATAAGGCTCAAATACCAACAAATTGATCTACCAAAAACATAATCAAATCAAAATACACTCTCAAGAGAATCCATTTCAAAAGTTTATTTTCCATTTTATCAAACAACTTGTATTCGAAAAAATTACCATAATTTATAAAATCCATTGAAACCCCACCTTTAAAAAATTAACAACCCACAAACACCCCTGATATTTATGCTAACACATTACCAGCATGAGAATCACCTTTATAAATTATTTAAAAACACAAATCATCAAATCGAATGTTAAATAATGGAAATTGATAGAAACACCTACCTCAGAAAATAGAATGAGACCATTTAGAAATAAAGAACATAACCAATGTAATGATAAAAAACCCCTAGCATCAAAGAAAAAACCCACACTGTAAGCACAACAAATAGGATTCACCCAGGTGTAAATTCTAGAAAAATATATAAGGAAACTAGAATAAGAGAGAAGAATAAGTGGAATTAATCCTACCCATGGGGGAATCCACCAATATATTGAGAGAGGACCACCAAAAATAATAGGATGGGGGAGAGGGGGACTCTTTTTAGGGCTTCCATAGGGCCCAAAGATGAGGTTAGAAGAGAGGATGTGTAACACCCCAGGTAAATAAAGAATATGAAATCTTTATATTTATCCATATTTGTGATTCAAATATTAATATTACTTTAAATGGGATGCTATGCTCGATGGCGTACCCAACACGCAACAACGAGTTTCTTGGGAATCTTACGTTGCACTCTAATAATAAAATAATATTATTTTAAATAGTAGTTAACATGTAGCCGTTGTATTGGAGGGAATGTATATAAATAACTAAAATATGATGATATATGTTTTTAAATTTTTTTACATTTATCCAACAAAAGATAAAGGCTTAAAATACGGAAAGAATTCAATTTTAGGCGTATATGCCCTAGTTGTCACTAAAGGTTCACTTATCGCCTTTTGATGGAGAATCGTCATTAAATATAGTTTTGTTCACTCTTATACATTCTATTGGACCAAATAAAACTCTTCTTATGAATAAGGACATCAGAAATTACTTTTTGTAAATTTTTGGTATCTTTCTGATAAAGTTCATTTTTTAATGAATAGTGCAAAATGTTGTATTTTAATTCAAAACCTATTTTTAATCTAATTTATTTATATGATTATATTATCTTTTGAATTGGTTTTAAAGTGAAATTAGAATATATTTTTACCGTTAAATCCAATAGTGGGGGTTGGAATTAATTTCACATTGAAATCAGACTTAAACTAGTGTCAATCTTTTGATACTTATTGTTTCATAAAAACACGCTATTTTGCTTTGATAGCGGGAATTAATTATTAAATTAATTAATGTGACTTATATGTTTTCAATTTATTAAAATAGACTTCATTTTTGAATTCGGAATATCAAATATATCTTTGGGTGAATTTTTGGAATTTTTCTGAAAAACTTCAATTTTTTATGAATAGTGAAACCACTAAGTGGTACTTATAAAAACTGATTTTTTCCGTTTAAATGAAATTTTGCCATCATTGTGTTTTGAATTTCAAAAATCCGACATACATGGTTTTCATTAAGAAGTAAAATGTGGTTCAATGGGATAAAAATAATTTTTTGGTGAATAGTAACTTATTAAGTTTTTAATCGCGATTAGAGGTAATTAGTGTAGTTTAAGGTAAAAATAATGTTTTAATAAAATGAAATGAACTTGACACATGTCCTAACCTCATTGGATGTGTCATGGCCGACCAAGACAAGCCATGGGTCAACTTGGGGACCCCATGGAGCCACTTTGTTTGGGAAATGACATAAATAACTTTTTATTTAATGTAAAAGTAAAAATGACACAAACATGATATGTTTTACTAAAACAATTTTTAAGTGGGGTTATACAAGTCAGATTTTTTATTATAAATATTCATTAGAAATATAAAACGATTTACTACATCATAGTAATTTTTTTATAATTTTTAGACATTAAATAAATTAAATTATTTATGACATCATAATGATGCAGCGATGACATCATTATCTCACGATTTAAATAAAATGAGAAGATAATGTAAACTCTATGAGATACACATGTCCAAACCTTATTGTATGGGTGGATTTAGAACCCTTATCACCTTATCCACGAATTATATCAATGTGGGACCTTTTAAAACCAAAACACATTTTCAAATAAAGTAATATTTATTACTTTCCAAAAGTGCCCCTCCTCTCCTCTTATAAAAGGCTCCCACCTCTACCTAATTTCACACACTCCTCAAGCTTTTGGCTCGGCCTTCCCCTGCCCATTTACTCTCTCCACATCCCTCTCCTCATCCTAGAGGATTCCCATTGGGCATAATCCTTTCAGAGGAAGCCTTTAGGCTCAAATCAAAAGGAGTTACACATTTAAAGGTAATTCATTCTCTCATGTTCATTTGTTTTATTTTGCTTCTCCAACCCCCTAAACTCTTTTTATTTATTTCTTTTGTAACAACTCCAGTATCTTAAATAATTAGGATGTTGTTATAAGATGTATTCAAGCTAAACTTTCACACACCTGCATGTAATGGTTAAAGAACACACAGTTTCTGTGGATGGTGAATTTATGCCTCCCGAAATGATGATTGTTCAACATTCCATTAACACCTTCAATGGTGGCCATTAAGATGTCACTATATTTATATATGATATATAATGTTTTTATGTTTTCCTTAAGCTTCTGTTTTTTTTTCATTTTTGGCATACCTTTATGGTTTCCATTATGGGTAAACGCGATATCTTCATTTAAGGAAGTGAGGACTATCGCCCCCTCAAAGTGATTTGATTCGTTAAATACCATATGTGGGACGTATAAAGGATGGATATATGATATTATATATTATATTATACTGGAATTATAATATTACTTTATATAATTATGATTCCATTCTATAAAATATGAAATAGAAATGAAAGTAGCGTTCATGCGTACGTACGGCTTACCGTCTCCATAAACGGTGCATTTTATTTCTTACCTCTAAATGATTATTTAATATTATAAATGCATTCATGTACTGGATATATATTAAATATATGATATCTACATCATGAATACCATTCTGGATATAATGGATACATGAACAACGTGTAATTATAAAGGGATTATTTTTGACTCAAGTACCAATGATCGTTAAAACGGCCGCTATTAACTTAAATAATTACATAGTGATCATGACATGGAAATAATTAATATAAAATGAATAATGAACTTGAAAAAGGTTCTTAAAAAAGTAGAAATTAACTCATGTTTATTATTCAGGACGTTAAATAACAATCGAGTCAAGTTGGACCTGAGGTAAGGGATCTTACACCTATCTTTCTTTTTAAGTACACTCTTTTATGTCATTCCTTTTAAGCTCATATTTCCTATGATTGAGATGTTCTTTTATATTACTCCTACAGTAATTATTATGTTCATATGATGAGAGACCCTATTTCCTCTCATCAATCCATTTTGGAAGTTTTATGTGGGGTCGTTAGGCTGCCGAGTTTTCGTAAGGGATTTTTCATCTCACTTTTATTCCCGTGAGATTTATGCTACATTTGCCACAATTTCCATTGAGTGGTGTATGAACTGCCCATTATTTTACTCATTGTGTAATATAATTTCTTTTATGAGTATTTATATCAATTTTTTATTTTCCTTCTTTCCTGGGGAGTATGTTTTGAAAGATACCCAAGTCTGTAAGGGAACCTTTCACCCTCCACTTTTTTTAAAATACTTCTTTCGTTGGGTCTTTTAATTTACATATTGTTATGTTGGGATATGTTCTAATATATCCTTATTGATGTTAATTTTATTTCCAAGTGATGAGATACACTTTTTATCTCTCATCAACTCATTTTGATGTGACGCCGTTAGGCTGTCAAGGGAACATCTTAACCCAATTTCGATTTCTTTGGGTTCAACATGTAGTTTTTGAATATGTCATCCTTTGAATATGTGTGAATGACCTTTTATTGTTTCACACTTAATATCCACTTATATTGGGTGTATTTATATTTTTCACAAATAATTTTGAGATTGATTTATCCTTAATTTATGGATACCTTCTTCATAAGGGATTTCATCACATTTTACATCCCTATTGAGACTTCATTGTTGTTATGCACCAATTCAATCTTATATGGTGTATATACTGTCCTTTGGAATATTATATCATGAATCCATTTATTCTCATTATATTATAAAGTTCTGATTAAATGTTTTTCCTCAATTATTGTATTCAAGTGTCTTTAATTTTGGTAAAAACACTTTAACCAAAATATCGCTTTAAATGTTTTAATGATTTGTTCTTATTAATGTCCATGTTTTCAAAATGGTTTTAATTATTTATTTGTATGGATATTAATGGTTTAAAATGTTAAAATCTTCGAGGTGGTATGGGACACTTTGATTAAAAAATCTCTATATTAAATGTTTTAAAAGGTTTTGGAAATGGTTTCTTTTTGAATGGATTCATTATTTCAATATACTAAAATTTTATATTGTGATTGAAATGTGGAAATCTTATGTTTCCTTTATTCATGTTTTATGTGATATTATTATGCTATGGTTCTTGGGAATTGTTATGAAGACGGGTGGTTCCATGATAAACTAAGTGTGGGAGAGCTCGATATAGCTCTCCAATGCATTGGGTAACGCAAAGGAGTGAAACGTTAAGGTTTCTCCGAAGATATTTAGGGAATATACTGTGACGGGTATTCCAAACGTAACCAGAGGGTTACTCCCTACGTAAGAAAGTTATGAATGCCTCAAGTTACCTTTATGTATTATGATTTCTATGATTTATTCATTGATTGATGAGGTATGTTAATGTGCCAATGTTTTATGGGTAAAGTAGGATTTCATTTTTATGTATATATGAACTCATGTTTCCTTTCTATATTTTTATAACCCTTACTGAGCTTTTTATTCTCATTTCATGTTTTTGAAATGTTTTACACAGGTCAAGGGAAAGGTACATGATGTGATTATAGTGTCAAGGATGTGTCAAGAAAGAATCCATGTTTTATTTTCAATATGTTTCCGTTGATGGGAAGAATGAATACTGTCTTTTATGTAACCACTTTGTTTAAATGTGGAATGTAATGCAAGTTTCATGATCTAATTATCTAAAACTCTAAACCTGAAAAGATCCTCAATGTGTAATCTTATAATATCTCAAGATTAATTAAGGTTTAAGGCTGGGGCCTTATAGTTGGTATCAAAGGTCGGTTTAGATAACTTTAGAGGTTAGGGTATTTTTTAAGCATAAGTGATATTACCATAATGGTTAATATTTCAGAAAGAGTCCTAGTTTTAGATAAAGTGAATGAGTAAGTATATCTTAGTTTTTATCTTCCTCATTAGTACATGATGGTTTTGTTGATATACTCACATTGTCCTTTTTGGTTTTAGTAAATGGCTGGATCTAGCAGGAACCAAAGTAACAGTGGATGTGAAGGAAATTGTGACAGTTTTTTGAGCAAGCAACTGAATGATATGGGAGCTACAATGAGAACTCTTGTGGTTATCCTCAACCAACTATCTGGAGTCATGATTGACCACCTAAGTCTTGGTGATTTCTCTAAGGCATAATATATGCAATAAACAAATCCCTACGGAAGTACAGGTAATAATCATAAAGGTAACTGTGTTCAAAAACCTATGTGTCAAAGATGTGGAAAGAAACACCTAGGAAAATGTTTCAAAGGGACAGAAATATGCTATAGATGTGGAAATGAAGGTCATAAAGCAAGAACCTGCCATGGAAAAAGGAAGCATCTAGTTGACTCGAGGAAAGGGAAAGAAGTTCTTTCTGAGGGATCAATTGAATGTTTTAAATGTGGTGTTCATGGTCATTATGCAAACACATGTCCTATGAAGAAGTTTCGTGAATGAGATCACCAATAGCGTACAAATGATCGTTTACCAATACCTAATGCCATTCCGATTGAGGATGAAGAAACTGACAATGACCAATCAAAGGTATGTATTATTTCATGACTATTGTTTTCCTATTTTGGAATCTTAGGATATGATTCATGATTTTGTTTGTAGGAAATAGGTATTTCGGAATAAGTTGGAAAGGAATGGTTAATGGATCATGAAGAATGTTGAATGAGTAAGATGTCAACATATAAGGGCTTCAAGAGTTATGGTGAAATTCTTAAGAGTATTAAGTCTCTTTTGATGATGGGGATACATTAGAAGACTTTTTATATTATGTGTAACCCTGATGTTTAATATATGCAATTTTATTCAAGGAATAGTTATCTCTTCTTTTGTGGACATAGTTATAAAGAACCATTTGGGTTTATATGATCCTTACTTTTGAGGTAATTATGGGTTACTATATGTTATGATTGAAGTGAAAGGCATGAGATAAAATTGAGGTTAAATTATGTTATGGTTATTTTTGATGATTTTATCTCTTTTTGGGGAATGATTTAAGAATTATATAGTTTTGGAAAAAGGACAACACGCAGACCGTGTGACAACCCGTCGCGTCGGACAAAGCTGTGGGAATCGAACCCACAATCAAAGTGCAAATGGTATTTATCGCCTACCACTGGACTACGTGAAGTCCCTGGTTAGTTTGACTGATTCTTTTTAGTAAGATGATTTTATTAATTAAGAGTAAGTTGATTCTGGGTTATCTATGGAAATTTATTAACCTATCATGGAAGATATGTGATTAGGATAATTACTTTTCAATACGATACATTAAGAGCAACTGATGTTGTTTGGGGATAAATGATACGATTTAGCTTGGAAGACTATGTGACTAAATCCTTCAAATATTTGGGTATCAATCTTATTTTGGTTTAATTTGAAGAATTTTTATGGACAAATTGACTATAGAATGGTCCTCGTAGAACTTTCGGTTTTGTTGGACAAATTTTGGAGATTAAGAATATATTTTCTTTTTATAAAGGGTTATCCTTTTCTGGATTATCTGATCTTGTACAAACCTTTTTGGTTTTGGTTTTGGTTAAAGTCTAAAGACATAGGAAGTATATAGATCTCTTTTTTGGATTAGGTGACTCTTTAGAAGTTTATTATAGTACTCTTAATGCGAACAAGTCTACCTAAATACTTGTCTTTTCGAAAAAATATGAGTTTGATTAAGGAATATAGTAAAAGTTGAAAGTCAACATGATAAGTGATTATGTTTCCTTATGAATAAATTCCTCAATAAAAAAGTAAATTAAAACAAAAATGTTGTCTATTAACTTTTCCTATTGGGGAAACGAATACCGTTTAACCCATCACAAGTTTGTAATTTTCTTATGGTTAACTTTCTCCTAGACATGTTTACTATCACTCTCCCTCAAGAACATGACCCTTTTCAATTTCTTCCATGTCCATATTTTTCATACATGGAATCATAGTATGGGTTAACTCGGGTGACCTTTGTACTTATCTTTCTTTATTTAAAAGTGATTGTTTTACCAACTCTTGTTCCGATGTGGGACTTTCAAGGATGTTTCCAAGCTCAAATTTAAAAATTGCGAGGACGCAATTCCCATAAGGGGGGAAGGATGTAACACCCCAGGTAAATAAAGAATATGAAATCTTTATATTTATCCATATTTGTGAATCAAACATTAATATTACTTTAAAGGGGACGTTATGCTCGATGGTGTACCCAACACGCAACAACGAGTTTCTTGGGAATCTTACGTTGTACTCTAATAATAAAATAATATTATTTTAAATGGTAGTTAACATGTAGCCGTTGTATTGGCGGGAATGTATAGAAAAAACTAAAATATTATGATATATGTTTTTAAATGTTTTTACATTTATGCAATAAAAGATAATGGCTTAAAATACGAAAAGAATTCAATTTTAGGCGTATATGCCCTAGTTTTCACTAAAGGTTCACTTATCGCCTTTTGATGGCGAACCATCATTAAATATAGTTTTGTTCAATCTTATACATTCTATTGGACCAAATAAAACTCTTCTTAAGAATCAGGAAATCAAAATTTACTTTGTGTAAATTTTTGGTATCTTTCCGATAAAGTTCATTTTTTTAATGAATAGTGTAAAATGTTGTATTTTAATTCAAAACCTTTTTTTAATCTAATTTATTTATATGATTAGATTATATTTTGAATTGGTTTTAAAGTAAAATTATAATATATTTTTACCATTAAATCCAATTGTGGTTGTTGGAATAAATTTCACTTTGAAATCAGACTTAAATTAGTGTCAATCTTTTGATACTTATTGTTTCATAAAAACACGCTATTTTTCTTTGATAGCGGGAATTAATTATTAAATTAATTAATGTGACTTATATGTTTTGAATTTTGTAAAATATACTTCATTTTTTAATTCGGAATATCAAATATAGCTTAGGGTTAATTTTTGGGATTTTTCTGAAAAACTTCAATTTTTGATGAATAGTGAAACCACTAAGTGGTACTTATAAAAACTAATTTTTTCCATTTAAATGAAATTTTTCCATCTTTGTGTTCGGAATTTAAAAAATCCTACATACATGGTTTTCATTATGAAGTAAAATGTGGTTCAATGGGATAAAAATAATTTTTTGGTGAATAGTAACTTATTAAGTTTTTAATCGCGATTAGAGGTAATTAGTGTAGTTTAAGGTTAAAATAATGTTTTAATAATATGAAATGAACTTGAAACATGTCCTAAACTCAATGGATGTGTCATGGCCGACCAATACAAGCCATGTGTCAACTTGGGGACCCCATGGAGCCACTTTGGTTGGGAAATGACATAAATAACTTTTTATTTAATGTAAAAGTAAAAATGACACAAACATGATATGTTTTACTAAAACAATTTTTAAGTGGGGTTATACAAGTCATATTTATTCTTATTAATAGTCATTGTAAATATAAAAAGATTTCCTACATCATAGTTATTTTTTTTATAATTTTTAGACATTTAATAAATTAAATTATTTATGACATCCTAATGATGCAGCGATGACATCATTATCTGACAATTTAAATAAAATGAGAAGATAATGTAACTCTATGAGATACACATGTCCAAAACTTATTTGATAGGTGTATTTCGAACCCTTATCACCTTATCCACGAATTATATCAATGTGGGACCTTTTAAAACCGAAACACATTTTCAAATAAAGTAATATTTATTACTTTCCAAAAGTGCCCCTCCTCTCCTCTTATAAAAGGCCCCCACCTCTACCTCATTTCACACACTCCTCAAGCCTTTGGCTCGGCCTTCCCCAGACCATTTACTCTATCCACATCCATCTCCTCATCCTATAGGATTCCCTTTGGGCATAATCCTTTCAAAGGAAGCCTGTAGGCTCAAATCAAAAGGAGTTACACATTTAAAGGTAATTCATTCTCTCATGTTCATTTTTTTTATATTGCTTCTCCAACCCCCTAAACTCTTTTTATTTATTTCTTTTGTAACAACTACTGTATCTTCAATATACTAGGATTTTGTTATAATATGTATTCAAGCTACACTTACACACACCTACATCTAATGGTTAAAGGACATACAGTTTCCTTGGATGGTGAATTTATACCTCCCGAAACGATGATTGTTCAACATTCCTTTAACACCTTCAAAGGTGGCCATTAAGATGTCACTATATTTATATATGATATATAATATTTTTATGTTTTCCTTAAGCTTCTTTTTTTTCATTTTGGGCATACCTATATGGTTTCCATAATGGGTAAACGCGATATCTTCATTTAAGGAAGTGAGGACTACCGCCCCCTCAAAGTGATTTGATTCATTAAATACCATAAGTGGGACGTATAAAGGATGGAGTTATGATATTATATATTATATTATACTGGAATTATAATATACCTTTATATAATTATGATTTCATTCTATAAAATACCAAATACAAATGAATGTAGCATTCATGAGTACGTACGGCTTACCGTCTCCATGAACGGTGCATTTCATTTCTTACCTCTAAATGATTGTTTAATATTATAAATGCGTGCATTTACTGGATATATATGACATATATGATATCTAAATCATGAATACCATTCTTGATATAATTGATACGTGAAAAACGTGTAATTATAAAGGGAATATTTTTGACTCAAGTACCAATGATCGTTAAAACGACCATTATTAACTTAAATAATTACATAGTGTTCATGACATTGAAATAAGTGAAATAAAAGGAATACTGAACTTGAAATAGGTTCTTAAACAAGTAGAAATTAACTCAATTTTATTATTCAGGACGTTAAATAACGATCGAGTCAAGTCGGACCCGAGGTAAGGGATCCTACACCTCTCTTTCTTTTTAAGTACACTCTTTTATGTCATTCCTTTTAAGCTCATTGTTCTTATGATTGGGATGTTATTTTATATTACTCATACTGTACTTATTATGTTCATATGATGAGATACCCTATTTCCTCTCATCAATCCATTTTTGAAGTTTTATGTGGCGCCGTTAGGCTGCCGACTTTTCGTAAGGGGTTTTTCATCTCACTTTTATTCCCGTGAGATTTATGCTACATTTGCCACAATTTCCTTTGAGTGGTGTATTCAATGCCAATTATTTTACTCATTTTGTAATATAATTTCTTTTATGAGTATTTACATCAATTTTTTATTTTCCTTCTTTCATGGGGAGTATGTTTTGAAAGATACCCAAGTCGGTAAGGGAACCTTTCACCATCCTCTTTTTTTAAAAGACTTCTTTCGTTGGGTGTTTTAATTTACATATTGTTATGTTGGGATATTTTCTCATATATCCTTATTGATGTAAATTTTATGTCTAAGTGATGAGATACACTTTTTATCTCTCATCAACTCATTTTTATGTGACGTCGTTAGGCTGTCAAGGGAACTTCTTAACTCAATTTCGATTTCTTTGGGTTCAACATGTAGTTATTGAATATGTCATCCTTTGAATATGTGTGAATGAACTTTTATTGTTTCACACTTAATATCCACTTATATTGTGTGTATTTATATTTGTCACACATAATTTGGAGATTTATTTATCCTTAATTTAAGGATACCTTCTTCCTAAGGGATTTCATCACATTTTACATCCCTATTGAGACTTCATTGTTGTTATGCACCAATTCACTCTTATATGGTGTATATACTGTCCTTTAGAATATTATATCATGAATCCATTTATTCTCATGATATTATAAAGTTCTTATTAAATGTTTTTCCTCAATTATTGTATTCAAGTGTCTCTAATTTTGGTAAAAACCCTTTAACTAAAATATCGCTTTAAATGTTTTAATGATTTTCTCTTATTAATGTAAATGTTTTTAAAATGGTTTTAATGATTAATTTATATGGATATTAATGGTTTAAAATTTTAAAAGCATCAAGGTGGTATGGGACACTTTGATTAAAAAATCTCTATATTAAATGTTTTAAATGGTTCTGGAAATGGTTTCTTTTTGAATGGATTCATTATTTCAATATACTAAAATTTTATATTGTGATTGAAATGTGGAAATGTTATGTTTCCTTTATGAATGTTTTATGTGATATGATTATGTTATGGTTCTTGGGAATTGTTATTAAGATGGGTGGTTCCGTGATAAACTAAGGGCAGTTGAGCCCGATATAGCTCTCCAATGCATTGGGTAATATGAAGGAGTGAAACGTTAAGGTTTCTCCAAATAGATTTATGTAATATACTGTGATTGGTATTCCAAACCTAACCAGAGGGTTAATCCCTACGTAAGAAAGTTATGAATGCCTCATGTTACCTTTATGTCTTATGATTTCTATGATTTATTCATGGTTTGATGAGGTATGTTAATGTGCCTATGTTTTATGGGTAAAGTATGATTTCATTTTTATGTATATATGAACTCATGTTTCCTTTCCATATTTTTATAACCCTTACTGAGATTTTTATGCTCATTCCAAGTTTTTGAAATGTTTTACACAGGTCAAGGGAAAGGTACATGATGTGATGATAGTTTCAAGTATGTGTCAAGAAAGAATCCATGTTTTATTTTCAATATGTTTCCGTTGATGGGAAGAATGAATACTGTCTTTTATGTAACCACTTTGTTTAAATGTGGAATGTAATGCAAGTTTCATGATCTAATTCTCTAAAACTATAAACCTGAAAAGATCCTCAATGTTTAATCTTGTAATAACTCAAGATTAAGTAAGGTTTAAGGCTGGGGCATTATAGTTGGTATCAAAGGTCAGTTTAGATAACTTTAGAGGTTAGGGTATTTTTTAAGCATAAGTGATATTACCATAATGGTTAAGATTTCAGAAAGAGTCCTAGTTTTAGATAAAGTGAATGAGTAAGTATATCTTAGTTTTTATCTTCCTCATTAGTACATGATGGTTTTGTTGATATACTCACACTGGCCTTTTTAGTTTTAGTAAATGGCTGGATCTAGCAGGCACCAAAGTAACAGTGGATGTGAAGGAAATTGTGATAGTTTTTTGAGCAAGCAATTGAATGATATGGGAGCTACAATGAGAACTCTTGTGGTTATCCTCAACCAACTATCTGGAGTCATGATTGACCACCTAAACCTTGGTGATTTCTCTAAGGCATCATATATGCGAGAACCAAATCCCTACGGAAGTACAAGTTATAATCATAAAGGTAAGTGTGTTCAAAAACCTATGTGACAAAGATGTGGAAAGAAACACCTAGGAAAATGTTTCAAAGGGATAGAAATATTCTATAGATGTGGAAATGAAGGTCATAAATCAAGAACCTTCCATGGAAAAAGGAATCATCCAGTTGACTCGAGGAAAGGGAAAGAATTTCTTTCTGAGGGATCAATTGAATGTTTTAAATGTGGTGTGCATGGTCATTATGCAAACACATGTCCTATGAAGATGTTTTGTGAATGGGATCACCAAGAGCGTACAAATGTTCGTTTAACAATACCTAATGCCATTCCGATTGAGGATGAAGAAAATGACAATGACCAATCAAAGGTATGTATTATTTCATGACTATTGTTTTCCTATTTTGGAATCTTAGGATATGATTCATTACTTTGTTTGTAGGAAATTGGTATTTCGGAATAAGTTGGAAAGAAATAGTTAATGGATCATGAAGAATGTTGAATGAGTAAGATGTCAACATATAAGGTCTTCAAGAGTTATGGGGAAATTCTTAAGAGTATTAAGTCTCTTTTGATGATGGGGTTACATTAGAAGACTTTTTATATTATGTGTAACCCTGATGTTTAATATATGCAATTTTATTCAAGGAATAGTTATCTCTTCTTTTGTGGACATAGTTATAAAGAACCATTTGGGTTTATATGATCCTTACTTTTGAGGTAATTATGGGTTACTATATTTTATGATTAAAGTGAAAGGCATGAGATAAAATTGAGGTTAAATTATGTTATGGTTATTTTTGATGATTTTATCTCTTTTTGGGGAATTATTTAAGAATTATATAGTTTTGGAAAAAGGACAACTCGCAGACCGTGTGACAACCCGTCTCGTCGGACAAATCTGCGAGAATCGAACCCACAATCAAAGTGCAACTGGTATTTATCTCCTACCACTGGACTACGTGAAGTCCCTGGTTAGTTTGACTGATTCATTTTAGTTAGATTATTTTACTAATTAAGAGTAAGTTGATTCTGGGTTATCTATGGAAATTTGTTAACCTATCATGGAGGATATGTGATTAGGTTAATTACTTTTCAATACGATACATTAAGGGAAACTGATGTTGTTTGGGGATAAATGTTACGATTTAGCTTAGAAGACTATGTGACTAAATCCTTCAAATATTTGGGTTTCAATCTTAGTTTGGTTTAATTTGAAGAATTTTTATGGACAAATTGACTATAGAATGGTCCTCGTTGAACTTTCGGTTTTTTTGGACAAATTTTGGAGATTAAGAATAGATTTTCCTTTTATAAAGGGTTATCCTTTTCTTGATTATCTGATCTTGTAATAACCTTTTTTTTGGTTTTGGTTAAAGTCTAAAGACATGGGAAGTATATAGTTCTCTTTTGAGGATTAGGTGACTCTTTTGAAGTTGATTATAGTACTCTTAATGCGAAAAAGTCTCCCTAAATACTCGTCTTTTCGAAAAAAAATATGAGTTTGATTAAGGAATCTAGTAAAAGTTGAAAGTAAACATGATAAGTGATTATGATTCCTTATGAATAAGTTCTTCAATAAAAATGTAACTTAAAACAAAAATGTTTTCTATTAACTTTTCCTATTGGGGAATCGAATACTGTTTAACCCATCACAAGTTTGTAATTTTCTTATGGTTAACTTTCTCCTAGACATGTTTACTATCACTCACCCTCAAGAACATGACCCTTTGCTTTTTCTTCCATGTCCATATTTTTCATACTTGGAATCCTAGTATGGGTTAACTCGGGTGACCTTTGTACTTATCTTTCTTTATTTTAAAGTGATTGTTTTACCGACTCTTGTTCCGATGTGGGACTTTCAAGGATTTTTCCAAGCTCAATTTTAAAAATTGCGAGGACGTAATTCCAAAAAGGGGGGAAGGATGTGACACCCCAGGTAAATAAAGAATATGAAATATTTATATTTATCCATATTTTTGAATCAAATATTAATATTACTTTAAAGGGGACTCTATGCTCGAAGGCGTACCCAACACAAAACAACGAGTTTCTTGGGAATCTTACGTTGCACTCTAATAATAAATCAATATTATTTTAAATGGTAGTTAACATGTAGCCGTTGTATTGGCGGGAATGTATAGAAATAACTAAAATGTGATGATATATGTTTTTAAAAGTTTTTACATTTATCCAATAAAAGATAAAGGCTTAAAATATGGAAAGAATTCAATTTTAGGCATATATGCCCTAATTTTCACTAAAGGTTCACTTATCGCCTTTTGATGGAGAACCGTCATTAAATATAATTTTTTTCACTCTTATACATTCTATTGGACCAAATAAAACTCTTCTTAAGAATCTGGACATCAAAATTTACTTTGTGTAAATTTTTGGTATCTTTCCGATAAAGTTCATTTTTTTAATGAATAGTGTAAAATGTTGTATTTTAATTCAAAACCTCTTTTTAATCTAATTTATCTATTTGATTAGATTATCTTTTTAATTGGTTTTAAATTGAAATTAGAATATATTTTTACCTTTAAATCCAATAGTGGTTGTTGGAATTAATTTCACTTTGAAATCAGACTTAAACTAGTGTCAATCTTTTGATACTTATTATTTCATAAAAACACTCTTTTTTGCTTTGATAGCGGGAATTAATTATTAAATTATTTAATATGACTTATATGTTTTGAATTTTGTAAAATAGACTTCATTTTTGAATTCGGAATATCAAATATAGCTTAGGGTGAATTTTTGGGATTTTTCTGAAAAACTTCAATTTTTGATGAATAGTGAAACCACTAAGTGGTACTTATAAAAACTGACTTTTTCCGTTTAAATGAAATTTTGCCATCTTTGTGTTTTGAATTTCAAAAATCAGACATACATGGTTTTCATTAAGAAGTAAAATTTGGTTCAATGGGATAAAAATAATTTTTTGGTGAATAGTAACTTATTAAGTTTTTAATCACGATTATAGGTAATTAGTGTAGTTTAAGGTAAAAATAATGTTTTAACAATATTAAATGAACTTGAAACATGTCCTAACCTCATTGGATGTGTCATGGCCGACCATGACAGGCCATGGGTCAACTTGGGGACCCCATGGAGACACTTTGGAAGGGAAATGACATAAATAACTTTTTATTTAATGTAAAAGTAAAAATGACACAATCATGATATGTTTTACTAAAAAAAATTTAAGTGGGGTTATACAAGTCATATTTTTTATTATAAATAGTCATTGGAAATCTAAAAAGATTTCCTACATAATAGTAATTTTTTTAATAATTTTTAGACATTAAATAAATTAAATTATTTATGACATCATAATGATGCATCGATGACATCATTATCTGACGATTTAAATAAAATGAGAAGATAATGTAAACTCTATGAGATACACATGTCCAAAACTTATTGGATGGGTGTATTTAGAACCCTTATCACCTTATCCACGAATTATATCAATGTGGGACCTTTTAAAACTGAAACACATTTTCAAATAATGTAATATTACTTACTTTAGAAAAGTGCCCCTCCTCTCCTCTTATAAAAGGCCCCCACCTCTACCTCATTCCACACACTCCTCAAGCCTTTGGCTCGGCCATCCCCTGCCCATTTACTCTCTCCACATCCCTATCCTCATTCTAGAGGATTACCTTTGGGAAGAATCCTTTCAAAGGAAGCCTTTAGGCTCAAATCAAAAGGAGTTACACATTTAAAGGTAATTCATTCTCTCATGTTCATTTGTTTTATTTTGCTTCTCCAACCCCATAAACTCTTTTTATTTATTTATTTTGTAACAAATACAGTATTTTAAATATACTAGGATGTTGTTATAATAAGTATTCAAGCTACAGTTACACACACCTACATCTAATGGTCAAAGAACATACAGTTTCCGTGGATGGTGAATTTATGCCTTCCGAAATGATGATTGTTCAACATTCCTTTAACACCTTCAAAGGTGGCCATTAAGATGTCAATATATTTATATATTACATATAATATGTTTATTGTTTCCTTAAGATGATGTTTTTTTTCATTTTGGGCATACCTTTATGGTTTCCATTATGGTTAAATGTGATATCTTCATTTAAGGAAGTGAGGACTACCGCCCCCTCAAAGTGATTTGATTCGTTAAATACCATGTGTGGGACATATAAAGGATGGAGATATGATATTATATATTATATTATACTGGAATTATAATATACCTTTATATCATTATGATACCATTCTATAAAATACGAAATAGAAATGAAAGTAGCGTTCATGCATACGTACGGCTTACCGTCTCCATGAACGGTGCATTTCATTTCATACCTCTAAATGATTATGTAATATTATAAATGCATGCATGTACTTGATATATATGATATATATTATATCTACATCATTAATACCATTCTGGATATAATGGATACATGAACAATGTGTAATTATAAAGGGATTATTTTTTACTCAAGTACCAATGATCGTTAAATCGACCGTTATTAACTTAAATAATTACATAGTGTTCATGACATGGCAATAAGTGATATAAAAGGAATAATGAACTTGAAAAAGGTTCTTAAACAAGTAGAAATTAAATCAAGTTTATTATTCATGATGTTAAAGAACGATCGAGTCGAGTCGGACCCGAGGTAAGGGATCCTACACGTCTCTTTGTTTTTAAGTACACTCTTTTATGTCATTCCTTTTAAGCTCATCTTTCTTATGATTGGGATGTTATTTTAGATTAATCCTACTGTAGATATTATGATCATATGATGAGAGACCCTATTTACTCTAATCAATCCATTTTGGAAGTTTTATGTGGCTCCGTTAGGCTGCCGAGTTTTTGTAAGGGATTTTTCATCTCACTTTTATTCTCGTGAGATTGATTCTACATTTGCCACAATTTCCTTTGAGTGGTGTATGTACTACCCATTATTTTACTAATTGTGTAATATAATTTCTTTTATGAGTATTTACATCAATTTTTTATTGTCCTTCTTTCATGGGGAGTATGTTTTGAAAGATGCCCAAGTCGGTAAGGGAACCTTTCACCCTCCTCTTTATTTAAAAGACTTTTTTCGTTGGGTCTTTTAATTTACATATTGTTATGTTGGGATATGTTATCATATATCCTTATTAATTTAAATATTATTTCCAAGTGATGAGATACACTTTGTATCTCTCATAAACTCATTTTGATGTGACGCCGTTAGGCTGTCAAGGGAACTTCTTAACCCAATTTCGATTTCTTTGGGTTCAACATGTAGTTATTGAATATGTCATCCTTTGAATATGTGTGAATGAACTTTTATTGTTTCACACTTAATATAAACTTATATTGGGTGTATTTATATTTGTCACAAATAATTTTGAGATTGATTTATCTTTAATTTAAGGATACCTTCTTTATAAGGGATTTCATCACATTTTACATCCCAATTGAGACTTCATTGTTGTTATGTACCAATTCACTCTTATATGGTGTATATACTGTCCTTTGAAATATTATATAATGAATCCATTTATTCTCATGATATTATAATGTTATGATTAATTTTTTTCCTCAATTATTGTATTCAAGTGTCTCTAATTTTGGTAAAAACCCTTTAACCAAAATATCGCTTCAAATGTTTTAATGATTTGTTCTTATTAATGTCCATGTTTTTAAAATGGTTTTAATGATTTATTTATATGGATATTAGTGGTTTAAAATGTTAAAAGCTTCAAGTTCGTATGGGACACTTTGATTAAAAAATCTATATATTAAATGTTTTAAATGGTTTTGGAAATGGTTTCTTTTTGAATGGATTCATTATTTCAATATACTAAAATTTTATATTGTGATTGAAATGTGGAAATGTTATGTTTCCTTTATGCATGTTTTATGTGATATGATTATGTTATGGTTCTTGGGCATTGTTATGAAGACGGGTGGTTCCATGATAAACTAAGGGCAGGTGAGCCCGATATATCTCTCCAATGCATTGGGTAACGCGAAGGAGTGAAACCATAAGGTTTCTCCGAAGAGATTTAGGGAATATACTGTGATGGGTATTCCAAATGTAACCAAGAGGGTTACTACCTACGTAAGAAAGTTATGAATGCCTCAAATTACCTCTATGTCTTATGATTTCTATGATTTATTCATGTTTTGATGAGGTATGTTAAGGTGCCTATGTTTTATGGGTAAAGTATGATTTCATTTTTATGTATATATTAACTCATGTTTCCTTTCCATATTTTTATAACCCTTACTGAGATTTTTATGCTCATTCCATGTTTTTGAAATGTTTTACACAGGTCAAGGGAAAGGTACATGATGTGATGATAGTGTCAAGGATGTGTCAAGAAAGAATCCATGTTTTATTTTCAATATGTTTCCGTTGATGGGAAGAATGAATATTGTCTTTTATGTAACCACTTTGTTTAAATGTGGAATGTAATGCATGTTTCATGATCTAATTCTCTAAAACTCTAAACCTGAAAAGATCTTCAATGTGTAATCTTGTAATAACTCAATATTTAGTCAGGTTTAAGGCTAGGGCCTTATAGGATGTGTTTGGAAATAGAATACAAGGAGGTAAGAAAGGAGACTTTTAAACTTTTTAATGACCTTTGAATCTCATGTTATTTTTCTACATGGAATTCTTGACTATGTGCCAACCATTCACACCGTACTAGAAAAGAGGACATCCAATATGATTTTGTCACATGATTTGGGAAACCATGAGCCAACCATGTTCATCACATATGTCAAAAAGTATACTGGGTCCCTCATAATTCCTACATGGGTTCTCCTAACCATGTGCAAGCCATGAACATTTCCCCTCACCCTAAAAGAACGCCACAAAGTTAATCTTAGTCTTATCATAGATTAGTATTAACCATTCCCATGTATTCCAATTCAAATAATTATAGATAAAATTGATCTGGAAATACCATCTTAATAAAATGGTAACACAATTTACCCACAAAACATTTTTATCAAACTAGGAACCACCAAAAAAGAAACACGAGAACTCCAAGCATTAAAATTCCACAATTTGGTCCTCTAGTACATAAACAATTTTTAACAACATGTTTTTAATGTCAGTTTTTTTATCCAATGTGCAAATATAGGAAAAAGTATTTTTCATGTTGGTTCTTTTTTATCCAACGTGAATATCTATTTTCCCTTCTTTTTCACATTAGTTATATAAGAACCAACAAAAAATCTATTTTCATGAATTTCCCCATTGTTTGTAAATAACAAATGAGGAAAATCATTTTCTCAATTCATTTATAAAATAACTGACATGAAAACCAAACATCATGGCTTCTTAATGTTGGTTATTTGAAAACTGACATGAAAACCCAAACATCATGACTTTATCACATTGGTTATATGATAACGGATGTGAAAAAAGTATATCAATTAATATAAAACATTTATTCTTCTATTGGACTAGTCTTAATGCTAGAATGGAGTTATGGATCAAATGTTATGCCATTCGGATGTTGGTCATCTCTTAATGATGTCTTAGAGAAGTCCAACATCTAATGGACATAACTTTTGATTAGTTACTCTATTTGACCTCCACGAGTAGTAAACATGAATCATGTGATATGATCAATATTTTTTAAAAATATTTTTTATTAACTGATTTGAAAATTACTCTTCAATGTATTTTTTTTAAAAAACGATATTAAAAGCATGTTTTCCATATCTTTTATCATTAACGGATGAGAAAAGTTAGTTTTTTCATATCTGTTTAATGATACTTTATAGTGTGAATAGAAAAAATTATTATCTTTTGATGATGGTTATCATAAAACTTATGTGAAATACAATTTTAATATCCCATCAATTCCAATTTGTTATTTTTTTACAGCGCGACGTCATAATTTATAATTGCTGCCTAAAATTTTTAATACATCATTTTTCATCAACATTTCATTTGAGTGCTTTCAATCCACACTCATGTTTATTTAATGACCAATTACATCAACCATTAGTATACCACCAACATGACTCGTATGTTATTTATCATGAATACACAATTATTTCTTTCTGTATTCTCTCCAGGGTATTTAAAAAAAATTCCATGATTTATGTTTTTTATGATAAGAATTTTCTTTTATAATATCAATTATATGATTTCATTCTATATATATATTAATATAATGATCATTTCATTCAATTATTATCATTTATAAATCTTGACTTATTTGACCTTTATAGTGAATTCATTATTTTTTCATTCCATAGTCATGTCAATGTATTTGTAACTATATTTCATGGATTTTTGTTTTATATTAGTTTTGTAAATTGACATACCATTTTATTATTATTATTTCATTATAATGAAGGATAATTCATGTTATAATTGTAAAAATACAAATCATCCTTTGTATTCTAAAACTCATTATAAGAAGAATCCTTGGTTGGATAGTTCGATATTTTATGCGGTCAAAAAAATATCTACCTGATTACGGTCATAACATTTCACCCATAAATACATTTTAGCTCTAAAACCCATAAAGAAAAATAATAAAAAATTATCTATAAATTGAAAAAAATGACCATTGTTTTTTAAAAAAAGAATTTTAAAACGATTTTAACTTCTATTTCTAAAAAACTGGTGTCAAAAATAGAGTTTGGAAAAAAAAATTTCAAATGGATTCACTTTCACGTTAGGTAACAAAAAACCAATGTGAATAATATTAAAAAAATTAAATTTTGGTTACTAAAACCGATGATAAAAACCCATATTTATAATGTCAGATTCCAAGATGTCACCTCAAGAACCAATGTTAAAAACCTAAAAAAAACAATGTAAAAACCTTATATTTACTAGTGTGAACTCAAACTAATGTTCAACTAAATGATCCATCATCAATAAAAGAATATACTAAAAATCCAATGTCTGGGTTTCATAATATTCCTACCATAAAAACGGTTTTCCACCTAATGTCACCTTTCCCGATGTGGAGTGAAGATTAAACTCAAAATGATATGAGGATAAAAAAAATGGGCCATGGTGTGACTATTCACTCCACAAGTAACACCAGAACAACTCTAAATAAAAAAATGAACCATTAAGAGAGTAAGGGGATTCTCCCCACTGCACAAAACATGATAGGATCCACCTGAACAATTGCACCCCTATTGGCCAAAACAAGATGGGAACCCCTATCATGAAAGCAAACCCCCATTACAAAATGGATAACTCAATGAAGGTACCTAAACCGACTGATGAAATAATCCATTGCTCATAAACATCATTATACATGAGCATATCCATGAAGAGAACAACCAAAAACCAAAACAGATCCATAAGGTCAACCACATACATTCCCCATGATGAAGCATACCTACAATTTTTATAATGGAAACATGCCATAATTCCATTTAGGAAAAAAAGGTAAAATTAAAAATGACGAGGGATACAACATGGGAATTTAAATGGTCTCCCCTCCATCACATGGCACAATAAAATACCATGGTTCTCTACACCAGCCATGATTCTATACTGCATGATGAGATTCACTCTGGTTCTGATAGATAGATCTTTGATGTCATGAATCATATACCGCCTTAATTTTAGGATATGAAAACCTCTAAATAGACTATTATCTTCCCAAAACATCCCTTGTATAACATCTCCAGATTTCCAAAATAGTCATATAGATTCTAATCCATCATAGAATTATGACCAGTCAGTATTAAATAATCAAAATGGAAATAGTGGAATAACATGAGTGAACGGTATAATGAATGTGATTCTAGAACCAATGAGTAATACCCTTCATAAATAGGTTCCACTTGCATAAAAATCTCACATGATGGGGAACCTTCAACCGATCTAAGAAAATGAAATTCGTTAGTCACCATTGATTATGCTCTAGGAAGCAATTTAGCCAAAAATTCCACATCCATAGTCTTCTTGAATATAACATCACCAAAAAGTAGAACAAACTCCTAGGTATATAGATGAATACCCTAAAACGGATAGTAATCATTAGGTATTATTTAGGTTCTATAAATTGTGAAAAGGGAACCAATATCGTAAACTTGTAACAATAGGGCCTCACCATATGTTAACATTAAGGAATAACTAACAGCTCTTTCAAATTCATCAAATTAACCTCCCTTGGTTAGAACTATCATATAAATGTGGTAGAAAAGACATCCAAATAAATCATAACATTAAATGATGTGGGATGATCATACACAAATGATCATATTTAAAACATTAAAATAAACCAAAAAATCGCACAGACACTATAAACTTTGGGGTTTTCCAATGGCCAAAGGACACCTTTGACTTTCATTACCAAATACACTTCTTCTAACAAACTTATATCACAATTAATGATGGGAAACAATATAATGGAACTTGACTCTACATCTCTCTTTGAAGTCTTTGTGAATTTAATAAGTGGATTAATATCAATAGACACCTCTAGGAATTTTCTAGGTGGCGTACTCAATCATGAAATAAATAACCATACCAAAATATAAATCTACATGAAACATAATACAACAAAAATGAACAACCCCAAAAAACTATCTTGAAGTTCAATCATCACAAATAAATCAGAAGTCCCCATTCAAGAGACATTATTTTCATTCCACCCATAAAACCACATTTCTCCAAGGAAACTATCCAAACACAAGAACCCATTTTCTAAACCAACACTAACAAACTATTCCTCCATTAAAACGACGTAAATACACAAAAATTACATGTAATTTTTTTTAATTATATGAGAATTTTTTTAGTCTGTGAAAATTGACGTTGCATGATTCCAAGGCCTGGTGTGCCCGGAATGAATTTCTGAACATTTTTAAGTACATTCAAAAAGTGTGTGAGAGAGTTTTTGTAACTTTTGAACCTGTCCTCATAATAGAAATCAGAGGACATTTTTGAACTTGTAGTGTCGTTATTCTCTTAAAGATACCTTCACCTCTACTGTAGTAGGATGAGGGTGAATGTTAGTTTTTATGTTTTTTGTGGAAATTATAACCTTTATTTTAAATTCTAATGGTGGGGACCATTATAACTCCTCTTTAATGTGGGGATGTCCTTTGGAATCCTCCCATTTAATTGTGTCAATGCAATACAATTAATTGTTCCATTTGATTCTGTCATAGATATATAATTAATTATGCCGTTTAATTATGCCAGCACAATACTATATATTGTACCATTTAATTGTGACAACTTTAATTTTTACAACATAAATTAAATTTATAAACCAATTTTAATTTTTTGGCTCCTCATTTCCTTAGGGGAAATAGTTGGTGAAAGGGAGGAATTGGGAGAACATTAGAGAAACTCTTTCCCCAACGAGGAATACCCTCTCCAATGAAGAACAATCTTCATAATCAAGAACGAGGATGACGAATGATCCTATCTTAGGAAGCATGTTGCGGAAGTGACGATCGTTGGCACCCTCATTTGCTTCACCGACTTCTTCTATTGACACCTCCAACAAGCAATCAAGGTATGGATTCTTGTTTCTATATCCCTTTCCCTATTATTGATGTTCATCTTTCTTTAAGAACATTTATATTCTTCTTGATTCAAGAACAAATAAGTCATTCTCTAACATTCTAACGTAGAGGGTGCAGGCCGAACGAACACGACCCGACCTCTCCATTAACTTTGTGGGATTTTGATTGTCTCGAATCGACGGGAACATCCCGAGGTGAGTGTGGGATTCTACAGAATGATGAACGGGCCATCGGGGTGTGCCCGGTGACGAGAGGAATGTTGCTAGAAGGGCTCAGGAGCAGTAGTCGGCACCCTGGAAGGCCACCACGATAGCGTCCGTGTGACCATGTTGTCAGAGAAGGGCCACGGTCGTCAGCCATGGTGGAGCAGGGTTAGCGGCCGACGCATGACCGGCCACATGAAGGGGTGGAGGCAGCGTGCATCTGCACCTTCAATAATTAAAGATTTGTGGTTGTGTGCCACAACGAATAGGGGAGGACGGTCGGCTCACTGTCGGCCGTTAGGGGTGGTGCAGCGTGTGACCGCGCCATGGAGGAGGGCTGGTTGTCCGTCCTACCACGGGCCACGTCGTACATGCAGCGTCGGTGGGCTGGGCCAGACCCAGTGGTCTGGGTCAGACCCATTTTCAAACCCGTGTCAAGTCGGGTCAGGCTTGGTCTTCTAACTAGGTCGGACCAGACCCAGACCAGCTTCAACACTTTTCCACTCTTTCGGCCATAAATGAGCTAAAGGCGTCCGTTTGATGAACCATCTGTGGATCCAAAAAACACGGATCTAGAAAGTCCATTTTGTAAACCCACATGAGTTTTTGATAAATTTGGGGTACAGTCGGATTGGATTAAACATGAATCTGACCGGGCCCTTGCAACTAAAAGACAATAACATACAAACTGCGAGTCTGATTGACGCACCGTCTATAGAATTGAGACCCCTATTACATAAAGGTCCTTTGGGATACATCCTCTTCGGACTTCATGGTAGTTATTGTATTGACCTATGGAATGAAGAGTGGACTAACCCAGAATCAAGTGAGCTTAGTGTGGGAAACCTATGGCTGACTGGAATATCAGAAAGGGATCCTATGTTGGTCTGTGTTTTGGGATCCAGGTGGGTCTATGTTCTGGTATCCCTCTTGGATCCACACCAAGAAGCCACGTTGGACTACTCTTGGATCCTACCTGGGTCTGTTGTTCTAGGATCTTATGTGGGTCTATTGATCTAGGATCCTACGTGGGTTTGATGATTTAAGATCCTACATGGGTCTGCCTCTTAAAAGAGTTTGATGATTCAGTAGTTACATATAATCATCTTTACTCCCGTACCTATGTTATACCTGGTGTGATATGAGTCTTTACCTCTTTTATGTTCTTCAGTGTGGCCTACATTTTTGGTATTACCTTCGTGGTGACACCTATGTGGTATTATTTTGTGTGGCGTTACCTATGTCATACTTACCTTTGTTGTGTTACCTTCATGGTACATACCTTCGTGGTGATACCTTTGTGGTATTATTCTGTGTGGCCTTACATTTGTGGTAATAACCCATGTGGTGTTACCTTCGTGGTATTCTTTCCATCTTGGAATAGTAGTACATTGGATAAAAGTTGAGCCTTAAGATTCCTCATGGATCATATGGGTATACTTGATAACATAAGTATATGTATGGGAATATACCTAAGTAGGGTTGTCATCTGTTTTCATGCTTTTTGTTTTATCCTTTGTGGATTTTGTGAGACCTTTGAGGGTTTGAGAGTCCCTACTGAGTATCATTATACTCACCCTTGCATGGGCTATGCCCGCACCTTGTTGTGTTTGGTACAGATGATGGACTGTGGTGACTGAGGATGATGGTGCCAAGACTGACGGTAGCTCAGAGGTGGACATTAGACAGGGCATACCATAGAGATGATTGTTCAATAGTCGTACCTACCCTTTAGGTAGGATCCTTGGTGGGTGTTCACAGGATTTTTTTCCATTAAACTTGTAGTTTCTGGTTTTACTTGTTCTTATCTATTGGGATTGTATTCTGGCACCTTTTACTTACTGTACACACTCTTTTTTATTATACAGTTTATGTTTGTTCATATCATGTAGTGTGATTGGTTCTTGTGAGTTTACAGGTTATAAGGGCAATGCCTTTCGGTTTTAGTGAATACGCCTTTCGGTTCTAGTCGCCAGCCCCTAGCCTATGGAAGGCCGGTTTGGTGTAGTCACCACACAGGCCCTAGGGGATGGGTCGTGAAAAATTGGTATCATAAGAGTCAGTTATACCATAGAACATTGGACTATAATATTTCTAATGGAAATAATGTTATGTTTAGTGAGTGTGGTTATCAGTTTAAGGAACCCAGTGTTGGTGTGGCGGCTGATTTATCCATACACTAGGACCCAGACTTCTGATTTCTGACTGAGTGCATGAAAACACTAATTGCGTGTCTGTTTTGAGAAGTATTCATTATGATCTTTTTGAGTCAGCTCACCAGGTATAATTTATTGACTAGTGTGTGCTTGTTTCTTTTAGGATTCCTCTACTCAAATAGTAAGCTAGGGTTCTAGGTATTGTACACGATTATAGCCCATTGAGCGACGAAGCCTCGGGGTAGGGCCATTTATCAATAGGGGAACCATCAGAGGCCCCAGCAGTTCCATTACTCATTGGGCCATCGATGCCACCTACCCCGGTAGCAAAAATTTCACGCTGCTTGAGCACTTTGCACGAGTTCCAGTGACAAAGGCCACCTAGGTTTAGGGGTGAGACAGATCCACAGGTGGCTAAGGCTTGTTTGGAGGCCATGATGAGATTCTTCTAACTGGTAGGGACACCAGCTGATCTCATGGTGATCTTTGCTGCCAGTCTTCTACGAGCAGAAGCAGGAAGATGGTGGAGCTTGATGCTCCATGTTCAGGATGAGGTGGCACTTCTTTGAGCATACATTGAGATACTGTTTCGGGCATAGTTTGTCCCAGCGACCCATCGTGTTATTCTCATTCAAGAGATTCTTCATCTGGAGAAGGGCAAAATTACTGTGGCTTAGTACTCAGCAACGTTAACTGACCTCTAATTCTACTCCACTGATATGGGGTGGGACCCATTCTTCCCGGGCCAGACCTTTGAGCATGGACTCGGGTGGGAGATCAAGGATTCTATGATTTCTCTCAATATCCTATTGCAATCGGGGGTGTTAGAGAAATCCCTATTTATGGAGAGTTTTTTTGATGTGCAGTCGCCAATAGCGTGGCCCCCCACCAGGCGTCACATAGTGGAGTCTTCTATAGATGACAGTAGATAAATGTCACAGAGGACAAAGAGGACCAAACTTATAGGTGGACGACTGCATGATTATGGTTTTTTCGGGTGGGGCACTAGAGACAGATCCAGTCACGCGAGGAGCACACATTATTACGCATATGGAAGGCAGGGTCACATGGCTCGAGACTGCCGGACCCGCTGTACAGATGATCAGCAGATGGTCGAATGACAGCCCAGGTAGAGATATAGGTTTGACTGAGGAGGTCCGCATGGAGCATGTAGACATGGTATAGGATCTGTTCATGCAGCTGAAAGTGGGATACGATTCGAGTTATTATCGCCACCACCACCTGGTGGTCCAGCCCGACCACCGGGAGCAGGACGCCAGGGGCGAGCTCAGCTCCAAGTAGCTAAGGCCTAAAATCACAGCACTCTGGAGATTCTAGGAGAGATGATATTTTTCTACTCCACCTTAGTTGTAGTACATATAGACCCTAGTGCAAGTCATTATTTTATTTCCACTGCCCTCGTTCGGAGCTTGGATATTCTGAGGTAGTCATTGGCTCGATCCTTACATCTAGAGACTCCTTCAAGGGATGATTAGATGATTACACTATGGGGCCAGTAGTGTGAGCTTACTGTAAGAGGTGAGCGCTTATGCTGGGATCTCCTAGTTGTGGGGTCTAGGCCTTTTGACATTGCCTTGGGTATGGACTGGTTATCTAAATTCCATGCTCAGATTTATTATATTAGGAAAAAAGTCTGGTGTATCCGCGAGAATGGGACTAGGTTTACCTTAATCAGTGAGAAGAAACCCTTTTCAGCATAAGATGGACTTACCTGGAGGAGAGTGCAGCCGATTACTAATCAGTTGGCCAGCCTTACACTCATAGCAGTTTATTTGGAGAGTCCGAGTTATCTTGTTGTGGTGGACCACTAGGTGGATGTCTTCCTTGATGATGTTTTGGGTCTACCTCCTCATAGAGGGGTGGACTTATACATTGACTTGTACCCATAGATGGAATCGATAGCTACACCAGCATATCAGATGGCTCTTGCGGAGCTTCGTGAGTTGTGGGTATAGCTACAGGACTTGCAGGGGAAGTGATTCATCTATCCTAGTGTTTCTCCTTAGGCAGCAATGATTTTGTTCGCCAAGAAGGCGGATTGGATCTTGAGACTTTTTGCTGACCATTGGCGCCTGAACCAGGTAACCATGAAGAACAAGTACCCACTAATGAGGATTTAAAACCACTTTGATCAGAATAAGGGAGAACAATGGTTCCCAAAGATGGACCTTAGATCAGGATATCACCAGCTTGGAGTACGAAACAATGATGTGAAGAAGACATATTTTAGATGTAGGTGTGACCATTATGAGTTTTTGGTAATTTCATTCATATTGACCAACACTCCAGTAGTTTTCATGGGACTCATGAACATGATCTTTCAGCCATACCTTGATCACATTGTAGTTGTCTTCAATGACAACATTATGGTCTACTCTGCTACTGAGGAGGAGCATGCTTATCATTGGAAGATAGTTCTGGAAAATCTTTGGGAGTACCAGCTTTATGGTAAGCTCTTGAAGTTCAAGTTCTGGAACTGAGAGGTTCACTTTCTGGAACATGTAATCTATGAGGCTCGAGTTGTGGTGGATCCAGTGATGATTTAGGTGGTACTTTCTTGGGAGGCACCCAGGAGTGTGACAGAGGTACGAATATTCATGGGTTTGGCGGAATACTGCCGGAGGTTTGTTCTAGATTTCTCCAGAGATGCAGAACCTTTATTAGCATTATCGCGTATGGATATGGACAGCTGAGACAACATGAGAAGAACTACGCAACCCATGAACTCGTGTTAGCTACAATGGTATTTGAATTGAATATGTGGTGACATTACTTGATGGGTGAAAGTTTTATAGTCTACTCGGATAGCCCACCGAGTGACGAAGCCTCAGTTTAGGGCCCTTTATCAGTAGGGGAACCGGAGAAGGGACCAGTGCTACCATTACTCATTAGTCCACTAATTTCAACATCCCTATCAGTAGAGGGTTCACACCCCATGAGCAATTTGCACAAGTTCTAGTGCTAGAGGCCACCTAGGTTCAGGGTTGAGAGGGTTCCACATGTAGTGGAGTATTGGTTGGAAGTCGTAGTGAGATTATTCCAACTGGTAGGAACACCAGCTGATCACATGGTGGTCCTTGCCACCAGTCTTCTATAGGCTGCAGCAGGCAGATGGTGGAGTATGATTTTCTATGTTCACGACGAGGTGACACTTTTCTGGTCAGACATTGAGAGCCTACATCAGGCAGAGTTTTTCTTAGAGACCCTTTGATTTGTGCGCATTCAAGAGGTTCTTCATCTGAAGCATGGCAGAATGACTGTGGATCAGTACTAAGCGAGGTTCATCGTCCTCTCATGGTACTCCACATATATAGTGAGGGACCCATTCTTCAGGGCCCAGACCTTCGAGTAGGGACTTTGGCAGGATATCATGAATTCGATGATTTCTCTCAACATCCTGACACAGTCAGGGGTGTTAGAGTGAGCCCTCTTAGTAGAGTGTTTTCTTTCTTAGCATTCACCAGTAGCGGGACCCACCACCGGGAATCACGTAGTGAAGTATTCTATAGCTGGCATCATACAGATGTCACAGAGGTCCAAGAGGAGCATACCTATAGGTGGATGACTACATGATTAAGGGTCGATTTTGTGGGGCACTAAAGATGGATCCAGTCCTGAGAGGAGCAGGCAATGTTACACATGTGGTGTGTAGGGTCATATGGCTAGAGACTACCGGACCTACTGTACGGATGATCAGAAGATGGTCAATGGGTCGTCCTTGTAGAGCTAGAGGTCTGACTGAGGAGGTCCTTAGGGAGCACGTGGACGTAGCAGAGGAGCTGGTCGTGTAGCTAGAAGTGGGATACAATTCGAGATGTTACCACCACCACCACCAGGTGGTCCTTCCCAACCACACGGAGCAAGAGGACATGTCCAAGCTTAGCTCTAGGCAGCTGAGGCCAACGATCATATTTCTCCAGAGATGATACGAGTTACGATATGTGTCTACTCCACCTTATATGTAGTACATATAGACACATGCCTCAATCGTTCATTTATTTCCACTACCCTCTTTCGGATCTTGAAGATTCTGACAGAGTCGTTGGCTTAATTCTTACGGATAGAGACACCTACAGGAGAGGATTCGACAATTACATTGTGGTACCGGAAGTTTGAGCTTACTCTATGAGGTGAGAGCTTCGGCTGGGATCTCCTAGTAGCGGCATCGATGACTTACGTTTTCGTCTTTGGTGTGGACTACTTATCTATAGTCCATGCTAAGATTGATTTTATTAGGTAAAAAGTGTGGTGTATCCGTGAGGATGGGACTAGGTTTACCTTCACCGGTGAGAAGGGAGCCTTTGGAGCACCTGATGGACTTACATGGAGAAGTGTGCAGCCAATCACTAGTCACATGGCTAGCCTTACCCTCAGAGTAGTTGATGTGGAGAGTCTAAGTTATCCAGTTGTGGGGGACCACTATGCAGATGTCTTCCCTGATGATGTTTCAGGTCTACCTCTTCATAGAGAGGTGGACTTTTACATTGACATGTTACTTAGGATGGCACCAACATATACACCAGCGTATCATATGGCTCCCGTGGAGCTTCGTGTGTTGCAGGTAAAGCTAGAGGAATTGTAGGGGGAGGGATTCCTCCGACCTAGTGTTTGTCCTTGGAAAGCCCTGATTTTGTTCGCCAAGAAGCCGGATGGGGGCATGAGACTTTTTGTTTAATACTGGCACCTGAACCAGGTGACTGTGAAGAAAAGGTACCCACTCTTGAAAATTGATGAACTCTTTGACCAGCTGAAGGGAGCACGATGGTTCTCAAAGATAGACCTCAGATCAGGCTATCACCAGCATAGAGTTCGAGATGATGATATGTAGACGACAACTTTGAGATGTTGGTATGTCCATTATGAGTTTTTGGTCATGTCGTTCGGTGTGACCAAAACTCAATCAGTTTTCATGGGACTCATGAACATGATATTTCAGCCATACCATGATCGGTTTGTAGTAGTCTGCATTGACGACATTCTGATCTACTCATCTACTGAGGAGGATCATGCTTATCATTGGAAGATAGTTTTGGACACACTCCAAGAGCACCAGCTTTATAGTAAGCTCTCGAAGTACCAGTTCTGGATCTTAGAGGTTCACTTTCTGGGACATGTCATCTCCAAGGCTGGAGTTGTGGTGGATTCATCGATGATTGAGGCGGTACATGCTTAGGATCCACCCAGAAGTGTGACAGAGGAACAAAGATTCCTGGGTTTGGCCTGATACTACTAGAAGTTTTTTCTAGATTTCTCCAGAGTTGTAGCACCTTTATCATCATTGATGAAGAAGAGTAAACCCTTAGTGTGGTCAAAGAGATGCCAGTGGAGTTTTTTGGAGTAGAGGCAGAGGCAGACTAGTGCCCCCCATCTTGAGGATTCCGGAGGAGGGCATTGGGTATATAGTCTATTGTGACGCATCAGGGACTGGGCTCAGATGTGTTCTGATGCAGGAGCAAGCAGTTATCCCATATGGATCACGACAACTGAGACAACATGAGAATAACTATTCATCCCATGACCTAGAGTTAGCAGCAGTGGACTTTTCAGCGAATATGTGGAAACATTACTTGATGGGAGAATGTTTTATAGTCTACTCGGATAACAAGAGTCTCATGTATCTCTTCTCTTAGAAGGACCTGAACCTGAAACAATAGCGTCGTCTTGAGCTCCTCTAAGACTATGACTTCAAGATAGAGTAGACATTGGGGAAGGGGAACTTTGTGGTAGATTCACTCAGCAAGATATCTGGTATACAGCTAGTATGTGAAGTGACAGAGTAGCTAGCCGCTTTGCAGATATCCTTTGTGGAATGTGACGTAGCATCTTTTCTCAAGTATCATAAAGTCACTACCCAACTTCTTCAGTGATTCAGGGAGACACAACATGGGGACACTGACTGTGAGGCTCGACATATTCTGATATACTCAGGATAGGAAACTGATGAATTTTCTAAAGGCAGGGAGCACATCATCCATTTTAGAGGATTTACCATGGTACCAGTGTATCTTCTGAAAGAATTGTTGTGGGAGTTTCACTCATACCCTCTAGCAGTACATCCAAGAGTATAGAACAAGTACCAAGATCTCCGAGGACAGCACTAGTGGTCGGGAATGAAGAAATAAGTATCATAGTTTGCCTCTTGGTGCCTCACTTGTTAGAAAGTGAAGGCGGAGCATCAGGTACCGGCAGGCGTAGTGTAGCATTCAGAGGTTTCGGAGTGGATGTGGGATGGAATATCCATGGACATCATGACAGGACTTCCACGTACATCTAGGGGTCATGATTTTATTTGTGTGATCGTCGACTAACTCACAAATTCTGCCCACTTCCTACCGATCTGAGAGCAGAGTTTAGTAGAGAGATTTGGATACCTCTATTTGCAAGAGATTGTGCGACTACATGGAGTACCTTCACCGATTATGTCTGATCGTGATCCATTGTTCACTTCCCGGATATGGTAGGGATTTTAGGAGGCTTTTGCGACACAACATCATTTGAGCACCGCTTTCCATACTCAGATAGATGGCCAGTCTGAGCATACCATTTAGACCCTCGAGGACATGTTGTATTCTTTCATCCTCGACTTTGGAAGTAGTTGGGAGGATAAAATTACATTGGTGGAATTTTTTTACAACAACATCTAACACTCCACCATTGGGATGGCACCTTCCAAGTCATTTTATAGCCGACCAAGCACATCACCTTTGTGTTGGACTGCCTGAGGGGAGTTAGCAATCATGGGACCAGATATGGTACAGGATACCATAGAGAAGGTGCATATCATACCGGAGAAAATGAAGACTACACAAAGTATGCATAAGTCTTATGCTGATAGGAGATGGAGGCCTGTAAAGTTTGAGGATGGTGATCATGTCTTTTTACATGTCTCACCTTGTCGTGGATTGCGGGGATTCGGCCAGGGCAAAAAGTTATCTCTGAGGTTCATTGGACCTTTTCAAGTCCTCAGCAGAGTTGGAGAGGCATCTTACCGCATATCTCTTCCACCTCAGCTTCACCGGGTGCATGATATCTTCCACGTATCCTAGCTGAGGAGATACATGAATGACCCTTCACACATCATTGACTAGGGAGATATGGACATCGACGATGGGGAGACATTTACGGAGGTTCTAGTGGATAATGGTGATTGATTGGATAGAGTACTTTGTGGGATATCTATAACTTTAGTGCATGTACGTTGACAGTACGAGAACCTCCAAGAGAGCACATAGGAGGAGGAGGCTGAGATTCCTACTCAGTTCCCCCACTTGTGTTCTTAGTTTTTGTAATGTTGAATTCAAGGACACAAAGCCCTGAGATGGGGGGAATGTAAACACCATGAAATTACAGGTAATTTTTTTAATTTATAAGTGAATTTTATGAGTCCGCGAAAATTTGCGGTGTGTGATTCCGAGGCCCAATGTGCCCGAAATGAATTTCTGAAATTTTTTTAAGTACGTTCAGTAAGCGTGTGAGAGGGTTTTTGTAACTTTTTAACCGGTTCTCAGAATTTAAATCTTAGGGCACCGTTGAACTCGCAGCGCCATTATTCCCTAAAAGAGACATTCACCTCGACTATAGTTGGATTAGTGTGAATTTTATTTTTCGTGTTTTTCATGGAAATAAATATAAAAAAATAACAAATTTTATTTTATTTATACAACCAATCTTTTGAATTCTGGTGGTGGGGACCATATGAACCCCTCTATAATGTGGGGATGTCCCTTGGAATCCTCCCCTTTAATTGATTCAATGCATTAAAATAAATTGTTCCATTTAATTGTGTCAATGTAATACAATCCATTGTGCCATTTAATTGTGCCAACGCAATACAATTCATTATTCCATTTAATTGTTCCAACTTTAATTTTTCTAAAGTAAATTAAATTGATAAACCTATTTTAATTTGTTGGATCCTCATTTATTTGGGGGAAATAGTTGGGGAAATAGAGGTTTGGGGAGAACATTATAGAAACTATTTCTCCAGCGAGGAACGCCCTCTCCAAAGAAGAACATACATTAGAATCAAGAACGAGGTCGACGCAGGAGCCCAAATTTGGAAGCATGTTGTGGATGTGATGATCATTTGCACCGTCATCATCTTCACCAACATCTTTTCATGACTCCTCCAACGAGAAATCGAAGTAGGGATTGTTGTTTTTTTATCCCTTTCCCCGTTCTTGATGTTTATCTTAATTTAAGAGCATTTATATTCTTCTTTATTCTAGAACAAATAATCCACTTACTACCATTTTAACGCCGAGGGTGTGGTCCTAAAGAACACGGTCCAATATCTCCGTAACCTTTGTGGGATTTTGATGGTATTGAATTGACGGCGACACCAGAGGCGAGTGCAGAAATCTACGAAATGAAGAACGGGCCCCAGGGGCGCTCCCGGTGATCTGAGGAACGTCGCAGGAAGGGCTCAAGAGCTGTGGTCGGCACGCAGGTCGACCGCGACGAAGGCAGCGATGCGAACACACTGCCGTAGAAGGGTCTCGACACGTAGACCACAGTAGAGCAGGGGTGGAGGCCAACCATATGAAGGGGAGGTGGCGGAGTGCGTTCGTGCAACCGGTTGTGCAGGAGTCGCGGCCATGTTCTGTGACAGCGAGGGGATGGCGGCCGGCTCACTGCTGGTACTCGATGGTGGTTCAACACATGACCATTCCATAGAGGAGGGTTGGTCGTCCGGCCTGCAGGTCTCCAATCGCAAGGTGCCCAGTGGGTCAAGCTGTACTGGCGGACTGGGCCCTTCCAAGCGGGCGTCCGTTTGATGAACCGTCTATGGTGCCAGAAACCTCGGATCAAGACGAGACTTTTTGAAAACCACAAATGAGTTTTTTATAATGTTAGTGTATGGTCGGGTTGGATCAAACATGATTACAACAAGCTCCTAGGGAATAAAAGGCCAATTACTTACAGACCGGATGTCTAATTGACGCACTGTCTATTGTGTTGAGACCCCTAGTACGTGGAAGTACTTGGGATATATCTTCTTTGGACTTCAAGGCACATGGAGTATTGAACTGGGTAATGAGGAGTGTACCCACCTGAAAACAAGCGACCTTAGTGTGGAAACTGTGTTGCTGGATGTAACATGAGAGAGGGATCCTATGTGGGTCTGTGTTTTGGGATCTTACGTGGGTTTGTGTTCCAAAATCTCTCTTGGATCCACTCTAGGAATACAAGTTGGACTAATTTGGGATTCGACATGGGTATACTATACTAGGATCATATGTGGGTCAGATGATCTAGGATCCTATGTGGGTCTGATGATTTAGGATCCTACGTGGGTCAGCCTCTTAACAGAGTATGGTGAATTAGTAGATACATATAATCATCTCTACTAGCATACCTATGTTATACCTAGTGTGAGATGAGTCTTAACCTTTGTGGTAATCTTCTGTGTGGTGTACCATTGTGGAACATACCTTCATGGTGATACCTTTGTGGTATTATTCTGTGTGACGTTACCTATTTTGTGATTACCTTTCCGGTGATACCTTTGTGGTACATACCTTCATGGTGATACCTTTGTGGTATTCTTCTGTGTGGAATTACCATTGTGTTACTTACCCATGTGGTGTTACCTTCGTGGTATTCTTTCCTCCATGGAATAGTTGTTCATTGGCTAAGAGTTGAGCCTTGTGTTTCATCATAGATGAGATGGGTATACTTGATAACTTAGGTATACGTATGGGCATATACTTATGTAGGGGGTTCAGTTGTTTTCTTGATTTTTGGTTTATCCTTTTGGATTTTGTGAGACCTTTGAGGGTCTCGGTGTTACTATTGAGTATCTTTACACTCTCCCCTGGACGGGCCATGACAAAAAAATCAAACCAAAAAATTATTTTTCAAATCAAAATAATCTTCCCAAAAAAATAAATTTTTATTTCTAAACTAACCCACACTAGCCAAAATAAACCCCAACATGACTCATGTTAAACACCTAGAGTTGGAATCTAGTTAATATACACAACCCATCAAAATGGTTTTGTGAACGAAGACCTAAGTGAGTACCAACCACTAGGAATTCCATGAACCATGCATACAGAACTCACATGGATAACTACTCTATATAATCCCACCATAAAACTACATATCACATCTAGTTTCATTTCCCATCCATATATCTAAAAACAAAATCAATGAATCAAATTCTGAACTACCCATGGTAACTAAAGGATCAGTATAAGAAATTGTTTGTGACTCTCTTCTCGTGCATACCTACTGATTCCAAAGAATCCTAATATACCACTACCTAACGCCCCAAATAATAATGGGATGCTATAGTTTAATTTTTTCATGAACATGGTAGGGACTTCATCCAACATGACACCTGACCTAGTAAATGTAATAGCCAAAGAATCATTCATTATCCTCTCAGGATTGTGACTAGTAAATGGTATCAAATATATAATAGGGGATTTAATTATCCATACATAAACGAGTATCAAGTGTACAAAATAACGAATACAAAAAAACACAATATTATCTGATCATAAATAAAAACAAAATAATTTCCCCATCAAACTAATTTTGATCAAAATATAAACTAAAAAAGATAAAAACTAAAACTAAACCACAAATGACACGATCTCTATATGACCGATCGTTCACCATCAATGACAAGACTGTCTGGATCCAAAATCATGCAGTTGAACAAAAAACCTGAACCTTCAAAACAACTCAATTCTACTAATGCTTATTGGAATAAGTATAATGTTTAAATAAATATAATTGTGGGTAATAATAATTTAACCCTTAATTTTTTCTTTTATAAATAATCCAAAAACACTATTTTGAAATGCTTATATATATTTTTTAAATTCAAAATCCACTCACGCATTTCCATAAAAATACACATTTAAAATCAAAACACACCAAATTCATTTTTAAAATATATTTACATTAAGAAAATTATGATTTGCACAACCATGAACTCAATAAATAGTCTAAGTAGTTAATAAGAAGGGCGACGCTGAGAATAAATTAAAAAAAGTATGTGAAATAGTCGAAAAAATATGTAACCAATAACAACATATAAAAAATAGAATATATATATATATATAATCAAGGATAATTCATAAACATCTCAGTAATAAATAACAATATTTACTCATTTCAGGATCATCAATAGACATATGGTGAAGCTCCAAAGTCATTCAGTAACTAGCCGCTGAAAACTGGCCAATTTCATGGTATATCCCACCCAATATCTCAACAATCGCAAGGGGTACCAACCAATTTAATGAGGGTAAATATGAAACCATAACTCAAAACTCTTAATGATGATTAGGAATCCCATGATAATTGTTTATGGATATTGGGAATCACGTCACACACATGGCTCAATCCAATAACCCACAACCATTGAGCTACACTAGAACAAACACCACCACCAATTATTTGATGACCCTCCCTTTAGAGTGTCCACCATATATGTTCCCATATCACTATATGAAACACATAAGTTCAATATTGAAATATTGTTAATGTTTTTTTGAAACCATTTTCTAAAACATCTCAGCGTACTAGTTGGGCCATTTACATTTACTAGTCTAATTTAATTTATAAAAAATTTTAAAAAACAATGTAAATAGTTTGGATCATGCATGAAATGTCCCAAAAATGAATTTATCATTCTTAGAAACCAAACCATTATTGATTTCAAACATGACATGTTTTAGATATCAAATTTTATAAACCATATTAATTATCTATTAGAAACCAAAAAACTAATTTGGCTATTTTAATGATCCTTTAGAAATTGGAGGATTGGAGAAGAGAAGAGGTATAATGGAAGGAATTTTAGAAATATAAATATTCATTAAGGAGTACCATCTTCATTTTTGTTCTTATACCTAGGTTCACCCCACACCCATGTGTATACTACCACAATAAATATAATATCCCTTCAAAACAATGGATGAACACAGAACCATTCTGAGGAATCAACGCTTCCATTGTATATATATCAAATACCTTAAAATGTAACCACAACTCACATGAAATGATCAAATCTCAACAAACCATGCTTCCCAAAACAAATCCATGACTAACCACACTATCAAAATACAAAAATCGATTACAAAATGTAATTTTTAATTTTATCCCTCACCTTGTATAAATATAGAATCCAAATTTTAGAAATCATTTGAATAACCACTTCTCAAGAAATTACCTACATAGAACCACCCATAATGTTTATAATAACACATCATAAGCCTATGAATAAAATTTATATTTTTTTTAAAAACACACCTAAATCAAATGTAATGTTCTAAAAATTAAATGGATAAACACACATCCCGCAATTATGATAGAATGCAACAAAACCATTAGTGAAAGAAGAACTAAGATCAAGGAATGATCTCCACACCATAACATATATAAAAGGAAACTAATACATTAAACCTACTCTTAGGGTTCATCCAATCAGAAAACTTACCATGAGAAACCAAGAAACTAAAATAATAAATAATGAGGGGAATGAAAATTACCCATGGATGAATAAACACAGTTATTGAGAGAGGGAATCGATAAATCCAATGAGGGGGGGAGATAATTACGAGGATCCCTTAGTGTTTCATATAGGAGTTTGGGGGAACAAGAGGTTTTTGGGGTTAAAAAATGAGGGAGAATATGGAATTTAGGACTTTTTAATTACATGGGAATCTATCATGGTTTGGCTGAATGGTTTACCAAACAATGAACTAACTGCGTGAACCCTAATATAGAGGAGGGAAACCATTCATGGTATGTCCAAACGGTTTGGGGAATTAGGAAATAAATGTGCTTATCACCTTTATAAATAATTAAAGATTATCCCTCATTCATTCACATAGATTATCCTACCCCGGCACATTTGTCCACATTATCCCAAACACTATAATGGTCTTTCACAATTACTCCTAAGACTCACATGGTTTTGGGAAAACCATGATCAATCCACAAAAGTCACACCATAAATGATTTAATTGAACTGTAAATACCCTCATCCTCAATATTCAACATGGATAACTAAAAAACCATACAAAAAACATAAATCCCTTTATGAACTAAAAAATTTCAAAATTCATGCCAGGAACACAACTTGAAACACAACGAAATATCCAACATAATGAAATGAATAAAATAAAACAGAAACTAATTTTTTTTTGGGGGAATGGTATCCACTATCATGAACTTGAAATTTATTTTATTTCCCTTGAGATATACATGTTTATGATCAACATGGGTTGAGACAAGGTTAAAAAATATTAATACAAAATCCCTTCATTATTTAGATTAATGGGATTCAAAAGTCATGATCCTACTGGTAGATTACATAGTTTTATACTTTTATACCAATTATATTTTCTCCTAACCCTTTATATACATTAGTTTTATTTCTAATATTTATTCCAATTGTCGTACATTACAATAGTAATATTGGACATTAGTCAGGAAATGGAAAGGACATAACAATCACATCTCAGATTATACACTATATATACTCCACCATTATCATACATCAACATTCATTAAATATCTTATAATTTTTTTAAAAATACATTGAAAATTTCTATCACATTACTAACTCTTCTATTTATTTATTTAATTCATATAGTAGGATAAATACTCATTGGATAATTCAAGTATTTTGGGGTTTTCAAATTAGTTTATGTATCATTCGTTTTTTCTCTCCCAGTATTGTTTCAAGATATTATAATCAATATATATCTATGAAATGTAATATTCTAATGAAATTCAATATAATTTTTTGTTCCCCTATTTCGGCACACATTATATAATAAGTGTTGTTTACATTATAGTGATTTGGTTGTTGTTAAATTCTCCCAATTAAGAAATGTCATCCATAATATTCATTCCCTTGAACAAAAATTTGGGCATAATTAGCCTTTATGGAATCTTCAACTACACAAGTTTCTTTTTTGAATTTTTGATTTCACAATAAGACTTTAATGATTCAGGTTATAATGTTCTTATGTACATGTTACCATTCATCATTACTCAACATTATTTCTTCTTCATTTGATTTTTTTTATAAATCTATTTCGATTATGTTTATATATATAGTTAGATTGACATATACTTTCTTATCATGGTCTTGTCGAATACAGCATAAACATTAGAATAATTTGAAGGTATTTCTACTCGATATGGAACTTCTCCAACACTACCTTCCATATCAAAATGATCAATTTAACTTATACTCATATTCAGATTACAGTAAAAATGGATGTCCCCATTATGTGGGAATATTTTTAGTAATACATGATCCCAAACATGAAACACTATATCTTTCCATTGATTTTCATTATAAAACATTTTTCGACTCAATATATCCTTCATATGTTTTGGGATCACTTATATCTTTTTTCTAGTGTTATTCATAATGATTAATCTGAATATTTTTTCATCTCTAAATTCATCCAAACATGTTGGATTTATAATCCTCTTCATATATAGTGCTTTAATGTGATCCAATTCAAAGCAAGAGTGAAAACTATTTCAATAGAATAATTTAACATGTTCCTGATATTGATCCCAATACCATTCAAAATCAAATTATCTACCTATTAACAGGTCTTAAAAAATATTAATAGACATATCAAACTACCCATTAGTTTGTGAATGAAAATAATTCATAACTATTAAATCCGTATTCATATAATATTGATGGCTCCCTTCAAACATAGAACTAAATTTAGGATCATATATAAAACAATTCAAAGTGGTTCCCCCTAATGTGTAATCACATCTCAAATATGCACACATGAAATTAGAACAAGGTTGATTTCTTCTCATATTTTTATTAAATGACATGAAATTGTTAACCTATAAATGATAACCCATATAACAATTTTTCCCTTATATTAATTAAGAAAGAAAATAATAAGGCACATAGTGATGTTGTCCCACTTCATTAAAGGTATCTGTAGTTGTTGTAACACCATTTTTTAAAGTATTTTATCTACCTTAACATTTTCCCATACCAAAAATTCTATATTATATTCAAAAATATCTCCGTTCATGTTATCCCAGTGTTAATGATTTTACAGATATATATATATATAGTTTGTATATTTCTTGATTCATATAGAACAAAAGGTTGTGAACTTTATCCAATAACTCATTACTTAATCTGGTATCACATATAGTTTATTGACTTTTACCAAAGAACAGTACCCCTCATTCATAAAAATGAGCTCCAAAGGAAACCCATTCTTTGTTATTTGATAAATTAGGATCTTATTTTTTTTCTTTCTATGTATTATTTAATAATTTTTATTATGAAATCATTCTGGATATGATAGATTTTTTCCCTCCTTTCTAAATTTCATTTCCATCATTATGAAGACTTGGATTAATGGATCGAATTAAATTTTAATAATTATAATAACTATAAGGTATTTCCATAAAAATGCATCAAAAACGTTTTTATATTTGTATGGTGATAATATGAAAAAAAAATATATTTATATTGAATTGCCAGACATATACTTCATTTAATGTTTACTATGGAAATAAGAATAAGACTATAAGAGTCAGTGTATATTTCAAACATCTACACCATAAGATATTATATCAATATATTTAATTCAAATATAACTAAAACCAACTCTAAATTTGGTGGGATGAGGTATAATAATTCATTTCATGAGGATTTTACTATCATGATGTATAATAAATCAATTTTACATTTTTCATGAATACACTGCCAATTCCCATTAATGAAGAATCACTATATATAAAAAATAATTCCTCATTACAGGATACTACTTCCATTAATACAGTCACTAATATATTATTAAATTATAAAAAATGTTCATTATAGATTTTTACATTAATTAATTTAATCCCTTTTAATGTTAATGTTATTAATGTATTAGAAATCTAGGAATATTTGTTCAAAAAAATTCAATAGTATCCTTCTAGGCCATGGAAACTACAAATATAACCTACTATTCTTGGACTTCCACACTCTTCTACATACATTTAATTTATAGGATCCAATGTGATTATTTCTTTGGTTATGAAGTTTCATAAAAAATAATCTTATTATATCATGAACTCTCATTCAATAAATTTTCCAATAATCATCAATTTCCATAAATCATGTAATATAAACCTAAGTTGATCATCATGCTCCCTGTGAGTTTTGAAAAATTATAGAATATTGGAAATAAATACCATTATAAACTTATCGATGTTTTTATTAAAGACTCTATTCATGGAATCCATGAATATGGTAGAAAAATTAGTCAATAAAATGGAATAAAAATGTAATCCATGTAAAATGTTTAGAAGGAAATATATGGGAAATCATTGTTCTTCACAGTAAGCTAACAATACATAGATCATAGGTTAATAATAAAGAATAATTTATCACACAAAATTGGTTGAACCAAACATCAATCATTATAGGATGGTTTTTTTCTTCAATATAATCACATAAGGTTATACAATCTTAACGATTTTTCACATTAATCCATCTATATTCATTATAAAATGAACAGGGGATCCCTAAGAAGACTGGAATGGTTTAATAAAACACTATATATAATATATTGATATTTCATCCTTAATACTCTAAATACACATATAGAAATCTATATTGGGTATTATATATTTTCATGCATCCATGAATGAATTAGTTTTTGAACTATACCACTCTTTAATGTAATGGTCCATTTAACATTTTAATATGTAAAACATTGCATTCCCTAATAACAGGTATATCAATTATCTACATAAGGTTTATTTCTTCCCTTTATTAATCATTACTGTTAATAAAAAGGATTAAATGCGATATATATTTCAAATAATAAGGCTCGTATGTATCCCCTATTGAAATAATTAAATGGTATCTCTTCAAGAAACTATAATATCCCTTCTTCAAATGTATATCATCTAATTATAATTTGAAAACCATTCCACACCATGTATTATGTAAAATTACACAATTGGGATACCTTCTAGGTTAGGAGAGAGACTATACAAAACACAGTTAATATGATAATTGAAAAATATATTTGATTCATGAAGATTTAATCAAGGTTTTTTAATCAAAAACTCTATCACATGGTTTTCATGGATTAACTTATAGTGAAACACTTTTTTATACATTAAAATTACATCAGATTTGTTGAATATTTATAAAATTAAATATATATATGAAAAGAGACTATATTATTCTAGTTCCATTGGATACATTTTAATATAAACAAAAGTTTATATGTGATATACATTATCTCAGATTACATTCCTCATTACTAGAATCCTCCTTCGACACATTTTACATAATACATATATTTGAAACCCAGGGAAAGAATCCTAAAAAGTAATCAGATGATATGTTGATAAAGGGAAAACAAGAGAGACATATAATCATTTTCATGAGAATAATGGTATGGGAATGTGATCATAACATTGGAATATCAAACTCAATAAATCATAAGATAATAAACATTAATCATGGAATAATCCTTAGCAGTTCATAAGATATGAATAATAAGGGAAAAAATAACATTATCAATGAATGCATAAAATTTTAATAACAAAAGTAATTTTGGAAGGCACATAAGAAAATATAATGTTCCCATATTATACAGTACATTGTTTTCAAGGCCATACTAGTAGAAAAAGTCTGTTACAGAACAAGGATCATTCCATGATCCAACCATATATTACATAACAGAGTTCGCAACTCATTCAACCTATGTAATACTGAACTGAGTTGATTTATTGTCCTATTCATATATATTTAATGATATATATAACATTAACCAATTCATTGGAGAGAGATATAGGTCTCACCTATATCATACTCAAATCCCATATTAATTTTCCCCAGGATCATAAATAATCATATCATAACCCTCTGATATGAAATGGGTGTCCAAAACAAGTAATCATGTATTAGAATGTGAAAAAATATTTCTTTAATGATCATCAAATAATAACCTACAAAATGAAGTGGGTTTAAAAGGCATATAACTTGTGGAAGTGAAATGGGTGTCATAAGAATAATTCAATAAAAACATAAACTATTCAAGAAACAATATGAATGAATCCTTTGTACCATTTATTATAAGGGAATGATTAATATCGAATGACTACCTCTTTGATGGAAATTGACTTGAAAATATATTTTGAAAACTTTTAACGAATAAATTATCATTTATTATTATATAAACACTCATAAAAACATAAATATTCTTTTGAAAACAAATTTCATCAAAATAAACATGAAATCTAAAAGATAATTCTTTAAAAACCTTTTGGAAGAAATTATATTTGACAAAATATAAAGGTATATAGAAATTTTTTTAAAAAAAATCTATGAAAACTTTTAACACTACTTGAAAATTATTTCTAATATATTTAACTAAAAATACTTTTCCATCATGTAAATAAGCATTGAAAAAATTCTGAAAAAAAATTTCCATGAAAACTTATAAATGGAGACTGATAACATTTTGATTATAATTTTCCTTGAAACATTATAAATTTTGTTTCTAAATTTTTTTAAAACAATTTTCATTATAATCATATAAAATAATTTTCAATAATGGTTCTCCTTAAAAAATTATAATTAAATATATATGATAAATTAAACCATTTTCCTGAAAAATCTATAAATGTATATTGATGGCCTTTTGCAAAAACATATTCGAAATATATATTAAAAACATATAAAGAAATCATGAAAAAATTATATAACCATTTCATTAAAAATAAATATTAGAAACATTTTCTGAACAATTATTATTTTATACATGAAAGGTATTCTTAATAGAAATAATGGCCCATAAAGTTGTACATGTCGTATGAGGTGAGAAGAACATTTCTTCATCACGGTTAAAGGTTTGAAAATTCCCTGTTCTAAATGTGACAAGATTATTTCTATGAAATTATTGTGATAATACAAAAGGATAAAAAATTATATAAAATATTATTTTAGATTTGTTGAATATTCTTGAAAAAAATTCAACAAAATGGATTTTAAAGAACACATATTTCTGACAAAATTGAGTGTAAAATCGGACTTTCTTGAAAACACTTTCATAACTATATTATTAACCATAGAAAAGTAACATGGTAAAAATACATAAATATATAATTAACAAACAATTTATTTGAAAATTCAGGAATTTTATTGACTTATGGATTATAATATTTAAACAAAGGAAGCGTAATCATAAACAATTTCGAAAACCGAAGATATTGTTTTGATATACTCTTATCACTTAATAAAATGTAACCATACTCCCAATGTATGAAATCCATATTACATGAATATAAAAATATCAATAAAGAAATTTGATTCAAGATATAACATGTAAAATTATATATGTAAACATCATATAAAAAAAGGTCCATAATATGGTATGTCACACATAGAAGGTAAATTGAGACCAAACTATCATTTGATTTGGTAACTTCTAAATTAGAAACACCATGAATGGAAGATAATTCAATGTATATGTAATTATCCATAAATTTATTAATAATAATAAGATAATATATTCATGTGAATTATATACACCACCAAAAAATAATGAGTGGTGAATAGGGAATGAATCTCATGGAAATAAAACATGACATAAAATCCCATTACTAAATATTATATCTATAAAATTTTAAATAAATTCTTTAGTTTGTTATTAAATATTAAATCTATAAAATTGAAAAAAATTCGACCTAAAATGGGTTCTTCCATAAAAGGAATTAAAACTACAGTTATAAAAATAAAAGTTTTAATCAATAAATTAGGATTTTTATTATTTTATGTATATCAAATATTTTAATTGAAATTGAAAAATATTTTATTGAATATATAACATATATATTACATTATTACATCTCTATAATTATAAATAATTTAATTTATATTGGTAACATATATTTTGGACCATAAGAATAATAATATTTCCCTTTATATTCAATTTGTTTTCATATTCATTACTAATTAATTGGTAACATTTAAATTCATCTTATATATTTCTAAACCATATATTTTTTTAAATTAGTTGGTAATATTTATTAACACTAATCTAATTTCCAGATTATATCATATCATATTAATTAACAATATTTTAATTATATATTATTGTTTGGTAATCCTCGGTCATGCTTGTTAAACATGTAGGATTGAATATGTAAAGATGAGATGCTCAAATACAGGAGGGGGGTTAATTGAATACTTTAAAAATCCTGAAGTAATTTTTTGCAAAACCAATATTCACAACACCTCTATGTTCTAAAAAATTGATTGATTCTAGAAAAGTGATTCCAGAAATAAAACATAACAGAAGTTTACAACAACTAAGATTCTACCTTAATTCGTATAGAATCTAACTAAATCATAGTACAAGTATAAGGAAGTATAAGATATTTATACTTTCCTCAACATACAAATGCAGCGGAAAACTTGTAACAAGGCAAGTAAAAAGTAGTGAAACTTTTAACCCAAAGAGAAACGTATCAAAAAACCTTGGATAAATGTCCCTTGATTTATACTTTCAAGAAAATCTATCTTACCCACACCAGGGTAAGCCCTCAATACAAATATCAGAGTCCGTCTTGCTATCCCAGTAAGCCCTCAACTTCAAGGTTGTTGACACCTCTGTCTTCCTCAACATGGAAGCCCTCAAATTAAAGTTAGTCGACACCTCAATCTTCTTATCCTCGGATGCCCTCGATTGTACACAACAACAATCGGAGTTTCCCAATGCAAATCTGACCAATAAGTTCACTACGCACAAATTAATAAAGCCTTTCCCTCTCTATAAGTCACTTCAGAATCATATAATCTCTAGATTGATCAACTTTTTGTGATCTCTTTTAAATGAGATACTATTTATAGGCACAAATTCAACAGTCAGCTCCCTCCTCCAACGGTCATATTTTTCCTTGAATTTTAGAGTGACCTTTACACGGGACACTCAAACAACAGTTAGTGAGTAACTAAAAGAAAGACATCATTTTATAACAAAACAAGTGTAAAAATAACTAAAATTCAACATTCGGAATGTAAAAAAAATGAATGTTTGGAGTCTAACCAGAATTGAATTTGGAGACTATAATACAAGGATATTCGGATTATTTTATCTTGGAATTCAGACCCTGAATTCTATAGTATTCCGGAGACAGAATTTCATAGAAATTCAGAATCTAGATTCACAAGAATTCGAAACCTAAACATACTATGTTCAGAGTCGGAGTTCATGGAAATTTAGAGTCAAAACTCATGAGAGTTTGGAGTCTGAATTCAGAGAACTCGGAGTCACAACGTAGAGAAGTTTGTAACCAGAATTTTTATTCAGAATTCGGAGTCAAAACATAGAAGAGTTCTTATCCAGAATTCTAAGAATTCAGAGTTAGAACTTAGAGGAGTTCTTATCCAGAATTTGTAATCATAATTCTGAGTCATAGCTCAGAAATGTTCATATCCAGAATTCATAATCATAATTCGGAATCAGGACGCAGAAGAGTTCGTATCCAAAATTCATAATCGGAATTCAGAGTCAGAACTCAGAAATGTTCATATGCAGAATTTGTTATCAGATTTCAGAGTCAGAACTCAGAAGAGTTTGTAACCAGAATTCTGAGAATTCAGATCCTAAAACAGGATGCTTCATAACTAGGTATTTATAGGATTCCAAGGATTTGATATCAAAAAAAAATTTACACTTAGAAAAATTATGATATGATCAATGAAAACCAGGTAAGTATAAATTTCCTTGAGGAAGGAAATTTTACTTATAGAAATAAAACATAGGATAAAGAGAGATTTTACTTGAGATAAGGTGTTTGTGATTTTCAAAACAAGAAAGAATCATAAAGTCATAAGGAAACCATATTGACATTACAATCTCCCCCAGGTATGAAAGAGTAGAAAAGTCATAAATAAAACCTTATTGAATCAAAAATAGCCCCCTTTTTTGAATGCACACACAAACTTCTAAAAAATAATAAAAGGACATAGAAAATATTTTTCTAGACATTGCATATAATATATAGCTACCTTTTACATTAGAAATGATGAATACGACTAACTCCCCTTAGGCTTTGGAACACTATGGATCATATTCTAGATTTCCATAATGAGAATATTCATTATCTTGATTATGAAAGTCTCCGTAATAGAAAACTCCACCTTAGATAAACTCCTCCTTACTTAGGGATATTTCTTCTTCACTTAGATTTATTTTTACTTCTCCCCCTTTTTGATTTTAAAAAAGAGATTGAGTGAACGGAAGAAAATTATAGCACCTAAAATATTAGTACAAACATCCAAACAATACAAGTAACCACAATTTCATTAGGATTGGAAAAATTTTTATAAGAAAAAACAGATACAACAAAATATCATATTTGGGTCTATTTTGATTCTTTTTCCTTGGGTATCAGCTTTTTCAAGATAGTTTTAACCTTTTTAGCTCTTTTTGATCCTCCTATTCTTGCTTCAGTAAGGATTTGATCCGATAATCTTGAGCCTTCAGAGCTTCTTCCTGAGCCTTCAGAAATTCATCTTACTTCACTCTCTTTTCTTCAATCTCGGCTGTTGATCCCTTTCTGTTTTCCAACTCTGGACAACATAACTCCACTTGCCATTCATATCTGTAACATCCTGAATCTGATTATTTTGTTCAAGGGTTAGCTTATTCTCAATGAAATTTGTAGGATCCTTGTTTTTTGGTTTCTTCTGTATCAAAATCTTCCTTGACATCTTCTTTAAATTGATCAAGCTCTCTGAAATCATCAACAATATTCTTTGACAAGCTGGTCATTTTGTTGCATGATTTTCTGTGGGATTCCGAATTGATAAGTAAATTCTTTTGTTCGGCCTCAATCATTACACACCTATCTATCACCATGGATATAGAGTCTGATTTCTGATTCATGCTTTGATGGAGCATCTGGAATCTAGAGTCAATTGTTGGAAAGATCATAATGGTTTCCACTAGCTTCTTCAGGGACTGAATGAAAAAAATCATATCCTAGAAATGATGAATCTAAATCTGCCATTTTTCGTGGTGATAGTTCTTCTTCTAGCTCAACCTGCTTCTTCTTAGAAGTTCCACCAGCTTCCTTCTTCCTCAAAATTGCTTTCATTGGGGTATTAAGAACCACGTGTTTCCCCATGTTGGTTTTTGAAATAGCTTCTTCATCTAGAGATTCCTGCTAACTCTCAGACAACTGAACAGTATTATCTTCCTCAATTTTTTCTTTCTCACCTCTTACCTAGATATCTTCATATAGAATGAAGTGATGATTATAGATTTCTTCCTCAGATAATTTTTTCAATTCCTCTTCAGCCTTCTCATGCAATTCTGGAGTAGAAGGTTTCAAAGATCCGGCATAAGAAGTATAGAGTGAGAATTTTTAAAAATAACATCCCTTCTCATCAAATTATTCAACATGCTTTATCAAATCATCTTTATTATCTTTTCTATCAGCGTTTTGAACTTCTTCTACAGCTTCCTCCTCTTCAACAACCTTTTCAAGAACTATTTTCGAAGTCATGAATTTCTTCCCCGGTGTCTCAGGTAATGGTTCTACTAAGAAAGTTATTTGTACGGGAAATCCCTTGTATGGAACTTCAATAACCTTAAAAAGAGATTGCACAATCCCTACCTTCGACATCTTCTTTTTACACTTCTTCTCTTTGGCTTGCTTGTCAAGCTCTTCAGCAGCTTTCTCTTTCAGTGCTTTGTCCTCTTTAGGGTCTAGGACAAAGTGTGGCTCCCCTTCATTCTTATTCTTCTTATCGTCCCTCAACTTAGTTACAACCTCATCCAGATCGGATTTCTACTTTTTGGGTTTTAGATGTGCGGATTGAGTTTCTTTGGCCTTAGGGGCTTTCTCGGTTTCTTCCACATCCTTTAGTTTCTTATTCTTTCCAGCCTTCTTTGATGGTTCAGCATCTTCAACAATTTTTGGAATAGCTTCAACGTCTTCCTCTGGTAGGTCATAAAACTCTCTTGTCTCCTTGGAGAAACTAACTTTCATCTTCTTAAGGGTATCATCACTGATTAGTGTTACTTTACAATTCCTCGGCTAGGAACTGCAACAGATACTCAAAGATTCAAGGCACCGAACTATAAATTTGGAAAATAGGACAGGATACATGATAATCTGTGCTCTTAGATTCCCATTCTTGATATTAAATATCGTAATTAGAATATGCTTCATCAGAATGATTTTCCTTAGATTTACCAAAAAAATTAAGATATACATATCACTTTTCTTAAGAGTGTCCTTGTCACCCTTTCTCAGTATGATATGACCCTGAACCCATAACTGTAGGATCTGATTGTTGGTAGGAAAGTGAGAAATCTTTGTGGACTTGACATCTTTAAGTCCAAGACATTTTATAGCCTTCACTTTTACAAAACTTCCTTGCATGTCCAGTAATTTGTGGGAACAAAACTCAGCTTCCCCTTTATAAGATAACCCTACCAAGCTAGAAGCCTTGCTATAAGAAAGTGCATAAGTTTTACCATAACATTTTAAGGAATGATTTTCTCTGCCATATTCCTTTAAAAATCAAACCGATTCATAAAAATCTTTCAGAAAATCCAGATACACAACATCCTGATCTCCTGGCTTAAAAATAAATACACTCTACCATCCATTAAGCTTGATATTCATTGAAATAATATAATCATACTTGTTGAAGAAGTTCGGATTCACCAACATCTCCCTGTAAATCTATTACTCCACAATAGTCTTGACTGTAGACATCTCTTGAGAAGGATCTTCACCATACATTCAGAATTGAGGACTTATGAAAAGTTCGAAATGGGATTTTGAAGAGGGGCATAGATTTGATACGCAAAATCTTGATAACCGATGTGGGACAACCATCGGGAGTCCCCTTTTTAAAGGTGTTGATGTAATGGTTGAACATACCATATGAATACAATGGATGAGAATTCTTCTGAATTGATAGGATGGTTGAAAAGATAGCTGCAAGGAAAATTTGGTAGTATCTGATCTTATGAGGTTTTTAATGGAAAAGATTCAGATTTAAGGAAACTAGAATCTGAGAAATTTTAAAAACCAAAGAAACTAACAACAAGTAAAAAGTTATTACAAAATCTCAAGAAGAAACATACCTTTCGTATTGTCATGATAATTAATAGTATTGAGGAAAATTCTTCTTGAATGACTTTCAATTCATGAAAAAAATAAAACATGAGTATGAAAAAGAAAATTAGTACCCAGATCTTCATTACAAAATATCTTCATTACGAAAATCTTCTTTACAAAAAAGATCATTATAAAAATTTAAAGTACGAATGACTTCACTAAGAGAACATGAAAAACATCATTATGAAAAATATGAAAAACCACATAACAGAAAAAATATGAAAATATTCGTTATGAAAAATATGAAAAACATCATTACGAAAATTATAAAATCTTTATTATGAACAATATAAAAAACATCATTTCGAAAAATATGAAAAACTTCATTATGAAAAATATAAAAAACTTCATTACGAAAAATATGAAAAAAATTATTACAAAAAATATAAAAAACTACATTATGAAAATTAAGAAATAATTCAATACGAATAATATAAAAAACATCTTTATGAAAAATATGAAAAACTTCCTTACGAAAAGTATAAAAAAAAATCTTTATGAAAAATATGAAAAAATTTATTACGGAAAAATATAAAAAACTTCACTATGAAAAATATGAAAAACTACATTAATTAACAAGAAAATGTCCTCCCCATATAAAAATTAGTTTATTACTGTAAGGATAATGGTTCAACTAGAAGTTAACAAGGAGGATTAACTTATGGTTATCATTCCTAACTTATTTATAATGTATTCAAATCTTTCGGAGGGTAAAGTCTTTTTGAAAATATCAGCAAGTTGATCTTGTGTTGCAATAAATTGAAGAATGATATATCCTTTTTGAGTGTGATCTCTATAAAAGTGATGCCTAATATCTATGTGTTTTGCATCAGAGTGATGTATTGCGTTTTTACTAAGGTAAATGGCACTTATATTATCACACAAAATTTGTGTTTTGGTAAAACTCAAACCATAGTCTGTGAGCATGTGTTGCATCCACAACACTTGAGCACAAAAACTCCCAACTGCTACATATTCATCTTCAGTAGTGAAAAGTGCAACTGAGTGTTGCTTCTTGCAAGACCAAGAAACTAATGAATCTCTTAATAAATGAAAAGTTCCAGATGTACTCTTTTTATCCATTCTATATCCAAAAAAGTCATCATATGGAAAAATTAAAAAAAAAATCCCTTCGAGAATTATAAAAGAGTACTAAATCTATGGTTCCCTTTAAGTAGTGAAAAATTATTTTCACTGCCTTTAAGTGAGATTATTTAGGATTGTATTGATATCTTTCACATAAGAATTCTAAAAACATTAAATCTGGATGACTGGCTTCCAAGTAAAGTAAAATTCTTATCATACCTCTAAAATATGTTTCATCTACTCATTTACCAGCTTCATCATGATCAACTGCCTTTGAGGTACCAAAGGGAATACAAATTCTTTTAGTATTGTTATATCCATACTTTTTAAGAAGATAGTTAACATAATTATGTTGGAATGTATAGATTCATTCTGGTTTTTGAGAGATTTGAAAACCAAGGAAAAATGATAACTCATCCATCATATTCATTTCAATCTCAGATTTCATTATATCTACAAAGGAATCAGTTAAACATTGCTGAGTTGAACCAAATATAATGGAATCAACATATATTTGAACAATCAAAACATTTTTCATATCTTTCTTTATAAAAAGGGTTGGATCTACATTTCCCTTAAAATAATTATTTTATAGAAAAAAACCATTAAGTCAATCATACCAAGCTAGAGGGGCATGTTCAAGTCCATACAGAGCTTTGGTAAGTCTAAAGACATGATCAGGATGTTTTGTGTCTTCAATGAAAGAAGGTTGTTCAATATAAAGATCCTCTTGAACATAACTATTAAAGAAATCACATTTCACATCCATTTGAAAAAGTTTAAAATTGAACAATGCTGCAAAGGAATGTAAAATATGAATAGATTCAAGTCTAGCTACAGGAGCATATGATTCTTCATAGTCTATTCCATCTAGTTGATTATATCCTTTAGTAACTAATCTAGATTTATTTCTAACAATGATCACATTTTCATCACACTTATTTCTAAAGACCCATTTTACTCTTATAATTGATGATTCCTTAGGTATTTCAACCAAGTTCTAGACATTATTCTTTTCGAATTCATTTAGCTCATCGTGCATAGCATTAATCCAATCATCATCACCTAAAGATTCATCAGTGCTTTTTGGTTCTAATTGGGAATGTAATGAAATATGTTCTACTTCATTTCTTAAGGAACTTATAGTCCATATAGGTTTATTTATATCACCAATGGTACTATCACTAGGAGGATTCTTTAGAAACAGTTGATTTGGGTTTTGTAAAACCTTTTCATCAACATAGGGTAGGAAATGTTCTAGGGTAAATGTTTCAGAATTATCTTCTTGGACATTTTCCTTATCAGAAAGATCATCTAACATATGTTGATAATCAGTTTTTTAAAACACATCTGTAGATATAGGCTGGGGTTGTTTAAAAACAAAAGGATCAGTTTCATCAAATTTAAAATATATTGTCTCTTGAACAGTACAAGTGATTTTATTGAAAACTCTATATTCCTTAGAAGTAGTGGAGTAGCCTACGAAAATTTATTCATCCGATTTTGGTGAAACTTTATGTAGATTATCTTTAGTAGTCAGAATGAATACCTTGTAACCAAAATACCTTAAAGTAGTAAAGTATATGTTTTCTACCATTCTATAACTCATAAATAGTTTTATTAAGAAAAGGTTTAATAAAAAATTTCTTTATATTATAACAAGCAGTACATATAGCTTCATCCCAGAAATGTTTGGCTACAGAATAATAACTCAACATGGTTCTAGTTATATCTTGAAGAATTATATTTCTTCTTTCAACAACACCGTTCTGTTGAGGTGTTCTGGGTGATGAGAAGTTGTGAGTAATACCTTTTCTACAACAAAAAGTTTTGAAATCAGATTTTTGAAATTCTCTACCATGATCACTATGAATATTTTTCAATGTAAGGTTTTTCTCATTTTTAACATGGGATCAAAAACTTTTGAAATAAGAAAAATATTCATACTTTATTGCTATAAAATAGACCCATATAAATCTAGTGTAATAATCATCCAAGAAAAATACATAATACATGACCCTAATACTTCCAGTTTGTGTTGGAACAAAAAGATCCATATGCACTAACAATAATGCATCAGTATTTGAGACTTCACCAACTAATTTAATACATGATTTAAGTTGCTTTCCATATTGACAAGGGTCACAAACTTTTGAGGAATCAAATATAATCTCCAGTATATCCTTATCTAATCTTTTCATAGAAATTTTTCATAATTTCATAAGGTTACAGTGTCCTAACCTTCTTTTCCCAGACCAAGAGTGATCTTCCATTGCACTAAGTCAAGGTAAACTTGGCAACTAAGGTCTTCTACGACTAGTGTGTAAACATTCTATTGCCTATGGGCACAAAGAATAAACTATTCCTTATAATTATGTTCTAGGAAATTTTCATTCCTAAAATTCACAAGGTAGCCTTCATCACATAATTGTCTTATGCCAATGAGGTTGTTATTAAGACATTTAATAAATAAAACATTTGAAATCAATGTTTTACAAAGAAGAACAATGTTACCTATTATAATAATTTCTCCCTGGGAATTATCTCAAAAAGATACTTTTCTTCCTTTCGACTTGATAATATTTAAAAAATAGTTTTTGATACCAGTGATATGCTGGGAACATCCACTATCCATGTACCACGTATTACTGTTGGTAATCTCTCTACTTTCCGAAAAACAAAAGTGTTAGACTTTCAGAATCAAAACTTTTAGAATGAAAAATTTTAGTCACCCACATCTTCTTACAAAAATAGGCTTTATGAAATAATAAATATTGGGTATTGTTTAGAGAACAATTCTTTTGCCCAATGTCCACCACATTGAGACTTTTTACAAAATGGAGCACTTTGAGGAACAAAGTAATTGTTACTAAAAATTGGTTGAGAACTAGTATAACCAAAACCAGATCTATTCCTTAGAGGTCGGATTTGAGAATACATTTTTTAAAAATTTTATTTATCTAAAGATATGTTTTAAAAACACTTCCTCATGGAAAATATTTCGGATATGATTTTGATAACCAAGTTCTTGTCTTCAAAAACATTTTATTTTCAATTAGAGTTAGGCTCGAAAACATTTTTCATAGAAATTAAGTTTTCTATATCATTAGAATGTTTATTCATCTTATAATTCACTTCCTCAAGACATTTTAAAATACTTTCAAAATCAACATTTTTCTTATCAATATCTTTATATTGATTTGATATTTCCTTTGTAAGAATTTTATTCCAGGAATTTTCCTTATCTGGTTTTTTCATGAGTTTTGAATTCCCAATCTCAAGGAGTTTGGAAAACCTAGAAACTTTTTCATAGGAAGGTAAAGTATTATACTCATCAGAATAACATTCTTTATCCAAAGAGTTATAATATTTATCTTTACTATAATTTGAATTTAAAGAAACATCAATCAATGATTTAGCATTATGTACCTTAGCCATAAAGAAATTATTTTTAATAGGCAGTCTAGCTATTAGACCAAGATTCTTTTTCCCAGAATTTTCAAAACCTGAAGATTAATCTGAAGAGTCTCCACCACTAGAACACCACGTTTCATTATCTTTCAAGACATTCTTAGCTTTAGCATTGTAATAGTTCTTTCTGTTTCTCTCAGAATTCATTTCCTTTCATTATTTTCTATTTAACATAGGACAATCCAGTCTTATATGTCATGATCTCTTCCACACATAACATTAAACTTCTGAATCATTCTAATCTTTCCTTTCGTTCTTCCTATATCTATATTTAATGTTACTCTATCTAGCTATCGTGTTCATCCTTCAAGAATGATTTTCTAATTCATTCTCTGAGGATTCATATCCACTAGATTCATATTGGATAAAAATATTCATAGATATGGATCTAGTAACTCTATCAAGAGCCAAGAATTTCATATGATTAGACGTTGTAGTTAAAGAAACACTGCCATTTCCATTCTTCTTCTTTACGTTATCAGCAACCCTCTTTATTCTAGTCTCATGCTAAAGAATAGTTCCAAACAGATCATCCATCGAAATCTGAGTAACCATTCTATTCTTATCTATAGCAGTTCCCATGGATTCCCACTCATTGAGAATAATTTCTATGATCTTATCAACAAGATCTTCATCATTTAATCCTTTCTCACCCATGGACTGTAAACTATTCACAATAGTGATGAATCTTTGTTGCACCTTGCATAAGGGTTCTCTATAAGGAAAGAATAAACCATGATATTCATCTCTAAACATGAGTCTTCTAGTTTCAATTACATTGGAAGTATCAATGTGAGTAACATTAAGTTTCTTCTAGATATAATTTTATGCTTCACTAGATGAAATATGGCTATATATGTTTCTAGTCATGGATCAAAGTAAAGTATTCTGTACCTTATAATTCAGTTGATATTCATGATTTTCTTGATTGGTAAAGGTACTAAATTCTTTGTCCGGGATTTTATATCCTCCATTAAGCATAACAAAATTATCAACACTAGAATTGATAATGAAAGTCTTCATGCATTCTCTCCAATATTTGTAATCATTCCCATCAATAATAGGTGGTATATTTGGATTGAGATTGTCTATGAAACCAACATTGATTCATTCCATCTTAATGAAAATTATTTCCACAAAAAATATTTAATAGAAAATGTTCGTAAATAAGAAAAATATTCCTAATCATGAAAAATATAGAACAAGAGTATATCTAAGAAAGAATGAATCTAATCTATATGAGTCTGAAGAACTGATTCTGAAAAAGTGTCAATCTGGAAATTCAATTCGAGAAGTAATAAGAACAAAAAATTCTCTACTGAATCTAATCGTGAGATTAATTCAAAGTTCATCATCCTCTAATACCATTTGTAGGATTGAATATGTAAATTTTAGATGCTCAAATACAAGAGGGGGTGAATTTTATACTTTAAAAATCCATATGGAAATTTTTTCGTATCCAAAATTCACAACACCCCTATATTCTAATAACTTCATTGATTCTAGAAAAGTGATTTCGGAAATGAAACAAAACAGAAGTTTACAACAACTAAGATTCTACCTTAAAGTGTATATAATCTTACTAAATTAGAGTACAAGTATAAGGAAGTATAATATAGTTATACTTTCCTCAACAATACAAATGCAGCAGAAAACTTGTAACAAGGCAAGTAACAACTAGTGAAACTTTAAACCCAAAGAGAAGGGTATCTAACAACATTTGATAATAGTACCTTGATTTATTCATTCAAGAAATTATGTCTTACCCAAACTAGGGTAAGCCCTCGATATGAAGATCGGAGTCTATCTTGTTATACCAACATGCCCTCAACATCAAGGTAGTTGGCACCTCTGTCTTCCTCAGTAAGGAAGCCCTCGACTTCAAGGAAGTCGGCACCTTTGTCTTCTTTTCCCATGATGCCCTCGATTGTACACAACAAAAATCGGAGTCACACAAAGAAAATCTGAACAAGATGTTCAGTATGCATAATTCAATAATTCCTCTCTCTCTATAATTCACTTCACCAGCATGTAATCTCTAGATTCATCAACTTGTTGTGATCTCCTTCAAATGAGCTCCTATTTATAGGCATTACTTGAACGGTCAGCCCCCTCCTCCAACGATCATATTTTTCCTTGAATTTTGTTGGGACTTGTACACGTGTCACTCAATCAATGGATAGTGAGTAACTGAAAGCAGAACGTCATTTTATAACAAAACTAGTGTAATCATCACTAAAATTCAATATTCGGAATGTAAACAAATGAATGTTTGGAGTCTAACCATAATTGAATTCGGAGTCTATAATTCAAGGATATTTGGATTCTGTTATCTTGGAATTTTGAACCTGTATTCTATAGAATTACAACGTATGAATTTAAATGATGTTCAGAATCTGGATTAACAAGAATTCGGATCCGGAGCATAGAACATTTGGAGTCAGAGTTCAAGGGAATTCAAAGTCAGAACTCATGAGATTTAAGAGTCTAAATTTAGAGAACACGGAGTTATAAATTAGAGAAGTTCGTAACCAGATTTCGTATTCAGAATTCGGAGTCAGAACTCAGAAGAGTTCATATCCAGAATTCTGAGAATTCGGAATCAGAACGTAGAAGAGTTCGTAACCAGAATTCGTAATCATAATTCAGAGTCATTACTCAGAAAATCTTGTATCCAAAATTCGTAATCAAAATTAAGAATCAGTACTCAGAAGAGTTCGTATCCAGAATTTGTAATTGGAATTTGGTGTTAGAACATAGAAATGTTAGTATTTCGAATTCGTAATCAAAATTCAGAGTCAGAACTCAGAAGATTTTGTAACCAGAATTCTGAGAATTCGGATCCTAAAACAAAATGCTTCGTAACAAGGCATTTATAGGATTTTGAGGTTTTGATTTCAAATGGACTTTTACACTTATAAAAACTATGATCTAATCAATGAAAACAAGGTAAAGATAAATTTACTTGAGGACAGAATTTTTCCTTATAGAAGTAAATCATAGGGTAAAAAGTGATTTTCCTTGAGATAAGGTGTTTGTGATTTTCAAAACAAGAAGGAATGGTCAAGTCATAATGAATCATTATTGACTTAATAATCTCCCCCAAGTATGAAGGAATGGAAATGTCATAAGGAAAACCTTATTAACTCAACAACTCAAGACATCAACGAAATTCATTACTTTCTGTAACAAAATCTAACATTGGTGTTCCTTGTAAAAAAGATCAAATTTATATAGCATGTAGTGAATGATTTACATGGTTCTATACAAAATTTAATCAAAAAATAGGTATTTAATATTAAATAAAATCATTATAATGTTTTATAAAATAAAAAATATAAAAAATATTAAATTAACATTGAATATATAATTCAAAAAATCTATGGGTGTGATATTATACCCCCTAAAAATTAAATTAACCATCAAAATTCATCTAGGTTATCAATAAATTCATACTTTAATGTTTCATTCATAGAAACCCATATCATAAAATCAAATACCAAAAAATCCATTAAAATTGTAATATAGGAACTATAATGGTTATGAAATATAATATATCACTAGGATTCCACATTTTATAACATAGGATGGGAGTGGGGATTGGACATAGAAGAAAATATAAATATTTATAGGGAGTCATTGAGTTCAAAAATCGTTAATAATTGAATGCTAAAAGTATTGTAGAGGGACTAAAACTCATAAATCTAGGATGATTTAAAAGGTTATCGTTCCAAGTAAAATAAGGAATGCGGACAAAACATTTTTTATCATTATTAGGATGTTGATTAATTCATTTGTTGACCAATAATATAGAGAAATATAATTACATAATATATTTCTATAAAAAACAATACAATCTTTATTTGTGCTTTTACCAATTTCCAGTTCATCCATTACTTTATGAAATGGATGTCCTGAAATTACAATTAATGGCAGAAGCACTAAAATACACTTTTTAGTTGATCATAAAGAACATAAAAGAATGAAATTTACTGCACTTTGTCTATAGCTATCCATAAAAATTAATATTATTAATACATTAACCTATAAAAAATAATAACTCTGCTATTTCGTCATAGATATTTACTAATAAAATATAATTATAAATTAACCAATACATTGCATAAGCCAGCAGTAGGCATGAAACCCTTATCGGGCTTTAGTGATGAGTTCAAGACCCACAGCCTTTCCATACATTATTGGTTTTCACCAGACATACATGATTTCTATTAATAAAAACTCACTAAAATAATTTCCCAAAAAAATATGATATACATCCTTAATTTAAGGATAGACACCCAATGGAATTTTATCGAGGTTTTTCAAAACAAAAAAACATTCTTTATTTGTGCTATTACCAATTTCTAGTTCATCCATTACTTCACGAAATGGATGTCCTGAAATTAAAATTACTACCAGAAGCACTAAAATACAGTTTTAGTAGATCTTAAGGAACATAAAATAATGAAATATATTGCTCTTTGCCTATATCTATCCTTAAAAATTAATATTTTTAATAGATTAACCTATAAAAAATAGTAACACTACTATTTCATCATAGATATTTTCTCATAAAATATAATTATACATTAAATAGTACATTTAATAAGCCCGTAGTATGAATGATACCCTTATCGTGTTTCATCCATGAGTTCAAGACCCACAGCCTTTCCTGAAATTATTGGCTTTCACCCGACACACACGATTTCCATTAATAAATACTCACTAATATAATCTCCCAAAAAATATGATATACATCTTTAATATAAGGTTACTCACCAAAATGAAATTTTATCCAAGGTTTTATAAACAATCCGAAAACATAAATACATCCATTATAGTTTAACATAAAATTTTCCCAAATTGATATCCATACAACTATTCCAAAATTTGAAAATAAAAAACATTTGAAACAATTTCATGAAATCAGAATAATATTGATCCCCCATATATCACAATGTATCTCTTCATTTTCGCATTCTATACATGCGAATAACCTTATGGTAAATTCTATTGGAACATTGAAACAATATCAACTATCATAAATCCATTTATAAATACTCTATTCATTCTTATTCCATAGACTATGGTATATATTCAAAAAAATCCATGATGTTGTAAACATCATCCATGATAGCATGGACTACTAGTCTAGAAGTTCTTAATTAGTTCCAAGGTTATCAGAACATTCTGATTTAATTATTCATATCCCACATATCACTATCCAAAGAACAATATTTAAACTTAATTATCTTTTTAGGGTTAATATTCCCTTAGTATAAATATATCCTTTTCATTAAATCTATTTTTTTCATCAAAAAAATTCAACATAATCATTAAAATCATTAGTGAAATACAAAAACTAGAAATTCCCAGTTTATTTCATCATTTATATATCATTTTTCAATATTTCTAAAAAATTAATATATTCAATTACTCTATATGATCCATATGCCAAAAGAAGGCTACCTCATCCTTTAACTAGTCATATCATTCCTCTCAAATTTCATGTGTTGTATCACCATCATTAGAAATATAACTATTACTCAGACCACCATTTAAATTCTATCTAGGTGTATTCTTATTAGAAAATTTAGTTCTATAATGTATCTATTTACATTTCACTTTACAACCATGCCCTAATCTATATCTGGATACCAAATTACAATCATTCTGTATTGTTCATTATAATACATTATGGAATAGTAATGATCACCTGTTATGGTAACTAAATTCTCCAATTTACATTTCACTATACCAACACATATCTTAATCATCTTTATGATTTTATATGAATAATTAAAATAAATAACGATTTTTATAAATCTTAATATAACATTAATAGTCACATTCTCATATTAACTAATTGTAATTATTTTTATTTTTTACATTCAGGTATCCTAACCCTTTCAGATATACATAAAATAAAAACATAAAGAATATCTTTTATAATATTCTATCTGTTAAATTTGAAATTCTATATGTTGAAACATACTCTCATTAACCTTTTATAAGTTATATTATTTTTATAATATCTTTTATTTGACATAGAAAAAACCATTTTTCAGGAAATAGTATTATGTTCTTTTTACTGTTAATATCTTAGATATAAAATAGTTTTTATTATATCATATGGTATATTATGTGTTAAAAATCATTGTTAGAAAAATTTAATATTATTCTTTTAAATACACCCCTATAGATGAGAATATAATTCCATAATATTTTAACAAATATATTGATAAAAATTGATCCTAAATAAAATATTGTTTTATATATATTCTCAAAACATAGGTTAGAGAATCATATAATTCATATACCAAATTTTATCTATATCGTCTTATAATGAAAACCATATATTATCATGTCATATCATATAAGATAAATTTGATGAAGATACACATCCTATAAATAGATTTACATAAGGAAGATAAACCAAATTAAATTCAAATGTCTGTAGATGCAGTTGTTATTTAGATCAATTGAATTAAAACTACAATCTCTACCAATTATTCATATGATTTTGAACTATTTTATATTTAAAAACATTTAAATTACACATTTAGTACAATATACATTTGATAATAAAATATTTGATTTCTATAACACATACCACAAACATGGAAAATCAATATATTTGAAAACCCTCTTCAGGTATTCCATACAATCTCATGATATCCAATAATAACTCATTCTTGATAATGACCAACAAATTCAAATAAACATATTTTTCGTCTTCATGAAATATTTTTAGAATTTATGATATCTTTTATTGGTTTTAATTATTACCTCATTATATTATCTATAGTGTACATGTACATATAATTTATATGGATAGTTTGTTTATTCTCTTCACTATGAGAATATCTGGTATTTTTTTGAAATCAAACTTTTTTTTGAAAATCATACAAGGATATAAAAAATATAAAAAATTATTATCTAGATTATTCTTTATTGTAAATCACTAGTCCCTCTAAAAATATTAAATCAATTGGAATACAAGTAACATAATCAATCATATTTAGTATATGATACTTTAATTAAATAGTTCAGTTGGAATTATGATCCTTTGATACCCAAAATTAATCAATCTACTATTCTAACATAATTATTATATTAATTTTGAATAATTCATCACTTAGTTACCCAAGAAGAAAATATTATGTCCCTTATAATATTTCTCTTACACATGAAAATTTATTAGGTTATCTATAGTATAAGTTTCTTATATTAAGATCCTCGTTAAAAAGATTAATATACTGTTTAGATTGATACTGATAATGAATTTATCTATAAAATGAATTTAATTACTTATATATTTTAATCAAGGCCTATTAATGAAATTGATTCTACTAAAAATTATGAACTCATACATCAAGTACCATTAGAGGTAAAAGAGACCATTTTTTGTATGTAGTGGTTCTATAAGGGATTTTTTAAAACAACATTCTTTGAAAGGGAATCAACTAATTAAAAATATTTGAGAAGCATGTATAGTTTATTGGGTTATCTATTAACCAAATCCAATATGTGGATTCACTCAACTCTACCCCTCATTTATCATAATTCTATTAGGGTCTCTAGGATAGTGTAAACCAAATAAAAACCCCAAACATATGTTAATAAACATCAATTCAAGGGATTCATGGTATAGAATGAGATACCCAAAGTTTTATACATTTAAACAATTACATTATTTATTTTCACTAGATCATCCATGGTCACCTATATGTGGTATGACATACCAATTTATATGATTGAGTTATGGAAAACTATCCTTCTAGAAAGAATCTCACACATTGTATATGAGGGTTGTTCCTTTTACTATCCAACCAATTTAATATAAATTATATGCATATTAAATTCATAAATATTAAAGTTAATATAACAATTATATTCTAATCTTTTATTCACATTTTTTTATAGATGATTATAATTACACTGTTTTGGAAACCCTTTTCCAACCACTAAAATAATGTTCCAATATAAAATTAATATGTAACTCTTTAGATGACCCCCATGTTTGGTTTAATCACCCAAAACATGAAGGATAGTATATTAAAATTTATACAATTTAATAATGTGTGTATGATATATGATCAAATCATATAAATTCATATACTTAGGTGTGATTGATAAAACACACAAGGGAAATATTAGTGTGTTATATAGCACAACCAATTCACTTTCCCATACAAGTAATGCATCCATGAAAGTATGTGGACTAACCCCACATATCCCTACTTGGGGAGAATTTAAAAGGTATATAATAAAATTACTTTATACCATAACACTTAATATTCTCAAAATATTCACATGAATTAATCCACAACTCATACCCAATTACAATAAGAGGATAAGGTAATTGAAAACCAAATTTTAGGACATAAAACCTATAGTGATTACAAAATATCTATCCTTGAATAAAAATATCATATCAATGGGAATAAAAAATATTTATATTTAATAAATATTTTAGTGAACATGAATATAAATGATGTTAACTATATAAATAAACAATTAATTTGTTTTCCAAAAAAGTCTACCTTTGTAAACTATACCTAAATAAATTGTCCTTATAATGATTTTTTAATATTTTATGAATATTGTTTTAATATTAACCAATTAAATTTAATATTAAATAATATTTTCTTTATATTTCATGAATTATAAACATTTTATAATTCAATATCTATAATATTAACATTTTTTTATATTCTGAATAACATATATGTTGAATTTTATAAATATTATAAATCACCACTTCTAACTTATAAACAAACCATTTATATTTAGATCATAATGTATGCCACTTAATATTCTAAAATATATTTTATTATATTATAATATAATATTTGTGAAAAAATATTCAAAATATTTATTTAATACATTACAAAAAAATTATAATTAATTAATAAATAAACTAAAATACTAATAAACTATAATATTCAAAATACATTTTGTTATGATTTATAGAAAAATCATAAATCATAAAAACCATTTAATATGTTGAGAAAATTTTAAATAATATTCCTCTTACCATTACAGAAAACCATTATTCCTAAAAATATTATCCATTTATTACCCTTCCATAGACACTAAATGTGTGGGTAACATTGTTGAATTATCATAATATATTGATTATCATTATATAGATCCCATGAATTTACTTGTTACCTTTTGATATATCCACTGCAAGTATGGAATTCCGATGATTATCCCATAGTGTTAAGGTAAACATCGAGTAAATTTGTATAGATTCACATATTCCAATACCCGTATAGTTAAATCCCTAGAGTACATTACGAAATAAATTCTTTCATTAGGGTAAATCCATTATCCATCATTTTTTGTAATGGTAACCACAAGGTTATCCTCACATAAAAAATCTACATATGGGAATAGTTTAATGAAAATTGATATTTACCTTTACACATGGAAATGGAACTTTTGATTTATACCATTAGGCAACCCATTTGAGTAAATGGAATTTGGAGTTCACACATATGCCGATATTCAACATAAGTATTTGAACATTATGTAGCCAACCTATTTTATGATAAATAAAAAATATCATTATAAATCTTATATAAGAGTCTGTAATCCTCTTATAGTTTTATATAAAATCATTATTTCACCTTTTTTCAAAACCAATGAATGATTACTTCTAGAATGAAATGCCTTTGAATCAACTAATTGGTTTTTTATGATCTTGTGAATTCGAAGATAACCAAAAACATATGATATATATATTTAATTAATTAAAGATTAAATAATTCTATAAATTTGGGTACATGGAATTCACAAATTATATCCATTTTTATCTTTTACCATAGATATTTTTTGAGGCAGATCATGAGGGGAAGTGAAAAAAACAGTCTTCCGATGAGGGTGTAAACTAGCCAATGCATAAGTGATCAAATCATAAGTACACTCAAAATCTAAAGGTGTTATAGAGCCATATCAAATTGGCTAAATGCAATCTCAATATGTAGAGAGTTTTTTCGAAACACATAAACATCACACAATGCACACACATTAATATGATAGGATCTCATCCTCATTTATTGCTAAAGCTAACAACTCATCTATTTCTTAATACATCATATATTTTATTGAATACTATGATATAATTAAAAAATTATTCAATTTCTTTAATGAAAATAATTTAGTTAATTCACTATGTATTATAACTGATGAAAAAACCATTGATCATATGTAAATAATATATATAAATACACATGAAATCATCACATCAATAACGACCAAAACTGTTATGAATAAAATTCCATTTATTTTAATTTAATATATTATGTATATAGAAAAAGAATGAATTATTTTTGTTTTCATATATCCTACTAGAGTTAATTTACCTTTATTTATCCTTACCATTGATAATATATATTCTGAATAGTGATCAGATGAGTAGTAAAAATATAGGTTTTCAAAAAATCCTTTTTAACATAGACATAGGAAATAATGGCCTCTTCCAGTATGATCATACCCTATAAAGCCCATTTTTAGTGCTTTCTAGGGGGATATAATTTTTGGGCTTTGTACAAGATCAATAAAAATCCGAGATCTAAAAATATATTCATCAGAGAAACTTTTTTATGGAATAATTTCAAGCTTATCGAGAACAAGACCGCAACATTGTTCACCAAACGACCCCATGAAATCCCAACAATCACACAACTTACTCTTAGGGTTTATAATTGTGTAATATAGGTAAATTAATGTAACATCCCAAGTAAGTAATAAATAGTAGATATTTTTATCTATGTCTACTAATGAATTATATAGTGTTTTAGAGGTTTAAAATAATAATAAGTCAAATCTTAAGCATGGAATACACTAATATTTTTAAAAGATTGTTTTACTTCCTTTTTGATGGAAAACCATTTTTAAACCATACTTTTGATAGTCTTATAAGCTCTATTTGTCAAAATAAAATTATTATTTATGATTGGGACATTGAAATTTACATTGGATAATTTTTTGGTATTTTTCTAACAATGTTCATTTTTTTAATGAATAGTGAAGAATACTGGATTTTACATCAAAACTACTTTTTCATCTAATTTAATTATATGGATAGATTATCTTCTGAATTTGTTTTAAAGTTTTATTATAATATATTTTTACCATTTAATACAAAAGTGGTCGTTGGAATTAATTTCACTTTGAAATTGGACTTAAACTAGTGTCAATCTTTTGATTCTTATTATTTCATAAAAACACGCTATTTGCTCTGACAGCGGGAATTAATTATTAAATTAATTAATGAAACTTATCTGTTTTGAATTTTGTAAAATAAAAAACATTTTTGAATTCGGATTATCAAATATAGCTTAGGGTGATGTTTTGGAATTTTTCTTAAAAACTTCAATTTTTTATGAATAGTGAAACCACTAAGTGGTACTTAAAAAACTGTTTTTTCATTCAAATGAAATTTTACCACCTCTGTGTTTTTAATTTCAAAAAACTGACATAAATGGTTTTCATTAAGATGAAAAATGTGGTTCAATGGGATTAAACTAATTTTATGGTGAATAGTAACTTTTATGTTTTTAATCACGATTAGAGGTAATTAGTGTACTTTAGGGTAAGATTAATGTTTTAATAATATAAAATGACCTTGACACATGTCCTACCCTTATTGGATGTGTCATGGACGACCAAGACAATCCATGGGTCAACTTGGGGACCCCATGGAGCCACATTGGAAGGAAAATGACATTAATATTTTTAATTTAATGTTAAAGTAATAATGTCACAAACATGATTTATTTTACTAAAACAATTTTTACATGGGGTTATAAAAGTCAAGTTTTTACTATAAATAGTAATTGGAAATATAAAATGATTTCCTAAATCATAGTATTTTTTTTATAATTTTTAGACCTTAAATAAATTAAATTATTTATGACATCATGATGATGGATCGATTACCTCATTATTTATCGATTTAAATAAAATTAAAAGATAATGTAAAATCTAAGACCTAAACTTGTCAAAAACCTATTGGTTGGGTATATTTTGAACCCTTATCACCTTATCCTGGAATTATATCAATGTGGGACCTTTTAAATCCGAAACACATTTTATAATAAAGTAACATTTCTTTACTTTCCATGAGTGCCCCTCCTCTCTTCTTATAAAAGGCCCCCACCTCTACCTCCTTACCCACACATCCAAAGCTTTTGGCTCGGCCAACCCCTACCCATTTTGTCTCTCCACATCCTTATCTAACTCTTAGAAGCCTCATTTTGGGCAGAAGTCTTCCCAAGGATGCCTTTGAGCTCAAACCAAAAGGAGTTACCCGATTTAAAGGTAATGTCTTCCCTTGAGTCCTTTTGTTTTATTTTGCTTCCCCAACCCCCTAATATCTTTTTATTCATTTATATTATAACAACTACAGTATCTTCAATATACTAGGATGTTTTTATAAGATGGATTAGAGCTATACTTACACACACCTACATCTAATGGTTAAAGAACATACTGTTAACGTGGATGACGAATTCCTGCCTCATTAAATGATGATTGTTCAATATTCTTCTAACACCTTCAATAGTGGCCATTAAGATGTCAATATATTTATATATGATATATAATATGTTTATGTTTTCCTTAATCTTATGTATTTTTCATTTATGGCATACCTTTATGGCTTCCATTATGGGTATACGCGATATCTTCATTTTAGGAAGTGCGGACTACCGCCCCCTCAAAGTGATTTGATTCGTTAATACCATATATGGTACGTAAAAAGGATATATTTAATGATATTATATATGATACCATACTGGAATTAAAATACTATTATGTATCATTATTTTTTAATTCCATTAAATATGAAATAGAAATGGAAGTAGCGTTCATGCGTACGTACGGCTTACCATCTCCATGAATGGTGCATTTCATTTCTTACCTCTAAATGTTATTTAATATTATAAATGGATGAATGTACTGGATATATATGATATATATGATATTTACATCATGAATACAATTCTGGATATAATGGATATTTTACCACATGAACAACTTGTAATTATAAAGAGTTTATTTTTGACTCAAGTACCAATTATCATTAAAACGACTGTTATTAACTTAAATAATATCATAGTGTTCAAGAAATGGTAATAAGTGATATAAAAGGAATAATGAACCTCAAAAGGGTTCTTAAGCAAGTAGAAATTAACGCAAGTTTATTATTCCGTATACTAAAGAACGATCGAGTTAAGTCTGACCCAAGGTAAGGGACTTCATCTCAATATCCATTCATTGAGGAATATTTTGTTTTATACACAACCTTCTTTTATATGATGTATAAACCCATTTGAATTTTACATTTATCCAAAAGTAATATTTTTTATACGAAGCATTTTACTAAAAGACAAGAGGGAATGTTTTTGTCATACTTATGCGGTGACAACGACTTCACCGCCGCCATGACCATTATTTGAGTTTCGGATTCCTCTGCAAGCCATACCTTCTTTTTAAAAGAAAAATAAATACCATGTTTTACTTGTCATTTCTTTTTGTATTTAAAATGGTTTTCATAATTTTTTTATATCAATGTGTTGTATTGATATCTTTTGATTAAAAGGTGGAAATGTTATGTTTCCTTTATGCATGTTTTATGTGATAAAATTATGTTGTGGTTCTTGGGAATTGTTATGAAGATGGGTGGTTACGTGATAAACTAAGGGCGGGTGAGCCCGATATAGCTCTCCAATACATTGGGTAATGTGAAGGAGTTAGATGTAAAGGTTTCTCCAAATAGATTTAGGGAATATACTGTGATGGGTATTCCAAACATAACCAAGAGGGTTACTCCCTACATAATAATGTTATGAATGCCTCAATTTACCTTTATGTATTATGATTTCTATGATTTATTCATGATTTGATGAGGTATGTTAATGTGCTTATGTTTTATGGGTAAAGTATGATTTCATTCTTATGTATATATGTACTCATGTTTCCTTTCCATATTTTTATATCTTTTACTGAGGTTTTAATGCTCATCCTATGTTTTTGAAATGTTTTTCATAGGTCAAGGGAAAGGTACATGATATGATGATAGTGTCAAGGAAGTGTCAAGAAAGAATCCATGTTTTATTTTAAATATGTTTCAGTTTATGGGAAAAATGAATACTATCTTTTATGTATCCACTAAGTTTAAATATGGAATGTAATGCATGTTTTATGATCTAATTATCTAAAACACTAAACCTGAAAATATCCTCAATGTGTAATCTTGTAATAACTCAAGATTAAGTACGTTTTAAGGCTGGGGCCTTATATTTGGTATCAGAGGTCGATTTAGATAACATTGGGAGTTATAATTTTATTTAATGATTACCCAAAAATATTTTTTTATGGTCAAATAGAAATGATATTGAATTTTAAGATTACCATGTTGCTTCATCTAAGACATGTTTGTTTAGAATGGTTTTCCGTAGAGGAAATAGGGAAGCAGTGCTAGGAAGGCAAAAAGAAGGAAATAACCTTCCGAATCAGCATCCTGATATGGTCGGAATTGGAACTGAACAATTTGTTGCAGTAATGGCGCAGTTGACTCAAGCGATAAATGGTAGTGGTATCCATGCACAAGATCATCCAGGTCAACAGCAGAGGAACATGTCAGTGGTAGAACATTTCATGAGGGAAAATCCCCCATAATTCATAGGATCATCTGACCCTGTGCTATCTGAAGGGTGGATTAAAGCACTGGAGAAGATTTTCGATGTCAAGGGGTGTTCAGAAAATCAAAGGGTTAGTCTTTCTATTTATGGTTTGGAGGGTGAAGCGGATTAGTGGTGGTCGATGGTTAAAAATATCAAGGACACTGATGAGATTGATGCTCTTGACTGGGATGAATTTAAAGATATGTTTCTTGAGAATTATTTTCCTAAGGATGTTTGACTTAGGATGGAAAATCAATTCTTGGAATTGAGGTAAGAGGAAGACTCAGTGGCTGCCTATGAAGAAAGGTTCACTCGATTTGCAAGGTATACTCCAAATTTTATCTAAGACATTGATAGTAAAATCAATCATTTTTACTCAGTATTAAAGCCAAAATATCAAAGGGCTTTAGCTTCTTGTGAGTTCAAAAGTTATAAAAAGCTTGTTCGATGTGCTGAGAAGGTAGAAATGGAGTTTGTCGATGATCAAGTGTTCTATAACAACCAACAAAAGAAGATACCGAGGTGGTAGGAGAATGGAAATAATTCATCAAAAAAGTATGATGATAAGAAAACTAAGTTTCTAGTTTTTGATAAATGTGGTAAAAGTCATGCTGGGGAATGTCTTCTAAATTATGGAATGTTCAACTGATGTGGTAAGATGGGACATAGGGCTCGTGATTGCACTAAAAAAGATCAAGGTAAAGGTAAGACCAATTTTGATTTATAGTTAGTGAAATGTTTTACGTGCAATGAGATGGGTCACTATGCAAATGAGTGTCTGACAAAGAGATTGAGTGATGGGAAGTAGTGAGACTACAAGCAGAAAGGGGTGGTTAAATCCTTTGCAACTACTTCAGAAGATGTCCGGACAACAAATGAAGTTGTATCAGGTACTTTTTTTGTTTTTTCAGATTATTCTAGTGTGTTGTTTGATCCAGGGTCTACACATTCTTTCTTCTCTCAAAACTTTTCTAGTAAAATGGGAATACCATCTCAAGAAATGACTCCTAAACTTGTGGTAAAAACACCTGGGAGAAATGTTGATGCAAATAGAATTTTTAAGAATATTCCTATCCTTATTTGTGGAAAGACCCTACTTGAAAACATTATTGTTTTACCTCTAGTAGAGTTTTATGTTATCCTGGGTATGGATTGGCTCTCTATTTACCATGCTAAGATTGACTGTAAAGCTAAAGAAGTTTTTTTTTCAGAAAGACTTTCAGTTTTTGTACAAGAATGAACCCTTACTGTTGATAACGTATCAAGAGGCCGAGAAACTTGTAAAAGATGGAAATTAATGTTACCTTGCACATATTGTTGAATACTAGGGAACTGTTCAGATTAATGATATGCCAGTGGTAAATGAGTATCCTGATGTTTTTCCTGATGAGTTTCCCGGAATAATACTTGATCGGGAAGTTGAGTTTACTGTTGACTTAGTTCCTGATGCTAAGCCAATTTCAAAACCCACTTATCGAATGGCTCAATTTGAACTTTTAGAGTTGAAGGAGAAATTTCAAGATTTATTAGAAAAAGGTTTCATTCGATCTATAACATCACCATGGGGTGCTTCTATTTTATTTGTTAAAAAGAAAGATGGTTCAATGAGGCTTTCCATTGATTATAAAGCTTTGAATAACATCACAATTAAGAACAAATATCTTTTTCCTCATATCAATTATTTGTTTGATCAGCTCCAGGGAGCTCAATATTTTTCAAAGATTGACCTGAGATCGGGGTACCATCAGCTGAAGGTAAAGGAAGCAGATGTTTCGAAGACTGTGTTTCGCACAAGATATGGCCATTATGAATTTTTAGTAATGCCTTTTGGGATAACCAATTCACCTGCTGTATTCATGGACTTAATGAATAGAATATTCCATGAGTTCTTGGATAAGTTTTTGGTGGTTTTCATTGATGATATTTTGGTGTTTTCTAAAAGTAAAGAGGAGCATGAAATACATTTAATGGTTATTTTTCAAACCTTAAAAGAAAAGAAATTGTATGGGAAATTCATCATGTGTGGGTTTTGGTTGCAACAAATTTCATTCCTTGGTCACATTGTTTCTAAAGATGGGATAACTATTGATCTGACAAAAACAAAGGTTGTTGAAGAATGGCCAAGACCCACAAATGTAACTGAGATTCGTGGCTTCCTTGGTTTGGAAGGATATTACCAAAGGTTTGTTAGAAATTCTTCACGGTTATCTAGTCCAATGACTAATGTAAATCAGAAGGGTGTTATGTTTATCTAAACAAAAGAATGTGATGATTGTTTTCAGGAATTGAAAAGAAGAATGGTGAATGCTCCAGTTTTGGCACTACCTTCCAAGAATGGTGAGTTTGTTATCTATAGTGATGCTTCATTGAAAGGACTTTGTTGTGTCCTAATGGATAATGATTAGTTAATTGCTTATGCTTCACGACAGTTGAAAACTCATGAGTTAAATTACCCTACACATGATTTGGAATTAGATGTTATAGTTTTTTCTTTTAAATTTTATAGGCATCATTTGTATGGAGTAAAGTGTAAAATATATACCGATCACAAAAGTTTAAAGTATATATTCACTCAGAAAGAATTAAACATGAGATAGAGGAGATGGATAGAATTAATCAAGGATTATGATTGTACAATTCATTACCATCCGGGAAAAGAAAATAAAGTGGCTGATTCTTTGAGTCGAAAAAGTAATGATTCATTAAAAATTTTCATTTAGAGCGTGATCCTTTGGTTTTGGATTTGATGAACTTTGGCATAGATGTTTTATGTGCAAGATTTCCTTTGGTTTTGTTTCAGGTATCAGTGAAATATTCTCTATCAGAAAGAATCAAGCAAGCACAGAAGCAAGATAGTGAGTTGCAGAAAAAGGTAGAGTTGGTTTAGAAAGGTAATTTGCCTGAATTCAACATTGATAATGATTGTATTTTATGATTTGGGAAGAGATTGTGTGTGCCTTGTGATTCACAGTTTAAGAGAGATTTGTTATGTGAAGCACATAGTTCTCCGTTTTTAGTTCATCCTTGCAATACTAAGATATACAGAGATCTGCGGGAGGATTACTGGTGCTATGGAATGAAAAGAGATATTGCTTATTTTACTATGAAGTGTTTGTCATGTCAACAGGTTAAAGTAGAGTGGCTGTTACCGACAGGGATGTTTCAGCCTTTACCAGTTCCAGAGTGGAAATGGGAGAATATATCCATCGACTTTGTTGTGGGATTTCCAAAGACACCTCAAGGTAATAATGCAATCTGGGTTATTATTGATCGCTTGACTAAATCTGCTAATTTCCTTGCCATATGAGATAATTTTTCCCTAGATCAACTTTCCCGTTTGTATCTTAAAGATATAGTCAGGTTATATTGAGTTCCTCTCTCCATTGTATCTGACCGTGATCCCAGGTTCACTTTTAACTTTTGTAAAGGCCTTCAGAAGTCGTTGGGTTCTGAATTAATTTTTATTACAGCTTTTCATCCTCAATCAGATGGGCAGTCAGAACGAACGATCCAGACTTTGGAAGATATGCTACGTGCTTGTTCGATTGATTATCAGGGAAGTTGGGACCAACATCTTTCTTTGGTTGAGTTTTCTTATAATAACAGTTTTCATTCCAGTATACAGATGGAACCATTTGAGGCATTATATGGGAAGCGGTGTCGAACTCCAACTTTTTGGGATGAAGTTGGTGAAAGGAAGCTGATGGGACCAGAAGTGGTAGAAGAGTTGGCAGATAAAGTTCAGCTGATACAAAAATACATGAGAACAGCTCAGAGCAGGCAGAAGAGTTATGCAGATAATAGAGGAAGGATCTATCTTTTGAGGTAGGTGATCATGTTTTTCTCAAAGTCTCACCATGGAAATGTGTGATGCGGTTTGGTAAGAAAGGAAAGCTGAGTCCAAGGTTCATTGGACCATATGAACTTCTAGAGAGAGTTGGATCAGTTTTTTACCGAGTGCCTTTACCTCCAAGTTTATCTCAGGTACACAATGTTTTTCATGTTTCAATGTTCAGAAAGTATATGCCAGATCAATCTCATGTTTTGAGTCCAGAGGTAGTTCATCTGGAAGAGAACCTATCTTATGAGGAACAACCAGTCCAGATTCTTGAACATGGGAAGAAAATTTTACGAAATAAGTTGATTCATCAGGTAAGGTATTTGTGGGAAAACCACATGATTGAAGAGGCAACATGGAAATCTGAAAATGCAATGAGGGATAAATACTCGCACTTATTCGATAAGTAAATAAATTGAGTGAACAAAATTTTCTAAAGGGGGAAGGATGTGACATCCCATGTTAGTAATGAATAATAGATATTTTTATCTATGTCTACTAATGAATTAGATAGTGTTTTAGATGCTTAAAATGATAATAAATCCAATCTTAAGCATGGAATACACTACTATTTTTAAAAGATTATTTTACTGCCTTTTTGATGGCAAACCATTTTTAAATCAAACTTTTGACAATTTTATAAGCTCTATTTCTCAAAATAAACTTATTATTTATTATTGGGACATTGAAATTTACATTGGATAATTTTTTGGTATTTTTCTGACAATGTTCATTTTTTAATGAATAGTGAAAAATACTGCATTTTACATCAAAACTACATTTTCATATAATTTAATTATATGGATAGATTATATTTTGAAATGGTTTTAAAGTTCTATTAGAGTATATTTTTACCATTTAATCCAATAGTGGTCGTTGGAATTATTTTCACATTGAAATTGGACTTAAACTAGTGTCAATCTTTTGATACTTATTGTTTCATAAAAACACGCAATTTGCTCTAACAGTGGGAATTAATTATTAAATTAATTAATGAAACTTATATTTTTTTAATTTTTTAAAATAGACATATTTTTTGAATTCAGAATATCAAATATTTCTTAGGTTGATGTTTTGGTTTTTTTGAGAATATTCAATTTTTGATGAATATGGAAACCACTAAGTGGTACTTAAAAAACTGATTTTTCGTTTAAATGAAAATTTACCACCTATGTGTTTTGAATTTCAAAAATCTTACATACATGGTTGTCATTAAGAAGAAAAATGTGGTTCAAAGGGATTAAAATAATTTTTTGGTGAATAGTAACTTTTATGTTTTTAATCGCGATTTGAGGTAATTAGTGTAATTTAAGGTAAGAATTATGTTTTAATAATATAAAATGACCCAAGCACATGTCCTACCCTTATTGGATGTCTCATGGCCGACTCAGACAATCCATGGGTCAACTTGGGGACCACATGGAGCCAATTGGGAAGGAAAATGACATTAATATTTTTTAATTTAATGTTAAAGTAAAAATCTCACAAACATGAGTTATTTTACTAAAACAATTTTTACATGGGGTTATACAAGTCATAGTTTTGACTATAAATAGTCATTGGAAAGATAATAAGATTTCCTACATTATATTATTTTTTAAATAATTTTTATACATTAAATAAATTAAATTATTTATGACGTCATTATGATGTATCGATTACCTCATTATTTAACGATTTAAATAAAATGAAATGATAATGTAAAATTTAAGACATAAACTTGTCAAAAACCAATTGGTTGGATTTATTTCGGACCCTTATCACCTTATCCTAGAATTATATCAATTTGGTACCTTTTAAATCCGAAACGCATTTTAATATAAAGTAACATTTCTTTACTTTTCAAGAGTGCCCCTCCTCTCCTCTTATAAAAGGCCCCCATCTCTACGTCCTTACCCACACTTCTAAAGACTTTGGATCAGCCAAACCCTGCCCATTTTTACTCTCCACATACATATATAACTCTTAGAAGCCTCACATTGGGCGTAATTCGTCCCAAGGATGCCTTTGAGCTCAAACCAAAGGGAGTTACCCGATTTTAAGGTAATGTCTTCACTTGAGTATTTTTGTTTTATTTTGATTCTCCAACCCCCTAAACTCTTTTTATTAATTTATTTTGTAACAAATACAGTATCTTCCATATACTAGGATGTTTTTATAAGAAGTATTATAGCTACACTTACACACACCTACATCTAATTGTTAAAGAACATACTGTTTCCGTGGATGGCGAATTTCTAACTCACAAAATGATGATTGTTCAATATTCTTCTAATAGCATCAAATTTGGCCATTAAGATGTCACTATATTTATATATGATATATAATATTTTTATGTTTTCATTAATATTCTCCATTTTTCATTTACATCATACCTTTATGGCTTCCATTATGGGTATACGAGATATCTTCTTTTTAGGAAGTGCGGACTACCGCCCCCTCAAAGTGATTTGATTCCTTAATACCATATGTGGTACGTATAAAGAAAATATTTAACAATATTATATATGATACCATACTATAATTAAAATACTATTATGTATCATTATGTTTTAATTCCATTAAATATGAAATAGAAATGGAAGTAGCGTTCATGCGTACGTACGGCTTACCATCTCTATGAATGGTGTATTTCATTTCTTACCTCTAAATGTTATTTAATATTATAAATTCATGAATGTACATGATATATATGATATATATGATATCTAAATCATGAATACAATACCTGGTATGATGGATATTTTACCACTTGAACAACCTGTAATTATAAAGATTTTATTTTTGACTCAAGTACCAATGATCGTTAAAACAACTGTTATTAACTTAAATAATAACATAGTGTTCATGACATGGTAATAAGTGATATAAAACGAATAATGAAATTGGAAAAGGTTCTTATGCAAGTATAAATTAACTCAAGTTTATTATTCAGAAGATTAAAGAACGATCGAGTCAAGTCGGACCCAAGGTAAGGGACTTCGTCTCAATCTCCATTCATTGAGGCATATTTTGTTTTAAACACAACCTTCTTTTATACGGTGTATAAACCCCTTTGAATTTTACGTTTATCCAAAAGGAATATTTTTTATATGAAGCTTTTTAATAAACGACAAAAGGGAATGTTTTTATCATACTTATGCGGTGACAATGACTTCTCCGTCGTTGTTACCATTATTTGAGTTTCGTCTTCCTCTACAAGCCATACCTTCCTTTTAAAAGAAAAGTAAATACCATGTTTTACTTTTCTTTTATTTTGGTATTGAAAATGGTTTTCATAATGTTTTTATATCAATGTGTTGTATTGATATCTTATGATTGAAAGGTGTAAATGTTATGTTTCTTTTATGCATGTTTTATGTGATATGATTATGTTGTGGTTCTTGGAAATTATTATAAAGATGGGTGGTTCTGTGATAAACTAAGAGCGGGTGATCCCGATATAGCTCTCGAATGAATTGGGTAACGCGAAGGAGTTAAACGTTAAGGTTTCTCTAAAGATATTTAGGGAATATAATGTGATAGGTATTCCAAATGTAATAAAGATGGTTACTCCCTATGTAAGAATATTATGAATGCCTCAAGTTACCTTTATGTCTTATGATTTCTATGATTTATTCATGATTTTATGTGGTATGTTAAAGTGCTTATGTTTTATGGGTAAAGTATGATTTCATTATTATATATATATGTACTCATGTTTCCTTTCCAAATTTTTATATCCCTTACTGATCTTTTTATACTCATCCCTTGTTTTTGTAATGTTTTTCACAGGTCAAGGGAAAGGTAAATGATATGATGATAGTGTCAAGGAAGTGTCAATAAAGAATCCATATTTTATTTTAAATATGTTTCCATTAATGGGAAAAATTAATACTATCTTTTATATATCCACTTTGTTTATATGTGGAATGTAATGCATGTTTTATGATCTAATTCTCCAAAACTCTAAACCTCAAAAGATCCTCAATGTTAAATCTTGTAATAACTCAAGATTAAGTAAGGTTTAAGGATGGGGCCTTATAATTAAACAAGACCATAGAATTAGGACTATTTTAATTATTTTTTATATAACATTGAATATACTTTGATTCTATTTTAATTACATTTTCAATGATTATTTAAAAATAAATAGTATTTTTTGTTAATATTATTATTTAAATAAAAATTCTATTTTGATGAATTAATATTTTTTTAATTAATAAAAAATTATTTAAATATAGTTACTAAATTATTTTTATTATATATAAATGATAGTATGATTCTTATGAATTCAATTGTAATTTTTATTATGGTTTGAAAACAGTTTTTATCAAAACCTGTCAATTTTTAATAAATAAGTGTTTTTATTTTAATGACAAAATTTAACATATTTGTAAAATTATTTATATAAAATGAATATTAATTTTTTATGAGGGGCATCAAAATTATCCAACGGTCAGTTTTTCTTAATTTTCTGAGATAATTTAATTTTTGGGTAAAAATAAAAAAGCTTATAATTTTATAATGTGTTTTATGACATCATAATGTCCCAATAGTGAGGTAATAAAATACCTTAAAGGTTATATTCCGAATAATATATATTTTTTTTAAAATAACTAAATCTCGGTTTTATTTTATTTATTTTATAAATCCTTAGTGAATCCTTCAAGACATTTAAAATATTTTAATATTTTAAAATGATTTCCTTTATTGTGTTACTCACCACCACATAAGAAAGAGAAATATTTTTGTATATTAATCTATTATACATTTAAAATATTATATAACACTCCCATTTTCCAGTAACCATTTGAAAAATCATGGTATGGGTTTTGGTTTTGATTATTTTAGTATGTAGTGTCCAAAACCAAAATAAAAAAAGTTTCCCCCCATAATTCCTATATAAACCCACTAGAAAACCCATTCCTCTTCTCTTGATCTTGTTGAATATTGGCCACCAACATCACATACTCCATAGAATCATTTCAAGTCCCCCTAGTCTCTCATAAAGCCTCTACCACGCCAATGGGATCACACATCTATATAAGGGATCCTTACCTTTCTCTATTCCATTCAATTCAATAACCTTGTTTGAAATTAGTCAATTTAATTTCACATGATTATATTGTAATACTATTATAATCAATTCCATACATTCCAATTTATGTTATTTTAATGAAATAATATTAATCCTTCCCCCATTTATACCATTTTATACATCTTTACTGTGCCTAAATTCTATAAGATATTTCTCTCTTGTTATTTCCATTTCAAGAACATCATTTGTATTGTGCGTCTTAAATTCAATTTCATATGTTGTTATATTATGTTTAAATTATAACCACACTTTACATTTTGTTTATTAAGTATGATATACCCATTTCTCTTTTATCTATCCATTTTTTGAATTTCCATAAGACGTCTTTATGCTACAAAAATTGCACCACAATTTTCTATGCCAAAATTGTGGTGTAGTGAATACCATATCGATTCCTTTATCAAGTGTATTCAACTTTTTTTGAACGTATAATTATTTACTGGTGACATAAATGTATGTATTACACATCCTTCAATCGTGTAATATTCGATTATTTTGAATGAATCTTTGTTATATGATCTATGTGGCACTCTTAAGCATTATATTTAAATGAATATGAGGTGTGTTCTCGGATAGTGCTCCAATGAATTGGTTAATGTTTAGTAACATGAGACATCTTTTTGGTACATGGGATTACCTAATTCATCTATAGGACTTTTTTACACCATATTGGGACTGGGATTTAACCGATTCCATTATGTTATTAATGTCGAGTTTTATGTTGTTTCCACATTTCCATGTTATGATAATCAGGTTATATCATGAATTTATGTTAACTTTTCACTTAGGCACCATTAATATTTCTATTACCTAACATTTAGTGTATTCTTCATGTTATTCATTATTTACTCTTTTTTAGGCTTTATAGCACACCCATTTCTTATGTAGATCCTCATGTTATCCAATGAAATACTCTATACGAATGAATTTTGTGGTCATGTAAAAGATGTTCTCAATAAATTTTTTTATTTCATGTTTTATATTGATATTTAATGTACCTAAATCCAAAATACTCTTTACCTCTACATTTTCTATATTTTATCTAGTCATTTTATGTCTAATAAATTATGTTTAAATATGAAATAATGTGTAGGGTTGTAATAGTTGGTATCATATTATTGGTTAATTTAATATTGGTATTAGGATAAGAAATATCTCGTCAAATATATTGGTATAATACTAAGAATAAGAAAATAATCCCTTAATTTCGGTGACTATATAGTTGGTATTTTATCAATAAAAAACGTCCATATCTTGATATGAAAAAGTATAGTTGTCATGGAATAGATGTATCTAGGGAAAACCACCAAAAAACTACTTTTAGATTTACTCAAATGAGAACTCATTCATGAAAATTGGCCTTGTTACACTCTTGGTTTGACACTCCCAGGGGAAATTCTTCTATAAATTCATAATCATAGTATGAACCATTATTAATGGAATAAAAAAATACCTTAGGAATATATCTAGGATGTATATCATGGATAACATAGATCAATGCATTGAAATTAATATGTTAAGGAGAAAAATGTAATTTATAAGTTATCCCTTTTTTCCTTGGATTCTTTCTTTTTCTATAAAATTTTAAATTTTTTATGCCTATTTTTTTCTTTTATTCTAGGATATTTCTTATAATATTAGGAATTAGGATAAAAATATACATAAAGATCAATGAGATCACTGTCCTAATGATATTCCCAATCTATTGGGAGTTGTAATCACAATCTTTTCATGATACCCTATTTGTTAACTCAAATTTTTTAATATACACCTCGGTCAATAATAACGTCAACCCCCCCCCCAAATAATTCACAATTGAGAGATTCACAATTCAATGGCCTCCTACATTCAATGGATCATCTAATCCCTTAATCTCTGAATAATGTATCAACTCCATTGATATTTACTTATTCATCCTTCATTGTTTTGAACAATAGAATTTTCTCCATGCTGGTTATTGTAAAAAGGGTGAAGTTGAGCAATAGTTCCCATTGATAAAAAAATATGAAGCACGATTAAGATATCAAATCAATTGTTTTGAAGGATTTCTAGAAAATTATTTTTGATAAATATTTTCCCAAAATCCCTTGTCTTTAGATAGGAAAATATTTCCTTGATCTCATGAAAAATGTTGAAGAATTAGTTTGTGCATAAGAGGAAAACTACACAAGACTTTCACGATATGCCTCCGGTTTTGTCGTTACCCCTAATTTAATATTTGACCACTTATTTTCTGTGATAAAATATATCCTATGGAAATCCCCAGGGATCTGAGACATTGAAAACTATGCTTAGATTTTCTAATCTTCCCTCAATTTCCAGATGGAGATCATAGAATATCAGGGGTATCATTGGGATAAGAAGTGGATAGTGGAATTTAGTTCTTGTGTATTGATTTATAATATCCAATGATGCTTAAAAAGTATAACACAATTCTTGTCAAATGCACAGAAATAAGAACCCTGTAAATTCTCTAAAGGGGGTGAGGAAATTATTTAGCTATGGTTAGGAAGGGAACCTAACCAAAAATTTTAGGTAATAAAAACCCACTACTACGATATGGAAAAAAATTTCTCCATTCGATCCACAACACATTGTTCATTTCTACAATACCAAATAACAAGAGAACTTGGTGGACCAATTCCCTGAGCCGATGGTTTTAGAGGCAACAATCAACCTCCAAGAAAGCACAGAATATATTTTTACATCACTACAACTAAAGTGAATATCGACCATGAAGTGGTGACTTGCACGCTAGTTATTCATTCAGTAATAGTGATGGAAGTTTTTATTCTGGTTTATGAATTATTTTATATCCTATGTGGTTAATAGAAAAATCCAAACAAATCAATAATTAATGGATGTAGCGATGTCGGTGAAAATGGACAACGAAAAAATTATTGCATCCCATGAATATAACTCATCCCCAATCCAAATTTGTTGATTGAAAATCCTGAGAAACCTAATCATACATACTTTGGTATAATTTGATGTAATTCTTGGAATGAATTTCCATTCCCTATATAGAGCCAACCTAAATTGTGGCAAGTGGGAAATCACTGAACATATGGAGTATAAACCTCCATATTCTATAAAAGTTAAAGTAGGAGGATGAATCATTGTGATATACATCATCTCAATAATGGATATTACATCCCTATGACCAGTTATATCTTTCTCAGATAATTGAGTATATGGAAGGAACCATCCTTGAGGACATGCCAATTTTGAGGTAATTCACAGATGTGATTCCCAAAGAATTTCCAAGTCTTCATCCAAGGAGAGATGATTTATTATGGATTGATCTTATACCACGTACATTGCCTATATCAATGAATTTAATATAATTTTTTTTAAAACATGATGAGAAAAAGAAAAAACTACAGTAGAATCCGGATAAAGGGTTTATTTATCCCATGTGCTTTACCATGGTGTTCACCAGTCCTCTTCATCATGAATAGTTATAGGTCAATTCACCTTTGAATTTATTATCTTTGGATCAAAAAAATAATGATAAATAACAAGTATCATTTTCCACAAATTAATGAATTTTTCAATTAGCTACATCGAGCACAAAACATCTCCCAGGTGGATCTGTGGTCGGAATATTACCATGTAAGGGGGAAGATGGAGGATATCCCCAGGACTTATTTTTGCGCAAGGTGCAACAATTATGAATTCATAGTAATGTCACTTAGAGTCTCTAATTCTCCAAAAACCATTACGACAAGATGAATATATACATTAGATATTACCTTAATAATTTTTTGTATTTTCTTTTGAGGATATTATAATATAATCCAAAAACAAGGAGGAGCATGATGAACATCTGATCATTTTGCAAGAGTCCAAGGGAAAGAAGAAGCTCTATGAAAAGTATATAAAGGGTGATTTATGGTTGAAGGAAGTATTATTCATGGGGAAAATCAACACAATTAATGGGATATATGTGGATCCTTCCAAATTAATATAAATTGAGAGATGGATAAGGCCGACATCTATGAACAATATTCGTAGCATCCTAGGGTTTTCATTATATTATTTCCTATTTGTGAGAAATTTCACAAGATAATCAATACATAATACCTATAAAATAGGTAAGGGAGTCATGTTTTTATTAAATAATGAATTTGAATAATTCTTTATAGAGTTTATAAATTGGATTATCACTGCACCTTTTCCCACAATACCCAGAAATGTGGAGGTTTTCATTATCTTCAGTGATGATTTGAAGAAGGGATCAGGCTATGTGTAGACGCAAAATAACAAATACCTTTTCAATGCCTCAAGGAAGTTGAAAAATTTACCAGGAAAACAAACCCACACATGATATTCAGTTTAATGTGGTGATAATTACATTTATAATATGTAGACATTATCAATTTGGGTTGAAATTGGAAATATATACAGATCACAAAAGTCTCAAATATATATTCAGACCCAAGAAGATGAATATTTGAAAATGAATATTGTTAGAGTTCAAAATTAATTAATACGGCCCAATCCATTACTACCAAGGAATGTGAACAAGGTGGAAGATGATCTATGCTGAAAGGACCCAGTAAATATATCACATAAGAGAATTTAAAAATATCCAATCTTCTTAGATTTTATGGTGACGAACATGGGAATCATGATGAATTGAACACCATAAATCCTTATAGAAACTATTGATCACCCGTCAACATTTAAAAGGTTAAAGAATTATCAAAATGATGATAGTGGAATTAAAAATAAATTGGAAATTACCAGAGAACAGAAATACTTAGGGATAAATGTTAATGAATAAGGAATTTTGTTATTCAGAGCATGACTATGTGTTTCATCAAATACAATGTTAAAGAAATAAATATTGTATGATGAATATAATTTGAATTTCTCCATTTACCCAGGAAACATGAATATATATTGAGATATTCATGAGCACAATTTGTGGGATAACATAATGAAGGAGATCTCTAAGTACAAATCATTCTTCCTGGCATGTCAGAAAGTGAATGTAGAGAGGTATAATTATAAGGGTATGATGAAACCATTAGACATACCAACATGTAAATGGTGAATTTCACCATAGACATTATCACTGGACATCGAAACACATACCAAGGAGACAATTCCATTCTATTTTTTTATGGATTTTCATACAAAGACTGCAGACATCATTGAAATTTGAGAGGACATTTCATTGGATCAAATACTACAGATATATAATTGAGATGTAGTAAAGTTGCATGGAGTGCAACAATCTATTGTGTTGGATCGAGATCAAAGATTCAAAAATATGTTCTCGATGAGTCTCTAATATTCTCCAAACTCTATGTTGATCTTCATCATGGCCTATCACCCTCAACAGAATGGCCAATTTAGGTGGACTATCATGACACTTGAAGTCATGTTGAGAGATTTCTAAATGGACTTAAAAGGAAGATATGACCAAAATCTTCCTTTAGTGGAGTCCTCTTACAATATATGTGTCCACTCATGAATCCAAATGGCTTCTTTTAAAGCCCATTATGGGATATGTGTAGAACAACAGAATGATGGGATGATGTTGTGGGACATCTAGGTCCGGAAATGGACGGTTATATAGTGGAGAAGGACAAGACAATCTAGCAGCACATCAAAGATGCTCAGAGTAACCAAAAGAGTATGATGTGAATAGTTAACGACACCTACAGTTGGATGTTGGAGACATTGTATTACTCTGCATATTTCCATGGAGTAGATTTTTGAGATTTGGGATGAATGGAATTCTTACTCCTAGGTACATCTAAACTTTTTTAATCCTTAATCTCATTTGGTAATTGGCCTATCGACTAGAACTCTCACTGAAACAATCTCAAGTACAAGATCTATTCTATGTATATCTCTCAAAGAAGTACATACTTTACCCATCACATGTACTCAGTCCATATTTGGTACTATTTTATATTGAACTCTCTTGTGAGGAGATGCCGATGAGGTACATAGATCGTAGAAAAAAAGTTTTATGAAATATGAAAATTATTATTGTCAAAGTGTTGTAGAGATACCAAATGCTTGATGAAAGGATGTGGGAAATGTTGGAAGTTATGAAGTAGAGTTACACATATCTATTTTAGTTTAGGATAATGAAATTTCTACTATGAAATTTCATAAGGGGGGATGGCTGTAAGGACCCCAACTATTATGGATAATTTTCCTTTTCTACTAACTAAATGTCTTATAGATATTAAAATGACATTAAATCGTTTTCTATTACTATATGTGGTTGGATTTAAATGAACATCAAGTATCCTTAAAATTTATAATATTTTTGATAAATAGTGATCAATTTTTTATATAAAAATAGGGTTTTAAAAAATAGTTTTCACACATATGAAGGAAGTGATGGCCTCAACCAATGGGATCGTACCATATTAAGCCCATTAATCTTTGATTCCATGAATGATAGAAATTCTATTATTTTAACTAGACCAATAAAAATCTAAGATCCAACAACATGAGCATTAGAGAAACCATTTATGGGAGAAGTTCAAGCTCATCAATATCACATCCCCAACCATGTTCACCGAACGACCTCATGAAAGCCCTACCATCACACACCTTACATATAGGGCGTATGTTGGAATAATAAAGGGATATGTAACAAGTCCATAAAATTATTATTATGTTAGTTATTTTTTATTTAATAATGAATATAATTTCTTTCTTTTATTGTTAATTGTAATTGATTTTCATAGCATAATAGTATTTTTGGTTAAAAATTAATATTTAATTAAGAATTTTTTTTGATGAATTAATGGATTTTTGAATTAAATAATATTTTAATAAAATATTATTATTAAACATCTTTTATTAAAGATAAATTATCCTATAATTTATATGAATTAAATTGTAATTTTTTTCTGTCTTGAAAACTATATTTATCAAAACCAATAATTTTTCATTAAATGAATGTTTTTATTTTAAAAGTAAATGTTTTAATATTTAAAAAATTATTTTTCTGAAATGAATATTTTTTTGGTAATAAGGATTTTAAAATTATCCGATGATAATTTTTTCATTATTTTCTAAGACAGTTGAATTTTTGGGCCGAAATTAAACACCGTACTAATATATAATGTGTTTTGTGAAATCGTAATGACCCAATACTGATCTAATAAAATAATATAAAGGGTATATTTGTCCAAATATAATTATTAATTTAAAATAATATAATTTTTGGTATATTTTATTTATTTTATAAAACCTTAGGGGATCCTCAGAGACATAAAAAATATTTTATGAATTTAATATCATTTCTATGATAGTGTGACTCACCTTCACATAATAAAGAAAAATATTTTATAATCTTCATCCTTATAATATTAAAAAAATGTTATCCTATGCGCTTTTCTATGAAATATGGGAAAAACCATGGAATCATTTTTGGTTTTGATTAATTTAGTATGAAGGGTCCAACACCAAAATAAAAAATAATTCCCCTGACTATCCTATATAAACCCACCCATGAACCCCTTCCTCTTCACTCATTCCCTTTAATTCTCTACAACCATATTCCCCATATTATATAAAACCCTACAAGGTGCTCCTAATCTACTTATAAGCCTCTCTAATGCCTTTTTGATCACACATAAAAGTAAGGGATCATCCCCTTTCTCTCTTCCTTTCAATTAGTGAACCTTATTTAAAATTAGACATTTTAATATCAATTGGTTTTATAATAATATTTTTATAATAAGTTACCTTCTATAAATTTTCAATTATTTCAATGTTGTATCTTTTATACTTCCCCCAATTAGACCTTTACCTATGTTATTACTGTGCAGAAATTATGTAAGAGATTTCTCTCTTCTCATTTCCATTTCTAGAACGTCATTTGTATTATGTATCTTTAATTCCATTTCATGTGTTGGGTTATTATAGTCCATGATCCAATAATTGTAAATTTATTTTATAAAAAAGGGGAGACTCGTTTCTCTATCATCTACCCATTTTATGAATTTCAATATGACACAGTTAGGCTGTCGAAATTGCACCACAATTTTCCATAGCAAAATCATCATGTAGTAAATACCATACCCATTCCTATATCATGTGTATTCACAATTATGCATATATACCTATTGATTGGGGACGTACATAAATTTATTTCACATTAATATATTATGGAATAAATGATTATTTTTAAATAATCATTGTTATATGATCTTTGTGGAACACATAAGCGTAAGATTGAAATGATTATGAAGGTTATTCCCGGAAAGGGATCCGATGCATTGGGTAGTATTTAGTATCATGATACTTTTTTTGGGACATGGGTTTACCTAATTTCTATATATAAATTTTTTCTACCATGTTGGGAAGAGGGTTTAACTGATTCCATTATGTTAATGATGTAGTGTGTTAAGTTGTTGCAACATTTCCTTGTTATGATAATCATTCCATATCATGAAATTATGTTTGTGTTTCTCTTATGATCCATTGATATGTCTGTTGTCCAATAGGTATGGTATTCATTATGTTATTCCTTTTTTACATCCTTTACGTGGATTTATTGGTAGCCATTTTTTATTAATTTTCTCATCTTATCACATGAAATGCTTAGTACGAATGAATGATGTTGTTATGTAAATTAAGTGTTAAATAATGATGTTCATTTCAGGTTTTTAGTTCTCAGGTAATGTTCCAATACCCCAAATATACGAAACCTATCGATTTTATGAGTTGTATTAAGTGCATGTTTACATAATATATCATTTTTAAATTTGGAATAAATAGTAGGGTTGTTATAACAACCACTATATATAATTTTATTGTATTCATATATTAAATTTATACTATATTTATATTATCATAACAGAAATATATAACATTATTTATATGAATGATCACATGAATCTCCCCATTTACCATTTTAGTTCATATCTATTAGATATTATAATTTTAATTATTATAATAATAAATAATAAAAATGAAGGACTAATAATATAATTTTATAATAAAACTATTTTTGGATGATATACTTGAATCTTAATAGGGAATTAAATTGTATATATATCTTTGAAAATAGTTTTATGAAGCATGTGATTGACCAATGAATATCCCTAAAGGGGTTCAAACATGGTGTTCATCGATTCCTCTTTTTTTATGATTCAAATGATAGTCATGTTAATATACAATCCTTCATTTTTAGGATCATTACCCATATGTTAACCTATGCTCGAGTCACATACACAGATAATATCTAGATATGAATTTCATTGTACAGAAAACAAAATCTTTATATTTCACCCAAATATATGAATATTTATATATATTATGACTTATCATAATGGTTATAACAAATTTTTTCAACTGAAAATTCATGAAAATGACTAGACCTTTTATTTTTATACAAATTATATAGACCCAGCTTTTTAATAGATGATTTCAAACAATTTTCATTAACATAATATTTCATTAATATCTTTTAAGAACCATTAGAGGTTTAATACCATGGATACATAGAACATAATACATGAATTGCATAACTAGAATTATAAATAAACATTATTCAAACCTCTTTAATGTATCCATCCTTATTACAACCTAGGTTACCACAATAAAAAATATTTACTAGGGACATACATGAATATAAATGTTTAACGAAAAAACCATGTAATGGACAATCGAAGGAAAATAAACATGATTTATTTAAATAGATACTAAATTAGAAGAAATTATGGAAATAATAATTAGATTGTGATTCATAACAATGAAATGTTTCTAAAACATAAAATATATACATTCTTGAGACTTCAAAATTGTAAATTATCAATGTTCCATAAAAAGTATTTCCATGGTTATTAATTGCGGTATCATATAAAACCCATCCCTAGATACTAATTATTTAACCAATTAAGTATAGTTCTATTAGTTAAAAACCCTTTACATAGATTAATTTATGTATGCCACATAGATCATATATCATAATAATTCATTTCATTAACATCACATAATGAATAAATAATGTGATTCATATAAAACCATTGAGTACATAAATGTTCAAATACATGAACATTTAATCACATTAAACCCATAAGAGTGTTATTTGTTTAAAATAAATGGAACAACCAACAAATCATTGAAAATTACCACTATATGAATATCGTTTTATTAATATTTTATTTTAAATTCACAACATAAAATGAGAGGAATGTTAAATAAATGGATGATTTCTATAGTATAACGGGTATGGAAGGTGGCTTATAGATGATAGTAAATAATAGGCAATAGAACTATCTTAATAATATAAAATATTGAATAGTAATGGAATGGTAATAATATCATGATAACACAGTAACATATAAATTAGATTACTAAATACAATGTATCTATTTAGATAATATGGATGTTAAATCGAATCACATACCTTGCTTCATAGTTTCATAAAGCATAAAAGAGTTATTTGAAACCATATAAAATCAATTTAAATGATGTAGAGAGGGAAATAATGGGAATATTTTGAATTTATGTCATTATGTTTAATGAATTATGTTTGTGGGTGAGTATTTATCAAAAATGTTAGAGGATTGTTTATCAATTCTTAAACACCTAACCTTGATATCTGTGTTAGGAAAATGGTAGACCTGTAGTTCACCAACGAATTGAGATAATGTTTTGCGACATTACCATGATTTTTTCTCATATATTTGAGATTCATAACAAAACATCAATATAATAAAATACATTTGGAATGTGAAATTCAATTTTCAAAAAATTTATGTTTCTAAAACATTAATTTCTAATTTATAATATAATAACTTATTTATATGTTTGTAAATTAATATTAATTTATTTAATGAAAAATATATTAATGTAATAACTTTTTATTTATTATATATTCTATTTATTTAACCACTATATTAATATAACATATTTTATAAGTCATAAAACACACCCAAAATTTTTTTTACTACTCCTAGGAAAATAATTTATTTTTTAGAATTTATAACAATACAATTTAATATAATTAAGATTTTTTAATATAGAATATAAAATTTATTTTTTAGAAAAATTGTTTCAAAATAATATATAAATATATATATATAATAATTCAATAAATATTATTACTAATTTTAAAAATTCAATATCTAAATGTTAGTTATATTTTTGGAGTATATAGATTATATTGGACATTATATAATTATATAATCATTTTTATGTAAAAATTAGTGTTTAAAAAAATTCATTAAAATAAATTTTATTTCAAATACATGCATTTATCATAAATGTTATATATATTATTTAAAATTGAATTATATTTTATTTCTATCCAAATATCTATTTATAAAATAAATCTTATATTATTCTTTATTTTATTACATAAAATCATAATGATAATGGGATTAAAAAAATAACTATTTCATTTCAAAAATGAAAATTAAACATTTTTTATACAAATTTCTAGAAACATTACCCAATAACATACTAGTAGATTCCAAAATGGTAAGATGTGTGATGGTTGTACTTTCATGGGCATGACTCAGCTAACATTGATCTTGATGTGATATCTACTGACATGAAGTTATATAGTAGTTGATTAAACAAATCCTTATTTGTTAAAGATTATATTTAACATTATTAAGGGGGTCCCCATATAATTTTACATTCCTCCCATGTTATGGTAAATGAGGTTCAAGAGGATCTATCTAACTAGTTGAGGTCACCATTTCGGCCTTCTTCATTAATTATCCTTGACCATTCCATTATATATATACCGATTTTAATGGATATACTATTAAAATTAGTTATAATTCCTAATGATAATTTTAACCAATAGTTGTAATGAGAAAAATTAGGAAATAGTCATATCATATTCATCAAATTCCCGTTATACCACATAAATAATCCATCATTCTAATATATTGAAAATCATTACATCACTTATGATTGTTCAAAAAAACCCATGAAAATTTCTATAAAATTTATGAGTAATCTATTTAATTTTTCATTCTTATAGAAGCATCAATCCCAAATTTAGAATTAGATAAAAATGTGATTACATTATTGTGGGTATTTTTATTTTATCCCTTTGTAATTTTCCTACATATTATAGTCAATATAAATTCATGATTTTCAATATTGTTATAAAATGTAATCATATTTATATGTGTTCAAAAAATAGTCATTCTAAAATAATGTGTCATCAATCTCATACACCTATTAAGAAAGATAAAGTTATAAATAAACAAATATGATGAATGAAATATTATGGAAAAAGAATTTTGTTAAAAAAATTAGTAAATTAGATAATAAAATAAAATTAATAAATTATTTTATCTCTCTATTGAAATGTATTCAAACCCTAACTAATTATTTATTGGGTTGGATACATGGAACCCAATCTCTATTAAATGGTAACATTAATGAATTTTAATGAATCATGTCATGTATGGTAACATGTATTTCTATACCCATGTAATCTACATGAATAATTTATCTTTTAAAAAAGAAAACGCTGGAACTAATGTGGAGGAATGGAGATTTATTTTCCACACCAACTGAATGTTGAAATATAAATTTGGTAAAATCATGTTAATCATAGAAATATGGGTGAGGATATTAGAAGATGTGTGATTGTTTGAGGTGGTAGACAAAGAATTCATAAATATTGAATTAAGGTGTATGAGGATCTAACTATAAAAACCATATTTCAAATCCTATTATTACATATACTATATCAAATGAAGGAGGAAATAAATAATCATGGATGAAGGGGATAAGAAAAATGGTGTATAGGGATGACCATTCAGGGGGTATTTATAAGGACCCAGTCTTATTAAATCACAAAATCATAAATTTTAGTCAATATACCTTTTACAATAAAATACATGATCTTTTCAACATTATAGTTTTAGATAATTGGGATGTAATACATACATATCATTCCACGTTGTATTAGAGTAGATAACACAAAAACATTATCCATTTCATCAAAAAATAGAACTTCTTAAATAAAACATGTTTTCTTTGGAAAATATTTATATAATTTATCATGGATTCCTTCTTTGTTTTACACATCCTTATAACCAGTTAAAATCATTTAAAAATATGGGATGACGAAAAAAATATCAGTAAGTGATATAAAAATAAGAAAGAGACATTAGTCCATGAATAATTATAAGGTATGACGTCCTTTTAAAAAAAGATATATATTTTACCCATATAAACATACATTGTGAAACATAAGATTTACATGAGATTTCATTAAAACATATAGAACATAAATAAAACTATAAACTTTTCACGGGGCATTAATTACATAATCTTTTACCCCTTTCGGTTACCTTATAATTTGAAACCCTCACGATTACCTTAAAATTTGTGTAATCAACGTAGTTACAGTTGGAGTAACCATATGTCCAACATCAAAGATACACATACCCTATGCATTGTAGGGAGATATAGGTCCCACTCTTCATCCTAAAAAATTACCATTATCAATATCATAATTTTACAACATGAATAATTTCATAAAAAGGTTTCATATCAATTTTTTAAAATAGAATTTTAAAGGAAAAAATTAAAAGAAAAAACCATTATAAATTTCATATAATTGAAGTGAGACATAATATAGTGGATGGAATATGAATATAAAATTTAAATTAACAAAATTAAACATAATATAATCAAAATTCATCAAAAAACTATTTTATTACCACATAAATAATATAGTTGCATGTTAACCCAAAGAATAGAAATCCGGTTAAGAATTCCATTACATTGGGTTTTTATTTCATCAAACTCATTTAAACCACATGTATAATGGTTAAAAGTGTTTTATTAATTTCTCAGTGAAACATATTCATGTTTATAATAACATATATAATTATTTCAATACATCATTTATCCTTTTAATTGTTAGTATTTTGTTCCTTCTATTGTTTTGGGTTTGTTCTTTACATGATTTCCAAGATCGGTTCATAGTTGATCTTATTGTCGATTTGAAGTGAAAATAAAGAATTGGAATTGAATGGAATTCAATTATTGCTAGAATTAAAAATTGTACCATTTATCATTTTTAATTATGACAAGAGGATGATTCATATGTTAAACCATTATTGATATTTGTTTCGGTCATTTTGGCGATTCTTCGAACATAATGAAATCATTTTTGTTTTACCAATTAATTACATGTGTACCAAAATATTCCAGAACCATATATAAGATATAAAAAATTAATTATAATCATGTTCTACTAATTGTTTTTTGGAAAAGTATTTATGAATGTAAAATAAATTTAAATCACGTCGTCCACAATGTCGGTAAATCGACCCATCAGAGATAGTGCATTAATTTCATAAATAAGTGGGAGAGGAGAAGGATTATAATGGTTAGTCTTCCATAAACATAATGAAATAAAGAATATGTAAGATACTATATCATTTTTTCCTCTAGAAATGTGGAGGCTAATAATGAATAATGATAGATTATAAAATGAAAAGTAAAGAAAAAAACAAAAGAGGGTGTTTACTTCTTGATCTATTCTCCTTGAGATCCTCATTTAGGCCCTTGGTTTTTGCGTATTGGTGAGACCAGAAGGTATTGTTGTGAGGAAGGGTATTGGTAGGAACATTGGGATGATATTAGGCACGGTTCAAGGCTTCATAATATTTTGAGAGAGAGGGTAATGAGTTTTGTATTTATAGTGGAGGAGAGGAGGGATTTTACATTATTTTATAATTTTTTATAAAGACTATGAATAGTCCTGATTCATGTGACCCCAAATAGTAATAATTTCATGTGAGATCAAAAAAATTAGTCTTACATCATTTAACAATTCATATATAGTGTATTTAACTGAAAATTAGAATATACGGTATTTTACTGTATTTAACTATTCATAAAAAATCAATACTTTTAGAAAAATCCCAAAAATTAACCCAAACCTTTTCTCAATATGTAGAGTTAGAAATTGATATCAATTTTTTGAAAATAAGTTTCTAAATATTAATAATTTAATATTTAAATAAAATTAAAATTTATTCCAAAATTAACTCTTTTAATACTGTAAATCATTTTCTATAACCTTCAAAATTTAATCAAGATTTCATTATATGAAATCAATAATAAAATAAAATAAAAATCAAATATAATATTCATTAGGGTCATATTGCTATTAATATTACAATTCATAACGGTATGTTACAATTCAACAAAAAAACAAGTTGTTATATGAGACTCCAAATAACTTAATGATCACAACTTTAGATGACTGTTTTTTGAAATTGAAATCATAAAAGTGACAAAAATATGTTTAAAGGATAGTTATATCTATCTAAATAAAACAATGTTTTTTTCATTTAATTTTAATTTTAAAAACATTGGGTGTTACATTATCCCCACATTCTGGAAATTTTGTCCTTGAAATTTTATTTACTTATTAAACAAGTGAGGGTACCATTCCCTTATTGAATTTTTAGACTGCCATGTTGCTTCTTCAACAATGTGGTTTCTTAAATAACCTTTATCTAGTGGACTACCTTATTAAGAAATACCTTGTCCCTTCGAATAGCAATTAAAACAAGATTATCTTCATAAGAAAGGTTCTCTTCCAGCTGAACTCCTTCTTGGCTCAAGACATGAGATTAAACTAGAACATACTTCCTCAAGATCGAAAAATTCAAAATATTGTGTACCTAAGACAAAAATATAGGAAAATAGACTCTATATTTGATTGGTCCAAACATATGCAGAATTTTATAAGATCTAATGAACTATATACATATCTTTCCATTAGTACAAAAGAACATAACACTTTTCTATGGATATATTCTATGAAAAAAATAATCACCTATCTCAAAAGAAAAGTCTTACCTATTGTTGTCTGCATAACTATTAGGCCTACTATGAGCTTTCCTCATGTTTTGTTGGATCAGCTTCACTTTCTCATCCACTTACTCTACTAATTCTTTTCCCATCAATATTCATTCTCAAACATCATCCCAAAAATATGGAGTTCTACACTACTTCCTATACAATTCCTTGAAATGTGAAATCTGTATACTGGAATGAAAATTGTTATTATATGTAAAATAAACTAAGGAAATATGTTGAACCAAACACACTTCATAGACCACCGAACAAGCTCGAATAATATTCTCCAAATTGTAAATCATTGGTTCACTTCCCATCTTATTGTGATGAAAATATGTGATGGAATATAATTTTGTGCCCAATGAATTCTAAAGGCCCTTTATAAAGATAGAAGTGATCCTAGGATCCCGGTCAGATATAATGGAATGTGGAAATCCATGTAACCGGACAATCTCTTTGATGTTCCATCAATAAATCTATTTCGGAGACATTATATTTCAAATAGAAATAAAATTTTTAGATTTAGTCATTCAATCAACAACAACACATATTTCATTGATACCTCGATAAGTCTTTGGTAGTCCTACAATGAATTCCATGGATATATTATCCCATTATCACTCTTTCACTGGAAATGGATAAAGGATCCCCTTTAGTAATTGCTACTTTTCTTTAACATGATGACATGTCAAACATATCATGGTAAAATATGCAATATCTCTTTTTAGTTTATCCCACCAATAATACTCTTGAAGGTATGTGCACATATTAGTACTGTTAGGAAGAACTGAAAATGGAGAACTATGATCTTCAATGAATAATTTATTCTTCTACAAGGAATCACAAGGCACACCCAACCTTTTCACATATCTTAAAACAAAATCATTATCAGGGTTAAATTCTTCCAACATACCCATTTTAATGAATTCAATCTTTTTATGTAGCTCACAGTCTTCCTTCAGTTCTTGCTTAATTCTATCAGACATTAATGACTACACTAAACCCAGAAACAAAACAGAGGTATTTCCTACACCAAATAATTCTAATACAAAATTCATCAAATCATAAATCAAGGGATAATGTCCCAAATGTAACATGGTTAACGATGCATGATTTTTTCGAATCAAGGCATCCATCATTTTGTTTATTTTCATGGATAGTAATTGATCGTGTAATAATAATCTATTTTTAGTTCAATATAGATTATCTACTTCATGTTCAATTCCATCTGAGTGAATATATACATCATTATTTTATAGACAATGTATATTTTACATTTTTCTCATTATAAATGATGCCTCTAAATTTTCAATGTAAAAAAACTAGTTCCAATTACAAATTATCTATGGAAGAATTTAACTCAAGATTTTTTTGTGGTCATGAAGCAAAAGTAATTACCTGATCATTCAGCATTAGAACACAACAAAGTCATCTCAGTGAAGCATAACTATAAATAAAAAACTCATCATTTCATGAAAAGAAGGAAAAAACTGGAAAATTATCTAATCTATTCTTCAGTTAATGAAAATAATCATCACATTATCCTATCCTAATAAATTTAAACCCTTTTTCATTAATATAGATAGCATGGTAGATAACCGTGCAATTATTTTAATAAACCATCAATAATAACCTCATAATACATTAAAACATTGAATATTGGGAACATTTGTAGGTATTGTCCATACATCAACCATTTTTGTTTTGGAAGGATAAACTATTATTCCATCTTTATTGAAAATGTTCCCACAAAAATAAATATGTTATAACCAAAAAACACAAATGTTAAATTCTCAAATCATTTTTCCCTTTATTGTTTGAAAAATAACTATTAGACGTTTTTCATACTCCTCTTTACTCTTAGAAAATACCATAACATCAGTAATAAACACAACAAAAATTTTATACAAGAACTCATTAAATATTCTATTTATAACATCCATGAATACGTAAGGTGAATTTCATAACACAAATGGCATAAAAAATTCATAACGCCCATATCTAGTACAAAAACCTATTTTTGGGATGATATCATTCTTCACCTTTACCAGATGGTATGCAGAGCTCAATTCAATCTTAGGGAAGTGCTGAGCACCATGGAGCTAATCAAACAAGTCATTTATATGAGGGAAAAGATATTTTTTTAATAGTGATGTCATTTATGGCTCTATAATCATTGCAATTTCTCATGGAACCAACATAATTTTTAATAAAAAAATAGGAGCACCCCATGGTGATGTGCTCGGACGAATGAAGCCATTTTCAAGAAAATCTTGTAACTAATTTTTCAACTCAAGAAGTTCTATTTGACCCATTCTATATGGTTATTTTGAAATTCATATAGAATCAAGAAATAAGTCTATTGGGAATTTGATTTACCTCTAGGTAGGAAACATATTAACTCAAAAAAACACCATGGTATTAATTTAACTCTCACACATCATTAATTTGAATTGTTCCCCTATTTTCATTAATATGAGAAAAATAACATTCATTTTCACCATTCAATGGTCTCTCAGCTTCTGGATATGTTATCAATTATATGGATTTATTCTTGTATATAAACTGATAATATTTATAAAAAACAATTTCTTTAGCTCTATAGTTAATATTAGTATGATAAAAATAACTCCAATCCATTCCTATAATGGCATAAAACACTACTTATGAAAAAACAACGAGGGTTGGAGGTAATGTCAATCTACATACCATAGTTTAATGATTAATATAATTCCTTTTCGCTATAATATTTCCAGTAGTGTTTTAACAATATGTTCTAGTGTCATTTTTTGAGGTTATATTTCCAATTTACCATAAAGTTACATTGAAATAAAAGAATTTTTAGACATTTTATTTAAAAAAACATTAGAAAAATATCAGTAAACAAACAAGGTAGATAATAGAAATTCATTAGATGGCCCGACATCTGCTGATATATTCACAAAGGCTCTCACTACAATAGTTTGTGTATAGTATGTCTTCTTTATGTCATTCAGATCTCTCTCTGGCTAGACATTTTCATAATGACCCTTATACTCAAATTTATATTAAATAATAGTTTTCTTTTCAGTATTATTCATAGTATAATTTTTATTATAATATCATGCTATATTTCCAATCTTACCACATTGAAAAAACTTCCCTATTTTGGTAAGGCATTCCCCAAGGTGATTTTTCCACACTTTTCACAAACTATAAACTGGAATTTCTTTCCATTAGATTTAGTAGGTTGATTATTTCCTATCGTTTTACATATTTAACTCTTATTATAATTTTTTTTCAAAGTGAATGTGATCATCATCAAACTCCATATCTACACTCCCAAAACATCGGACATGTTTCTCATCAATTTTGAATTCATGGGAGGCCAATATCCTTCGATACCTTGTCTTTTATCTTGAGTAAATGTGGTAGATTTTGGTATCATGATCTAGAATAAGATTTGAAGCATAGCTCGCCAGTCGGGTGGAGTTTTCTACATAAACCACCACTAAATCATCCTCCATTTCCATCAATTTAAATAATTTTCTCTCTATTCTATGTCTTTCCAAATTACGAATATATTTTTCAATGAAAAGACTTTTAAATTCATCCCAATCTAAGGCATAAATATACTCTCTATCCCTGATATTATTGAACATTGACCACCATAGATCAGATTTACCCTCTAATTGATAAATAGAAAGACTTAAATTTTTATTATCTAAACATTCCATAACATCAAATATATTTTCAAATTCATTAATGAATCCTTCAACCGCTACTGGGTTGGACAATCCACAAAAATCATGATGGTGTTGTCACATGAAATTTTCCACTGTTATCATGTTTTGTTGTCGTAACTCTACTTGTTCATTGGTATGGATACCACCGTAATATATTTCCTATGTTAACTGATCAGTTACTATCACAAATTGCTCGATTCTAATCCCGACCATTCCGAGATTCATATTCAGAAGGATATCATTCTGTCAGTGCCATTCCTCTTCACCTTCATTATTTCATCTGTATAAAACAGTTCAAAAAAACATATTTTATTTTAAGAAAAATGGTAATATTTATGTGATATATAAATTAAAATTAACCATATAGTAAAAAATAATTTAGTTTATTCTATTAACATCATCATAACCCATAACATTATCTAAACCATCCTCTGATACCAACTATAAGGACCCAACCTTATTACATTACATAATCCAGAATTTTAGTCAAGAAATCATTTACTTTCAAATTTAGGGTCATTTCAGGTATAAGGTTTTATAGAACTAGGATATAATACATAAATAAATTCCCACATCCATGTCGAGTTTATTCCTCAATAATAGTATCTATTTATTCAAAAATGTAAAAAAATTAAGTAAAACGTTTTTTATTTGGAATATATTCATATCATTTAACAAGACTTCCTTATTAGTCTTACACATCCGTATATCCTATGAAAATAATTTAATAACTATGGATAATATAAATTTTCTTTTCTAAGGGATATAAATATATGTAATGAAAACATTATTCCATGAACTCATGTATTATACTAAATCATATAAAAAATACATAATTGTTACCCATATAAACATTCTTTGTAAAAAATGTTATTTCAAAGACATTTCTACTAAAAAATATAGAACATAAATTTAACCATAAAGGTATTTGGGGGGATTACATATATAATCGTGTTACCCTCTCGTCTTCCTATCAATTTTTTACCCTCATGTCTACCATACAATTTATGTAACCATCACAGTTACACATGGAGTAACCATATTGCTGACCTTCAACATACACATTCCCAATGAATTGGAGATAGATATAGGCCCCAACCTTCTTCATAAACAATTCCCAAGAACCATAAAATAATCATACTACATTAAGAATTTCATAAAAACATTGCTTTTAAATTTTGTATACCTTATTTTTTAAAAACGATTTTAAAAGAAAACCCTTTACAAATATCATATAATGGAAGTGAGACATAGTAGTGTTGATGGAATAAGTATATAAACTATAAATACACATAATTAATAATAATATAATCATAATTTATCATATAGACATGTTTATTACCACATAAATAAGGAAATATAAGGTTTACCCTATGAATGGAAATCGGGTTCTGAATTCCCTTACCTCGGGTTTGTCTTACAAAAAACACATTTAAAACTCTTCTATAATCGTTAAAAGAGTATTATTACTATCTTACCGAAACATAGTCATGTTTATAATATATTATATGATCATTTTATTACATGATTTCTCCTATTAATTGTTATTATTTTGTTTCTTCCATTGTTTCCGGTGTTTTCTTTACATGATTTCCATCATCAGATCGTTATTGATATTCTTGTTGATTGGAAGTGAAAATATAGAACTTGAATGTAATGGTATTTAAATAGTTCCATAATAATAAATTATACACTATATCATTTTGAATTTTGACATGTTTATTATTCATAAGTTAGAATATTGTTGATATTTGTTTAGGTAATTTTGGTGATTCTTCGCTCGAAAGGAACTCATTTTATATTATAAATTAATAACATGTGTACAAAAAGATTCCATAACCTCATATACGATATTATAATTAATTATATTCTAGTTAAAACATAAAAATGGTTTTAATACCATTATTGAAGGAATTAAGTGAAATTAAAATCACATCATCCATGGTGTGGTAAATCAGCACATCGTGGACGGTGATTTAATTTCATTAATAAGTGGAAGAGGAGATAGAATATAATTGAAAGTCTTCCATGATCAAGATAAAATCCATAATATATAATAAATAGGATCATTCATGCCTCCTGAATAATATAAGTTTAGGAATGAAGAATAATAAAAAATAAAATAAAATTAAATGAAAAAAAACAAAAGAGGATGTTTACCTCATGATCTATTCTACTTGAGATCCTTCTTATGGCACTTGTTTTTGTACTTTTGGTGATTCTAAAAAGGTCTTGGACATGAGAAAGAGTCTTGGGAGGACTATTGGGCATAACATAGGCAGGGTTAAAGGCTTTATATGTGTGAGAGGAAGAGGGGAATGAGGGTTGTATTTATAGTTGATGAGAGGAGGGGTTTAACATTATTTTAATCATTTTTATAATATTTTTGTTCAATACTATGAATAGTCTTGATTCTGGTGACACAAATAATAATAATGGAATATCAGTTCAATGTATGTTTTCTAACATATCTTACGATGTCATAAAATGTGTATTAAATTAATAATTTGAATATATAGTATTTTATTGTATTTAACTATTCATAAAAAAATCAAGAATTTTAAAAATTAAAAAAATCATGATAACAATTTTTCATCATTTAGAATTAAAAATTGAACTCCATTTTTAGAAAATTATTTTTTAAATATGATTAATTTAATTTTTTAATTAAATCATATTTTATTAAAAAATTAGCACTTTTTAAATTGTAACACATATTATATCACCTTGAAAAATTCATCATGATTGAATTATCATAAATACATATGAAAATAAAATAATAATACAAATTACTATTCATTAGGGTCATATTACTAGACTAATTACTATTTATAATGGTATGAAACTATTCACTAAAAAACTACTTGGTTCTATCAGACAGAAAATAACATCATGTTTACAACTATAGATAAACATTTTGTAAATTAAAACACTATAAGTGGAAAAATTATGTTTAAAGGATATTTATAAATATATACTTAAAAAAAGTTTCATTCATTTCAATTTGTTTTAAAAAAAATTAGTGTTACAGTATTTATTTAAAAATTATTTGAATCCATGAAATTTCATGTTGTTCCTTACCAAGATGATGATGGATTTTGTTTGTAGGTTTGGTTGAATGAAGGATTATATGGCCTTGAGTTCATGTATTCTACAGATTCATTGAAATGTATTTTTCACATTATTGTATTTAAGAATTTATTGTTTAATTTGTTTATGTAATGAATGTAAAAGTGATACAGATGCCTCTTCACTACATTTCTGGGTTCCAATGGAAATTTATGCGTGATGTTGTCGATGGCATGTCATGACAAATTGACCACAAACAGATGATTCTTATTTAATATGATGAGAGACATATTAATGTGTTGATTGAATCTAAGTTAAAAATGATAAATTTGATAACATGTTTTTTTATGATGATTAATATATTTCATATGGTCCAACAGGTTTCAAATATTAAGGAATATGTTTGGGAGATGAATCAATTCTCCCAATAATATTGAAAAATTATCATTGTGAAACTGGTAGTATGTTCTGATTAAAAATCCAATCCATGGAAGTTAGTTATTCTATGTGCACCTAAATTTAGTTGAATATTAGAAATAAATATTCTTTATTTATATTAACATAGTCGTAGTATGATATTGGGTTGATCATGTCTCAATGTACCATCACTAACCCCTATTAAAATTATCTTGAAACTAGATAATTGAGTTCTAAGACCATTATTTTAAATACAAAATCTATTTGAAGTTATTACTGATCGAACCATGATAATGAATGTATAAATTATGTCCAAAATAAGATAAATTTTATATTTCACTAAATAACAATAAATTTTTTCCCCAGTGACATGTTGATTTTTAAAACATTGTAATTGGATTCTTAAAAATTAAATAGTTAATGATATTTAAAAGAAATTATAACATCATAGAGCCACATTAAAAAATTTAAAAAAAATTGGGGAATTAGAACATTTAGAAAAATTCTTTAAAGAATTAAATTATTTTTCAAGATCATGTGTGTCCATAAACATTTATGAAGTGTATTTTCTCTAGTAACCTATGGGGGAAGTTGAAAGGTGATTGGAAACATGTAGAGATCCATGAAACAGTGCTTTTCAAATATTAATTGAGTTGTGATGTAGATTAATCTACCATTTGTGAAGAAATAAACTTTTAAAATGTGAATTCATGGGATTTCTATTTAGACACACACATTTGAGAAGGATGTGGATAAGGGAGGGAATGAGAGGTATTGGGTAGACTAGAAGTAGTAGGATTTAGAGGATGCAACATTAGTGGAATGGATTGATCCTAATAGAGGAGATCCCAGATTCCCTTAATTATTTTCTCTTTTCTTAATTTCTATGATATATTTCTTGTTTATTATGTTAAAAACATTTCAACTATATATTTATTTGGAAATAAGCTGTAAATGAATTGAATTATTTTTCAATTCAATATGAAACATCCTATGTTGTTTGTCATTATTCTTATGAATTACTCACTATATTATATTAATTTATACATAGATGAGGAATAATAATATGAAATTTCATTTAATAATATTCTTATTAAGAAAAATAGGTTCATTTTTATAAGAATAATTTGAATTATGTTACAAGTATCAATTCTTTATGATTAGTGTAATTTTTTTCTTTTAAATAAAAAAAGATGTACATTTGATTTCCATAATCTAAATTTCCCTTTGATATGAAAGAACATTCAATTTCCAATTTTTTTTATTAAAAAAACTTTTCTTAGGATGAGATAATAGTACATTTTTTATTATCCAAAATAATATGATACAATACTAAATCTATTCCTTCATATTTCTCCACTCAAATAAGATTTCTTTTTCTTAAGAAAAAACCTTTTTATTTAGTTTAGATAAGTTCGGTCTCTAATTCGTAAAAATATCTCCCTCGACAACCATCAATCTCAGATGTTTAATCATTTTCACTATATTATTCCATTAATTAGTATCTATTTACATTACAACATTATTTTTGTGGTCGGGTTCATTGTTTGGTATTCATTAATTTCATTTTTCAATTTTATTGGATAAAAAAATTATTTTATATTTTTAATTCCTACATTCTGTAGTTTGATTCTATGTAGGTTTTATAAATTTTATTTTCTAAAGACCCAGTAATTCATTGTTATGTAACATAATATAAAAAACACATATATACAAAATTTACCGAATATCCACTTTATTAATAAACTAATATCTTTCAACCAAATGTATTACTACAGTGTGATCTTATTCCCACTATAACTCATCCTTCCAATCCAGGAAACCATATTATAGTGACATCATCATAACATCAAACACCCCTGAAGATTATTTCTACAATAACCAAATATTGTGAAATAAGTACATCACATTATTTTTAATCATACACTATAACAAAATACCTCAAAAACCATGAACAATTAAACCTATTATAAATGTAGTCATTTTAACTGAGATACATATATATGTTATAAAATTAATCCACTACCGCTCACATGTACAAGTATAAGAAAATTGTGAGCCATCATATCCTATATGAGAAGATACCTAATACATTTAGACATCAATGAAATTATTTTCCTACATAAAAACAATTTATAGAAGATATAGTTGTGTGAGAGAGTATTCATCATTGATATCATCATCATCCTTTATGTTTTGAAAACACCCGAAACCCATTAACATTTCTGGAAATAACATCCGACCAACTTGAGTGGTGGAGAATTGAATATAATAAAACTAAATGATCGTATAGAATAGGTCAAGTTAATTATAATGTATCCTACACTATGAATAAAATATTGAAACGATACAACAATTTAATCAAGACTGCAAAAAATTGGAAGTGTAATTTATTCTCATTCATGGAACATAAGCACTGGATTTCATCATTATTTAATATTTTTTAATTTAGCAGTTGTGATTAATTTTTTTGAATGTCATCATAAATTTTAGTTTAAACTATTATATTTTCATATCAAAAACAATGATATTTTTTAATCATTATTTCATTAATAAGTTTAATTGCATCCCATTAGAGTACATTTCCCATCTAATTCATGGTTCCAATTTAATTTATCATTCCCATCATCATCGATGATCCCCTGAAACTTATTTTAATTCAATACCGTTCAAAAAAATTGAGTATTCTATGACTTCTGATACTTTGAAATTAATGATTATATATACATGAAGGTAACAAAAATTTCAGAAAAATGAAAAAAAAAATCAATGACAACCAATAAAAACAAGGAATCCCAACTCTCTTCCCATGATAACCAACATAGAATCACATCAAAAACATTAAAATAAAAATCAACTCTCAACATGTTCCAATTGTTACATCACCAACTAGTTCAAATCAGTTCCAAAATAATGGTTAAATGGTCAAACCCACACTAAAAGATCCATAATGACTACAAACCACATCAATTCATTATGAGGGATCTATCATCCTAAAAAATACACATACCACAAAAAACTGATTTCAAAAAAACAAAATGAAGGGTAAAATATTGATATAACTTTATAAAATACAAAATATTAAAATGATGTTTAATATTTAAATTTAACCCAAATTTTTATATCAGAAAATAAAATTTTCATTATTATTATCTTCAATTATCTACTTCAATATGAATGATATTCAACATCCTAGAATCTAATAATTTATAGTTAACAATATCTATAATCAACTAATGATCACACATGAAGAAACAAATTTCATAAAAAAAATTCAATTAAATTGTGATAACTCAAATTATGTACCGCATAACATATTATGCTTTTATTTACATATTTATTTTGTTAATTATTTTTTAATAATTTCATGTATTCCATGTATAAATTATTACAATATACAAAATTAAACTATCTATCAAATTACCCCATGATAAAAAGGTATATCAAATTTTCATACAATCAAAAAACACATCCAAAACCTTTACATGTTCTAATATTGGATTACTCTATTCATTATAGTCAATTCCATCCATCTACATAATAATGATGAAATAATATAATTCCACAGAAAGTAAAAAACAATGAGTAGTTTTAAAAATATTGACATGATATGATGATCAGATCATTCCATTGATTAAAATGGAACAATAAACATAGATATATAAATCACCTCTTCTACAAGGAACCCATGATTCTTTGAAATATAACTTCTCCGAAAATCTTATTTCAATAATTGATAAGATACATATAAACAAAATAAATACAAATAACATATCATGGAAAATGATAATATTTGCCACTAAGATGCACTGATGAAGGAATGAAACTCACCTCGCATCACCCATATATCAATCTATATAAGTGTTTGGTAAATGATATGGAAAGGGTCCCATGATTATTTAATGGGGGTTATCGGGTTCATATGAATTGAATGAAATGTGGAAAATAATGGGAATTTTAAAATACTTCCATTTATATAAATGGTGTATGATTTTCCAGACCGTAATGCCATTAGGGTAGCCATGTTGAATGGGTCTAAATCAAGATTAGGTTGAGAGACACTACAAAAATCTGGGAGTGAATCAACCCTTATATTATAAAATAGATTCACTTACAATCAATTATTTTATAATACTAATTATTTGTAGTAGTGCAGTTGAGGCCCATACCTTCTCAACATCAGAACATAGAAAATATTATGTACATAAGATAAACACAGAGGAAAATCTACTCTAAATTATATTGGTCCAACTTTTTCTAGAATATAACAAGTTAAAAAGAACTGTGGATGTATCTTTCCATTAGTACCAAAACACATAACACTTTTCCATGGTGATATTCTATGAAAAACATCGTCATCCATCTCAAAAGAAAAGTCTTCCCTCCTATTGTCTTCATAACTTTTTTGCCTACTATGAGATGTCCTCATGTGTTGCTAGATTATCATCACTTCCACAGCCACTTACTCTACTAATTATGGCCCCATCAACTTCTATTCCTTGAATTCATCTCAAAAATTTGGAGTTCTACAATGTTTTCCATAAATTTCCCCAAAATATGAAATCTATATACTGGAATAAAAACAGTTATTATAAAAAATAACCTAATGAAAGATGTTGATCCCAAATTCTTTGATAGTCCATTGACCAAGCTCAAAGAATATCCTCCAAATTCTGAATCGTTGGTTATAACTTCCCCTCTTATTGAAGATGAATATATGTTCTAGAATTTAATTCAGTGGCCAATAAATTCTAAATGCCCTTCCAAAAGATATAAGTGAACCTGGGATCCCGGTCAGATACAATGGAAAGAGGAACTCCATGTCACCATACAATTTCTTTGAGGTACCATCAAGAAATCTAATACAAAGACAATGTATCTCAAATATAACGAAAATATAAATATTTAATCAGCGAATCAACAACAACACATATTACATTGATACCTCGAGAAGTATTTGGTAGTCCTTCAACAAATTCCTTGGATATATTCTCCCATTTCCATTGTTTCACTAGAAAAGGCTGAAGTATCCCCTTAGATAACGGCCACTCTACCTTAACATGTTGAACTATCAAACATATCATGGTAAAATATGCAATATCATTTTTTAGTCCATCCCACCAATAATACCATTGAAGGACTCTATACATCTTAGTACTGCTATGATGATATGAAAATAGTGAACTATGTGCTTCACAAAACAATTCCTTTTTCAACTAGGAATCACAATGAATACAAAAATATTTAATATATCATAAAACACAATCTTTACTAAGGTAAAATTATTACATCATACCCATTTTGATGAATTCTATATTTTTCAATAACTCACTGTCTTCCTTCACGGCTTGATTAATTCTATCAAGCAATGACGACTATAGTAAACCCTAAAACAAAACAGCGGTATTTCATTCGCCAAAAAAATATAATCCAAAATTCTTCAAATCATTAATCATAGGATCATGGTAAAAAAGTTACATGGTTAATGATTCATTTTGTTTTCAACTAAAGGTATCCACTATTTTGTATGATTTTCCTATATGGTAATTCGTCATGTAATAATAATCATTTTTCAGATCAAGATATATTTTCTACATCATGTTGATTTCGTTCTGAGTGAATATGTACTTCATAATTTTATGGTTAGAATATATTTTACATTTTTCTCAATATAAATGATGCCTCTAAATTTTCAAATAAAAAAACATTGGTGCCAATTACAAATCATGTGTGGGATAATTTAAGCCAATATGTTTTAGTTTTGTTGAAACATAAGTAATTACCTGATCATTCAGCATGAGAACAAAACAATTTCCACTCAATGAAGCATAATTGTAGATAAAAAACTCACCAGTTCTAGAAGAGAAGGCCAAAACAGGATAATTCTCCAATTTATTCTTTAGTTATTGAAAACAAACATCACATTCTTCTATCAAAATAAATTTAACCACTTTTTGTTAACACTAATAGTAGGGTATATGACCATGAATTTTTTAACAAACCATCAATTAACCTCTTAATCAATTAAAATTTTGAAAATATTCTACATTTACAGTATTTTCCATACATCAACCACTTTTGTTTTTGAAGGATCAACAATTATTCTATCCTTATTTAAAATGTTCCAATGAAAATAAATCCATTGCAACAAAAAATCACACAAGTTTATTTTTCCATTTATTTATTCCCTTTAATGTTTTCAAAAAAACCATTAAATATTTTTCATACTTATCTCTAATCCTACAAAATACAATAATATCATCAATAAACACACAAAAAATTATCCAAGAACTCATAAATTTTTTATTGATAAGATCCATGAATACAGAATTTTCACTTGTTAACCCAAATGGCCTATAAATTTGATAATGCCCATATCTAGTATGAAAATCTATTTTTGTGATGCCATCCTCCTTAACCATCGCATGATGGTATCCGGATCTCAATTAAATTGTGGAGAAGTGCTAAGCTCTAAGGATCTAATCAAAAAATTAATCAATATGAGGAATATGATAATTGTTTTTCATAGTGATTTTATTCATGGATATATAATCATTTCAATTTCCCATGGAACCAACATTTGTTTAAAGAAAAAATAGAAGCACCTGATGGTGATGTTCTCGGATGAATGATGGCGTTATGAAAAAAAATCATGTAACTAATTTTTGAATTCAGGATGTTCCATTTGACCCATTTGATATTGGGGTATTGAAATTGCATTAGCATCGGAAAATAAGTCAATTTGGAATTTGATGTCTCATTCAGGTATAACACAAAGTAACACAAACGAAAAAACATGAACGTATTCATTTACCACTGTCACATCATTAATCTGAACAGTTCCTCTATTTTCAACAATATGAGCAGGATGACATTGATTTCCATCATTCAACAATTTTTCATCATCCTGATATGTTGTCTATTTTATGCATTAATTGTTGTATATAACTATATAATCTTTAGAAAAAATTACTTCTTTAGCTCAAAAATTAATCATAGCATGATAAACAAAAATCCAATCTATTCCCAAAATGACATCAAACAATACTAATGAAAAAAAACTAGGTTTGCTGGAAATGGATTTCCTCATACCACAATTGAATTATTCTTATAATTCATCTTTGCTATAATATTTCCCAGTAGTGTATTAACATTGTCTTTTGGTATCCTTTGTTGAGGTTTCATTTCCAATTTACCTGAATGTTTAACTGAAATATAGGAATGTTTAGACACAATATTGAGAAAAACAATATAAAAATATGTGTAATCAAATAGGGTACCTGATACAAATTCGTTATATGGATCGACATCTAATAACATATTCTCAAAGGATCTCACTATACTTTTTGTGTATAGTCTGGCTTCTTTGCATCATTCAGATCTCTCTTTGGCCAGACATTTTTGTAATGACCATTCACCCAAAATTTAAAAAAATTAATATTTTCTCTTCAAGATTAATGTTAAGATCATTTTAATTACAATATCATTCCATAATTCCAATCTTACAACATAAAAACATTCATTATTTTGGTAAGGAATTCCCCAGGGTTCTTTTTTCCACACTTTTCATGAACGGGAAATGAGAATTTCTTACCATCAAATTTCTTATAATGATTCTTACACATCACTTTACATTTTGAACACTCAGTATGAACTTTTTGAAGAGTACGAGATCATCATAAAACTCTATCTCTTCCCTCTCAACAAATCATTGATGTTAAGATCACTTTTGAATTCATGGGAGGCCAATAACCTTTGATAAATTGTCGTTAATCGTGAGTAATAGCGGTTGATTTTAGTACGTGATCCAGAATAAGATTTGTAGAATACCTCACCAATCAGGTGATGTTTTCTTCATAGACGACCACTAAATCTTTATCCTATTTCTTCAATTCAAGGAATTTATTCTCTATTCTATGTCACACCAAATTAGAAATATATTTTCCAAGGACATGAATTTTGAATCCTTCCTACTCTAAGGCATAAATATACTATCTATCCATTATATTCCTGAACATTAACCACCACTGATCAGCTTGACCTTCAAACTGATAAACTGAAAGGAATACCTTTTTATTATTTGAAGATTATATAACATCAAATATATTTTAAATTTCTTTAGTCAATACTTCCACCACTATTGGTTCAGACAATCCATAGAAATGTGGATGGTGTTGTCTCATAAAATTTTACACTATTATCATGTTACGTTAAGGTAACACCAGTTGTTCTCTGGTATGGATACCGCCTCTATTTATCTCCAATGTTTGATGAGTCATTACTATACCAAAATTTGTCAGTTCCAATCCCTGCCACTCTGGTATGCATATTCATAAGGATATCGTAATGTCGGTTCCCTTCCTCTTCATCTTATCTATTTCTTCTGCATAAAATTATTCTAAAAAAATTGTAGGAGAATAATCATGGTAATATTTATATAATATATCATATATAATTAACCATATAGTGAAAAATAATTTATTGTTTTCTATAAACATCATCTGAACCCCTAATGTTCTCTAAACCATCATCTGATACCAACTATATGGAGATGTCCTTATTACATTACATAATCATGAATTGTAGTCAAGAAATCAATTACATTCAAATTGGGGATCATTTCATGTTTAGACTTTTATATAACATTGATATAATACATAACTAAATTTCCATATTCATGTCGAGTAGATTCCACAAAAATAGTTCCATTTCTTCAAAAATATAAAACCTTTTATGTAAAACGGGTTTTCTTTGGAAAATATTCATAACATTTAACATGAATTCCTTATCGGTCTTACACATACATGTAGCCTATTAAACTAAATTAAAAACTAGGGATATGGAAAAAAATAACATTAAAAGTTATAAATAGATGGAAGGAAAATATTGGTCCATGAAATCATGTAATGTATGAAATTATTTTAAAAAAGTCAAAATTGTTACCCATATAAACTTTCATTGTGAAAATTGATATTTCCATGATATTTCTACAAAAAAATATAGAACATGAATAGATTCATCAAGGTATCTTTGAGAATTACATATATTATATTTGTATCCATATTTTCATACCAAACAATTTATAACCCTCGCAACTACCTTACAACTTGTCTAACCATCACAGTTACACATGGAGTAACCATATGGCCGACCTCTGACATACACATACCCAATGCATTGGAGATAGATATAGGTCCATCCCATAATCATAAATAATTCCCAATAACTAAAATATAATCATACGCCATTAATTATTTAATAAAAACATTACTTTTGAATTTTGTAAACAAGAATTTTAAAAGAGGATTTTACACGAAAAACACTTTACAAATATCATATAATTGATGTGATACTTGATAGAGTGGATAGAATATGTATATAAACTATAAATAAACTTATTTAATAATAATATAAATAGAATTTATCACACAAATATGTTTATTACCAGATAAATAATGAAGTATAAGGTTTACACAAAGAATGGAAATCATGTAATGAATTCCATGACATCAGGTTTGTATTACATAAAACATTTTTAAAACTCCTATGTAACGGTTAAATGTGTATTACTACTATCTTAAAAGAAAAATATTAATGTTTATAATACATTATATGATCAAATTATTAAATTAGTTCTCCTATTAATTTTTATTATTTTTTCCGTCTGTTGTTTTGGGTGTGTTCTTTACATGATTTCCATGATGGGTTCATTATTGATATTCTTTTTGATTAGAAGTGAAACTCCAGAATTGGAATGGAATTGTATTTAAATAGTTCAATAACCATAAATTATACAATTTTTCATTTTAAATTATTACATAAGTATGATTCATAAGTTAAAATATTATTGATATTAGTTTTGGTCATTTTGGCGATTCTTCGATAGTATAGTAGTCATTTTATTTTATAAATTAGTGGAATGTGTACAAAAAGATTCTAGAACCATATATAAGATATAATACATAAATTATAATCTGGTTCAAAACATAAAAATGGTTTCATGAAAAGTATTGAAGGACATAAAAGAAATTGAAATCACAACATCCATGATATTTTTAAATCGACACATCACATATGGTGATTTAATTTCTTGAATAAGTGGGAAAAAAGATGAAGTATAATGGTGATTCATACATAAACATTCTGAGATCAATAATATATAATATATTGGATCATTCATTCCACTTATATAATAGGAGGTTAGAAATAAAGAATAATACCAAAGAAAATTAAATGGAAATAAAAAAACAAAAGAGGATATTTACCTCTTGATCTATTCTCCTTAAGATCCTCATTATGGACCTTGGTTTTGGCCTTTTGGTGAAATTATAAGGTCTTTTACATGTGTAAGAGTCTTTTTAGGATTATTAATCATAACATTGGCATGATAAAATGCTTGAGAGGTGTGAGAGGATGAGGGGAATGAGGGTGGTATTTATAGTGGAGGAGAGGAGAGATTTAACATTATTTTAATCATTATTTTAATATTTTTGTCCATGTCTATGAATAGTATTAATTCATGTGACCCCAATAATAATAATTTCATGTTAGTTTGATATATTTTTTCTTAAATTTGTTAGGATTTCATAAATTATTAATTAAAATAATAAATTGAATAGACAATATTTTACTGTATTTCAATATTCATCACAAATTCATGAATTACAGAAAAATCCAAAAAATTCAAGATAACAATTTTCATCATGTAGAATTAACAAGTGAACTCCATTTTTAGAAAATAATTGTTTATATTTGATTAATTTAATTTTTTTTAAAAATAATACTTTATTAAATAATTCATACTTTTAAAAAAATTACTAATTTTATATCACATTGGAAAATTAATCAAGATGTCATTATAATAAATAATTAATAAAATTAAAAAATAATAAAATTTACTATTCAATAGGGTCATATTACTACTAATATTACTATTCATAAGGTTATGTTTATATTCACCAAAAAACTAGTTGGTTCTATCAGACTCAAAATAACTTATTTATTACAACCGTAGATAACCATTTTTTAAAATTCAAATCATAAGTGTAAAAATTATATTTAAAGTATAGTTATATATATATACATAAAACAAAGTTTCATGCATTTAAATTTATTTTAATAACATGGGGTGTTACAGTATTTATTTAAAAAGTGTTTGAATCCATGATGTTTCAAGTTCTTGCTTACCATGATGATGATGTGTTATGTTTGTTGGTTTCATCAATTGAAGTATTATAGGGGCTTCAGTTCTTGTATTCTACGAATTCATTGAAAAATATTATTTACATTATTATCTAGAAAAATTTAATGTTTATATTGTTTATGTAAGGACGGGAGAGTGATTGATATGCCTCATCAGTAAATTTATGGGTTGCAATAACAACTTATGGGTGATTTTTCTGATGGCAGGCCATGAAAAATTGACCATGAACTAATGATTCATATTTAAGATAATGAGACACATATTGATGAGTTGATTTAATATATGTAAAAAATAAGGAAATTTTATAAAATTATTTTTTAATGAATATTTTTAGATGACATATGGTCCACCAATTTCATAATATTATGGAAATGTTTGGGAGATGAATTAATTATACCAATAAGATTGAAAACCTTTCATTATAAGTCTTCTGGTATGTTCTGATTATGAATCCAATTCATGGAAGATAATTATTCTATGTGGACCTAAATATAAATTAATATAAAAAATATATCATTCTTAATGAAATTGACTGAGCCATTGTATAAAGTGGGTTGATCATGTATCAAAGTACCATCACCAACCCCTATTTAAATTTTTTTATTCTTGATAATTGAGATCTAAAAATAGTCTTTCTAAGACTAAATCCATTTCAAGGTATTACTGATCAACCCATGTTAATGAATGTATAGATTGACTTAAAAAGATAAATATTATATTTCTCTTAAGAAGACTAATTGTTTTCACTAATGACATGTGGATTTTTAGAACATGGGAATTAGATTCTTAAAAATTCAATAGTGGATGATATTTAAAAGCAATTAGAAAATTAGTGAGTCACATGGAAATATAAAAAAATGGGGGAAAATGGAACATGTATAAGAACTATTTAGAAGATTAAATGATGTTCCAAATCATGTGCGGCTGTAAACATTTATAATGTGTATTTTCTCAAGTTACCTATTGGGGAAGATGAATAGTGATTGGTACCATGTGGTGATCCATGGAACAATACTTTCCAAACATATATTAAGTTGTGAAGTGGGTGATACCATCATTTTGGGATGAAATCCATTTTTAAAATGTGAATTCATCAGATTTCAATTTATACACACATTTGAGATGGATGTGGATGGGGAGAGAATGAGAGGAATGGGGGGGATTGGAAGTAGTATGCTTTAGTTGATGCTACATCGGAGGAATGGATTAATCTTTATAGAGATTTTTACACCTTCCTTTAATTATTTTCTTTTTTCTTAATTTATATGATTTATTTATTATTATTTACATTGAACCATTTCAGCAATATATTTTTAGGGAAATTAGATGTAAATGAATTGAATGATTTATCGATCCAGTATGAAGAATCATATGTTTTTTGTTTTTATTATTATGAACTACTCACTAGATTATAATATTTTATACATAGATGATGAATAAAAATATGAAATTTCATATAATAATATTCTTATTAAGGGAAATTGGATCATTTTTTCACCATATGAATAAATAATTGTTGAAAAAACTAAATGAAGTACAATAGTGTGAGATTTTATCAATTTACTCATTTTAATTATTATAAAAATAATTTAAATTATATTACATTTTCCAATTTATGGTGAATAGTTAAATGTTTTCCTTTGAATAAAAAAATTTGTATATAAGATTACCATATTTAAAATTTCCCATCGATAGGAAAGAATTGGCCATTTACTATGTTTTTAATTGAATTTTTTTTCATAGGATGAGATAATAGAACATTGTTTATTTCCAAAGTAATGTGATACAATACTAACTCTATTCCATCATATTTCTCAACTCAAATGAGATATCATTTTCTTAAGAAAAGAACTTTTATTCCATTTAAATATGACTGGTCTCTAATTCATAAGCTGCTCTCCCTGGACAACCCTCATTATAAGAGGATTTACCATTTTCACTATATTATTTCATTCATTTTTATCTATTTCCATTAAAATGTTATTGTTGTGGTTGGGATAATTATTTGGTTTTCATTTATTTCATTTGTTCATTTTTTTGATAAAAACAATTTATTTTATATTTTTAATTCCTACATTCCGTAGTTCAATTCTATGTATGTTTTATGAATATTATTTTTTAAGGCCTTAATACTGCCTTATTATGTAAAATAATCTGAAATATATATATATAGAAAATATACCTAATATCCATTTTCCTAATTAACTAATATCTTTAACCCTAATGTATTACTTCAGTGTGATCATATCCCCACTATAACTCATCCTTCCCATCCAAGAAACCATTTTATAGATACATCATCATAACATCAAAAACCCCATGAAGATTATCGCAATCATAACCAAATAGTGTGAAATAAGCACTTCATTGTATTTCAAGTCATACACTATAACAAAACACATGAACAATTAAACTGATTGTAAATGTAGTCATTTTAAATAAGATACATGTATATGTTATAAACATAATCCACTTCATCTCACTTGAACATTTATAATAAAATTGAGATCCATGATATCCTATATCAAAATATACCTAATACTTTATGACATCATATAAATTATATTCCTACATCAGATAAAATTTATAGAAGAGGTAGTTTTGTGTGAGAGTATTCATAATCGATATTATCATCCTCTAATATGTTTTGAAAACACTGAATACCCATTTACATTGCAAGAATTAACTTCCCCACCAACTCCAGTGGTGGAGAATAATATATAAAAGAAATAATAATATAGAACTAGTCATATGTAAGGAAACTTATCTTAAACTATGCATAAAATATAGAAATCATACCACATTAAATAGAGACTGCAATAAATTGTATTTTTAATATATTCTCATTCATAGAACATAAGGCCTAAAATTCATCATTATTTATAATTTTGTAATTTATCAATTGTGATTATATTTTTTGAATGTCATCATAAATTTCAGTTTCAACTATTATATTTTTATATGAAAACCAAGGATATTTAATAATCACCATTTCATTTATAAGTTTAATTTAATCCCATTAGAGTACATTTCCAATCTGATTCATGTTCAAATTTAATTTATCATTCCCATCATCAACACTGATCCCATAAAATTTATTGTAATTAATTACCATTCAACATTTTTTAGGTATTCTATAAGTTGCGATAATTTGAAATCAATGTTGATATATACCTGAAGGTAACACACATTGCAAAAAATAAAAAAATAAAAAACCAATGACAACTAATAAGAATAAAAAATCCCAAATCTCTTCCCATACAATCCAACATAAAATCACATCAATCTCATAAACCTATAACTCGACTATCAAAATGTTCCTATTGTTTAAACACTAAATTATTCTAATTAGTTCCAAAATAAAGGTTAAATGGTACATCCCTCACTAAAATATCTAAAATTACTAGGATCAACATCAATAAATTGTGAGGGATCTATCATTCTAATGAATACACAAGCTGCAAAAACATGATTTCATAATAACCAACAGAAGGGTAAAATGAGGGCATAACTTCATTAAATACCAAATATGAAAATAATGTTTAGGATTTAAAATTACCCAAAATATTTAGATCATACAATCATATTTTATTTATTACCATCATTAATTAATAGTTTCATTATTAGATGTATTAAAAACCTATAATCTAATAATTTATAGATAACAATATTTATATTCGACTAATGAACACACTCGAAGAAACACATTTCATAATAATCATTTCAAGAAAATAGTGATAACTCAAATTATGTGCCTCATTAAATATTATGTTTTTATTTCAGTCATTATTTTGTTATTTATTTTTTATTTATTTCATGTATTCCATGGAAACATTATCACATTATTCAAAATAAAACTATCTATAAAATTACCCATGTAAAAAACAATAGTTAAATCATATTGTCATACAATCAACAAACACTTCAAAAACCAGCACTTGTTTTAATATTGGATTACTCAATTTATTATGGTCAACTCCATCCATATACATATTGAATATGAAAAAATATAATTACACATAGAGAAAAAATAAGGAGTAATTTTGAAACACTTGACTAGATATGATAATCATATCATTCCATTGATTAGAATAGAATAATAAACATAGATATATAAATAAAATCTCTTACAAGGAATCCACAAGTCATTTCAATATAATTACACCAAAAAATAATATGCCAATAATTGAAAAGAAACATAAAAACTAAACAAAATATTGACAAAAAATCATGCAAAAAAGATAATATTAGAATGTAAGATGAAATTCTGGAAAAATGAAACTCACCTCACATCAAAAACATTTCAATATATATACGTGTTCAGTAAAAGATAAGAAAACGGTCCCATGAATATTTAATGGGGTTAATCTTCTTCTTAATGATTTATTGAAATGTAGGGAATACGGGGGATTTTTATAGACATCTGTGTTTATAAAGGATGAATATTTTTTAGTCAATAATGCAATAGCGGTGGCCATGTTTAATGGGTACAAATCAGTATTAGGATGAGAGACACTACAAAAATCATATACTTAATCACCCCTTAAATTATAAAATATAATCAATTACCAAAATTTATTTGATAAACCCAAATTAACTGTTGTAGTGCAGCTAAGGGACTATTTTATAACAATCCAAAAATGATATATCTAAACACATCCATCACTGGGCCACCATGACTCTGAAAACCCAAAACATTTATTCACCTTATTTCATGATTTTTTTCTAATGAAAAAAATAATAAAATTCTACATAATAAATTGGTGTAGTTTCATACTGAAATTAGTAACATATCACAATAATATAAAATACGGATATATTGAAATTATTTTAAAACACTCTATTAAGCCTAAAAATTTCATTAATAAAATAATAAATCATTGGAAAATTTTGGGCTATACTTATGAATGTGTTGAGTAATAAAATCTAGAACAAGAATAATAAGAGATTAAAATTATGTAAAAAACTACATATGATAAAAGAGGAAAAATCTGGAGAAATAAAAAGGTGAGGATCATAATAAAAAAAAGAAAACCATGACTTATGATGGAAACATCAGGACATCATTGGAGTGTAGGAGCAAGATAAAACATGAAACAATAGCTTAATTTTAGAATAATAACAAAGAAATAAAATCATAGTGTTCAATGGAAAACCGCCCATGAACCACCCATGGAATCTATTGAGATAAAAAATTCCCCAAATCATTACATCAAGATATAATTATGTTCCCTCACATCATATTTATATCATGCACATGAACTAGTGTTCCTTATATGTAATACAGGAATGGAAAATATTTCATCTCATTTTATCCCATGATTAAAGAGTGTTTTTTGTATGCATGGAATTCCACATTGAATTACATATTGATACAACTTTGTTAATAGCCTTGATTGGCAAAGAGTATAGGCAATTATAAAACAAATAACTAACATTAAGAATCATACGAAAATTTTGGGAGCACAACGGGTGGAAATAATGGTTCATTAAAGGGATTAATGAGATTGAAAGATGGTATCCCATTAATATTACATTATAATGATACTAAAAATATTTTTCACACACATGATGACCTGAACAATTTGAAATAAAAAATCATAATTTAAAGAATGTCCTCAAATTAAAATCAATACATCGAGTGATCACTTACATCCCCATAGTTAAAAAATTATGTAATTTCTTTAAAAAGTGGTAATAAATTAATTATCATCATTCGAAAAACCATTGGATTGTAATGGGAAATATTGTAACACATGAAAATATATTCAATTGAGATTAATGATATTAAATAAACTATAAGTACATTAATTGAGAGGAAATGGAAGGGTTCCGTTACTCGATTGGTATATTATAAATTGTAGGTATAAGCTCCATTAGTGCATGAAAACACCTTGGGAGGGATATAACAAGGTATATAGAGAGTAAATTCATGATTTATTGTTTGATTATGAAGATGAAACAATGGTATGGTGGGTATTAATTTAAAAACATAAGGGAATTATTTATTTTTTTCTAATCATTTTGTATGGAATATACATAATAAAAACAAATAAAGGAAACATTTCCATGGTTTTTTCCAAGTTACATTGGTTTATAATATTTTATTAATTTATAAACTAAATGAATTATTACTATTAAATTCTTTAATTTTAAGTGTGTCATGATTATAAAGAGTTTCGGATAAATCATTAGCATATTATATAGGGTTTTGATGATTCATTATTTGTTTGTAGAATTAATCAAATAACATAAATACACTATATTTTAAAGGTAATCCCTCTATTTTATATTATTCCTTCAATAGTTTTTACTACATCACATTAATATTAGTACTATTCCATAACACATATCATATTTCTATATCATATTGAATTTTTAACAAGAAATATTTTTCAATCTTATTAAAATATAAGAAATTTATGCTTGTATAACATTTAATTCATAATTTCAATAATTATATTTATTTTTGAAATATAATTTTTTCAATATAGTAATTTTCCCTTTCAAATAAAAACACTTCTTTAGTGAAAAATGTGTTTCATTACGACACAAAAGAATTCTATTAATTAAAATTAACATGGGGCTTCATTTAATAATATTACCATTTATAAATAAATAATTCTTATTTATAATTTTATTTCATTAAATTAAATTATATAATAAATTATATTGTTTTAATGAAATATTATTTTATATAAAGTAACCTACTTTCTAAAAAATATTTGGTTGCTTCATATGAAAGTGAAATTTTTTCAGACCCCTTCTATAATAATTTTAATAAACATTTCATTTAAATAGAATTAAAATAAAAAATATTTTATTATTAACAAGAGATTACACAAATTCATAATATGAGTATTGTGATCCATAATTTAAATTAATATATTTTACATCTTTATATATGAATATTCATTATAAAACATTTCAATCCATTCCGTAATCATTTAGATCTAGTGTACATAGAATCCTAGAATCATAAAGAAAACTTTCATAAAATATATTCATCAGTACACACAAATTTTTTCATAAATATCATCATTCATCAACATTTAATACTTATTTTTATTGATTTTACAATGGGGAAGAGAATCATAATAAATGGTTGAATTTAGATACTGTGTGAGGGTAAACATGGGAGATATTAGTCTTCACAGAAGTATGACATGAGAATACAAGTATTTGAACCAAATATATTTATATCAAAAAACACAACTTTCATATCAATAGAGGATGATAATAAGTCGTGGAAAAAAAATCGATAGTTCTGAAGACATGAATCATAAACGATTCAAGGATCATGACCCATGAAATCATAAAATAGGTATAGGACATTTATTTTATGAATACACATAATCCAATAAAATCATTTTCCAAGTAAAAAAGGCTCATTTCAAAGGCTATCAAAGTTGAATGGGTTCACTCCCCAAACCATATTAGTTTCCATGGATAACTCCCAAGACCATCATAGTTAAGATAGTCCATTTATGAACCATGTTCACTCTTTATTTCATAACTATTTACCTCATGATATGTTAATCCATGCCTAATGAATTTCAGTAAGATATAGGTCATACCAATAATGAAATGAGAACCATACATATTTTTACAATAATATAATAAACTATTATCATATAATAACCCATGAAAACAAATTGGTTTCATAAATAGTTAATCATTGAATAACCCATAAAAAATAAATAGGTTAAATACATATAAGATCATAAAAAATAAAATTCCCATAGAAATTAAAATGTGTTTATCCTTGACAATATCCCCATTAATTCATAACATAAATGAAGGTATGTTTACTTTATGAATATAACTATCATTAAAATAAAATCTTAAATGTGCCTAAGGAAAATAACCATTTCATTTACAATTACTTTAAAATTTTGTAATTACAAAAGAATAAAATTTTATTTGAAAAGAACCATGATAATATTTTAATTAAATATTCGATTATAAAAATTATCTATGTTGGAGATAATATTTAACCTTGATTTATAATTAAAAAATAATTTCATCCATAATTTTTTTCGAAAAGTGATGAAGTACTTCATTTGGGAAATTAAATGAAGATTTATTTCCAATAAATTTTTGAAAAATAAATCATTGGTTAAAATGATTTTGAAAATTAAATTTATAATATTAAACAACATATATAAATAATTTTTATAAAACCAAGATATTGAATTGTTTTCAACAAAATAGATAAATAAAGTCGATATAACATAAAAATGCACTTTTGTTCTCTTGGGTACACAATATGATGAAAATGAATGTTAATCATGTATTTTAATGATATAAATATCATAGAATAAAAATAATGAGTATTTTAATAGGTTTATCATAAAATTTCATCATCATAAAATAATAATAATCAATCTCGGAAAAATAATGATAGTGTAAAAGAAAATATCCCTAACTCAAGATCACCTTGTTTCGAAATAACTTTAGCATCATATATAGTAAGTTTAAATTAACTATAATTCTATAATAGATTAGTATTTTTTATTTATAATATCATGTATTATTTATTTATAACATTTCAACACATAATTTTATAAATAATTTCTTATTAAAATTCTCATCTTCAGGTGTTAAATATTTCTTTTATAATGAATACTTTTGCTCAGTAGTTCTAGTACATTTAAATTTATCTAGGTTAAATCATCTAAAGAATATTTAACATGAAATATTTATATTATATATTATTATTATGCATACATTAAGTAATCTATAATTTTTATGTGTAGAAATAATGAATTAAACCATTTATAGAGACTGTAGGTTGAATGTACTCATGAAAGATGTTTTTGTTTTCTGAAGGATTGAAGAAAATAAATATGAATATAAATAAAAATTTCAAGGATATTAGTTTTGTCATTTTTGTTATATATATTCATAAACATTTTCCTCAATACCATGATAGTAGAATATAAATGTATAACAAATCACATCTCATTGTTCATGTGGTAGTAAACATGTACGCTCGAACAATGTTATTGTTTCCCAAAGGATTTCATTACAAGTAAGTATATGTGATACCAAAATGCAGAAGTATAATTATTTTATTAATATCTAATTTTAACATTAAACACATGATAATAAAAATTCATAACATATTTTAATCAAATTTAATTATATATCCTTGTGGAGATAGTAAGTCATAATTATACAAAAACAATACATTCACATCCAATCTGATAGAAAATAGGGTATATAACAGTGATTTCATATTAATAATAAAATTTCATATTATTTAGGATACATAATTTACTTTTTTATGATTTACAGCATATATTTATTATATTTAAATACAATTATATAACAGTGAATGGTCAAGGAAATTACCTCATCTTTGAAATGAATACTTTAGATATTCTCTAAAGGACTATCAGATGGGTTTTTTGAGAGTAAGAATATATATATTATGTATTTTGGATATTATAATAATATTTTGTAGTTTTTTCTTGAGAAATACTGCTTAATTTACAGTAAATATGTGAAGTAGGAGATTCCCTTCAATAATTGAGTTTATATGAACTTTTGAAATATCTCAAAAAGATTAAATTAAAAATTACTCAAATTTTACCACTTCTAATATTTTATATATCGTTTATTTGTTTGTTTCAATAATTGAATAATTAAGGTTTTGTAATTTCATACAAAATTAATGAAATTATGTAATTCCCAAAATTAAAAATATAATTCAATCATTAAGAAAATTACATTATTAGATTAATTACTAAGAATATTTTATTATATTGAGGTTTTTTAAAAATATTTGGATGCATATAATATTTTTTAATCTATAGAGTTACATTTTGTAACATTAATTATTTCAAATAAAAAATAAATAATATTCATGGAAAACTTTCATTTGAAATAATAATTATTAATAAAATGGTAACAATAGTCAAATTTAATTAATCCTTTTAGAAATATGATAATGAATTATGGCCTTGAATATTTTTTTATCTAGATTTACTCAAACTAACCATTAAAAATGTTTTACATTTTCGAATGGTGAATACTAACACTGACCAAAAAATAGTAGGGTTGAATTTACCAAATTTGATCCTTCTAATTATAAATATATATAAATTTTTTTCTAATTAAATACCTATAAAATAAATTATTTTATGTTATTTTAAGTGCACTCATTGTTACAATATGTACATTTTCAAAATATATAATATTAGGCATAAGATTGGACTTCTTCATTTCTTATTCCCAAAAAATGTTTTATTAATCATTAATAAATTTAATGAAGTAAATTACATATATTTAACATGAAAATAAATCACAGATAGCTATTTGTTTTATTAATAATTTTAAAAATAAATTTCCATTAAAAACGGTTTTTAGAATATTTTTTCATTAAAATGATTTTCTTATTTATAATAAATTGATAATAAATGATTTAATTTTACAAATATATAACCATTCAGTTTTCATAATTTTTATCTTCTTTTTCATACCCTCTAATCGAAAATCTAATTTATAAAATTCCATTTAAAAGATTATAATTTTTTAGTATATCAGTTTTGTTTTAAACATGTTTTTGTCTATAACGCAACCTATCAACTAAATTATATTATTTAATTAGAAATATATTAAAAAAATTCTCAAGTTGTCCCATTTTAACTATGATAAAATTAATTTCTTCATCAGAATTCATTACTCTGATAAAACCATTAAGGATACATCTACCACATAACATCACCAAGTTCATACACAACTACTTAAAAAGGTTCATTTAACAACCAATAATTCACTATACATGTGGTCCTATTTCATATAACCATATCAGGATGAAGAAAAATCTATACCAGTTTTTCATTGAATGAATCTTCATTCCCGATAAATATAATATTTTATTTTATTTTATGTGAATGATTGAGTATTTACTTCCTTAATAGAGAAAAATGGAAGATATCATGATCTTGAGAGACATTTGGAAAAAAATACAATTGATAAGATATTGTATCAATAAAATAAATAACATGAAAATGACAGATATAAATAGGTATTATATTTCCATTCCTTACGAGTCTCATCACCCCCTTCCATGGACATATTCATTAGAATACCTTTCCAATAACATCAAACTATATATATTTGTGAGGATTGAAAAGGCATATTTTTTTCAAATCAAAGATACTAATTTGTGATGCTGAATGGATCTAACAATCTATCACATTTCCCCAAAAAAATTAGGTCATAATTGTTTTCATTATCCTTCTTTATTCATGTATATTTGATATATTCAATTCAAACTAAAGAGGGATTGACAATGAAATAATTGAATGGTGGATTGAAAGATATTATTGTAATAGAATACCACCAAGAGATTTTATTTATCCCAACCAACTCTTAAATATATTGGTTGATCTCTCAACATGTATCCTAGACTATGATTAGTCCAATTAGATAGGATATCCATATGAGCTTGATAAGGAGTATTGAAACATAAATATATATCGAGAGAGTACTAGATAATTCTCTAAAACATAAAGGTAAACCTCACATTATAATAAAAGATAATTGATTGTGGTGGAACATATAATATTATAACATCCAGAATGTTTAACAGTGTTTGTTGATCAATAAGCAATTTTTTATGGTTGAAATGAAGTGTTTTATATTTATATTGGCTTTTAATACAGCCCTACTAGTAGTATTCCCTTTATATTATTTGGGGAGTCTATTTAAAAATTATAGAGTACAATATTATCATATTTATTCTTATGTAGGTAATGGTTATAATATACTATTTTACTTATAGATCTTATCCATAACCTTGAAAAGAACCATTAATTGAGGGACATGCTAAGAAATATCTATCGTCACACCATCCCACCAAAAAAACCATTCAAATCTCAAATCATCAACATACATACATTGAACAATATAAAATAAAGAAATATGGGTTTAATACAACATCTCCTTATTCAAATATGGTACATATGAAACAGAAAATTATTTATTGTATCATATCATTCCATAGTAATCAATGTTGAACTTGGGATCATTTCTCCCATTCAATTACAGATCTATGTCATTCTTCTATGCTTCTTTAATCATAACCAAAATTTATGGTTTGACACAAATTTTACAAATGAACCCCCCCCCTTCTATCATGAATTCATGATCTAGTATTTTCATGTCCATTAATATTTGATATTTTGTGATCCTCATCATAGACAAACTTTTACAATCCTTTTAACTTAGACCATATGCCACCTTTCTAGCTTTCATAGGGTTGTAATTTATTGTGAAGTAAAAAATATTTTACTATAACTATACCACTATATTTGATCATGTTTATCTATTCTTGAGTGAAAATTAACTTTAAAATTTTCTAATTAGTAAATCAATAATGCAATTCCTTATGGATATAATGTATCCAAGTCCATAATGAAAAAAAATATCACAACAAACTCCAAAAATTGTGTTTTGTGTGTTTTCCTCCTAGAACAACAATTTTCATGAGAAATAAGCTACAAACATATCAATATACATGAGGACACGTCACCATACCTTCACTAATTCATTAATATATATTACAAACCATTACCCTCGTTAAGAAAGTATAAACATAGGAGCACTGACTAAAATTATCTCAGTTCGAAAACAAATTCATCCAAATCATTCATCTAATAGTCCTTTTCTACCTTCTAAATTAGCATAGTTAGCTGATTCTATATTCATGACAATATATCTAGAAACCAAAGATAATATACATCTAAACCATGAAAACTATGAATCTCAGTCACTATGTTTATTCTAGGCCAATTTTCAAAATGTTTTACATTTGATGCATCTACTTATATACCATCACATGAGATTATAAGTCCCAAGTGTAAAAAATTTTGAATGTGAAAAATTCATTCTTGGTTAATTTTTCATAACAATTATACTTCATTAAGATTTTAAGTTAAAAAAACTAAAACTATATTCATTTTATTTCATTATAATTTGAAAAGTATTAATATCATCTATAAATAATATCACAATTTATGGGATGATATATATAAATACTATATTAATATAATGCATGAATATATAGAGATAATTTATATGACAAAAATGGAATAAATATATATTCATATTGTACATGCATTGTAAGATATGATATCATCGGTATATCCCTTATCCTATCCCTCAATTCATGTAACAAAAAACCATGTTCAATCATGGAAATGTATTGATATTAATATAATTGATCAAATAAGTAATAAATGTGGATGTATGATACATTTAATGCAATTTTATGTTGATATGGTCTCATTAATAAATTCAATGTACAATATATCCATATATCATTTAAAAAACCATGTCCACCACAAGGGGATTCACATGGCTGAATGAATCCCTTATCAAATTCTACATGAGTATCTTCTTTAATTCATACAACTCAATTGGTCAAATTTTTTACAGTGTCTTGGAAATGTGTGTAAAATTAGGTATGAGTCCTATTGAAAACTTTTTTTCACTATTTGTTGGAAGCCTGGACTAGTCTTCTTGGATGTTATTAATAAAAAAGCAAACAATTGGAATATCTTATATGTTGAGTTTCCCTCTTAACATGTGAGTTAAATTCCTTATCTGAATAGGTGTGATATGATAAATTATAGATTTAATTTCCATCATAATTTTATTTTATCCATCATATTTGATTAGTTATTGTTGGTTTTTTCAAAACATCAAATGTAACTTCTATTACTGGGTAATGTTTGGGGCGTTTATGTACAAAAATCCTACCCATTTAAAAAATAATATTGAATTTCACTTGAGTAAGAACAGTTTTTTTAAGAATTACTTTTCCATAAACATTAACTCTTTAAGAATAGTATACTTGAGATTCCATCATCAATCCAATAGTGTCATTTACTGCTAACTAAACACAATTTTTTTCAAAATGTACATTCATACCAAAAAAAATGTAATTATATATAAAAGTGTGGGTATATATAGAATCAAATAAGACATTTGTAGTTCAATAGTTGATGGTATGTGTACCTTTAAATATGTCATTATGATTACCCACATAAAAAATAATGATCTCATAAGATTTACCTCTATCATCAATCTTAATATTTCATTGAGGTAGATCATAATAATTAACATTTTAATTTGGGAAATGGTTACCATTATTCCCATTCACCATTCATTTAAAACACTGGATTGAGGATGGAATATTTTTTTGGAGCATTATCCCTATTCAAATAAATACCTAACATCGTCGAATCAATTTAGTATTAAATTTACAGATGAGCGTGCATTCCACAAATAACTAATTCCCCAGTTCACCTAATATAATTTCACCCATATATCCTTTAACAATTTGATCAGAAATGAAAAATCGTCTATTTATCTAAATGTATTTTTAATTACTTTTGAATTTCATTTTTATTTTCTTATCAAACCCTTGAGATTTATGGTAACTTCGATCTCTATCTTCATATTTATAAAACATAAAAATAATTCTTATAGATATTGAAATCAGATATCAATAATTTTATTAATATACATGGTTTTAAAAAACTAATTATTCAGTCATCACTGTTTTATGGTTAAAATATGTTACCAAAAATAAAAATCATATGTATTGGGAAGTTTTATACATAAGTATAAAAATATTCATCATCCTTCTACTTTATCTAATTGAATTATTTCTCCATTTTGATATAATAAATTCATATAATGTACTTGGTAAAAAATAATTATTTATAGTCTCCCCGTGCCCTAGATTTAATTTCAACTTACTATATTGTTTTTATAATATTCCTCCACATACATACCAAAAAATTAAAATTATAACATCTATAATTACATTATCATGTTACAAACACTGAATAATTTAAAATATAGTATCAATATTACTAATATATTTCTCATTGAATATTTGATCAATAGACCCACTAAAAAGGTGGACATTTCTTCAAGGACTCAACTAAACATTGTCTCTCATTTCTTCATTTGATTGCTTAATGTGATTCATATCTTGATAGTTGTTTTTTATCATAGAAACATGATTTTTCATTCAAATTCCCAAAAAATAGGTTCCTTATGATGAAAATAATTTAATTCTCCATTTCCTTCAACATTAACATGATTTTATCTAGTTTCATCAATTGGATAAAACCCAAAATCATACTACGAGATAAAATTATCCTTGTGTGAAATAAAATAATCCAGAAAGACCATTTATATAATGTAAAAACCAAGAAACATTCTTCTCTTAATCCTTTGGTTTATCATAATTCATTCATAACAATTATAAATATTTTAGGACATTGTCTGATATATTATCTTATATGTATGGTTGAAATTAATTTTTTTAAAATCTTAGATTACATATGTTTAATAAACCTTTATCTGATTCAAAATATAGTTCTAGATAATATTCATACATATATATAACCTCTCAATAGAGTATGATTCATTATATAAAATTTTTATCCACACCTAAATCATTTAGGTCTGGAATCATAGGAATATTGGAAACCTGAATGAATGGTTTCTAAAATATCTATATCATATACATATTATTTCATTATAATCAGTACCCATCCCATAAATATCATACCTCATACCACTCTACATTACGTGGGGAAAAGAATCATAAGAATCATGTGACACAATAAGAACAATAATGGTAAAAAAGGGTGGTATAAATGATCCCATATGTATAACATTCACATAAGGGTATAAGAACATGATATTAAAGTTTAGTAACCATACCCTATATAACAGGGATCATAATCATAATTCATGACATAAATCTTGCTAGACCATATGACATGAATCATTAGATATTCTAATAATGGAAACCATAAATTATTATTATAGACATAAGAAATTGATTTTTAGCATTCCAAAAAATGCAAAAAATAAATTTCATAGTAGTCAAGGATAATTTAAATATATATAATTGTGTAATGTGTTAAATCCAAAAATCATCACTGTATTCATGATCACTCCCAAGGGATGTGAACACAGTCCCTTTATGAACTAGATTCATTCCCCATTCCTATATTTTTTATCTCATGATATATTATTGGTTAAAAATGAATTAGGGTAAAATATTTTTCCAACCCATTATATAATAAAATTTGATAAATACATGTTCCATAACATCACAACCCATTCATAATGTCAAAATGTAAATTAATTTTCCATGATGATTAGAGCTAGTGCATTATCTTCTTACATTAGCTTGTTTAGAAGGAAAAAATCCTTAATGACTATACAGTTTAGTAGTTTTGGAAATCTAAATTACAAACATTATACCCATAATACAATGGGAATTGGATATAAATAATTACACAAGAAAAAATTCCATGAATCTAAATCAATGGATTCATCTTCATAACCATGTAATGAAAATGGAATAAGGATGAGCATAAATGCTCAGTAAGGGTATGTAAATAAGAAAAAAATAATGTATCAATGGAAATAAATAAAAATGGAATGGTAAATAAATTATAACTATTTCCATTAAATGAAATGGATGATGCATTATCACTATGGAACGGTAAGAAACTAAAAAATTTAATATTTAATAGAATATCATTAAATGAAATGAATCCATAGAAATGTTGTTGAAAAATATCATGGAAAAATAGTAACTGAGTCTAAATGGGGGAAATCATTAATTATTATACTTCATGTATGAAGAATTTGATACAATATACCATTAAAACCATTCACAACACAATTTTAATCAATTCTTGTTTTGAAATATTATTTTTCTCGTGAGAACTTGTTGATTCTTTGAGGGGCTATTTATTGTTTGGGACCCACTAATTATTGCTAGTCTAAATCATTCAACATATCAAGTTACTGATTCAATTAACAATAATATGCCTGATCAAATATCCATATTAAATAATGAATATAAATTTATTAGTAATTACTTAGTGGAGGATATTTTAAAATAATGGTTGTCAATTTCGATGAATGGAAATACTACTGAAATACCATTAAAACAATCTTGATGGAAAAATCATCAAACATTATGAAGTTTCCCATAAAACATTGAAATATTTTTATCATAATTAACAAGAATTAAAAACATTAAAATATATTTAAAATATCATGAAAATAATTTTTTCGTGATATAAAATGTTAATGGGTGTTATATAATCCATATAATGGAAAATTGGTGCATAAAATTTCAACATGACTTGATGAAATGATATTGAGTCGAAATCCATTACCTTGCGTTAAAATTTGTGTGATCTTCAATTAATCTCATTTATAACGAGTTTAACTGAGTCAGTAATTTATTAATGACCCATTTTGATATTTATGACCACATATATCATCATACTATATTAATCATTTATTGATAATATTTTGTTGTTACCCTTATTTTGGGTGTTAACTAATCTATTTTCCTCTACATGTTTTATCATTAAAGTCTTAATTATTTTAAATATTATATATATCAAAAAATTAAAATAGTGATATTAAATTTTTTTCATTATATCATTTAACCACTAAATACATTTTTAGGACCATTATTTAATGTTGGATATAGAAAATGAATCACACCACGCCGTGTAGACTATAGTTTGTACATACGCATGAGTGACAATATCATTCACATAATAATTGAAAGGATAAGAAATTTTCTGGAATATTAATTTTAAATAATAAATATAATTTCATAATTATTTTATATGTACATTTTTTTCGTCATTATACCCATCCAAATAAAGTTGTTATAGAAACAAATAACACCACAACATGGAGACAGCAAGATGTATGTACACGTGAACATTGCTTTCATTTCTTATAGAATGGATAAATGATGTAATATCATTTTACCATAAAAAAATAATATCATATCTTTTATATGAAGCTATTAATTATTACATTATCCTCGAAACAATAAATTAAAATGATGTATAAGAATATGTGAACTGAATGAATTAGTATAAATGAGGACCTCTTCTTCGGAGGACTTCCTTTAATCACATATTCGATTTTATAGGGTGGGTATTTTGAAATTAACTAATCATATAGAATATAAATATTTTTTTAGGATGAAAAACTAGTATGATTTTGTATATATAGATTTCTCAAAAAAGTATGGGTATATGATGGATGAGTTTCCCTTTTATAATTGAGGAGGGGTTAATTTTTGAAATCCCCAAAATATAAAAATTTAAAAAGTATATTCAATAGAAAAATTCATATAAATGTCCTATATATTAATAATATAAGACATATTCGACAATATATTATCCACTTTGTATTAATTTAACATTTTTTGTGCTATTTAATTAATTTAATAAAATATCGTTATTATCAAATTTAAAACTATCTATTTGATTTGGCTAAAAAACATCAATATAACATGGTAATTGAAATATAATGCATTCAAACATCAATTATATATCCTTCGGTTTTACAAATTTACTATACATATTAAATCATTGGATATATATCAAGATTATTACTTTTAAAATAAATTATTTTATTTTTCAATTAATTAAATAAATACATTGTTATAATTAAATAAGAAATTCAGGTGATTATATAATTCATTAAAAATTAGAAATAAATTTTTATATTATAGTTAGTTCAATTTGGATCAAAATATAAATTAAGGTTCATTGATATATTTATTTTTAATCTATGCAAAAAAAATAAAAGTTATTATACATAAAGATAGGGATATATGGTAATTATCATTGATTTAGATAATATATATATTATTTTAAAATAATTGTTTCCAATAAAAAACTAAAATTATATATAAAACTGATAAGGGTATAATATTCTTCTTCCAATAATCTCTTCACTATTTTGGGATATTTTTTAATCCTTGTCTTTTTGTTTTATCCATTATTTAACTACTTTAACTCTTCCTGTGAAATCAAGTTTTTAATACATTAAGGTGTAATATAATTACTATAAACTAAAAAATAGAAATAAATGAGTTATTTATGAAATTATGAGTCTTATACCAATAATATTTCTAGATTTCATATTATTTGATATTTTTATAATTTAATAAGATTTATGTTTTTTAAATATTAATATTGTTAATTTTACATTATTCATTATTTTTTCATATAAAAAAGGAAACCAATAAGATATATTCGAAAACATAAATATAATAAAAAATAACATGTAATAAAAATGAATAAATTATTGGAGTATATTTACTCTATAATTGTTTTAAAAAATATAATATCAATTATATGATTCATTCATTAGTTAAACAATTATTGTATAATCATTTTGTCTACATTTAATTCAATTTTATTTTTCCTGAAAATATTATATAAATTATCCAGATGTAGTTAAATATTTTATCTTTATATATAAAATTTATAGTCAACCCTATCCTCTATATAAACACATATTAATAATAGTTCCCATATTAAAAATAAAAGTGTGACAAATCTGACATTTCATTCAAGTATAACCCAATAAATATTATATGCCCTTATATGTGGTTTACAATGGTTATAATCTCTGAAAAAGGATTATTTTAGTTGAAACATCCTCTTAAAATTACATTATGACAAGTCTTAGTTTAATTTTTAAATATTTATAATATATCTTTTATGTGAAATTACATGATTTACCCTTAACGGTTGTCATTAAAATATTACTAAATTTAATATTCATGCGAAACAAAAAAAATTATATAATTTTTACCCACTGATTTTAAATATGAAATTAATTTTCCAAAATTAATATATATATTGATATTAATATATAGAATTAATTAATTTAAATCTAATATTGTTGGTAACCTAAGAAATAATTTCTAATCATTGAAACATGCCAAAGATTGAATTATTTTTATATCTAAACTAAATTCCAAATTTATTAAAATGACCAATATTCGACTAATTGATAAAAATTAATCAATTTATTATTTAAAACAATTCAACAATATAATTTTACACTATAGATAATTTTTCTGAAAAAAAATTTTATTTGAATTAAAAATTAGTATTTATAACTATTCCCCAAAACGTGAATCTTATTAGAAAAATACAAAAAATCCAACAAATATTTTTTTTCCAATTTAAAAGATGAATCATATTTTTTCAAATATAATATATATAAGTGTCACAAATTTACTTGAAAATTGGTTGACCATCAAAAGGGTATAAAACTAACTTTATAAAAATATAGGATTTTCTGTGCAATATTGATTTTGATCCTATGAAAGTTTTATCAAATAAAATATGTGAATTTAAAATATATTCTATTTAATAACTAAAATATATATTACATTAAAATATTTCACCAATATTAATTATTTAATTTATTTGGATACATATCCTTGGTTAGTATAAAAATTGTTTTTATAAAAACATTCTCATTATAATTAATTTGTTATTATATTCATTTATAATTAAATTTTAAAATATTAATTAAACTATATATTCAAATAAATTTTTAAATATTTTTCATAAAATCTATCTTAACTTCTTATTCAAATCTTATTATATTAAATAATAACATTTTAAAAATATATTTTTGTTCAATAAAACTCGTCCTTGCATTTAACACAAGACCAATCATTGTTGTATGTAGTATAATCTTATCATGATGTTTCATATAAATAACTATTGAAAAAATATTTTCTCAAAGACGAAAATATTATAATGTATTAGGATGTCGCATTCTCCCCAACATAATTACATTTCATCCTCTCATCATAAACATGATCTTGGTAGTCTAGGGTTTAATATTTAAAAATAAACAGTTGTTGAAAACCAACATCATAAATAGGGTTAATAGAAAATGTTTGTAATAATAGGGATAATGAAATGCAAATATCACCACAAAACATGGATTTAGAATTTGTTAGAATTACTGAAGAAATAAATATGATAGAGAAACCTAACCCTCATGTATTGATGGGTAGTAATTGAAAACATTTTTATGAGAATGTTATTGAACACAAAACCATAAACTAGAGGAGTGAATAACAGGTGTGGATATCATAAAAAATGATGATATTATGAAAAAACTTTTTTGAGACCCTTTACCTTTTGCTGATAAATTATTTCACCCTCTAATAATACATGTAAATATTCTTTTTCTATAAACATGATCTTTTCCATAGATTTTCATTGAACTATTTTTATTTAATATCTTAGAAAAAGTTTCATCATATGGTGAAGTAATATAATAATCTCTAAAATTAAATCAAATTATCTACTTATAATACATCATAAATGGTTAAACATTCAAAAAGAATTTTACACAACAATTTAAATTCATTTCCATGATTTTCTGTATTATCCAATTTACATTATATAAACCTATCATCTTTTTATTCTGACATTATTATCTTATCCTTAGGAACATATTAAGGTTTATATTTCACAATTCCATATTTTTTATAAAAAATTTAACTTTCTAAAAAATTATTTTTAATGGAATCATTCGACATATTATCTCCAATCCTATGACAAAAAATGTTTTAAAAAAATCTGTATATAATCCACCATTCATAGGATTGGAACCATATTGATAAAATACTCAAACAAAAAAATTAAAGAATCATGCTATAGGGTCATTTATCATTCATATCCATCAGTGTAGAACCCCATACTTTCGATTTAAGCCTTTTATAAATTATTTCGGATTATTATGAATCTAAAAAAAATTACGATGCTCGATTTTGAGTCCTGGTTTACCCAGAACTAAATTTTAATCATTTTTAAGGTATGATCAGTAAATGCCCGAGTGGCATTTTATATCTATTGAACCAGTAGTCAAATTAAAAATAATGAGGGAACCCATGAATCTATAGTTCCTGGATTCTATTAACGAGTGATTAAGGTCAGCCGTAGTAGGTCGGGTGAAAAAGATAGTTTTTTTTTGAATTTTAATGAAATAATAAAATAACAAAAAAATTGTTATTTTATTTTCCTACATACTTTTGAGTGGTGGTGGTGGGATCGATGGGTTGTTAAGCCATTAATGGATTGACTCATTGGTTTGTAACCACATAGTTGAGAGATTATGAGGTTCATTCATTAATGAACCTCATTAATTTCTCATTGCATTAATCTCTTTTCCCCATCTATTTAATTTAGGCCAGGGTTGGGGTTTTTGACATGGATGTGATAAACCTATAGTGAAGTATCTCGACATCTTTCACGGATGGAGGGTCAAAGCTTCGGTGGAAGAGATTCAGGATTGATGAATGCTAGAGACTTCATCTAACGAGGACTATTCTCCTACCACAACCGCAAAATCACTCAACGAATCATGAGGTGGGGGTTTTGTTATTAAATTCATGTGAAATGTTTCTTTCCCATGTTCTTGAAAAGAATGATGAATCGCAGACATTATGAACGAGATTAAATTAATATTTTTGATGAATTTTTTAGTAACCACTTGTTATAATTCTAATGCAGAGGGTGAAATCCTAATGAACAGGGCCCATACCCTCCATAGATTGATTTTTTCATCGCGTTCTCCATAGATCGATTTGCCAACTTGGCAGAAATGTGATTCTGGGGGGGGGGGGGCGCATTGATGGTGGCATCACTAAGAGGCCTCTAGGAACCGTTGGAAGGGAAAAAAGACACTAGAGCTTACCCGGTGGCCCATAGAAGACTTGACAACATGTGGAACTCGCTAGCCTTGGAATGAGGTGGTGCTGATTGACACCATAACAGACCGAAGCGGCGGCCGACTCTCAGAATTCCCTGTTGACGGGAGCGAGGTAGGTCATCATGCACTATAGATGGAGGTCGCAGCTTCGAAGACACATCGGAAGGGGACCCACTCCATGTGGGTCTCCTAGATAGCAAGGCGATTCCAAGTGGCACTGCGGGTTAAAGAGATGAATAGCTCTTTAAGCCATTCAAGCATTAGGGGTCACGCAACCCCTCCCCCATGTCGCGCCCCGTCGGTGGGCTAGGTCAGTCCGCTGCCCAATGGGTCACAACCGTAGCAGCACAACCGGTTCAGGCCGGGCTGAGTTTTACCCGAGACGACCCAAACCTGTTCATGTCAGGCAATGATGAGTATGTTAGGTCAGTCCAACCGGGTCAGATAGGACCCAGACCCATTTCATCCTAGATATGCTAAAAAGCTCGTATCTCACAAACCAGACGTCTGTTTGATGAACTTTCTATAGAGTTTGAATCCTTGGGATATGACGATCCTTTTGAGATACTCACCTGTGTTTTGGAAAATGTTGGAGTATAGCCAATTTGGATCATACCCGAATCCAACTCGCCCCTCGGCACTAAATTGCTTATAACTCTCATATCGGGCATATGATTGAAGCATTGTTTGTTGTGTTGGATCCATAATGAATTGATAGATCATTGGGTTACTTCTTCATCGGACTTCATGCCAGCTGAATTATGAATGAAGGCTTGAGGATTAGATCCTCCAAGAATCAAGCATACTATATACAGAATCCAGTGGTAGGCTGAGACGTGAAGAATGAATAGTGATCCTGTGTGGATCAGTACCAAACGATCATGTGTGGATCAGCACCTAACAAAATGTTGTGTATCCGAACTTAGCGATCCGGTGTGGATTAGAAACTAGTGATCCTATGTGGATCAGGACCTAGTATCCTGTGTGGATCTGCACCTAGCGATCCTGGGTGGATCAGCACCGGGTGAAACTATGTGGATCCATAGTAGATCCATTGACATAATATGATGATCTATATTTACAACTGATCATTTTTACATAAATAATCTAATTATACGTAGAATGAGATGTTCATTTTGTTTCAATCTTGGTAATTGAGGTGTCATTTTGTGGTTTTTCTTTGTGATATTCTGAGAGGCCTTCGGGTGTCTCAAGGTCCGTACTGGGTATTATTATACTCACCCCTTCATGGGATTCTCCTACACTATGATGTGACTAGTGAAAATGATGATCAGCTCAGCTAAGACTATAGGATCTAGGACCAGGCTGTACCCGGAGGTGATTGGTTGATGTGGGAGCTATGGATATGAGATTTACCTAACCTTTAGGTAGAAGCCTTGGTAGATGATATTTAGAGATATTTTTTGTTTTTTTGGAGTTTTATCTTTCAGTTGGGATTGTATTACTTCCCCTTTACATTAAGCACACACACTTTTACTACTCAAGTATAACATAGAGGTTGCATCTTGTTGTGTTCAAAGACTGTGTGTTTGTATAGGGTTAAAGACAATGACATCCCTTTTTAGGGATACACCTTTCTGGTGCTAGTCTACATCCCCTATCCTATAGAAGGTGGGCTTATGGTAGTGATGGAATGGGCCCCGGGGGATAGGTCGTGACATAGTGGTATCAGAGGAGTCGGTTCTACCAAAGACCTAGGTCTCTGATCTTTCCCGTGGATGAATAGTGTTAAGTGTTTTGATTGTTTTTTTCAGTTCTTGGAGTCCAGTGTTGGTGTGGTGGCTGACATATACATACCCCAAGTACATGAATTCTAATTGCTGACATGGTGAATGAAAACACTGATTGCATATATTTTTGAAATGTTTTAATTTTGTTCTCTTCTGTTTCAGCTCACTCGGAAATATTTTTTTATTGTGGTTCATCTTTATTCTCTTTCAAGATTCCTAAACATATATAGTCGACTAGGATTCCAATTTGTGAAAATGAGGATGGTCCACAGTGTGATGATGCTTTAGTACAAGGATTTTTTGCTGAGATGGTACCTTCGGGTGGTGTCCAAGTGATACCAATTCCCATTGGACAATAGTTACTACTGGCCATACTGGTAGAGGACAAATCTAGGCTCAGTACCTTACATGTGTATCGGGGACAGATACCCCTGATGTTCCAAGGAGTGCACAACTTAGAGGCGGCTAAGGACTGGCTCGAGGTGGGGACCGAGTTTCCATCTAGCCAGGGCACAATTAGATCAGATGGTGGTCCCAGTAGTGAGCATTTTATGTGGCTCAGCAGAGCAATGGGATGTTTTAGATTACCCTTATCTTACGATGATATGTCTTTTTCCATGGATAGTGCTTGTGATCCTTCCTCTGAGAAGGGGGTCCCTTTCCATGAATGGTAAGGGGCTTGTGTTCTCAAGAACTTATACAGTTTTTTCAGGACTCCATTTTTTTAATTGAGTATTTATTGATGTGTTCCGACTATTCATGGTACTCGATGTATACGATATGACCCATGATTTAAGGATTAGACATCCGAGTGAGACGTGTTTTGGGACATCTGAGCCAACCCTATTCCTCTGTGAATTCATACTTATGTATGGGTGATTAGGAGAAAAATTGTGGTTGATAACTCATTTATTGTGTAGATGCAGCCAGTGAAAGTCAGTAGATGATGAGGGAATGCTGAGGCAGTAGATGTGGCTTGAGCGAGGGGGTCTATAGGTCGGTAGATGTGGCAGAAGATCACGTCATGCAGTAGGTGGTGGATGACTGTTTGAGGTTCTACCACTACCCCCAGGTGCTCCACCCTGACCACAGGGAGCCAGTGGAAAGGGGAAAGCTCATCTTCAGGCGATAGAAGCCTATGAACATGGTTCTTCAGAGATGATTAGATGAACGACCTGTGTCTTTTCCACACTAGTGGTAGTTTCTATAGACCAAGGTGTCAGTCACAATTTTATTTCTGTGACACTCGTTCAGAGCTCGATTTTTCGGATGGAGTAGTTGTCTCTATCCTTATGATTAGAGACTCATATGGGTGAAGATTCAACAATTTAACACTGGTAATGACAATGCAAGCTCACTCTAGGAGGAGATATCTTTGTCTGTGATATCCTAGTTGCAGCATCGAGGCCTTGTGACGTCATTTTGGGTATTGACTGGCTATCCACAATCCATGCTCAGATCGACTAATTTATGTGAAAAGTGTGGTGTGTCCATGAGGATGGGATTAGGTTTTCCTTCACTAGTGGGAATGGAATAATTTCTACACCAGATGGACTTACTAAGAGGAGGGAGCAGCCGATCACTCAAAATTTTGGTAACCTTACCATCGGAGCAGTTGATATGGGGAGTCTGAGTTATCCTATAGTGTTGGACCAGTATGCTAATTTATCTTCGGATGATGTTCTGGGGATACCTCTTCATAGAGAGGTAGATTACTACATCTACATATACATTGGGATGACACTGTTATCTACACCAGCATATCTGATGGTTCCTACTGAGAATCGTGAGTTGTGAGTACAGTTGGAGGACTTTCAGAGGAAGGGCTTCATAAATCCTAATGTTTCACCTTGGGCATCCCCAATTGGGTTCTCCAAGATGTAATATGGGATTATGAGGCATTGTGTAGATTGTCTATCACATAACAAGGTGACCTTGAAAAACAAGTATCCACCTCTGAAGATTGTTGATCTCTTCGACAATCTAAAAAGAGATCGATGGTTTCTAATGGTATACTTCGTATCAAGATATCACCAACTCAGGGTATGACATGAGGATGTATGGAAGACAACCTTTAGATGTTGGTATGTCCATTGGAGGTTTTGTGGATTCCCTTCGGCGTGACCAACTCTCTGGTAGTGTTCATGGGGCTTAGTAATAGGATCTTCCAGTCGTTCCTCAATTGTTTCATAATGGCCTTCATTTTCAACATCTTGATATAATCGGCGATGGTGGAGGAGGACATCACACACCCACAGAGAGTTCTAGATACAATCCGAGAGAACTAGATTTATGGAATGATCTTTAAGAACAAGATCTAGATACAATAAGTCCACTTCAGGGGGAACATTATCTCAGAGGCTGGAGTTCTAGTGGATCCGGCTAGGATAGAGATTGTTCTTTCTTGGGAGCCACCCAGGTGTGTGTATGAGGTGAAGAGATTCATGGGATTTGATGGGTACTAGAAGAGATTTTTACATGACACTTAAATAGTTGTGGAACCCTTTTCAAATTTGAAAAATTAGGGACAACCCTTCTATTGATGGAGAGATGCCATCAGAGTTATCAGGAGCTAAGGTAGAGGCTAACAGGTGCCCCCATATTGAGTCTACCTGAAGAGGTTGCTAGGTATGCAGTCTAATTCATTGCATTAGGGACTGGAAAAGGTAGTTTTGTAATTTAGGAGCGAGCAGTGATCACCTAAAGCTTGTGGAAGTTGAGATATAATTAGCAGAACTACACTACTCAAGAATTAAAATTTGCAGCAGTGTTCTTTGCAATAAAGATGTGGCGGCACTACTTGATGGGTTAATTATTTACAGATTACTCTGATCCCAAGAGTCTTGGGTATATTTTCTCACATAAGGACCTGATCCTAAGACATCATATTTGGATGTTGTTCCTCTTGGACTATGACTTTGAGATATTCTACACTCTTGGGAAGGGAAACGTAGTAGCAAATTCACTCAGTAGTAGGTCGGGTCTACATTCTCTGAGTGAGTAGACAAATCAACTAGCCATACTGTAGATATCCATTGTGGATAATGATAGAGTATCTTACCTCTAGTCTATGATATTTAATCCCCCACTTCTTTATCCAGTCAAGTAAGCATAGAATGTGGATGTAGATTGAGAGGCCCGACGTGCTCATATATCCCCAAGAAAAGCTCCTAATAGATTTTATGAAGGTGGGAAGCATGTCTTTCCCTTAATAAGATGCAACATGTTACTAATGTCACTAAGAGAGGAGGTGTTGAGGTAGTTCCACACATCCCCTTTGGAGGTACATCCTTGAGTGGCGAAGATGCATCAAGACATCCGGTGTCAATACTGTTGTCCACGGATAAAGAATGTGGTGGAGGAATTCGTATCACGATTCATCATTTTTCAGCAAGTGAAGGCCATGAATCATGTACCAGTAGGCTTAGCATAGACACATGAGGAGCCAGAGTTTAATTGAGATGTTATATCCATGGACGTCATGATAGGGCTAACATGTACTTCTAGGGTCCATGATTTCATCTGGGTGATCGTTGACTGACTCACCATGCCGGACCACTTCCAACCCATATCAGAGTATGTATTTGTAGAGATCCAGGGACACCTCTATGTACAAGAGTCTATATGGATTCACGGGGTTCCATCGACGGTCATCTCAGATCGAGATGCACATTTTACATCTCGCTTGTAGAAGGGGTTTCAGGAAGAATTCCGGACTCAGGTATGCTTGGGCACCGCTTTCCATCCTTAGATATATTTTCAGACTGAGCAGACCATATAGACACTCGAGGATGAGATTCATAATTTTATCCTTTTTTTATTCCATAGTAGTTAGGACCACCTTCCCCTGGTGGAGTTCACATAAAACAACAGTTATCATTCCACCATCGGTATTACTCTGTTTGAGTCACTATACAGGAAACCATACAGATCAACTCTATGTTGAGAAAACCAAGATGAGTCGTAGTTATGGGTCTAGAGTTGGTAAAAGATACCACAAAAAATTGCAGATCATCCAGGAGATGAAGAATATTTCACAGATCTAGCATAAGTCTTATGCAGACATAAGATAGAGACCCTTAGAGTTTGAGGGGGGAGACCGTGTCTTCATACGGGTCCCACCCCGATGAAGATTAAACAGGTTTGGCTGGAGATACAAGCTATCTATGAGGCTCATCAAACCTTTACAAATCATTTAATGTTTAGTCTATGTGGAATATTGTCTAGCACTTCCCTCATAGATGAACTGGGTGAGAAATGTTTTCCATTTGTTGTAGTCGAGGAGGTACATGATTGATCCATCACACGTTATCGACTGGGGAGAGATGGGCATTGATGATGGGGTGACGTTTACGGAGTTACAGAGAGAGATAGAGGATCGACCAGAGTGGGTCTTTCATGGGTGGTTGATTTCTCCAGGGTGAGTTTTATAGTAGTACGAGAACCTCAAGGAGAGAACATGGGAGAGGGAGGCTTAGATTCGTGCTTTGTGCCCCCATTTGTAAACCTAGTTTTGTATTAGCTTTTGAGGACGAAAAGACCAATGGTGGGCAGAATGTAAATACAATGAAATGTCATATAAAATTTTTAAAATTATTTGGGATTATTATTAGTTTGCGAAAATTTATAGTGCTTGATTATAAGGCATGTTGTGCCCGGACCAGAATTTTGATCTTCTTTTTATGGTACGTTTAGTAAATGTGCGAGCAGCGTTTTCTATCATTAGAACTGCTGCTCAGATTAAAAATCCAGGGGCACCATTGAATCTGTATCTCCTGAATTCACATAAGAGAGGATTGACATTGACTGTAATAGCTTGGGAGAAGACTTTAGTTTTTGCATCATTTAATGAAATAGTAAAACAAAAAAAATTGTTATTTTATTTTCCAACCTCATATTGAGAAGCAGTGGTGGGACCGATGGGTTTTCATGACATTTAATGGCTTGACACTTCGGTTTGTAACCACACCATTGATATATTAGGAGGATCATTAATTAATGAATCTTATTAATATCTCATTGTGTTAACCTCCTTTTCTAATATATTTAATTGAGGCTTGGGATGTGGTTTTAAACACGGATCTGAGAAACCTCTGGAAACATAGCATGAAATAATTCAACAATAGATGATAGAATCTTGGGAGGCAATGATCTGGGAGTGATGAATGCTAGAAACTTCATCCAACGAGGACTCTTATCCTACAAAAACCACAACATCAACCAACAGATCTCACGGTAGGTTTTCTGTTATTAAATTCATGTGCAATGTTTATTTCTTACGTTCATGAAACAAAGGATGAATCGTAGATGTTATTAATGGCATTAAATTTATCATTCTTATGAATTTTTTATTAACCACTTGTTATAATGCTAAAGAAGAGGGAGGGATCCAAACATACAAGGCCTAGACCCTCCACCTCCTGATTTGTTTTGTTGCATTCTTCGGGGGTGGATTTCACAACATGATGGAACCTTGAAATCAGGAGGCTCGTAGTGATGGTGAAAAATATAATGGTCGGTAGGTGCCTTTGGAAGGGAAAACCATCAACTAGATCTCTCTCAGTGGCCTAAAAGAAATACATCAGTAGCCAGTGCACTCCGGCCGCAGAAGGAGGCGGTGTTTCTTGGTTCCACGGCTAACTGAAGGGGAGACCGGCTCTCTGTAGGCCATCTTGGAGGAAGGACGATGTGCTGTCTTGCTCCATAGGTTGAGGCAGTGGCATCAAAGCCACTATGGAGGGGGACCTGCTCCCTTTGGGTCCTGCAGATAGTAAGGCAGTGAAATGTGGCGTAGCCAATTAAAGAGGTGAATGGCTATTTCATCCATTTGGGAAAGAGGGGTCGTGCGACCCCTTGTGCGGGTCATGCCCAGTCGGTGGGCAAGTCAGTCCACTACCTAGTGGGCAGAGCCTGCCACAGACCAGCTGGTTCGGTCCAGGCCAGGTCGGATGCAGTCTGGGCTGGGTCTGCCCATGATGGGTGGGTCGGGTCGGTCCAACTCGGTTGGACCAGTCCTTGACCCATTTCGGCCTACATATACTAAAAAGGTTGTATTTCACAAACCAGGAGTCTATTTGATGAAACGTCTACAGCATTAGAATTTTTGGGATAAGACAGTCCATTTGAGATACTCCACCTATGTTTTGGAGAATGATAGAGTATGGTCGGGTTGGATCATACCTTAATCCAGTAGGGACCTCGTCACTAAAATGCCTGTAACTCTCTGACCGGGCGTCTGATTGACGGACAGTTTGTTGTGTTGGAACTCTTATGACTTGATAGATCATTGGGTAACATTTCTGTGGGACTTAGTTCAGGTGTATGTACGACTGATGGCTTGATTTGTGGATCCTCCTAGAATCAAGCATACTATATACAGAAATCCAGTGGCAAGATGAGACGTGAAGAATGAATAGTGATCCTGTGTGGATCAACGCCTAGTTTTCTTGTGTGGTTCATCACCTAGAGATATTCTTTGGATAAAAACTTAGAGTTCATGTGTGGATAAATACCAACCTATCCTATATTTGTCAGCACTAAATGATCCAGTGTGAATCAGTTGTAGAACTCTTGAAAGAATTAGATGATCTAGCTTTAAGACTAATCATTTGTACTTGTGTACTTAAGTTATACATGGATTGAGCTAACTCTTTTTTTTCGTGCTTTTTGATTGAGATAATGATTTTTGGTTTTCCTTTGTGGAAATATAAGATATCTTTGAGGGTCCTGGGATCCCTACTGGGTATTGTTATACCCACCCCTGCACGGGCATCGCCTGCACATTAATCTGTCTTGTGCAGATGAAGAGTAGCTTAGCTGAGACTATATGATCTAGGACCATGCGGTACCCGGAGGGGACAAGATGATGTGGAGAGATATGAAAGCTAGTTGTACCTACCCATTGGGTAGGATACTTGGAGGATGATCTCAAGAGATGTTTACTATTTTATATTGTAGTTGTATCTATTATGTGGGATTATACCCTGGCCCCCTTACTTTCAGTACACACTCTTTTACTACTGCAGTTTTACTTCGTGGTTGCATCTTGTTGTGTTTTTAGACTGTGTATTTGTAGAGGATTAAATGAAATTCCTTCTAAATTTAGGGATATGCCTTTCTGGTGCTAGTCACCAACCCCTGGCCTATAGAAGGCAGGCTTTGGTTATTCACGACACGAGCCCCAAGGGACGAGTCATGATAGTATATGGTGGTAGAATAAGATTCATCATGATCCACTATCATATATTGGTGTATATTTCACTGATACTTATTCCATTTATCAACATTGTGTAATAACTCATTGAAGTCGAAAAATTGAACAATGGGAACCTATTTCTTAAACCTGATGTCAAAAATAAGGATGTCCTTTACTTCCACACATGAAAGAATCTCCCATTCCATTTAACGAATTACCATTTGGATTATTTCTATAATTATTAAATATGGGAAAATATTTCATTCCCATCTTCCATTTTTTCATAATTTTCCCAGTTTTCCTCTTACTCTAATTATTCCCCTTAAAGAAATAATAATTAGATAATTAACTATTGATCTCATTTTCACATGATACTTTTCCCTCCATTAGTGAGAATTATTGTGAGAGTAATTCATTTTGAAAGATTGGATTATGACCATAAAATATATTATACTTGGTACTATTTGGATCACATGTATTGGTGAGGTTCACATACCTTCCACTAAGTATAATTTCAAAATGATGACAAAGGATATATTGTATTTTACAATGTTACATCCCAAAAATATTGAAATAAATAACTTAAATTTATGCATCATATGTATATGAATAAAATATTTTGAAATCATCAAGGACATAATAACAGTTTAATTCATCATAATGGTTTGTAATCAAAATGTTGAATAGGATAAGATTACCCAATGAGATGGTCAAATCAGGTTAATAGTTATGCTCATTATCATGTACTAGTCTATGAGGAGATAAGCCCGATAGAGATATTCAAAGTTGTTACCCATAGATACATGTATTACAAAACCATTTCAAATTTTATTATCTAGAAATGTATGTTTTTTAGGAGTACCAACATATTATTTACATTATAAATTTTATAGAATGTCCTTTTGTACTTATCTAAAATGTCTATATTAGGGTTACGTTCCAAATCACTATTTCTTAAATCTAATTTCCATGGTTTCTTCTAATCATTCTTTGATTGAAACCATAATACCCCGACACCAAAATCCTGAAGCGGGTGAATTATTTTATTACATTGGATTGTTCACAAGGAAAAAAATCCCAAATTATTGTACAATTTACTAGTTTTAGAAATCCATATTACATACCCTGAACCTATATTACACTGGGAAATGAAAATAAATTCTAACCCAAATAAAAATTCAGTATCCACGAAATTCATTCGAAGGATTCCCATTATAAAATGTAAAAATAAATCATAATAAGGATGATCTAAAATTATGTATAAGGGTATGTAAAGTGGAATAAATTATGATTCAATGGAAATAAATCTAAATTGAATGGAAAATAACTTATTACACATGACATTATAATATCTAGATGATGAACAATCACTATGGAAGGGTAAATAACTAAAACAAATTACATTTTAACAATTAATTGACAATTAAATTCATCCAAAGATATGTTGATGAAAAATATCAAGGGAAAATAATCAGTGAGTAAAAATGTGGGATATGACCAAGTAATTGATGTTATAAAAGAGACATGAAAACCTATACATTCCAGAACTTTCAAAAGACTATAAAAATTATTATTCTATATAAAACTTATTTTTGACATGAGTAACTATAGATACATTGTGGGGCTGTTTAATGTGAAGACACAACATTAATTGACAGTATAAAGAATTCATTGGATCAAGTGATCGATTTAATTAATAAATAATATGCCTTATCAAATATCCCTATTAAGTAAAGAAGAAATATTTTTAACAATTCCCCATTGGAGGAAAATTGACCACAAGGTTTGTTGATGTGGATGAATGGATATTCTACTAAATGACCATTAAGAACATTCAGGAATAAATTTAATAGTTTAAAATTACACAGTTCCCCACACCACATTGAAACAATTGAATCATGATTCACAGGAATTAAAATCATTAAATTAAACTTATAATATCATAATAATATTTTATTCCCATGATATAACATCTAAAAGGTAAATATTAAAACAATATAAAATAATCTATGATCAAAACATTATAATATTCCTCAGTTAAATGAAATTGAGAAGAAATATCGTAACATTAATTTCCAATTGGGTGATTGTCCATTAAAAATATGTATAATGGTTATAAGACTATTAATAACCTATTACAGAACGATATTAATATTTATTATATCATATATGATCCTACTATATTATTTTATCACCCATTTATAGATCGTATTTTATTGTTTCCCTTCTCTATGGTGTTAACTGGTTCATTTTCCTATGCATGTTTTGTCATGAATGTCTTGGTTCTTTTACATTATATATATATAATAAATATATTTATATTAATGCTATAAATATCATATTTTACTATTATATATTTTGTATCCATTCCTTAGATTTATGTATGGAAAATTAATCACATCATGTCATGGAAATAGTAGGTTGTACGTACGCCATAACAAAAAAATCATTCCCTTAATAATTGAAATAATAAGAATGTTTATTTTATATTATTTTTTAAAGAAAATATAATTCCATAATTTTCTTATATATAGATTATTTTTTTCATTATACCCATCCATGTAATTTAATATTGCAAAACAATTAGACAATGACATGGCGATGGGAAGCCATATGTACACACACGTAGTGCTTTTATTTTTCATATGATGGATAAATGGTGTAATATGGAATCCCCATAAAAATAATTACATATGAAAATATATATGATAGTTTATTTATTATATTTTTATGGAAACCAAACATGAAATTGATATATATGATGAGAATAAAATGAATGAATTTGAAACAATTATTACCTCTTCTTCGGAAGACATCATTTAGTCTCTTATTTGGTGATGTAGGCTAGTTGTTTTGGATGGAACATAACATAAAGAGAATGAATAATTGTGTTTTGAAGTGAAATTACAAGGGTTTTGTTGATCTAGATGGCTCAAATTTGTGTAAGGAATTGAGGGATGTGGGGCTCATTAATAATTGAGGTGAGGGTTACTTTTGGAAATATTCAAAATATTTAAATATAAAAGGATAATCTAGAGCCAAATACATTAAAATGACCTATAAATAAATTGGGTAATACATATTCAACCATATATTATCCATTTTTTTATTATCTAACATTTTTTATTTTTAAATAATTTAATAACATATTAATTCAATTAAATATAATTATTTTAAAATTTTATACTATTCATTTAATTTTACACAAAATACATCAATAAACTATGAGAATTCCAATGTAATGAATTGAAGCATATCTAATATATTATTAAAGTCTATAAATGTAATTAGACACATTTTCTCATCCGAAATATATCAAAAGTTATACTTTTAATATAAATTAGTCTATTATTTGTTTAATTATAAAAATATTATTTTAACATTAAATTATATTTTCTGTTAAATATATAATTTATAATAACAAAAAATAATAATAAAACTTATTCTATTAGAATAAAAATAGAAATTTATTTTCATTTATATATTTATTTTGTCTCTGTGTGGACAGATAATGGTTATTAAATACAAGGAGAGGGATATTTTTTTAATCACCATTTCTTTGAATAATATATAATTTATTTTGAAATTCATGTTTCTATTAAAAAAATAAAATATGATCCTAAATTTACAATGGTCTTATCCTTTTCATCTAATAATATTAAGATAATTTTTTCTATTCTTTTAATCCTATTTTTTTTGTATTATCACATATTTAACCCCATTACTAATTACCGTGATACCATGTGTTTATACATTATGGGTCAATATAATTACTATGAAAAGTAAAAAAGACCTATAAATGATCCATTTATGAAATTTTGATACTAATCCAAATTAGTTGGGATGAATATTAAATTTTTTATTTTTTTTATCATGTAATATATTATTATTTATTTTAAAATATCAATAATTTCTATTATGACACAACTCATTATTTTGACTTATAAAAAATAAAAAACCATTTAATTTATTATAAATAATTTAAAAACATTAATATCATGTAAAATTAATCATTAAATTAATAGATGACATTAAATCTAAAAAATTTATTTATTTCAATATTTTTAATATCATTTATTTGATTCTTCCATGAATTTGGAAATTAATTCTTCATCGTTGTGTCACCATTTAACTTAATTATATCCTTTATAATCATTAAAATTAAATTACCATTATATTGGATTGTATTTTATATTTATAAATAATAATTATATTTGAACATATCTTTTATATAACCTCATATTAATAATATTTCTCCTATTTAATAAAGTGTGAAAAAATGATTTTTCTAGGAATATAACATAAAATATTTGATATTATCGTCTAGGTGGCTACATAAAGTTATAATCTCAGATCAATGATTCATTTAGTTGACTCACTCTCATACTATGAAATTAGGATAACCAGTATGTTATCTTTCTAATAGTAATAATATTATTTTTACCCGAAATTACATGATTTTCCATTAATAGTTGAAAGAAAAAATTAATAAATATACTATTTACATGAAAAAAAATAAACCTATTTGAAAAAATTATAACCCAATAATTCCATGTATGGAATAATATTTTCAAAAGTTGAATAGGATAAATTTTACAAATTAAATTACAATTAATTCTATTGGAAAGTTAAGAAAATATGTTTAATGATTAAAAAATGAAAAATATTAATATGTTTTAATATCTAAATTCAATGTAAAATTTATTCAAATGACAAATATTAGATTATCTGATTTAATATAATATAGTTATAATTTAAATTCATTCAATAAAATAATTTTTCACTATAAGTTATTATGATGAAATTGTTTTTTCAATTAAATGTTAGAAATTTTCAATATTCATTGATCGTGAATCTTATTAGAAAAATACCAAAAAATAAATCTCGGTAAATTATTATCATTAAATATAAAAATAATAGTTTTATCTTTAAAATACTATATATAAATGTTTCAAAATTGGATTCAAAATAGGTTTTCTATCAATAGGTGGCAAAACATCCTTTATAAAAATATAGGTTTTATGTGTAATATTTTTTATTATTATCTTATTTAAATAAAATATATTCAATGATTTTTATAAATAATTTTTTGAATACATAAAATATATATAAAGTTAATATAATTCACCCATATTAATTAATATAATTTATTAGGATTAAATTCCTCTACGAACATCTAAATAGTTTTTATAAAAAAATTCTCATTATATTTAGCTAGTTATTATATTAATGTATAATTAATTTGTAAACAATGAGTTCTACCACATGTTCTACAAATTTAGTTATTAATATTCATGATCGCTAACATAATGGCTATGTTTTATATTATTATATAGTATAATAATATCTTAATAAAATATTATTTTCTGTTAAAACTCAGCCATTCATGTAACTCAAGCCAAATTAGTATTTTGTGTAGATTTATCTTGACATGGTGTATCATATAATGAATGCTTGCACCAAAACATTTTCAAAATTGAAAATATTGTGAACTCTAGGGGATTTACATAAAACCCCTGAAATGATATGGATTTCATAAACATTTGACAGTAGAACATCTCATGAAAAAGGAATGGTTTTAATAAAAATCATTCCATCATAAACATAATTCCTCCTTAGAATGAATAATGATTTTATCCTTTGATCATATCCTTAATAAATCACAACTAAAATTAAGGGGTTTTTTATGAATAAAAATACAATTAAGAGATCAATATATAATTCTTGAGGAAGAAATCATTTACATTTTTAAATCAATTATAACAAACTGTTAATATATATAAGAAAACATTTCATTTTAAAATATAAATTGAAACATTTAATGTAATATAATTGGAATAAATTAATGTTGACTGAGGGAGAATACATTCATTTGAAAAAAATTAAAAAAAATTCATCGATACTTTTTTTAAAAATGTTTCAAATTATGTTATTTGAAAAAAGAAATTAAAATCCACATAAAATAATTTTTTAAATATTTAAACATGATTAAAGTAAAATAAAAATAATTGGATAGTACATGAAAATCATTTAACACATTTTAAAAAAACATGGATATGAATGAAAAAAGAATTTGACCGGAGAGAAAAATGATGTCGATATTCCATAAAAACCCATTTTCATACTCTTCAAAACATAAGGTGATTAAATGGAATTAAAATCATTTATTTTCAATAATTTGACATATGATAATATAATTCATGGTTATATTTACAGGTTTACCATAATATTTAATCATCCTAACTTAATCATAAACAATCTCAATAAATAATGAGATTGTAACATAAAAACCCCAACCTTGATTTCTCCATTGAAAGCACTCTAAACTCAATAGAATAAATTGATATTTATTTAATATATATAATAGATTCATATTAAAATTTTAATATCATATATGATCCCTTTTTTCATTTCAAAACAACCTCTATTAATAAATAATTATATATATCAATATTTCTTGGTTTTAAATATTTTCTTTATCCTTAGTATTTAATTGTAGAATTTTTTTCCTTTTACATTTTTATTGGATCGATAATTTAATTAATATTAATCATGATATTATTTTTTCATAAATAATATTTTAAAATATTTATATTCATCTATAATACATTGAAATAGAATAATGAATTGCCCCATTCATAGGGATTGTAGGGCGTACGTATGCATGAAAGCTATTTTCATTTTTCATCAGATGAAATAAAAGAATGTAAAAAATCGATTTACCATTTTGGGATTATTAATTTAAAACATATTTTGTATTTATTCATAAAATTTTTCATTTTAATAATCCAAGAAAAATATAAATGAAAAATAAATCACAGCACATCGTAGATGTGGTAGTCTAAATACACACAAGAAAAAAAATCATTTACTAAATGATTTTGAGGGTATGAATGTATATGTTACAGTTGAATCCCACCATGCAGTCATCAAAAATACAAAAAATGATGAAAAATAAAAATATGGATATTATTTTCCCATGAGAGAAAAAATGAAATGGATGGTTAAAGACTCGTAATTATGTGACCAATAAAAGGTCACGTGAAGTCTCTATGCAAGGAGCCTAACCTACAAAAAGCCTCACGGATCCCTCCTCATTGATCGACCTTATTCACCAGAGTCAAATCATGATAGCTAGATAAGAATCCCCCATAGGATATCATGGGTTTTCATTAGAATGTACATGAAAAAATTCTAGAATCCTTCTAACATTAGTGGATGAAACATTTCAAAGAAGAGATTGTCAACTGTCTCACTGATCATGCACTAATTCATCATTGTAAAGAATGAATTATATAGATGATTTACATACCATATTGTGAGACCCATGAGACTCCATAAGAAAGAATGATGTAGATAATTAGTAGGAGGGGAGTGGTGATCACAATAGACGAGGGACATGCGGTGCGCCGCTAAAAACATGGGACACACCACGACCTGTCTAATGCACCTCGTGAAACCCCTTTGGCTAGTTATCCCCTACACATTAAAAATTACAAACAATTACACGGTGCTCTAAGGATAAATGCCTTTTTATTTCCACAATACATTTGTGAAAGCAAATGGCCCACATTTTTCACATGAGACAGTACTATAAAATTGAGTAAAATCACAAATATTACTCAAGAAAACAAACATACCACACGAACCATGTCACATTAAATTACTGAAATTAATAGGGAGGAGCATAGTGTTAGTTTTGGTTGATGAAAAACATGAAATGCAGGACTTGGGAAATCTATGAGACACTACAAGATCCAAAAATCACTACTTCCTCAGATACAGATGTCCCTTTGGCTTGTCAACCTCATTGATCATATGCTCGTATGTGCGTCCAGACAACTCTGTGGTGATCTAAAGATATAAAAACAATATTTTTCCATACATGATGGCATGATATCCATTTTACCAATATTTTTCAAGATAAAAAAAAACCCAAATATGTGGCGTAGAATCCATAAATTTATTATGAAATCCTTAATGAACCTAGACCATTGTAATATAAAAAAATGATCTAGAAAGAGTGAAGGTGAGTGAGGTCAGAGATTTTTGAATGTTATCTGGAATTACTCTAATAGATAATGCAGCAGAATTAGCCATCGATAAAATTCATGGCTCACCTCAAAGAATCACATTGGCTCTATGATGTGTTCAAAACGTTATCACACACTACACCACCCATACCAGTCACACAACAAATAAAAAAAATATAGTAAATACCCTCAATACAGTATATACAATCTCACAAAACTCTAGACAAATATTACATAAAATGAAAGATATTATAATGGATAAAGTGAGTGGGTTCAGTGGCCACCGAAGGGCTTGCAATGTTCCCAACGCAACAGCAGCATGGTCCCATGAGACCTTGAGACTATCCATATAGTGACTCAAGATACCTTCCAGTATTCATTTATATTTTGAAAGGACCCTTGGAAATGTCTACATGATAAAAAATATATCCTTTGAAGCGTAAGTCTCCAACAGTCATAAAATATTCCAATAATGGATGGATTGACTTGCAGCTACTGAAACTCGGGTGGCACCATTGGCGTAGTCCACCATAGAGATTTTCAAAACTTCATAACACTAAACCCCATGTCAAATACAACCTAGAATCATGGTAGATTCCCCACACAATCTGGAGGTTACACAATGGCTATTCATATAAATTCACTTCTCCAACTCGAAAAAAGGGTTTGGTTTGTTGGTATGTTGGTTGGCGGATTGAACGCTAGATGTTTGGACCCAATCCCCTATAATACACATTGGTGCTGAGAATCTATGCTTATACACATATTCGATCACATGACTGGTCATCTCTCCACCACATAATACACTAGTGGACCACCCGAACAATCATACCCTGGACATAATGATCTTTTTGTGATAAAAAAAGGATAAAAAAAGAATTATAGTGAGACATGTGAAAGTTATATCGTATTCCCTTGAGAACATGTGTGACCCAAAAAATCTAACACTGAACCCCACCTAGGCACTCACAACACAAGGGTAAAAAAGAAACTCAATGTGTAAATCCCAAGAAGATGTTATTCTCATAGACCATCGCATGCATCACATGAGTCAATCATGAATTTGTGATGGTACCAAGTCTCTAAACCTGACCTCACAACTTCCCTTCAACATGAAATCTAGGATTTGAATAACGTTTAAAATGTATCAGTACAAGTATTAAGGATTCTTCATAGACACCACATAGATAATGAAAACACTTGGTGTTCGTCACCTCGAACATGTGACATCCTCAGGATGCAACACCAGACTCATATAATAGTGATCACTCATGTCAGTCGAGTTTCATCGTCACAACAAGGCAAGATAATCCGTCTCTCAGGACGTACCCCATAGACACATCATTTTGTTCCTGCTATGTCCCCTGAGTTGTTAGTGATTACATGCGACACCCCTCTGACCATGCCACTATGGATCGCACGACATCCATCACATGTGTCGAACTAAGACCCACAATGGCCTCTAGGATAAGCAAACAAAATCATGTGACACCGTCTAGATAAGAAGGCCTATTAACTGGAGTTTCCTCAGTGTGTAAGACCCAACATAAAGAGAACTAAGATTACTTTGAATCCCTATATAACTAGGACACAAAGGATTCCAACTTAAAGGCTCCAGATCAATATCAAACACTCCACATACTTCCGTAATAAGAAGATCTCATATCAATACTCTATGAGATAGATCTTGAACTCCCCCATGTTTCTCACAACAGTCATGGATCTTATGGGCTTAGGTGGATGCAACCAACACATCATTAGTCAAAAAACACCTATTCATTAGGTCATACTCAGTGTGTAAGCCCCAACATCAAGAGAACTATGAGGATTGTGATTCCCACCAGAATTGGGATACATTGAACGCCTCTTTATAGGCTCAAGCCTTTTATCAAACACACTAAGGACTTCCCCAATATGAAGACCACATATCCATAAAACATGAGGCTGATCATGCACTACCCCCCTGTTTCTCACAACTTTCATGGATCTCATGGGCTTAGGGGGATTCAACAAAAACATCATTAGGTATCAAATACCCATTCACTAGGGAATCCTTGGTGAGTAAGACCTAACATAGAACAAGCAATGATGAATATTGTACCTTCAATGAATATGAAACATAGGAAATCTCTTCCAAACTCATGATAAAATATTATGTTTTTTACACCCACCATATTAGTCATTATTATATGATGTGAAATTGCATATATCTAACAAACTATGTGTGTTTTGATCCATACAATAACCAAGATACATAGGATGCATAATAATGGCACAATACCATCTACAAAACCTCACATACCTTTATAAAATAATGAAAGGGCCGAATCTCTTTTTCCTATAGTTTCAATTTATAAGAAACTACACATTACTAGAAAATGATGATGACCCTTGGATACATATAGATGGGCTCACAAAACAGACCCACGTCAATCACACATAAAAGAGAGTTAAGCCATATAAATTTTTTTAGAGAAACTAGTACCATATTTTGATTAAGAAGAGATTCATGAACATGACTTAAATATAAAAGATAGTCCCATAGTAGGGGAAAATTCCCCCCAAAAGTGGGTGATGAGCCCGACCACCTATATTCTCGACCAATGTGAGCCCCAAATATTCAATAGGCCTGAAAACCAAGACAACTAGTAACCTTTGGAAAGAATGTATATACACAGATATAGATAGGGGAACCATTGGGGGTTTTCGAGAAATGTGACAATGGTAATACAGTGTGCAGATTACATTTCATACCATGAAATCCCGAAAAAAAATGGTGAACCCATCGTGAATTTCTAAAAAAAATTATCATGTTATAATATATTAGACCATTACATTTTTTCCCATTAATAGAAATTGATACATCTGACATGAATCCCTCTAATAATAGAAAATGGGGTTAATCCATCAAACCATGTTTCTTTCCACTTATATGAAACAATAGTGATAAGATCGATGTCAGCCTCTTAGGTCACTTATAATTGTAAACCATTTACAAAAAAATAAATTTGACCATCATAAATTATAATTCTTGTAATTACAACATCACACTAACATGTCCATGTGATCAGAATGGTTGGGAAGGGAATACAAGACAATTGTGTTAAATAATGAATATCTAATTAAGGATCATTATTCCTATGATATAACACAGATTTGTGGCCTTATTACTTATTGAATTAATTATTTCAATCACCTAGTCTAAGATAATGTCTTCATCTTCCAACACTCATTCCAGTAATCCATCTACCATATTGAACCCTATTGGTCAGAAAATAGTATCGCCTTCCAAACTGCTCCAGTAGAGGGTAGAAAATGCGGTGATTCGATAGTAAAACCAATATCATTCAATCCCATCTGTGGAAGAAACTATTGATATTCTGAAAGCACTAATGCTAGAAAGTATGCATCACTCAACAATGGTTGTCCCTAAACCAGTGGCCCCCATAACCATGACCAATCTCATTGGGATTATTAGCCCATATCATGAAAATAGCCACCATTCATGAATGATGAAGGTGGATCCGGGGGCCGGATCCGGATTCCCCTTGCATCTAGCACCACTAAGGAGGGTGCCTAATTATCATCGTAACATAAGCCATCATATTGGTAACTATTAGTGACATGCTAAGGGTACCTACCAATATGCAGCCACCTCATACACCCATGCATGAGATCCACCATTGAAGACTCATTAGAGAATGATGGTGATTGATTACCAGGAAAGGCATAATAACCCCACTCCAACTAACAGAACCCACCAACATAATTTGGCAGGGACCATCCATAATTATCATATCCTTACATGTTTAGATCAAGTCTTTGGTCCTATTCCCACAACATACATTGGGGAAGAGTATTCTCCCACCCCCTTGTGTGATTCCCATCAACATATCCTGATTGCACATGGAGGATAGAGGTGGTAACATTTCACCACTTCAATAGAATATATTTTTCATTAGGCTAGGGAGATGGACAACGTGTAGACTTACATTCCAACACACACATTTCTAAAATGCCAATATATTTCAGTACCATCTGAAGAAGACCTCCATTATATTCAGAAACTATTAATGATCAAGTGATAAGTGAATACTCTTATCTCTATATCCATGACAAACTCAACACTAAGATCATCGTGATTATTTGGTAGTACCAGTGTAATCTCAGATTCTTCCTCCCACTCGGGAGGATTATATTAATATCTTGATGAAGGGAGAGACATGAAACTAGCCTCATAATCCTGTTCCAACCGGGGCCAACCAGGTAAGTGTGGAACATGCCTCAGAACATGTTAACATGCCTATCGAAGAAGTTCTACATCGCAAAATGATGGCCAAGGATTCGGCCTATATCCCCATTCTGTCCATGGATATGCAGGTGAGAGTTACAGAATCCTCAAGACATGCTCATATTCTTTTAAATTAAACTTCATATAATACCGTAGTTGATCATTGAAGCCGGGAAATTATTCATACTTCCACCAACAAAAGACTATGACAACATCATTCCAAAGAAATATACGAGGATACTCATATTCCATATCCCATTACGGAGGTATATAAGATTATTCCAATAGGGAATTCATATTCAAACTAGTTGTATACTACTAATCAAACCAGGGACAACTAGGTGAGAGAAACACACACCTCAGGGAAGGCTCAAACTCATTCCAATAATGACTAGTGGGATATCCCATATATCTTGATTGGTCCCATGCCCCTATCTTGTATGTGGATCACCATGTGAGAGTGGCTCCCTCCTTAGTAAATGCTCATATCTTTTCCAAAAATGAGTCATCTTATCGACACATTCCAACAACTCATCAATGGTGGGATCATATCCCCACAACACTAGGCGTTTATATACAAATTCTGGAAACTACCCTACAATTTTCCCATATACCTTCACAACAATGAATGGTGGGTAAAAATACTACCACCACGACGCAGAACATGACCCATATTTCTAATCATCTCAATTCCAGTGTCCTTGAGAATTTTTGAGACACACTCTCAAAACCACAACGATCTGTTGACTCTTCTATCGAAGATGAAGCCTGAGAAATTCATTACCATGATAGTCCTCATCGTGGTAATGTGGAGATGGATTGTAGGATCTCTACTTCTAACATCCACTATGGTCAACCTCCCCATGGAGATATCTCCATTGGGAAAGGAATTTCTCCCTTTCTCCAGAAACCTATGTATGAAGAGGTGATAAAAAAATTCACACCATTGTATAGAAATGTACTTGAAACACTAGGATCAACTATATATTGTTCCCCATAAGCATGAATAATCACTCCACTATTGTCAGTAGGTTAAAATCATAGTCATATTCTCTGGTCTGACTAGATGAAGGCATGTACATTTTTTAATGGAAATGCTGACACCGAAATATGGAGAGAGTCTTGTAGAAACAACCTCCCCATCATGTTCTTTCCCCATGATACATCCATCAATGAGATTACTGACGACACAGAAAAGGAGTTCCTTCCTTATATAACCCATAATATGTGGGTCACTCATCAGTGACTGAAGGATTGTCATCTCCATTCTCTATGACATTACTCTCACCTTCAGACCATCATGATAATCTATTAACAAACTCAACCTAGCCACTATTTCAATGGATCGGGATCCCAAACCAGAAAAGAAAAAAGAAAATATACAATATGATTTCGTCCATTGCATAGTGAAACATAGGCATCTTATCGCCAAAGCAGCATCATGCATCTGAATTCATGTATGGAGAATGTATGGAGTGTTTCACATCGCCAATACCCTATAATAGTAGATCCCATCTGACATGACATTTGACAATGTTACAATCCCTGACATTGTTAGGAGACCTGGAAATTCTCGGTCTAGTTGGTCGCAACCACAAAATTCTTCCACTCCAACAATGCCTAGTCATCATATATGGGGTGAGAGGATATCCAAAATGACATCCAATTGGGGCCTATAAGATAATATAAGGACATTCTAAAGATGTATGTAATTGTTTATATCACCTGGACAACTACCCACAATGAACAATCCACGTCATGGGAAGCCATTGAACCCATCTACCATTCACGAAAAACTGATATGCATCACGAATACCACAAGAGTAGCTATTATAGTGGCCATCCAAGAATTGACTCATCCCCTAGAGAAAGAAAATATTTTCCAATTCCTCCACCCCTCGGGTCATCAGTTCCTTAGAAAATTCAGGTTGTTTTTATAGAAGTCCCAGGAAAACCACATCCCACGAGGCTAAGAGAATTTAAGTAGTAATAAACATCTCCAAATTCATGATCCCCTGAAAATGAATCAGATTCATAAGTGAAGATTCGAGATCCCCTCAAACCTAACGGTATTGGGAAATGAACATATTCTTGTCTTATTATAGCTCTAGATAAACCCTATCCCACCAGTATAAGGGAATTTTTATCATCATTGGAACCATAGAGGTAATCATAATTCATTAATTCAGGATGAATAGATCAATGGTCGACATCCCACCAGTTACTCCCATGGAAATACAATCCTCTATTGGTTGGTGCTCATTCGTAACCCCCAATCAAAAATTCACTCATGTAGAAAATTCATAAACCAAGATAAGGGGAGTGTACAATGAATGAAACTGGGACCCACCATGGCCAGCAGACAAAATAGCTTATAAGTCCAAGGATTTGAATAACAACCCTAATTAAAACATTTTAGAGCTAGCATTCCATGAAGAAATAAATGGAACAACCAAAATTACTCGATATGCCTCTTTGAATGTCGTCACTATTAAAATTGGAACAAATGGATAAAGATCCAGGTGTTAAGGGTCGCAACAGGGAATACATACCTCATGAGAATTTTGATTTGGATGAACAGAATGAGGTTGTGCACACCTGGAATCAATGTAGTTTCTAGAATTTGGCACCACCATATAATGAGTTTCCACCACCTCACCAGAATATCATTATAGATAAAGGGAAAGAAGTGACCGCAAATAGGTTTCCACCGTCGGAAGTTAAATTTTCTCAATATGAGAGTTAAATAAATGCACCCCTGCATCTCAATGAGGAGCTACTGATGGGAAGTATTCTTGTCAGTTATAATCAATAGAATGTGGAAGGAATTCTCCCTCCTATTGTTTGTATTCCAACTAGAGCATCATCTGAATATCATATTGGCTATGAGTTAAGAAAACATATGCACACAAACAAATATACCAAGAAAGATCATGAATTAATCCCACTGTGGTGATAGAATCTACCTCACCAAGGTAATTCCTTGGTTATAGGGAAAATAGAGGACTAGTGGGATATGATAGTGGAACCACCTTATCATCCCCCACCCACTACATACAGATAATAGGCATATCAAACAATAGGGCCTCTATAATTTCTCACTACCATTGAATCCCTATATTGTTGTATTGAACCCATGGAACACCATTGCACAGAAGTGCAGCCTGAGAAGAATAAATATCCCGAATGGGTAGATGATATACTTCCCCACCCAACATCAGCAATCCAACCTATTCCACAATCAAATGTGTAGTCAATCCAGAGCATTATCTCACACACATCGTGTTTGGATGCAGAAAAATGATTGGTCCTTGGGATCAGAAGGAGGCGACCAAGATGAGGTGTTTCATACATGCATTGAAATGGCCAGCGTTCGTTTGGTATTTAAATATTCATGCATGATCTTTCATGGTATGGGAAGCCCTTCTTCATTAGTTATTTTACCAATTCAATTCAACAATGGGGAAGAAAATGATCTCCGACCTCTTAAATTTCTAGAAGTGTGAGAATGAAATGGTGTATGACTTCATAAAAAGGTGGATGTTTTTGAATTATTCCATTGTTTCCCTATATAGTAGGAACAAATTCTATAACTATGTGAGGAAAATATCAGGTATGACATACAGACACACCTAATCCCCATTAAATATTCAGGTGGATTTAGAGAGTTCACTAAAATATCCCAATGTCTTAAATAGACTATTCAAGAAACCAGACCCATGTTTCGACCCACACCCAATACTCAAGCAAAATGTTTGAAAAATTGGAAGCTGCATCTATCACCCTCAATCCCAAAATAGTCAGAATACATAGGCATGTTGCAAACCACCCAAAACATTATGCTTACAAATTGAATTTGTAGAATATTCTTTAGATGGATCCACAGAGAAACTAATACCACTAAGGATTTCATGAATGAATGAACATGCTGTAATCCTACCAAAATTATCATCTTATGGGATACTTATTAGAAACCACGTACAAAAAGCAGATTAGGTTTCCATGGCCCAAACATCCAAAATGAAGTAAACCACACTGATCATCTTGATTACTGCCATTTTCCAATTAAGGGTGGGTCATAATATCCAGAACAATTTAATATTTAAGGAAATTTTTAATGTAATGGGTGACCCTATATAGATGACATTAGAAGGTCCTCCATAACAAGTGTCTGGAATAAACAATTCATGATCATAGAAATGGGAAGGATAGAGGAATGTTCACACTAGTCATGAATAGAAGTTTGACAGCTAGATGACACGTAAAACAGTTTATTGAGCACAGAACCCCCTGATGACATAGTTGTGAAACACAAAAGAATCTCCACCATCTAGAAGTGATTATACTGATGTACCTTCCAAGGGTTTTCATGACTACTATAAGTATGATGAAACATAAGAGGAAGAGTTATATTCTAATATAAAGTAGACTCTATCTCATATAAATATCTTCCCTGCAAAATATGTGGTATGGGAACGTCCGCCCAAAGAGGATCCTCATTAGGTGAGGAGAACATATTCGGTTCCTTACAAAATATACACCTTAATAAACCCATATTAGATGTTTAGTATTCCACAGAATTTGGTTTTCCCATATATAATAAGGAAACATGATGCCACATTTGATGAAGTTGAGGAAACATGGGACAATGCGAATATGGCCAGAGTTAGTGTCATGTCTATATCCCCCTTGAAGACATGTTTTTAGACCATAATCATGGGAATGAACTCCAACATGTTTAATGAATGTTGGGATGTGCCTTAGATCTCTATATTAGTTTCCCACACCTGATTTTCTTGGAGGACCACTTAACGGGGGTTCAGCCTGATCAACCTAGGCAACAGGGAAGGCTGGTGTAACCTATTACACTAGTGGTAGATACTCCCTCAACCTCTGGGCAAGATATGAGTCCATCGACACCATCTAATCTATATTCTATGATGCACTCTCTTGTGGATACCCATTTTGGGTAGAGAAGACCTTTGGAAAAATATTTTGATATTTTGAAAAAGCTAGTTCTGATCCCATCCAATCTCTAAATCCTTGATACACTTCATATTTCAATTGAACTCAAGGAGGCACATGTTGAATCCCTCTTAAGGCCATAGGATTTTGGGATAGAAGTCTTCATGGATGAGGTCTATAATGTAGATAACATATACATATTATTTCATGTCCCTATTTCATTTAATAATTAATATTGTGAGGATGTGATCTTGGGATACATTGGACCCTTGTACGTCTTAGGAAAACTCAATAATTTCAACATCCAAATGGTCTTCATCGAAAATGGATCTGATATAATTCTCATCCCTGTCCAAAACCCCCTAAATTTTGGGTATAGTGAAGGGGACTTATCCCCTACACATATGACCATACTAGGATATGATAATCATGAGAAAATGCCCCTTCAGAAGATTAAATTGAAGACCCAATTTTGGGAGCCCACATCTGAGGTCAAGGGCATGTTCATTCAGCAGGACACCTCATATAATGTTTATCTTCGAATTCACTATCCCCATATCCTCTCGAAGACACCATAAACATTTAATTAATGTTTTAAGTAACCCATCAATGGCAAGGTCTGCATAAATAATGTTGACAATTCCCCCTTTAAGACTTACAGAGCCAAACATGCCGAAGTAGAATTCGATAATAAGGGAGGAAAATGCAGGGGTAGGATAATTTTACTATTGTTTCATTATAAAATATTCTAGGGGCCTCCAATATAAACATCTAGAGAATATTATATGAGGATTATGTGCTCCCTATAAACATGGTCAAAATAGTAGACCCAATCTCATGGGCCTAGGCCTCTACTATCCTCAGTGATAATAAATTTAATAATCTCTATATCACAAATTAGATGAGAATATATGACTTAAAAGTATAATATGATGATGATGATCTTATAAAAACCCATACAACATTTTAGGACTCTGATTCCACCACCGTAGATGAGGTCCAGATGACAAACATGGGGACACTGGAAGTCCCAGGACCTACCTTGAATTGAGCTGCTATGCCCCTTGAATAGTAGGAAATGTATATCACATTCTAAATTAAATTCTTATTTTTTCGTGCAACTAATAAAAAATATAGGACATAATCTAGATGTGGCTTCAATGCATCTCGAGCTACCTAAAGAGAGTTAGGGCTTCATGAAGGCTTCTAGAAGAATGCACCCATCTCATGCTACCAACATTCAGACAGAAGTCATCAAGTTGATCAAATCCCACTTTTTATGAGGATTTAAACACCTAAAAATGGCTTCCAACAATGTTCCCTTAAGGAAAAATAACATGAAGATTACGGTCCTTATTAATTTCAAATAACATAAATGGAAATTCTCGAAGGACGATTTCCATTATCGATCACAAAACTCGTGATTGATGCAATTATTGGATACCATTCCATTTCCATCACGTATGGTTACTCGGGGTATAATCATATCAAACTTTTCTCTGGGGATGATGAATCCCCCACCATCAGGTTGACCTAGGGGATCATATGATACCATGGCATACCCTTTAGATTAAATAATTTTAGCGTTAGGTATCAGCACACCACACATCACATATTTACGGCATTCATTGGAAGGATATCGAAGTGTGATGTTGATGAACTGGTCATCAAATTCCAACAAAAATGTGATCACTTCCTGGATATATGATAATTATTTGACAAGCTACAAAAACAGAGTCTGTAGTTGAATCCAAAAATGTGTGCATTTAGGGTAACATCAGGTAAATTACTTGGTTTTGTTGTATGACCCCATGGTATTCAAGCTAACCCACTAAATACTAGTGTTATCCTCAAAAATATTCTCGCCAGGAATCATAAATAACTAAATATTATCCAAGGGGACATCACCTATAATTGGATATTTATATCCATTCTATTAGGAAAATACCCTCCCCCCCTCAAGAGGCTAATTAAAAATAGGGTCTCCTACCAATGAGACAATGTGTGTTAAAAAATTTCATATATCTCAAGAAGTATCTACAACACTAGCCAATTTTTATTCCTCTCATGGAAGGGAGTACACTCATCTTATATTTGGATACCATAGAATGATCACTTGGCACCCTCCATGAATAGAAGAATAATGCAGAAGAAAAAGGATAAAAAATTACTTTCAATAAGACCTTATCAAACATACACCAGATTTTTTTGAATATGGATAAGAGATCCTAGATTGAAAAACTCCACCATGTTTTATGGGACTACTATAGCACCACGTGTACTACTACACAAGAGACACCGTACTTGTTGGTGTAGGGGACTGAGGCAGTTCTACCCATAGATGTCCATCTACCCTTACTCTGAATATCAATTTGAGAGAAACACTCAGCTGATGAATAAGCATTGAAATAGTAGGATGAGTTTGAACATCTAGATGGGAAGTGGTTGCACACACTACACAATAATGGGATCCACTAGAAAATAATATCATTAGAATTCAATAAAAAAGTTCTCCTCAGTTCATTCCTTCATGGATAATTGGGGATAGATATTAGAACACCAATCATACTGGAAAAAATAAAGTGATGTAAGAAGCCAATATGGAGGGCACTTACGTCATACATAATTTTTATCATAATGGAGCCTATTAGTTGTACACCATGGATAGGGAGCGTGTCACACCACCCAACAATATGATATTTCTCAAGAAATAATTTTCACAGTCTCCAATAATACGGTATCCATAATGGTGTATGTTCCATAATTTTCTTTTTCTCTTGACATTGAAATTCATGGAATGTCTTTCGAACAAAAATATTATTTACAACCACATCTTCACCGCATGATGATAAACTACATGCCTCCCCAGAAATATGTATTTCATCATTCTATTTTTCAGTTGGAAATATAAGAATTACTTGATCCTATATCTTGTCCCATCGACCAAAGAACATAAAATAATCATATCATGTCATACCTTATGTTTAATAGTGGAAGGGACCCTTGTCATTCCTTATTTATCACATCGAGCATAGCTCAAGTGAGATTGAAAATTCCAGTAAGGATTTTACCCTACTGAAAAATAGGGCATGAAGGCTTGGGATGACAATGAGTCTTTTCCATATGATTTTAAATTTCATGGGCAATGACCCCTTCAAAACAAGAAACTACACACCCTTGTGGACCTCACATGAGAGGGATACTATCACTGATGATAGTATCCTACCGCACCATCGCATCTAGAACTAAATATGGCTTGATTCACATCTTTATGGGATGCATAGTCATGTTTGGACACTTTATCACTAGGTCAAGCAACATTCCCTCCATTGGAATTTATCTCTCATCACAGGCCTTTATGGACAACATTCACGTCAGGTTTTGTCATGTCGTGTCATACATGCCCCTATGAAGGGCCTCCCCCTCACATATTTACAGATAGATGTTAAAATTATTGGTTCTATAGTCACTACATATGGATCTATTCCTATCATCAGAAGAAATTTAGTGATGCATGAACCCCTATTTCTAGGCCCAATACTTTTATTTTTCTCTTTTCACATCAGATATTCCAATTTCTTTACCCCCAGACATTAAAATGGATTCCCAATGTCCTTACCACATGACATAAAATTTCATGGACTCGTGACATCTGTCTCCACTCACAACAGTTGACCCACATCCTTATTTCACGATGGTAATATGAAGGAAAAATTTTCATTTCCACATGATGTTAAAATTCAATATGTTTCTAGATCTATTCGTGGCTTGTTCCCCAACCTTACAAGATACATAAAAACACATGAACATTTAATCATTAGGTCCATCCCCTGGTACAACCAAAAACACAACTTTTTTTAGCCTCATGGCCATGATCACTTTCGAGGATGCTTGGTGTGGGGTATTTTTCATTAGTCTTCATTGATGTCTGGTTTTCATTACCATTCCATGAACATCCCTTTCGATACCTCATCTCCGAGTCTTTGTCCTTACTGCATGGCGTTAAACATCACGTAATTCTATGAACTACATGAAGTATTATTGTCCCTCCCAAGAGATACATACGGACACATGTATCTCTAACACTAGGCTCAAATACAACTATCAACAAGAGATATGTCCCACCTCTATGAATGGTCTAGTCCTCTATAGAGTACCTCCTTTTTTAAGAACTATGTGGACTTCGATTCCCAACTAGTTTTGATTTGTAGGAAACCTCCCTAAGGTTCAAGCCTAATGTTTTATGGAACTTATATGTTCCATCATCCTCACATCGGTTCACATTAATCCTCACTGAATGATAATAAAATACATTGAATACCATCATCATTCCCATAGGATGTTAAACTGCATAGAATACTAATATCTACCAATGGAGTGATTCCAGTCATTATAGGATATGTAGTGATGCTTATACCCCTATTTCTCGGACCAACTATATGATTTTATTCCTCTCACAATAGGTAATGCTTCATCTTTTCCACATGATGTTAAACTGCATGGGAATACATCCTCACTAGATGGTGTTAAACTTCATGGGACTCTTATAACTATGTATGGATTAATTCCCATACTTATGAGACATGGAGTGATTCCATGACACATTTTCATTAAGCTCAACCATGGGTATAACCTCTTTGGCCCCATTAGATTTATTTCTCATAGAAATATGCATGGTGTGGTTGAGTCCTTTTCAGTATTCATTCTCATTAGGTATCTTCATTCAACCACATTTCACATCTCAATTTGGAACACCATCTTATAGTCTAAATCACATTACCTTAATCTTTCAAAATATTTCCCAACAACACAAAATTAAAATGTGTCACATCATCCTTACCACGTGATTTTAAACAACATGGAATTAAGTCTTATTATAAAGACCTAAAAATTTCAAGGAAAATGTTTTCTTAAATACTTTTTAATTTTATGAGTTTGCGGTTTGTGATGGAACTTGATTCCGAGGCCCAGTGTGCCCGTAATCAATTTCTAAAGTTTTGTTTGGGTACGTTCAGTAAACGTACATGCGGGTTATTCTATCATTTGAAATGGTGCTTGGAATTGAAATATAAGGACATCGATGAAATCACAGCGCCGATATTCACTTAAGGGGACCGTTACAACAGTTGCGTTTTATGCGGGTTGACAGTTAATATTTCGTAATTGAGAATAAAATAAATAAAATTTGTAGTACCCAATTTGTTTAATGGATGGTGGTTATTTCCTCCCAAGGGGAGTTGGTGGTGGGGCCCACACCCACATAACCTCCTGTGAGAGGATTTATTGTGGTGGGACCACAAGTTCCCTAAACCATTCATCTCCCCATAACTCCCAATATGTCCCTTAAACCCCCTTGATTAATTTGACAACTCTCCCATTAATTTTGTGATCTTTTCACCTCCCCCTATTCCATTATTTTTTGCCAACACCTTTAATTAACGAATTTAATCATGCAATTATTTTATTAAAGTCTTTGAATTTTAAAAATTCATGTGGGAATAAAATAATAGCCTTAGCTATTATTTTATTTTGGCACTCATTGTGTTGAGAGGATTTTGGGAGAGCTCATGAGAATTAGAAGAAGGAGTTCCTCTCTTCAACGAAGAACACCATCCTTCAAATTAAAAACCATCTAAGAACTACGTTCATCTCCTTCGATCTTCGGCCAAGCCAAAAAAGAAGGAGTCACCCACATGGAACGCCGATGAAATGCCATCCTCGGCTCCTTCTTCCCCGACGTCAATGAGTTGACACCGTATTACCGTGACGCTTGTCATCCGTGAATCCTTCTACGAACGAACATTATTTCAAGGTAGGATAATTTTATAATTTTAGTTTGATAAAATTATACTCTTGTTGTTGTTGAATGCGAATTATTATATTTGGCCAAATGTTACCGCCTAACGCAGAGGGCAAGGGCCGAAAGAACACGTCCCGACGATCCTCCTTTGTTTCTTGATTTTTAATTCACAATGAGAAGCAGTGAAGATCGAGGGCAGTGGTCCCGCGCTGGCCACATGAGGATGAACTGCAGCCCGCAACTGGGGGTCGCTCAGCCAAAGAAGAATCTGCCGGCCGAAGCTAACTGAGCTGGTGGAACCCTGGCGCCAGGAGGGCGCCGCGCTGAAGGAACTGCGGCCCGCCTGTGCGGCTCGCTCGCGCCAGGGAAGACCGGCCGGCTTTGGCCGTCCATAGAGGAGGGTGTCGCTGTTTGGTGTCACTAGTTCGGGAGACCCCCCCCCCATAGCGATCGGCCACCCGGGCTAAGCCATGGCCAGCCGGGTCACGCCCCCTTGGGTCGGGCTGCGCCGCACTGTGTCGGGCCGATCCGACCCTCTGCCGGGTTAGACCCATCGAACCAGGTCGGGTCGTCCCACAATCCCATTGGGCTTGATGGGATGTACCCATTACGCTTAAATGTGAATAACATAAAGACTGTGCACCTGATCCATGCACCATCTACGGCATTCGGACCATCACGACGAAGCACCCCATTAGCGATACTCTAAGTATGTTTTGGAAGACTTTGGAAAACAGTTGAGTTTAGAAAGAGCATATTTTCAACCGGTCCCCTAGAATGTAAAATCCAATATCTCTTGGACCAGGCATCTGATTGACGCCCCTTCTGTCACTTCAGGTTCCTTTTGACGAGACAAAACATCGGGATACATCAACTCTGGTCTTCGTTATTGTTAATGTATCGACCCCTTGTCTTGTGGAGTAGACCCTCCCAGAATCGAGTGTGCTTTGTGCGTGAACCCTAGAGTTGTTTGAGACTGCGACGACTACCATACTAGGATCCTCCGTGGGTTAGACGACGATGACTACTATACTTGAATCCTCCATGGGTTCGGGAGCGATGACTACTGTACTTGGATCCTCTGTGGGTTCGGAAACGATCAATACATGGATCCTCTATGGGTTCGGGAGTGAGGACTACTGTACTTGGATCCTCTATGGGATCGGTAGCAATGACTTCTGTACTAGGATCCTACGTGGGTTCGGAAGAAGAGATGATTCAAAGGCTGCATCTAATCATCTCCACCCCTGTTCGTGAGTTGTATACAAGTGTGAGCTGAGTCTTAACTATCAATCATTACCATCAGTGTGATTGACTTCTTTCCTGTGTGGAATGGGTTGTTCTTGGGCTTGAGATTTGGAGCCGAATAGGAATTGATGGCTTAGGTATTTGTATGGACATATACCAAAGTAGAGTTGGTTGATATTTCGTGATTGTATCTTTCCTTTGTGGTTTATCCTTCGTGGATTCTGGGATACCTTGGGGGTCTTGGGGTCCCTACATAGTATTTTTATACTCACCCCTGCATGGTCTATTCTTGCACTACATTGTGTTGGTTGCAGACGACGGACATCACTGATCGTGGTAGAGACATGTGGAGCTGGACGGTACCCGGGGGTGGACCACTCGGCGGGACATACACGGAGCAGAATAATGGACCTGAGGTGCATAGGAGACCATCTATACCCACCGTTTAGGTGGGATTACCAGAGGATGACTTAGTGGTTGATGCTTTAATTTACTACTATTTTACTAGTCTTTCAATTGTACTGTACTCACTGTTGGGCTTGTCTTGTCGCACCCTTTCATTTCAGCACTTACTTTTGTATACAGTTTTTCTTGTGCTTACTTCATTTGTGTACTCTTTTGTGTTTTTATACTTTTATAACGGTGATGACTTCCTAGTATATGGATTTACGTCTTTGTTACTAGTCTTCATCCCCTGGCCTATGGAAGGCGGGCTTGGGGTAGTCACGCCACGGGCCCCGAGGACGTGTCGTGACAAATTGGTAACAGTGGAGTCGGTTCTACCGTAGAACATAGGACTCTAATCTATCTTACTGTGAAGCAATAGTGTTAAGTGTATTGTGTGTGGTTTTTAGTCCATGGATTCTAGTGTTGTTACGGAAGCCGAAGTATCCATACACCAGGACCCTGACCTCAGATTTATGACTCAGAGCACAAAAACCCTGATAGCGTGTGTGTTTCCTTTGAAAAGTTTTCTTTGTGATTACATTGTGTTATCTCATCAAGTATATTGTTTTGACCATGGCGCAGCTGTTTCTTTTCAGGATGGCCCCACGAAGGCATCCAGCTAGGGTTCTGAGTTGCATGCAAGATGGTAGCACACCGAGTGATGAGGCTTCGGTGCAGGCCCCCATCACAGCAGATGCACCAGCGACACCACTACCCGCTGGGAAAATGATACCACTAGCCCTAGCAGTAGAGAGTGCATGCTTCTGGAGTGCATTGCATGAGTTTCAGTGACCGAGGATGCCCAGGATCCGTGAAGAGACAGACCCTCAGGCAGTAGAGGATTGGTTCGAGGCTGTCGTCAGAGTTTTCAGATTGGTAGGGACACCAGCCGTCCTTATTGTGATCTTACCACGAGTCTCCTACACGCGGAAGTAGGTAGATGGTGGAGCCTGATGATATAGGTTCATGAAGAGGCATCTTTACTCTAGATGGACATTGACAGTCTCTTCCACTCAGAGTTTGTTCCAGCCACCCTCCGTGCGGTGCAGATTCAGGAGTTACTTCATCTGCAGCAGGGCAGCATGATAGTAGCTCAGTACTCAATGAGGTTTACTGACCTCTCATGCTACTCCACGGATATGGTACGGTACTCGTTCTTTAATGCCCAGAACATCGAGCAGGGACTCAGGCACAAGATCAGAGCTTCGACGATTCCCCTCAACATCCCGACACAGGTGGGGGTGCTGGAAAGGGTTCTTCTAGTGGAGAGTTTTCTCGCTGAGTAGTTATCAGTGACGAGGCCCACCACAGGGAGACACATAGCAGAGTCTTCTACAGCCAGTAGTAGACAGATTTCGTAGAGGACCAAGCGGACCAGGCCATCAGGTGGGTGACATCAATATACTAGTTCAGATGAGTGGGGCACACGAAATAGATCTATACATACGAGGGGCAGGCAGTGCTATGCATGTTGTGAGTAGGGCCACATGGCTCGGGACTGCCCGACACACCATGAATATGAGCAGCAGACAGTGCAGGGACCTCCCAGGCAGAGTCAGAGGACCGACCGTGGTGGTCCATCGGGAGTAGCTGGATGAGGGAGAGGAGCTGGCTGAACAGCGGGTAGTGGATGACGTTTCGAGGCTCTACCACCACCACCACCAGGAGGTCCACCCTGACCATAGGGAGCTGGAGGACAGTGGCAGGCTCAGCTCCAAGTAGTCGAGGCCTATGACCACGACGCACCTGAGATGATTCGAGGTACTATATGTGTCTACTCCACCCTTGCTGCAGTAATTATAAACATAGGTGTGAGTCATTCTTTTATTACCGCTACCCTTGTTCGGAGCTCAGATATTCTGACGGAGCAGTTAGCTCGATCCTTATGGCTAGAGACACCTACGGGCGCAGACTTAACGATTACGCACTAGTGCCGGTAGTGTGAGATTACTCTAGGAGGTGATAGCTTCGGGTGGGATCTTCTTGTAGCGGCGTCGAGGCCAAACGAAGTCATCATAGGTATGGACTAGTTATCTACAGTTCATGCTCAGATCGACTGTATAAGGTGCAAAGTGCGGTGTATCCGCATGGATGGAAGTAGGTTCACCTTCACCGAAGATAAGGGAGCCTTTTCTGTGCAGGATGGACTTACGTAGAGGAGACGGCAGCCAGTCACCCATCAATTGGCGAGTCTCATCCTTGGATCAGTTGATGTGCGAAGTCCGTGTTTTCCTATTGTGGTGGATCAGTAAGTAGATGTTTTTCCTTACAACATTCTTGGACTACCTCCTCGTAGATAGTTAGACTTCTACATTGACCTATACCCCGGGACCGCACCGATATCGACTCTAGCATATCGGAATGCTCCCTCCGAGCTTTGTGAGCTGCGGGTACAGCTGGAGGACTTGTAGGGTAAAGGATTTATCTGACCTAGTGTTTCACCCTGGGCATCTCCGATTTTGTTCGTCAAGAAGGCAGATGGGATCTTGTGACTGTCTGTCTAATACCGTCACCTGAATCAGGTGATCGTGAAGAACAAGTACCCACTACCGAGGATTGATGACCTATTTGATCATCTCAAGGGAGCACAATGGTTCTCGAAGGTAGACCTCAGGTCAGGCTATCAACAGCTCAAAGTTCGAGATAAGAATGTACAGAAAACGGCCTTCAGGTGTCGGTATGGCCACTACGAGTTCGTGGTTATGCCTTTTGGCATAACCAATGCACCAACAGTGTTCATGAATCTCATGTATGGGATCTTATAGCCTTACCTCAATCATTTTTTCATAGTCTTCATCAAATATATACTATTTACTTGACTAATGAGGAGGAGCACGCCTACCACCTACGGGTTGTAATGGATACACTCTGAGAGCACCAGCTTTATGGTATTCTCTCGAAGTGCCAGTTCTGGATTCGAGTGGTTCACATTATAGGACATGTCATCTTAGAGGATGAATTTGTAGTGGATCCAGTGAAGATCGTGGTAGTACCTGCTTAGGAGCCACCTAAGAGCATGAAGAAGGTGCAGAGTTTTCTGGGTCTGGCTGGGAACTATTGGAGATTTGTGATAGACTTCTCAAGAGTTGCAGCACCACTTTCATCTTTGACGAATAAGGGGAAAACCTTCGTGTGGTTAGGTAGATGTCAGTAGAGCTTTCAGGAGCTGTGGCAGATATTGACTAGTGAACCCATCTTGAGTCTACCAGAGGAGGGATTTGGGTACGTAGTTTACTACGACGCATCAAGGATCAGACTTGGGTGTGTTCTGATGTAGGAATGAGTAGTGATCTCATATGGTTCATGGTAGTTGAGACATCACGAGTAGAACTATGCTACCCATGACTAGGAGTTAGTAGTAGTGGTCTTCACCTTGAAGATGTGGTGACACTATCTGATCGGTGAGCATTTTACAGTCTACTCTGACCACCATAGTCTCAGGTATATCTTCTCGCAGAAGGACCTGAACCTGAGACAGCTGTGATGGATCAAGTTCTTACAGGACTGTGGCATTGAGATAATCTATACTATTGGGAAGGGGAACATTGTACTGGATTCTCTCAGTAGGAGATCGGGAATTCAGCTACTAGGAGAGGCGACAGAACAAATAGCCGTTTTGCAGATATCCTTTGTGGGTAGAGATTGAGCAGCCTTTCTGCAGTCACTCACAGTCACTCCTCCACTCTTTCTGCGAGTCAAAGAGGCATAATATGGGGACGTTGATTGTGAGACGCGATGTGCTCAGATATCAATAGGGCAGGCACCTGATGGATTTTATGATGTAGGTGAGAACCACATCCTCTTCAGGGGACATACTAGGGTACCAGTTTCACTGCATGAGGTATTGTTGGGGGAGTTTCCCACGTCCCCTCTAGCGGTACATCCAGGAGAGGCGAAGATGTATCAGGACCTCAGACAACAGAACTGGTGGTCAGGTATGAAGAAGGTTGTGGCAGAGTTTGTTTCACGATGCCTCACTTGTCATCAAGTGAAGGCAGAGCACCAGGTACCAGTGTTCTTGGTTCATCCCTTAGAGGCTCTGAAGTGGAAGTGGGAAAGGATATCCATGGATTTTTGTGACGGGGCTTCCACGTACATCTAGAGGACACAACCCTATTTGGGTGATCGTAGACCGACTCACCATGTCGGCCTACTTCTTACTAATCAAAGAGCATGGATTAGTGGAGAGATTGAGACACCTCTATGTTTGGGAGATCATACGACTTCATGATGTGTCATCATCTATCATTTCCGATCGAGATGCTCGTTTCACTTCCCGGATATGGAAGGGGTTACAGGAGGCTTTCGGGACGCAGCTTCGCTTGAGCACCACCTTCCATACTCAGACAAATGGATAGACTGAGAGGACCGTTCAGACTCTAGAGGTCATGCTTCGTGCATGTTTCCTTTGACTTTGGTCGTAGCTTGGAGGATCACCTGCCCTTGGTGGAGTATGCGTACAACAACACTTATCACTCCACCATCGGGATGGAACCTTACGAGGCACTGTACGGCCGACCATTCAGAGGACCTCTGTGTTGGACTGACCTAGGAGAGTCATCACTTGTTGGACAAGAGGTAGTGCATGCTATGATGGAGAAGGTGCAGATCATCTAGGAGCAGATGTAGACTACACAGAGCAAACAGAAGTTCTATTCTTATAGGAGATGGAGACCACTGGTGTTCGAGGATGGAGACCACATCTTCTTATGGGTCTCGCCTCAACGAGGTCTATGGATATTTGGTCGAGGCAGTAAGTTATCTCCACATTTCATCAGAACATTCCAGGTCCCCAGCAAAGTATGCGAGGTGGATTACTGTCTGGCGCTTCCACCTCAGTTGCACCGGGTGCATGACGTCTTCCACGTATCTCAGCTGAGGAGATACGTGCAAGACCCATCCCACATCATCAGCCGTGGGGAGATGGACATAGATGATGGGACGACATTCTTGGAGGTCTCGGTGGAGATCGAGGATCGACAGGAGTGGGTCCTACATGGGTGGTTGATTCCTCTGGTGCGCATTCGCTGGCAGCACGGGAACCTCAAGGAAAGCACTTGGGAGCAGGAGGCTCAGATGCATGTACAGTACCCCCATTTGTTTCCCTATTTTGTGTCGTAGCTTTACGGGGATGTAAATCCCTGATGTGGGAGTAATTTAAAGACCCAGAAATTTCAAGGAAAAATTTTTCTTAAATACTTTGTAATTTTACAAGTCTGTGGTTTCTGACAGAACTTGATTCCAAGACCCGGTGTGCCCGGAATCAGTTTCTGAAATTTTGTCCGGGTACGTTCAGTAAACGTATGTGCGGGTTTTTCTATATTTTCAACCGGTTCTTGGAATTAAAATCTGAGTACACCGATGAACTCGTAGTGCCGGTATTCACTTAAGGGGACCATTACCGCAGTTGTGTTTTATGTGGTTTGAGAGTTAATATTTGCGAATTTAGAATAAAATAAATAAAATTTGTAGTACACAGTTTTATTTATGGATGGTGGTTATTTCCTCCCAAGGGGAGTTGGAGGTGGGTCCCTCACCCACATAGCCTCCCATGAGAGGATTTAGTGTGGTGGGAAACACACGTTCCCTAAACCATTCATCTCCCCATAGCTCCCCTTAACTCCCTTAATCCCCCTTGATTAATTTGACAACTCTCCCATTAATTTTGTGATCTCATCACCTCCCCCTCTTCCATTAATTTTTGCCAACACCTTTATTTATTGAATTGAATCCTCATATTAATTAATTAAATTTTTTGAATTTTAAAAATTCATGTGTGAATAAAATAATATACTTAGCTATTATTTTATTTTTCCACTCTTTGTTTTTAGAGGATTTTGGGAGAGCTCTTGAGAATTAGAAGAAGGAGTTCCTCTCTTCAACGAAGAACACCGTCCTTCCAACGAAGAACCACTGAAGAAGGATTATCATATCCTTCAATCTTCGTCCAAGCCAAAGGAGAAGGAGCCACCCGCAAGGAATGCCGACGATGCGCCATCCTCGGATCCTTCTTCCCCGACGTCAACGAGTTGACGCCATCTTACCGCAACGCTTGTCTTACACGACTCCGTCTACGAATGATCCTTATTTCTAGGTAGGGGAATTGAATAATTTAAGTTAAAAAATTATACTCTTGTCGTTGTTGAATGCGAATGGTTGTCTTAGGCCAAATGTTATAGCCTAACGCGGAGGGCACAGGCCGAATGAACACGGCTCGACGACCCTCCGTTGTTTCTTGATTTTTCATTCGCAACAGGAAGTGGAGATGATTGATGGTGGTGGCAGTGCGCCGGCCACGTGCAGAAGAACCACGGCCCGCAACCGCGGGATGCTCGTCCAAAGAAGAACATGTCGGCCGACGTCAGGTGGGCTGGTGGTACTGCGGCGCCCCATGGTGCCGCGCTGCGGAAGACTACGTCCCGCGTTCCACGGGCCGCTCGGCAGAGGAACCAGCTGGTAGGCGGCCGACCAGGCTGGGAAGACCCGTGGTGCTAGGAGGGTGCCACGCTGGAGGAACTATGGCCCGCCCGTGCGGGCCACTCATGTCAGGGGAGACCAGCTGGCTTTGGCCGACCAGACAAGTGGGTGGTGCCGTTTGGCGCCGCCGGTTCGTGGAACCCCCCCCCCCCCCCCCCCCCCCCCGCTGTGCTCGGCCACCCTGGTCGAGCCGTGGCCAACCGGGCTAGGTTGCACACTTCACCGGGCTGGTCCAACCCTCTGCCAGGTCGGACCCACCGAACCAGGTCGGGCCGACCCGCCAGCCCAATGGACCTGACGGGCTGGACCCGTTACGCTTAAATAGGGAATAACATATTGATCGCGTGCCCGATAGACACATCGGCTGCGACATTGGGACCTTCGCGACGAAGTGGTCCTTTAGAGATACTCTAAGTCAGTTTTGGATGACTTTGGAAAATGGTCGGGTTTAGAATGAGTGTATTTCCAACCGGGCCCCTGGAATGTAAAAACCAATATCTCTTAGACCGGGTGTCCAATTGACGTGTCGTCTCTCGCGTCAGATTTCATTCGGCGAGGCGGAACTTCGGGATACATAAACTATGGACATTCTGATAGTTGATGTATCAACCACATGGCTTGAGGAGCAGACCATCCTAGAATCGAGCGTGCTGTGTGCAGGGAACCTTAGAGCTGGCTACAACTACGACGAATACCGTACGGGGATCCTCTGTGGGTTCGACGGTGATGACTACTTTACTTGGATCCTCTGTGGGTTTGGCAGTGATGTCTACTGTACTTGGATCCTCCATGGGTTTGACCATGATGACTACCCTTCTTGGATCCTCCATGGGTTCGACAGTGATGACTACTGTACCTGGATCCTCCATGGGTTCGGCAGCGAGGAATTATGTACTAGGATCCTATGTGGGTTCGCTAGAGGAGATGATTAAGAGGCTACGTCTAATCATCTCCACCCCTCTTTGTGAGTTGTATACATGTGTGAGCGAAGTCATGACTTTCAATCATTACCATCGGTGTGACTGACTTCATTCTTGGGTGGAATGGGTTGTTCTTGGGCTCAAGAGTTGAAGACTAACATGAATTGATGACTTCGGTATATGTACGGGCATATACCTAAGTAGAGTTGGTTGATACTTCATGATTGTATCTTTCATTTGTGGTTTATCCTTCGTTGATTCTGGGAGACCTTTGGGGGTCTCAGGGTCCCTACTGAGTATTTTTATACTCACCCCTGCATGGGCTATGCCAGCACTACATTGTGTTTGATGTAGATGACAGTCGACACTGATCATGGTAGAGACTTGTGGAGCTGGATGGTACTAGGGGGTGGACCACTCGGCGGGGCGTACATGGAGGTGACGGATAGACCTGAGGTGTTAATGAGACCATCATTACCCACCCTTTTGGTGGGATTCTCGGAGGACGACTCAGTGGTTGCTTCTTTACTCTACAGTTGTTGTACTAGTCTTTCAGTTGTACTATACTCACTATTGGGCTTGTATTTCCAGCCCCTTTCTTTTCAGGACTTACTTTTGTATACAGTTTTACTTGTGATTACTTTAGTTACGTACTCTATTGTGTTAGTTTACTTCTATAAAGGAAATTCCTTCCCAGTATAGGGATTTACGCCTTTGGTGCTAGTCCCCATCCCCTGGCCTATGGATGGTTGGCTTGGGGTTGTCATGACACGGGCCTCGTGGACGGGTCATGACACTTACTTCATGATGTTAAAATGCATGGTTCTTCAAGAACTATATGTGTCTTTATTCTCAATCCCCTAAGATACGTTGTGATTCCCATGTAATAATCATTGGTGCCACTTATAGCATTACAGCCTTCCACATCAGTTCTCATGTCATTATTTAATGATATTAAATTGAATGGAGTTGAGTGTCCCCATCAATTCTCGATGGTTCTCCATCTTCCTTACCACATGAAATTAATCTACATGGAATCTACCATGAACTACATGTGGATTGATTCTAAATCATATATGATATATAGTGACACCAAATTACTCATCTTAGGGCCCAACCAAATCATTAACACCTTTCATGTCTGTTCTCACATCTTTATCACATGATGTCAATCTACAAGGATTATTCACCACTGAAATACATTACACAACATCAATGTTTTTCCATACTGGACAACATTAATCTACATAAAAGAACTTCCTTGATATAGGAAGATCAATTATGGTTGACATCATCCATCACCCCTCCTTATCAAAGGACCACAAGAGACTTACCCTGGACAACTATAGAACATAGTGCTTCTATCATAATTTTAAGCACCTTAATCCTTATTGCACACTCCATGCCTCAAATTTCTCAGGTTGTTGAAAAATATTCACTACCCTTGAATAATAAAAGATGTCTCTCTACTTGGCCATTATATTGATGTGAGGGCTCAGACCTACAAACTAGAGAAATATTCACGCGATGTAAAGGTATTTCTAATTAATGTGAGCCCGGAACCACCAAGGTGGAACACAACACTCCATTTTATTATAGGTTATCCCCATAATTATTTTCCAATAAAATATTTCATGACCTAAGAACCATGCTTCATCTTTTATGACATCTTCATTTACAACTCAGAAGGATGTTGGAGTACACATAACCATAAGTGTCCTAATGAGCCTCATGTGTGACATCCCCATACTAGGACCACATAAAATGTTATTGAACTATCCATACCTTGGTCAATGTTGAACGACCTTAAGCTATAGAACAATATGATCCAAATTGAATGAAGAGAAACACATAATAAAAGATACACAAAACTAATAAAAGGAAAATATTTAAAAGGCTGACCTATGAAATTGTCTTGTAATTTCCCATTGAACTCATCATCCCTATAGAATTTAAAAATTATAAGGCACATGTAAATAAGTTATAAAGATCATAGAGTCTAATATTTAGAACTTGTAACTGACAGGATATTAATGTTGTACCCCTGGTCTATGAATGAATTTGGGAGATGATTTCTGACATCTTCTCTCCATGATAATATCTTAGATATATGGTGGAACACCTTTAAGTGTTCTCAAACCCTTCATGGATCTTACATTTTCCATATATCCCACTTCATGAACTGAAGAATCTAAGGTCATCACAAATCATTAATTTCCACGGAAGAGGAAAACATAACACTTCACTTGGCCTTGATGTTGATGCAAGGTCTCAAATAGACAAATAGAAATTATCTTGGTCCATAGTAAAGCGATTTATGATTCATGTGATCTAGAAATCATCATGGAAAAACCCATCACCCCAAGGTGTTATAGGTTACCTCTAGGGTGACGTTCCCATACCTTATTCATGTTCTGAATAATTTGGACTATGTTTTATAGTCACTACATTAGACTATCCTACTGGATCTGATATCCTCTATTGTTAGGTCCACTAGGCTGAGTACCGAGAGAGGGGGGGTGAATCAGGTCATGACTAATTTAAAATTAAAGACCGTTATGATCTTGTTTCATTTTTAAGCAAAACACTCTTCTCTCTCTTTCCTGTTGCAGAAAATAAACAGAAGGTAAATCATGCACAAGACACGACAATTTTTTTTCTTGGTTCACGGCTAAGGGCTACGTCCAAGGAGCATACTCCGACAAGTTTCCGTTCATACCAAATTCCAATATTCTTCACTAGATGTGGATTTCAAGGTTCAGGAACAGTCACTCTGTCCTAGACTCACTGCCTTTACAAGGATTAGGGTCAGCTCACTACTTTCCCAAGGGTCACTCCATGTTTCTCTCTCTTTGGCTCACTGCCGGTGGGGAGGATCACCTTCTTCCTCTTCCTCCACTCACGACTCTGGAAATAATCCTCTCAAAGTTTATAGACCTATAGGTCTCTTCAATTGCATGAAGGAATGCATCTTCCTCTATATGTAGATGCTCTGTTGAAGTCCAGCATTCACCCGTAGATGAATCTCACTTTGCACCGAAGGTATCGGGCAATCTTCCAGCTTCCACGCGGCCCGAAAATACGGTCGGGGACTCAACCTTACTTAGCGCGCAAGTCTATATTGGCGCGCATGTATCGGTGTGCAAGTCACATCTGGCATGAAAGTCTTCCTCAACCACTTGCGCGACTCAAGCTTCTGCAACTCCAAACCTGTGAGACTCACTTCTTTCCTCGCCTAAACCACCTCAGGCGCGCAACAAAAACATTGCGCGCAACAAAAACATTGCGCGCAACTTCCAACACTAGCGCGCAAGTCCCACTTGCGTGACACACCAACACTTGTGCGACCACCACACCTGCGTGACAGGAGCTATGAATTTTCAATGTGTTGATCTCCAGTGAAGAATTAAGAGGGGTGGTCCAGTCTTTATAGGCATTTGTTCACCCCTGCGCGACGGCGCGCAAGTCTCTCCTCAACGCGCAGGTCTTGGCGTGTAGGGCTCTTCTCCGGAAAGTCACTTGCGCGACCTAACTCCAACATATACGAACCTATTTTATTTGTCATATTTTGATCTTCTGATCTTGAAAAGTCACAGGCATGCATGTTCTCAAGTTTCCAAGGCATTAGCGTGCAAGTCTCTTTCACAGCGCGCAAGTCACTTGCGCGACACCACCAATACTTGTGCGACACTTTTCACTTTGCCTCATTTTGATGATCTGATCTTGAAAAACATATGGCGTGAATGTTTCCTAGCCATCATGTACACAGTGCACAAGTCCCTTTTCCAAAAACACTTTTCTTCATTTGACGATTTTCAGGCCCAAAAATTTGGCAAACACTGGAAAACAACACCACCTTGTATCTGTTCTTTTATACCGCCTCTAGATCATCTATTCCTTTTGTCGATGTTCTTGAATGAAACATGTATCATTGACATTTGCTCTTGAACTCGACATTCCATCATGAAATCCTATTTTTCAACAAACACAATCACCTGAAAAATGCTTCAATGACACCTTGAGGGATTTTTGCCCAACAATATCCCCCTTTGGGTTTATTGAAAACTATTCCATAAAAAGATACATCGTTCAATCTTCAGCCACCATTCACCTCATTTCAATTCTGATAGCAATCAAGGATTTACTCAACACATACTCTAAGAACACATGAGCAATGCTCGGCATGAGAAACAAGTGTAAATGAAATGTTCATCAATGAATCACTTCAACTCTGACACCCTCTGTTGACACTTAACTGATACCAATTGTTTCCAAACTAATACCAATTTTTTTGGAAATACTAATTCTTGGAAATATTCTTACCGCATTACAACACGACCCTTCTGCACCACTTCTTTGCTTTTATCACAATCATCAGCTGTCGTGATATCTAATCTTTGATCGATCACTTCTAGCAACGTCAGATTTAATACTATCCCCCTTTCTCATTGCACTCCCCCTTTCTGGCTGCTCCACATGTCAGCTTCTCCCCATATCAAGCATGATTTATCAAATTTCCACATTGTCTCCCCCTTGAACAATCACTATTTTCTCTCCCTTTGTCAAAGAACCCAAAGCCCTCTCCTTTGTAGTCTGTAATAGAGTAGAGAAAACATATCATCACATTAGGGGAAAACACATCATACCTCAGGGAGAGGGGGGTCCACATCAACACTCTTTTAATTGCGGGTAGTCGACTGAAATCCCAGATCCATTCGATGCCTCTCAAAAGCTTCCTTGGGTGAGGCCTTGGTCAGAATGTCTACAACCTGTAGCTCTGTAGGCACATACTCTAAATTCACAATTCCCTGCTCAACCTTCTCCTTGATAAAATGATATTTGATCTCAATGTGCTTTGTCCTTGAGTGATGGACGAGATTTTTTCTATGATTGATTGCACTTGAGTTATCACATTTGATTCCGATTGGAGACTTTACTTCAACTCACATATCTTCAAGTTGTTGCTTCATCCATAATAACTGTGTGCATGCTTGAGTGGCTGCAATATACTCAGCTTCTACGGTGTTTAATGAAATGCAATCATGCTTCTTTCTTATCCAAGAAATACACAGTACACCAATATATAATGCACCTCTAGATTTTGATTTCCTGTCATCCATTGAACCGGCCCAATCGGCATCAGTATATCCCAATATCTCTATATTAGATTTGTCTTTATATGTCAAGCCTATGTCCATTGTGCCCTTGATATACTGAAGTTTTCCCTTCACTATAAGCATGAGGCTCTCCTTGGGAATGCTCTGATATCTCGCTTCTTGGCATATGGTGAAAACAATATTAGGCCTTGCTGCAGTCAAGTAAAACAAACTTCCAATAATTTTCCTATATTCTGTGATATTAACTACCTTGCGATCATCATCTTTTGATAATTTCATCTGGGTAGCAACCGGAGTCTTCATATCCTTGGAATTATCCATTCCATACCTTCTTAGAACCACCGTGGAATATTTGAATTGAGAAATAAATGTTCCATTACTTCTTTGTGTCACCTGTAAACCAAGGAAAAATGTTAGCTCTCCAATCATCGACATTTCAAACTCATTTTTCACGAATTCGGAAAACTATCTTCACGAAGCTTCATCTGATCCACCAAATATTATGCCATCACCATAAACCAGCACCATCATCCTTTTATTACTGTTGTTATTGAAATAAATATTTTAATCAACTCCCCCACACTGTAAATGAAGCTTTTTCAAGTATTGATCAAGCCATGAGTACCATGCTCTTGGTGCTTGTTTCAGCCCATACAACGCCTTCTTCAGCCTGAAAACATAGTTCTCATCCTCATGAATGAAAAAACCATCTGGCTGCTCCATATACACCTCCTCTTCCAGAACACCATTCAAGAATGTGGATTTGACATCCATCTGGAACACTTTGAACATTCTTTGCACTATTATGGCCAAAAATAATCTGATTTTCTCTAGCCTTGCAACCGGTACAAATGTCTCGTCAACATCTATACCCTCTATCTGGGAGTATCCCATGCACACTAGCTGTGATATGTTCTAAATAACTGTGCCATCTTCATTTATCTTGTTGTGATAGACCCATTTAGTTCGGATGACATTCTTGTCTGCTGGCCTCAAAACAATCTCCCATGTGTGGTTCTACTCAATCTGATCAAGCTCTTCATTCATAGCCTGAACCTAGTTTTCATCTTCAACTGCATCGGAAAAACATTTTGGCTCCACCTGAGATAAAAACGATGTTTTCTGTAATGATTTCATTCTTCGAGTCTGAAATGGAGCTGTCGGGTCACCAATGATATTCTGCCTATCAATTTCATCTCGACCCTTCGACTTTCTTACAGTCACAGACATCACATTTTCTTGTTCATCATCCGTATCTTCTTATGAGTCAGCCTCGGCCAATTATACTCCCTATTTGTTACTTATCTCCTCATCACTTTCATCCAGAAACTGGTCAGTGGGTCATTGATTATTTTGTTCATTTCCAACTATGGTGACATCATTTCTCTCAAAAAAAATTCCTAGCCTTTTGTTGAAGCATTTATATGGTTTTATTTTCCCTGAGTAGCCAAGGAATATCACCTCATCTCTTTGAACCTCAAACTTCCTATTATTTTCTTTCTTGAAAATGAAACACTTACTTCCAAAGATTCGGAATTATTTTAACACTGGCTTCTTTCCATACCATAGTTCTTTACGTAGCCTTCCCTTGCTTCGGACACAACAGAGACCTGTTCGAAACATATACCGTTGTCAAAACTGCTTCCTTCCAAAATTTCTCTGGTAGATCTTTATCAATAAGCATCATTCTGGAAATGTTGTTGATGATCTGATTTCTCCTTTAAACCAATCCATTCTATTGGGGAGTTCTCACTGATGAAACTTGAGGCCTTATCCAGTGTTTCTCGAGATATTATTCAACTTTACTGTTTGTGAATTTCGTACCATGGTCAGTAAGAAACTTCAGAATTTTATTCCCAAACATCCTTTTTGATTCCCTCCTATACTGATTTATGAAACGGAACACTTCTGTCTTATGGTTAATGAAAAACACCCATGCCATTCTTCTAAAATCATCAATGAAAAGAACATAGTACCTTTTCCCATTTATAGCTCGTGGTGAGATAGGTCCACATACATCATCATGCACCAATTCGAGAACTCTTGTTGATTTTTGTTCCTTTGGCCTGTTTTTCTTTCTAATGATCTTACCTTGTTGTCAAGCATTGCACGTATGAGTACGATCACATGATAGTTTAGGAAGGTCTCGACCAACATCACACTTTACCAGATCTTCCATGGATGGTTGGCATAGATGACCAAGTCGCTTATGCCACATCTAGTTTTCTTCTCCTCTGGATAAAAATCACAAATCTTCTTCCCCACCTACTAGGTAAGTATTTCCCTTTGTTCATTTTCCCTATAGAATGACTGGTCCATCTTTTCCTTTAACAATACACATCTTCTTGGTAAATCGGATAGAGTGCCCAGATTCAAATAGTTGACTAACCCTGATTATGTTTTGACTGACACCCTCTAATAAAAAGACATCAGCACGTCTCATTTCTTTTCCCCCAAACCTGGCATTCCCGCAGCCAACTACCTTCAGGAATTCATCGTTTACAAATTTGAAAACTCCTTCTTTGTCATATTTTATTCTTGTAATAAGATCCTTATTACCCATCATGTGAGATGTGAAACCACTATCAAGGATCCACACACCAGGGCGATCTGATGCTTTAAGGGAAATCTCTGCCCCCACGGCCTTCTCAATTTTCTTCTTCTTGGACCATGCATTTTATTTCACACTTGGCATGGATTGAGGCTTCTGATCTTTCTCATTGATTGATGGACCAACTTCATCTTGAAAAGCCTCAAATCTATTCTGTATTTTTAACACATATTTTTTTTTATCGATCTGCTTCTTGCGAAGGTTTTGATTCTGATTTGGTGCATTTATCTGAATGGTCGAAGTGCATTACCTAGCCATGTGCCCAAATCCTCTACACCAAAAATAGTGTCCTTTGAAATATGTTTGGAAAACTGTTCTCTATTTGGGTTCCACCTCTGTTCTTATTCCCTTCGATATCTTTTGGCTATGGAACACACAAACTATAAATGTACCATCTTCCCACAACAATAACAACTAATATAAGGTGCATTCCTTCATGTTACTTCATCACTACGAGTTTTCCCTTGGGATCTCTAAATACTCTAATTCTTCTTTGTGCCCAAATCCACCTTCAATCTCGGGATGGGTTATTGCAGTCTTACTTCAATTGCCACGGATTTTTGTTTTTGATTAAGCCCTAAATCAGCCTTAACTTCTGAGCTCAATTGCTGCATCTTTCTTACTGACCTACTTGGATCTTATTTATTCTTTTGAGTCTTTGTAATGACCTGCTTTCCCAAGAATGTGTTGGGAATCAAAGGTTTTTCCTGGTCTTTATCTTTTCTCCATAGACTGAAAACTTCTTCCTCAAGCTCTTCGATACGCTTGATGTGATTTTTCACTTTTCTATTCAAACAGTTGATCTCTCTTATCTATTCTTCAATCTTGAGCTTATGCTCATCAACCTTTTCGGTGAGCTCTGGCCTGGAAGAATTAAGATTTTCAATTTCTTTTACTAGCTCAGACTTCTCTTCTTCCTACTATTGCATGTAGAGTTCGGAATCATGCACCACTATGTTGAAGTTCTTTGTTTTTGCTCTCCAAACATCTATCACTTCAAGAGTTTCTTCTAATTCAGCTTCCATGTAAACTCTCCCTTCAATTTCTTCTTCTTACTCATCAGTTTCGGTTTCTTTCTTTTCTTGAGCACTACTGACAAGAGACACCATTTCATTTCTTCCATGATCTTTGCAGTTTTCTATCTCTTCAATTTCTTCACCCTCAGACTCATCTGAACTGTCTATTTCTTGTGAATGAAGAATCTTCTTCTTGAAGAAATTTATCTAGAACTGCTTCTTCCCTTTCACATAGGCTGGAATTGTTTTCTTGGGAATTTCAACTTCATCTTCATCGTTTTCTTCTTGGAACTTTTTGGGGCACCTTGCAACAAGATGACCAACTTTTCCACATCTAAAGAAAGCAAGGGGAAGCTTCCCTTTGAACATTCCTTTTCCTCTTTGAATATTTGAGGAGATGAATGACATTATCTCACTTGTCTCTTCTTTTTCCTGAGAATATTCAATGGTGAGCATCTTCATGGCCTTAAATTCCACCTCATTGGACTTCCCCTTTTCCAAAACCTCATTATCATAGTTCCTCATTTCATATGCAACCATGGTACTGTGCAAATTTTCTAGTGTCATCTCTTTTGGATCTTTATCTTCTAGTACTGAAACTTTCAGATTGAACCGAGGTGGATGTTTCCTCAAGATGCGATTTATGTTCCTTTTGTCTTCAATGACATCTCCAAGACCTCGCATTTCTTCCACAACAATGTTTATCCTATCATAGAATGAATCAATAGACTCATTCGGATTCATTTTCAGATCTTCATACTTGTTCCACAACACGTGAAGCTTTGCCTCTCTAACCTTTGTATCCCCTTCATATATATTCAAAGGATTTTCCCACATGGCATGTGACGTTTTTCATGACATCACCTTCATGTAGATGGGATTGGAAAGGGCTCCCCCTAAGGCATTGATTGATTTGGAATCATAATCCCACTCTACGCTCAGCTTCTAATAATGCACCACTATTAATATCAGCTGTGATACCATGCATAGCTTCTGAAAACACATCTATTACTAATGATCATAAATAGTGTTTCATTCGATTCTTCCATATCTGAAAATTACATCCATCAAAGATCGGAATCCCTTTATGGTTAGTGACCTCCATTGAAAGAAGAACTAATATCAACCTGCCTCTCATACCAATTTTTAGGTCCACTAGGCTGAGTACCCTGATAGGGGGTTGAATTAGGGTATGACTAATTCAAAATTAATGCCCGTTCTGGTCTTATTTCACTATTAAGAAAAACTCTCTTCTCCCACTATCCTGTTGTAAAAAATAAACATAAGGTAAAGCATGCACAGGACACTGTTAGTTTTTACTTGGATCACCGCTAAGGGCTACGTCCAAGGAGCATACGCCGACAAGTTTCCGGTCATACCAAATTCCACTATTCATCACTAGATGTGGATTACAAGGTTCGGGCACAATCACTCTGTCCCAGGCTCACTGCCTTTTCAAGGTTTAGTGTCAGCTCACTGCTTTCCCAAGGGTCACTAACTGTTTTTCCCTCTCTGTCTCATTACAGGTGCAGAGGATCACCTTCTTCCTCTTACTTCACTCACTACTCTCGAAAGGATCCAATCACAGTTTATAGACATGTAGGTCTCTTCATTTTCATGAAGGAATGAATCTTCCTCTATATGTAGATGCTTTGTTGAAGTCCAGATTTCACCCATAGATGAGTCTCACTTTGCAACGAAGGTATCAGGCAATCTTCCAGCTTCCACGCGGCCCAAAAATATGGCTGGGGACTCAACCTTACTTGGAACGCATGTCTATATCGGCGCGCAAGTATCGGCACGCAAGTCACAGCTGGCGCGCAAGTATTCTTCAACCACTTGCGCAACTCAAGCTTCTGCAACTCCAAACCTGCACGACTCACTTCCTTCCTCACCTAAACCACCTCAGGTGTGCAAAAAACACTTGGCACACAGCTTCCAACACTGGCACGCAAGTCCCACTTGTGCGACACACCACCACTTGCGCGACCACCACACCTACGTGACGGGAGCTCTGAATATTCAAAGTGTTGAACTCTGATGAAGAATGAATAGGGGTGGTCCATTATTTATAGGCATTTGGTCACCCCTACGCGACGGTGCGCAGGTCTCTCCATGGAGCGCATGGCTCTTCTCCTGTAAGTTACTTGCGCGACCTAATTCCAATCTTCTGCAAACCTCTTTCTATTGTCATATTTTGATCTTCTGCTCTTGAAAAACCACAGGAGAGCAAGTTATCAAGTTTCCAAGGCATTGGTAAGCAAGTCTCTTTCACGGCGCGCATGTCACTTGCGTGACACCACCAATACATGCGCGACACTTGTCCCTTTTCCACATTTTGATGATCTGATTTTGAAAACCATATGGCGTGTAAGTTTCCAAGCCTTCAGGTACACAACGCGCAAGTCCCTTCTCCACAAACCTCTCTTCTTCATTTGACAATTTTCAGGCCCAAAATTTTGGCAAACACTGGAAAATGGCACCACCTTGTATCTATTCTTTTCTACTGCCTACAGATCATGCATTCCTTTGGTCGACGATCTTGAATCAAACATGGATCGTTAAACTCAACTCTTGAACTCGACATTCCATCATGAAATACTCTTATTCAACAAACACAATCACCTAAAAATGCTTCAATGATACCTTGAGGGATTTTTTCCCAACATTTCTGTTTCATCAACATGTTTTGTATCCATTATAAAATCTGGAATGTGACCCATAATTCTTAAACATTTTGATTGATCGATCCTCGTGACTCAAACCCACAATGTGTAGGTATCCAGCTATTCAATTATGAGTTATGTTTCATAGAGTGTTGTAACCCTTCCTGGATAGTCATCTTTCCATACCTATATTTATAATCATCATATTTTAGAATTCATATATATTTCATATCCCCTGGATTGGAATATAGATCTCTTCCCTTGGTCATCCTATTGATGTAAGGGCTCATTCCCATCGACCTAAAACAAATTGGCCTGGTATAAAGGTCCTTCAAATCCTTGTGTGCCACAATGAAACCCCAGTAGAACCTGAAACCCCATACTAATATGGTACATACCCGACATGTAAGCGCCATTCTATATTAACCAGCTTAGTCTTTTGGATTGTGACTTACATCACTCACATTCCAAATATCAAGGCAGACCTAGCTAACCTATTATTTTATCCATCAACCGTATTCACCCCCATAAAATCCCTTATAGACCTTGGATAAGGGTACAAATTAGAATTGAGTATCCATGCTTTCGACAAACAAGGTTCTTATACCTCTAGATAAAAATAACGCCCTTAATACATAATAAGAACACTTATCCTCATGATCCCTATCAGTACCATAGTAGAACTCATCACCCAATAGTGTTTTATGTAATTTCTATCCTGCCATCCCCTTATTCCATGATTGTGTGAGCTAAAATAACTTAAACTAAAGAAAAATAAGGTCCGATATATATGAAACTAGAATAATGAAACATAAGGTCTGAGCTAAATGACCATAATCTAATGAAACATTAGTTTTGAGCTAAAATAACATAAACTAAATCAAAAGAAGGTACATCCTCAATGAACTTAAAATAAAGAAACAAAAAGTCCAAGCTAATGAACCCTAATGTAATCAAATATAATGTTTGTGCTAAAATACACTAAAATTAATCTACAAATTGTCTGATCTAAGAGACCCCAATCAAAATCATGTGACAGTTGTCCTGGAGCACTCTATACGATCATATCACGCCTTAGATTCTATCTATGTATATTGAAAGAACTCATACTTCCTTTTTTAGGGTAATTCCCATGTGTGGCCTTTTTGAACCCTCCACACAAGGAAACCCCCCTCCCCGCGAAGAGGTCATTCCGTAGCGAGCCCCAGCCAAGATGTTAGAGCGTCTTGGAGGTTGACAACCCGAGCGTTGACGGTTCGTCAAGCAATCCGTCCGCATGGGTGGGTTGTGCCACATTTTTTCCTCCCACTCAGTAACCGGGTGACCCAGTAAGGCGAGTGGATCCCCTGGGAGACGTTCGTCAAGAAATTTGTCTGATGTTCTCCTTTCATACCTAACAATTCTTCTCATTCAACACAATAAAAAAGAAGGATATCATTGGAAATCCATGAAATATCAATACAATGAAATGTAAATCACATCATAAATACAGGAAAATTTGTGTGATTCCATATGATGCCAACAACTTGGTTCATAAAATTCAACATAAAAAAGGAGGGATATCCACACACTGAAGCATCTCCCACAAAAAAGTATGATTTAAAAATAATTATTATATCATAAAATCTTCTCGAATGAGTCATTTAGATTAGAAAATATTTTCTCGAGTAGAGAATCAAATTGACATAGTTGAAGAAGAGACTTAGTCTCCGCCATAACAGTGAGATGAAACTCCTCGGCTTTGGAAATAGCACCCAGCATGGCTTTCTATAATGCATAATAAAATATTATATTCTATCATGGTATTTTTTGATGACTGGATTGCATGTTGAAACCATGGAGAATGTATTTGAAGATTACCAATTTTAGACTGGATATGGCCAATATGTGCCACCCTATCCTTAGTCGCATCTCGGTGAGTATCATCCTCCATCACTTATTGAGTTTCTTCATCCAAACTTCACTCGAATTTTTCTTCACTAATGAGGAAGACTCATCAGCCACAATCCTCAATTCATGGTCCAATATTTGTTCATGTATAGTGATTAATTCCTTCACAAGGGAATGAAGGGAAGAATAATAAAATCCTTCATGGACATGGGAAAGAAACATGACTCTTAGAAGACCTAATAGGTCCTCCCACACATCCAATGGGGTTTCTAATACCTTGAACTAGATATACCTCCACATTTCCAATGCATCAATTGATAAATTATTGCATACCTAGGTATGTGATAAAGATTGATCTAAGGAGTGGGAACATAGTCTAGGACAATATCACTCAAAGATAGGTCAATTAAAACAGTCATTGATGAGGAAGGGACGGAACTAACCTCAACATTGTTAGAATCAATAGCAAGAACTCTCATAGGAACATTCACCAAAGTCTTAGAACAATAAGGTGAAGGCACTATAATAGAAATTGAAAGTTTAGGTAAGTTATAAGATAAACCATGTTGTACCACCAAACATAAATGTAAATGACTGAGGTTGGAAATATACTTTTCCATGTTTCGTTTCCAACATCACACCTAACATCATTCCCATCCTTGAGAGAGGATAAAACACCCTGCTACAACGAGGTATTTCGGGATGCCTCTAACACCTGATCTATAACAAGTCATTTCCTAATACCTTTATGGACAGTGACATTGGAAGATCATGTAAGGGGATGTTACATGGATATTAAAATATGGTTTGATCCTGAAAAATTCATCACCTTCTTGAACCCACGCTTTTGTGCTGACAAATACAGCTAAGGAATAGTTGTCACTGTTGACTCCTTCGAAGAGTGTCTCTATCTATTTAAGATTGGAAGGAACACTTGCTTAAGCTTCTATTGCATGTAAGGGATTAATTTTTGTGAGAACCTCAGTTGAATTTTTCCATTAATGAATTAGGTCTGTTAGTGGAGGACCTATTGGAACCACTAAAGTCCCATCTGCATCTTCATAATCCTAGGAATTCACTTTTAAAAAAATCAGTGAGGGCCTATACATTACTAACTAATTTTAAATGTCCGAATAATAAAATCCTTGATGAAAAAAGGGAGTCAGATTCCATTATTTCTTTAGGACTTCAAGAGAGAAGGATCTGACAATGCAGTTCTCTACCTCTACCTCTTCTTCAACTTTCATTCTGAGGATGGGACTCTAAAAGATATTGAAGTCATGGATTCCCATTTAGTAGAACCGGTCACTAATATCATGTGATAAATTTTACACCCAGACCCTTTATCACCATCCTTTCGATCACCATAAAATATCTCTCCATGGACCATGTCTCTAGGGGTATAATATGAAGATTGTAGGCCCAACCTATCTTCAGTAGCCTCCTCCTACCTAAACACATATATTGGATGTCATCATGATTTCAGAGACAATATGGAATTTTAAGGACCAAAATAACCACTTCCTTAATGATAGGGATTCTTTCATCTTTCATAACAGCCTTAAGAAAGCCCTGAAAGACTAATTGGAGGAAATGAGAAGAATAAAATATCAGACCCCAAGGATATTCCAACACCGTGTTGATGCCCCAATAAAATTATATCAACTTCATAGGGTTGTAATCAATCATAACACCACATGAAGCTAAAATGTATGAAAATCCATCCAATAGTGCCACATAGAGGACCAGTTTATTCGAGAGGGAATCCATAGAATATGATTCCTTCCATATTGCCCACTGCCGAGATGCGATTGGGAACATCATGTCATACATACCCCACACACCCATGATAATTGATTCCTCCATTGGTAATGGTAAACGATTTATGTGAATGGGAGGTGCTATCAGGGTTTCTAACCTCTTGGATGATAACTTATTTTTATCCCAACTGTTATATTTAACTATCGGGAAAAGGTTGGACTTTCCCAACAACAAGGATTGATTTCCATTAGGATATGATCCAATCCATATATCTACATTTCCTTGTAATAGTATGATTTCTACTTAAATAGGGGTGAGCCATACTTCTACACCATTATCCTGCCAGGTGAACATCAACCAGAACTGAAAACCCCCAATTGTGTGCCCCTTAGACCTAACATGGAATGCACCCTGACACCTTGTTTGCGCACATAAGAATTGGTGTTTAAACTTACATGGTTCATAAAATTTGCAAATAAGATCCCCATAAACGTGATTGAAAATATCCCCCTCAAGATGGGACATCATATGGACCAGCTCCAAAAGGCAATCCATACCATCGTCGATTGTGATTCTTGATGGGGTGAGCTCTTATTTCATGAAAGAGAAACAATCATGACATTTTAAAAAATCTATGATCTCCCAATCCTTAAACATAATATATCTTACCTATTTTATATATATTTGATGTCATAAGATGAATGTCTTAGGGATTCCCCAGAGATTCAGTTACTCGTAACTGCCTAGAAGATCCCCAATGAAACCCCATAACAATTTTATCGTGCCTTCACTCTTATAAGGGGATTCACCCTTATAGACGTGATGTAGAAGATTCTAGAGATTTTACAACACCTAGATGTTAATACCACTATTATCCCCTCTATACATATTATTCACCATTGAAAAAGTAAATACTTGGACTCCCCATTTCACTTTTGATGGGTGTAAGTACCCACCGTGGGACATTGCTAGGAATCCATCCAGTTGGACGAGTTGGTCGATACTAGGGATGACCTCCCAGCCACAATATTTGTACTTTCCACATTCAACTATATTTTAGAAAGACCATGGATCACTGCCGGAGTCGATGGTAAGCCGGCCCCTTGTCTTATTAATAGATATCTTCGGACTGGTCTATTGAATAAAATATCCATCCCCTTTTTGGAAGGGAATATCCTCCCAATAAAACACCCCTTTTAGGTGAGTCACCTAAACTAACATGATCATCTCCTATGTTATATAAGGATTCATGGTCACATAATCTCAGAATGATTGTTGGGAGGGGACAAAATCTTCATACATACCACCAAGAATGGGGACGCCAGAAATCTGATACACATCTTGAATACTGATCAGACTTCACCATGCATGATGTGGAAGGTGATTGTGTCTAGGCTCTAATGGATATTCAACTCCACTGTCATATTTTTGTTATAATAAGTGGACTTATTTTATATATAGATATATTCATAAATCTTAATTTCCTTCTATTCCATGCGATAATTTGGAGTGATATACTAGACCCAAAATGGCCAACAAAAATCCAGTCTAAATCATCCCCCTAATCAGAAGTCCCAATTGGAAATCGATATATATGTTCGATCACTGATTGATTGTATTATCATTGAGTGATACATGTCAATATATCAATCATATGTATGATCATTACTGTCAATTTTCACCATCATGAACGTCAGTAGATGACTGTCCTTATGGTCTACCTTCAAGATAAAATGGCCCCTGGGAGAAATATTATCATGTAAGGTATTATGGGTTCTTCGAATCTAGTAGGTGGTATAAATGTTCACTTAAGTGGTGGGATAGAGATTTTATTGGTAAAAAAAATCGAAGATCATAAAGTAGTACAAAAGGGGGTTGCTAATGAATTTCGATCCCTTAATCTTTAGTAAGCCTGCTGATAATACCTAGATGAACGATAGTCGGTGGGATCCCCACTCACCACCATAGAATCACATCAAGAAATCGTTAATCTCACCTACATAATGGATGTCTTGTTTGATGATTGATGGGATCAAGAATCCATCTGAAAATAATTAAGTGGAATATATAAAAAGAATGAATAAAAACGTTCTGACAAAGATTAAGGAATGATAATTCCCCAATGGAATCATAAACATCGCATGACCCGCCATGGGTCTACGAGACAAATAATTAAATTTTTGAACCACCTAGTCTCTAGGAATACTAATCAGGTGCAAAAACCTTGAGAGGCCCCAGGCGCATTGCATTACCTCCATGGAGGCATGTGGTCATGTGACCTAGACCGGGTCATGCTAACTCGATTAAGAGGCCTACCTAGTGGATCTGACAATTCCCTCACAAAAATATCCTAACATCAAGGAATTACTGAAGCTTATCCCTCAGAAATGAAAAATGATTTACTGATCATAAATTAGTCTTACGCTAGAGTAGTTCCCACGATCGGTATCCGCAGTGCATACTCGTAGGTCGGACATGCGAAACTGGTTAGCGAAGATGTCCTGTGATAAAGAAGTAGTAGGAAAACACTGGAGAAGGTGGAAACTGGTGGAATGAAATTTCCTCCATGAACAACCTATATATAGTTGTTTCGCGGAAAACCAAAGGTCACCCAGTAGACAAAATATTTCCCAAGAGAATGGGTTCACGACACCACCATGGACTTTGGAAGGCATTTAGATGTCATCAGTACTAACTCCATGTCCCCTTAGACATCGCTCATGATGGTGGAATTTATTGACTCTAACCAAAATGGAATAAGAAAACAACAATGGACAAAACCTATGAACATGGATAATATTTTCCCAATGATATCAAGGGATAATAGGAATGTTAATGAGTCATGATTACATAGAAACTTCATGGTCTGGTGAAGTAACTATGCAAGTCACCTAACCCACGACAAGTCTCTTAGTGCCTTTTAAGATGAGAACCCTTGTTCCCCTATTTCTAAATGGTGATAGATGGATGAGAATCCCCTAGTATGATGTGGTATTTCTTTTTAATGTACTTGAAACCTATCTTGATTCAATAAAAAATCAAGGGAAGTGACTTTTCAAAGAGGATACCCCTGACAGTCACAAAGATAATGAATCAAATCATCATTGGGAATAATAAAATCCTAATATGATGCCCAAACCATATCATGAGACCCTTGATCCATCATCAAAATTATGTGATGAGATAACTAGGAAGAGTAATGAGGGGATCAGGGTCCCATTAGGACATTTGGTGCACCATGAAAAACATGCGACACGCCATGACATGTCCGGTGAGCCTCATAAAACCCCATCAGTTAGTCATCTAATGAACATGGAAAATTCATAAAAATTCAGTGGTGCTCTAACATATGCATGGTTTCATCCACATTAATTTTTCACTCTCACATGATTCAAATTTTTCATGTGAGACAACATAGAAAAATTGAGTTAAAATCATAGAAATTACTCGACCATGGTTTCATACCTCCCAACCCTTGTCAAATAAAATGAAGTGGATAAATATGGGTCTCACGAGTCGTGATTGTGTTATCTGAAGGACATGTGATGCATGCCTTGAGAAATCCCCAAGACACCACAAGGCCTCTATGTCATGACCATATGAACTCTCAATGTTAGTTTGGTTTGTCGACCTCACTGCGTGGAAGCCTACACATGAGTCCATAAAACACAGTGGTGATATAATGACATATGGTGACACTTTTCTCATACATTATCATGCGGTATCTATATTACCCATATTTTTCATGTGAATCATAACCCATAAATAATGAATAAAACCTATACATTTACAATGAAATCCTGCATGACCCCAGGTCTTTGTGAAATATAACCAAGGAGATAGAAAAATAGGAGGTGAGTGGCATATGTGATCGCCGACAGTCATGAGGCATGCCTATGAAGTCCTGCACAACACCATTATCCCTTTGTGACATGTTCACATTTCCTCACAGAATCCCTTTCTATCGAGGATTTGTCTATGAAATTCTCGCACACCACATGACCCATACAGGTAACACAGTGCTTCTCCAAAAATTAGAGGAAATACCCTTAATACCCTATATACTATATTCAATGACTCTCGACCTTAATCACATAAAATGAAGGATATATCAATGTAAAAGGAGATAATGGTTTGAATTTGTGGAAGGGCATGTGATATGCCAACCACACCCTAAGCATGGTCCTAGGAGACCACGAGACAAGCCATCCAAGGACTCGATGATGCCTTCCAGTAGTCATCTAGTTTTTCTCAAAGACCCTTGAACATGGAAACATGAAAATTTATAATTAACTTTAAGCCCATGTCCTAATTAGTCATAAATAATCTGACAAATGAAATATGGATGTATAGCCATTGAAAATCATGTGGTACGCTTGACATGATCCACCATAGAGACTTGTGAAACCACATAACGCGAGACACTACATCGACTACAACATGGACTCATGGAAAATCACCCCCCCCCAATTCGTCAATATGTGTATGGGAATGACTATAAATTCCATAATACAACATATACATAGGATTAGGTTGGTTGGTTCATTGGTTGGTGGTTCAAATACAATAATTTTGGACCTGGACCGCCACTATGTTCATACATAGTCAGGCACTTCTATAAACATCCAATCACGAGACTGGTTGACTCTCCACAAAGAAATAAACTGGTTGTCCTCCATAAAAATCATTCCCAAGTCATAAAAACCACCACTTCATCAATAAAAATTCACATGATGGAATTATTCTAAGACATACGAAAACCATATGGCATTTCCTCCCGGATACACGAGACCTAAACAAACTAACACTGAACCGAACCAAGTAAATCTCTACATAAGGGGAAAAAGGGTATTTCGGGTGGAAATTCCAAGTAGAATACATGATCAAAGTCCTTTGTTCCCTTCAAATGTTTCAATTAAGAATACCATATTATACCTAGTCAAACCACCAAAACCTCACAAAATATCTTAGAAATTTCATATAGGAAACGTTGAAGGCTCTAGACATGTCGGGAAAAGTCATGCAGACCGTTCACAGACGTTGCATGGATCTTGCGAACCCTCTTGGTTGTTCACCCCAGACTTGCAACGTCCTCAGAACACCATACCAAACTCAAATAATAGTTCCTACTCATGTAATCTGAGTCTCATTGACACATATAGACATGCAAATCCATCTTTCATATAATTCCCCCCGAACACGTCTTCCTAGTCCCACATTGTCCCCTGAGGTGTCAGCCAAGTCACGTGACACCCCTCAAAACATGCCACCATGAATCTTGTGATACCCTCCAAATGATTCATGCTAGTTATGGTGATGACCTCTATGGTAAGACAACACGATATTGTGACACCTTCCAGAAAAGAATCCCTATTCATTAGGGCGTCCTCCTTGTGTATGTCTCAACATCAATAGAAATATAAGGACTCTAATTCCCAACATAACTAGGATACATAAGATTCCTCTTTAAAGGCATGAGATTTATATAAATTACTCAAAGGAGTTTCCTAATATGCATATCCCATATTCATACACCCTGAGGCAGATAATTCACTCCACCTTATTTCTCAAAATTATCATGGATCATGTTTTCTTAGGGGGATACAACTAACACCTCATTAGGAATCAAACACTTATTCACTAGGACAACCTCATTGTGTAAGAACCAACATCAAGAGAACAATGAGGAAATTGATTCCCACCATAACTGGGATATGTATGAATCCTCCTTAAAGGACCAATCTCCAAATAAAACCTTCCAAGGAATTTCTCAACACATAGATCCAGTATCCATATTTCTTGAGGATGATCATTCACTCCCCCTAATTTCTCACAACAATCATTGCTCATGTGGGATAGGGGGTTACAATGAACTCCTCATTAGGCATAAATCATCTATTCTCTAGGGTAGGCTCATTGACTAAGATCCAACATCAATAGAACTACAAGGACACAGATTCCCGCTATAACTGGGATACGTAGGACAGCTCCTTAAAAGACCAAGGTCAATATCAAATAATCCAATGAAATTCCCAATTCCTAGACCCCGTATCCATATTCCGTGAGGCTGATCAAGCACACCCCTTGTTTCTCAAAATGACCATGTATAGTGTGGGATTAAGGAGATGTAATGAACACCTAATTAACCATCAAATATCGATTCACTAGGCCAGACTCAATTTGTAAGCCCAAAAATAGACCGAAGTATGATGATTCTGATTCATGCCATAACTAAGAAATCTCGTACATCTCTTATATATAATAGCTCAAATATTATATGTTTTTTACACCCCCATATTAGTATTTTCAACATGATTTTAAACAACATATATCAACCAAACAATGAAGCGTTTGATTCTTTCAATAACCAGGATACATAGGATGCATGATAATGGTTCAACCCCATCCCTGGAACCTGATCCGCCTCTTGAAAAGGGAAAATGGCCCCAAGATCTTGTTCCTATGGTTTCAGTATAAAAACAAAAGTTCATTACTGGAAAATTATGTAGAACCTCTGATACATACAAATGGATTATCAAAAGAGATCATAGTATATTGCACATAAAAGAGAGTTAACCCATATTTATTTTTATGGTAGTTGGTCTCTCATTGGTATTAGGAAGAGATTCATGAACAAGTCATAAATGTATATAAAATTCTTGTAGTAGGAAACAATTTCACCTGAAAGGGTTATATGAGCAATACCTTCAATCCTATCGACCAATATGTGTCCCCACGAGTCATTGGGCCTAAAAACCCAGAAAATAATGATCCTTTGGAATGTAGGTCCATACAAAACTATGGATGGGGGAGCCATTGGTAATTTCAATAAAAAGTGATAATGGTAACATAATGATCGAAATACATTCCACACCATGAAATCCTGAATAAATAGTAATATTATAATTTAATAAGTAATAAATTTTAATAAATATCATTTATATACCTTTATTGAATCATAAAACCCACATTTAAAAGATGGTGATGGAAAAATAATTACATTTTTACATTGAGATGGTTCATCATACACACTCTAAAGTGATTTTTTTACTACACATATGATGGTAAGTTGGTTTTCTTGAGGTATTTTCATAATCATAACAAATGATGGGATTTTCAGGAAAAATATTTTATTATTTTATAATTAATTTAATAAATCAAGAAGAGGTAAAGAAGTGTATAAGAGAAAGTGATCAGTTATGGAAATGACATCTTCATTGAAATGAATCCTTTTTATCACCTCTAATGTGATCTAAGGATAACATTTTGGGAACGATATAACTTTTAGAATTGTTCTTGGAATGTTAATAAATTGATAAGGAGTATTTATATTAATATTTATGGCTCAATGGGTGTGAATAAGTGAGGGAGGATGTTTCATTTAATATGTTAGGGGAGGACCACTTTTTGAAATTCCTAAGATATTAAATTTTAATAAAATAATTTTCAATCAGAATTCAATAACATGGACTGGTGTTTGAAGAAATGTTAGTATAGGAATTTTATCCTATCAAAAAATATAATTTATTTAATTTATTGTTTCATCATACCTTCTTATTTTGATTAAACCTGAGTTAAACACATAAAATTTTAAGTAGAGAAACATCTTCATCAATATTAATTCTATTAATTATAATCTATATAAAGCTAATTTGACAATAAATAACCATGATATGATATTTTATACCATATAATATCCACCATGTATTATTTATATATTTTTATGGTTTCAAAATAATCTAACATTATATTGTTTAGATAAAAATCATTATTGTCAATTTTGACACTATCTATCTAGATTGACTTAATGGCATAATGAAATTGTTTTCATTTAAAAATAATCTACGAATAAAACCATTATATATCACCTTAACCTGTAAAATTTTTGTAACGCTATAACTTAGTCAAGTCATTTATCTTTTAATATATAAAATCTTATTTATTTGATTCTTTTCATTAATTTCATAAATACTATTTTGGAATTGTGTAAGAATTTATTGTAATTAAATAATAAATAAAAATATAAATAATTTATCCACATGAATTAAATTATGTTATGAAAGAAATAGATATTAATATCATTCCATAACATTTTCTTCCCCATGTGAAAATATAAAAGTTATTTTAAACTAATATGGTGACATTATTGAAGCTTTTATGATTTAAATAATATATAAATAATTTTCAAGGAAAAATATCCAATAAACTAATAGATTTATAATATAAGGTGATAAGGGTATAATGAAATTCATCCAGTAATATTTTGGATGAAAAATGATAATTGTTTCATTGTTTTTTACTCCACATGTCCCCAATTTACCCTTTACTATGCTTCTAAATTTTACAATAGTTAATATTTATATTAAAAGAACAAATGGGTCCTATTTATCATATATCAACCTCCTTAATAAAAAAATTAAATTTATTTCATTTTATTCATTACCTATAAATGGAATAATTTATATTTAATAAAACATTAAAAAATGTGATAAAAAATATTCTTAAAATAAATTAATTTTTAAGCATAAAATTGGATTTACCCTTTTCCTGTCCCCAAAAATATTAATTTTGTATAATAAAAAAATTTGAAAAATTCAAAAATATGTAAATTTCCTTAAAATTAATCAATTATTTGGATAATTTTAGTTTTTATAATAATAATACCTTTCATGCCTAAAAACTATTTCCTAGAATATTTTTACATTCACATGCATTTTTTTACATTTATAATCAAATAATTATCAATGTATTAATTTAAAAAATATATAACCATATATTATTAATAGTTTATTTAGTTATATGTATACCATCATATCTAATGTCCAGAAAATAAATATAATTATAAATAATATTATATGAAAAGTATATCATAATTTTTTTTGAACTCGATGTTTCATGTATCAAAGGCTATCAAAGAAATTGAACTATTTAATAGTAACTATTTTTCAAAAACTCATTGTGCTACACATAGTGTCTGGAAATAGAAACACGTATGAAACCACAACACATAATAAGTGTAGAGTGTTTGATGTTAGCACATTCATTACATGGTTCTGTGAATATTTTTTAGATGGTTAATCTCTAAGCCTGAAAATAAACCATAGATTGTTAACTATAGTTCTAGTTATTGAATTATTACATGTGAATGGTCATGGGAAAAAATGTTGATATTATCTTCCATGGGAGATCAGACCAATGGTATTCGTCGGTTATGATACTTTGTGATGAGGCCATAAGTTCTTCTCTCTATGTCATTTAGATTTGATTATAAAAATTAATTTGTAACAATTATACGAGTAATAATAAAATCTATATATTATCAATGGGAATGATGATTTATGTCAATTTAATCATGAATGGAAAATTATGCATTTATTCATAAGTTTAAAAATAAAAAAATAAACATCAATCATGTGCTTTCTAAAAATATATTACATAATAAGTAATTTATTAATTATAAAGGGAATTTCATTTATATATTTCCAGGTTGTTGTATTTTTTTCTATCATAATACATCCCCTTAAACATACCCTTATAAAGATATTAATTTGTTATTGAAGATAATTACTAACGACTCCTACCTCATATAGGTCATAGGTTGGAGATAATATCCACAGGTATATCATACACACAAATGGGATTCATTACCCTTAAAAGAATAATTGGAATTATTGAAACGAAAAAACAAAAAATCTACCCTTATTAAATACGATGAAAGATCAATATTGTATCCCTGTATTGTAATACCGCTGAGAAACTATAAAATAAACTACATGATTCATAAAAAAATCCCTAGTAGTGACCTCTAAGCCAAAATAACAGTAGGATAATTCCATAAACTAATAATTTTTGACTCAATCACCCAACAAATCCTACTAGAAAAGAAATTTATTTATATCTATGTTTTGTGAGAATACTATCTATATATAGACCAATTATCCCTATATCCTCTCATGAAAGAGAAAATTAGAGAATAGTAAATTCTAGTGAATAAAAAAGTGTAGTTAATGAAACATCTAATTAATTATGATATGTTTATGACCCACCATATATCCCTCACCATGTATACTATACATTAATAATGTAATATCCAACATAATGTCAAATAATTTTCTCCTATACTAAAATTACCATATAAATTCAAAAATATGTTCCACATCCTAATAAATGAAAATTCATTATATAACAAAAAAATCCATTCTAAAATCATATTTATCTATTTCTATTGGAAACATGGATACATTATCAATGTGTACATATGTGAAATAATTAATAACCCATAGATTTCCTAAAAACTAGAACACTATTGACATATATCAAACATATTAACATTAATCATATTTTGGGTAATGGAAACATATGAAAGGGGAAGACCAAATTCTCAATAAGTGCAAACAATGGAGATATCAACATATCATGAGAATAAGAGTTTCAGAAGATGAAAATAATCAATGAAAAATAAATCATACATAACATATATCATAAAATTTATTCATGGAGAAAATAATTTCAATTGATATGGAATGTATCATAATGTAATTATAGAAATTTAATAATTGGAGAATAAAATCGAAAAATGACATGAATTTTTTCATACACATAAGAAGTGAAAATATTTTCTCAAGGCTAACCAGTATGACAATCCAAACATATTATGCTTCGGAAAACCACCCATGTACCTACTTTGGTCTTCGGAGAACATCATATGCACAATCGTTTGGGAATTGTATAACCTCCCATTCACCCCCTTAAATGTTTGGTATACCATCTCATGAGCCCTATTTTGGGCATCGAAAAAACTCTTATGTACCCTTTGTGCTCATAGAACTTTAATCAAATCTTCATTAATTTTTTTGAGATATAGATCCCACAAATCAAAAAAGACATATATATTTTTCTATAATGTCATAAAATATACATCATATCATAACCCATGAAAAGGAATAGGGTCTCATAGATATTTCATCATATCTTAACCAACAAAAGATAAATGATTATTATAATAATTTCTCCTCATAGTCATAAATATACCAAAAGTATAATATTTCTGTTATCAATGGATCATTAAATAATAATTCCTACATATCATTAAATTATTTCTCTATAAATTAAAAAATTTATTGAATGATGACATGGGACATTTCTTGGGGAAAATGAATTTTCCACAATGAAAAAATTATTTAAAATAGTAAAATCCCCAAGATATTAATGAATTTTCTATTTTATTATAAAATTTAAAATTTTAAATTATGATAAAAATCACTGATCATTCATGAAGAGATGAAATAAATTTCATGTTGTACATATTAAAATGATGATTCCATTTAAAATTTCTGTAAAAATTCAAATGATCCATATTTATACAATAAAAATAATACTCCATTTAAACAATTCTATAAAAATATAAACATAGTAAATTTTTATTTAGAAAATAACTACAAAATATTTAAAAAGTGATTTAATTTTTTTTATAAAAAATAGATATTAAAGAGAATGGATCTTTGAATGAAATTGAAGTAAATCCTTTTTTATACCTACAATATTTTGGACCCTTGAGTATATAATTAGTGTAAAATGAGGGGGGATTTTATTTTAATTTTATAAACATAGGATAAAAAATTAATTAGTTTCTTTAGAGATATGTCTTAATATTTCATCATCAAAACATGATCATAAACAACTATGACAAACGTAGATGTTATAAAATAACTCTCTTACCACTTTTTTATCATTTTAATCATTAAACACATGAAATAAAAACCATATTTTTGTATTTATATCCCATAATTTTCATGAAAAGATCATAAATGTCATTAATGGAAAATATATATCCCATATAAATGAAAAATGTCTTGAATACGACATGTGTCCTACATGAATTAATGTGAGATGAAAATCCCATACCTCAACTGTCATCATTCATATAACACATTAAGCCATAATTTCTAATAAAGATTAATTTTTTAAATATATTTTAATGAACCATAATAATATATTTAATACCATATATTACTGATTTATGATAATTTATGAAACATTTATTAATAATTCAATGTTAAAATAATGTGTTTGGTAATAACTACTTCAATTATCAAATTTGATTTGGTTTCATATTTTTACTTCTTAAATGATTGTGATTCCACAATGTCCATAATTGGATCCATAATATAAATATCAAATATTTTAAATATAATTTTTTTACTAATCCATTATCTTTATATTTTGAAAATTAATTACACTGATCATAGAGATGGTAACTCGCACATACACATTAATATTGATTCTATTTTCTAGACGGACATAATGATGTAATGGAAAAAATTCACCTACAATGATTAATTTTTATATAATATATATCAAACAATTTTTAAAAAAATATTATTATTACATTATATGAAAAAATAAAATAAAAAACACATCAAATCACTTCATGGAGGCGGTAATCCGCACGTATACACATGTTATGTTATAATTTTCAAATGAATTGGATGGTATGAAGGTATATATAATATTATAATCCAAAAATTATTATTATTTAATAATATTAATATATATATATATATGTATATATCATAAATCCTAAATTATATCTTACCTTGAAAGGTAATGATGGAAAATGATTGACATTAGTTCATAAGGTGATAGTCTGTTGAACACATAATTGATTGTTTCCTCACCTATTTGATTGGGGGGTTTGATAGATATCGGTTTTTGAATTTTAGATAAAAAATATATATTTATATGAGAGATACATAGTTTATTATATTATCATTGTTGAAGAAAATTTGAAGGAGGATGAAGAAAAATAAAATAAAAACATTAATTTATTAATGATTCATCCTCTTTCTGTGACCTCTATAAGTTTCCAAAAAAACCATCATTTAATGTTTTAATAATAAAACTATTTATTATAGGAACCTATTAGAGAATATGGTATGATATTGGGTATTTATTTGCAAATCTGAAATAATTTTTTTAGTGTGAAGAAGAGTGGGGAGGGGGTGCACCTTTATAAGATACGGAGTGGGAAGACCTATTTTATTTTTGAAAATAAAAAGTTGTATCCACATTGTACAAATATCAAAACTATATAAAATTTATAATAATTATTCCTTAGGTATTATATAGTCTATATATGGCCATAAAATATATTTTGGTAAAGGGTTTAGGTCATTTCAATGCTAATCATTTTAGTTTTACCCCAGATAAACCTGATATTACCCAAACAATGGTAATTAATATTTTTTGTTTTTGCTACAAATTTTGACCAAAAATAAACTTGACCGTAATATATGTTATTATTATGATTCAAAATGTGAAATTAATTTTATAAAATTCAATTGATATTGGTGGTATATGTTAATTTAAAATTAAACAGCTCACAAATGAAAAATAGTTTTCCACATAAACTTTTTCGGTTAGTATAGGAAGTTTTTATATCAAAATACACCATGATTATGATTCCAATTATCATAATATGATTAATACTAATATAATAGTATGAATATTACTTTTAAATAATTTTAAAATAATATCTAACTTTTAATTTTATTAAATGAAACATAATTTTCAATAAATATAATCATTTTTCACTATTTATCATATAATTAATATTCTTATAAAATAATGAAAAATTGAATCTGTGACAATTTTGAAATTTTTATTTTACAATTTATATCTATTTTTTATTATTTATTTTATAAAATCATAAAAAATTTCATTTATTATAAGTTCACAAAAAGTAGTAATTTTTTTTAGATACCATTAATGTGAAAGCATATATTTTTTTTACGTAAAATAAATTAATTTTTAATCAATATGATTCCTATATATATAAAAATTATAATTTTTGAAAAAAAATTTATTATTCAAATTTATAGCTCCCTTTTTACATCTTTGTTATAATAGTAATTTTAAAATAATAAATTAATACTATATTACGGTTCATTAAATCTTAGTGTTATGTATAACGCAATCTAGTGAAATTAAATGTATTTGAAAAAAAATATTCCATAAAATATGGGGGATTTAAATTCTATTCAATATAAAATAAATTGTATTGTAGAAACTTCCTCAATTTCACAGAAACAACTGAGGATAATTATACCTCATAATTTTTATAAGTTCCCACATAGAGACATGATGATGGTGGTTTCTCTAGAAAACCATGAGACGTTGAGTGGTGTTCGATCATATCATGTTCACTATATTATACATGTTCCCCAAAAGATTTATATTGTAGGATTGATTATTATATATTAGTAAAACCTCTATTTTTAGTGCATGTGATTGATAAGTTATGTACTTCCATTAATGAGAAATATAGAACACATTATATAGTTGAGAGAGGATCGGTGGAAGTGAAAATTGACAAGATACTGTCCCTATTAAATAAATAATTTCAAATAGTCCAATATACCATGGGATTATATATACTTTATTCTCTATTATCATAATATAATTCCATTAGAAAATTAAAAAAACACATTATTTCCATGTTTAATATAATAAACGTATTCATTATTCTATATTGATTCTTGATTTATTACATAATAGTAAACATAATAAAACCCAAATTTTTTATAAGTATAGTAGATTTGGGAATTATGTACATTTCATAAGGAAATAAAGAAAATTAAGTACATCATCTTAATTTAAAACCTCTATAACATGTTAATAATATTCCATCGCACATAAAACAACATGGGATATCCTATTGGAAAACATCATAAAAAGGGTGAGCTATAATGAACAATAAAAGAATAAAAAATAAATAAAATGAATAAGGTCACACATGTTAGAAAATAAGTATAATAATTTTGAATAAAAATATTAGGGATCATAAACATGAAACACGATAGATGATATATCATGATAATCATAACATGGTAAATTTTCAACTACCTAAAACACTACATCATATGCACAATTCAATTCTTAATATGAAAAGATTTCATGATGGTAAATGTATTATTGTTAATCTATTACACCAATTTCACAAAATGATAAATCTTGATAATAATAATTATCCAATGCCATGGAGTGCTATCATGGCACACCAATCATTGTTTTTCATTCTCACTCTTATGTTTTCCCCATAGATCATACATGATGGGTTCATTCATCATCGTAATTTATTCCATGATCATGTAATGTAAAAAAAATACATGTAATAACTCCATCATGAAGTATATATTTATAAAATTGTACCCCAATGATTCTAAATGAGAATGATATTCACTACGAAATTGTTCTGTCATGGAAAATCATGGTGAGATTTTAGTGTCCTGACAATGTCCCATAATGATTCATAAATTTAATTTGATGAGATTTTTATGGGTCCCTCATAAAATATAAATATTAAGAGAAGTAATATGGGTGGAGAAAAACATATCTCAATATTATAAATTTAGAAATTTGAGGCATGATATAATGAAGAAACATGAATATAGAAATGACTCCTAACAATATTTTGGAATTATAATTGGTTATAATAAAGGATAATGGGAGGGTTAATGAGAGTGAAAAATGATATAATCAAATATAAATTTAATTTAATTTATGGGTAATATGGTATAATAAATGTCCTAGTAGAAGAAAATGGAAATTAATGGAAATATAATAAAATAAGTGTTAAAATGGAAATGAGAAGTGAGAAATCCATTGCTAAATTTTTGCATGGTAACAGGTGTATGTAAAATAACATGGTGAGATTAATGATAGTTGATGCAAAGATACCATGAATTATAAATAAAATTTAATTTATGTTGTATATGAAATAAGATATTCGACCCTGATCAAACTTAAATTATTAATCATACATAAAAAGTGATGCTTGCAAAAAAGAGAGTAGCTAAATCCATTTTAAAAATTTAGCCAAGTTAAAGCCTAGATAAATGTCAGAACGAAAGATAACAAATAATATCACACAATAATATGATTGATTTATTAGTTTTGAATGTTTATAAGTAAAATAAATTATGATAAATTGTAATTACAAAGAAAAATTCAAAATAAGGTACCTAGATTAAAAGGATGAGAGGTAAGTGAGGATCCCTTACTTGAATGTGTGAACCCAAATGCATGATAGGGGAATATTGATATCTTGAGGGATCATTTAGAGGCTTATAGGGAGTGGTGGTAATATTATGGATGTGGAATATGAGTTATTTTTTAATTGAAATGGGCACTTGGGTGGGTTTATATTGGGAAAGATGGGGATACCTATATTGTTTTAGTTTGGGACTCTAGAAAATAAAATAATAAAACCCAGAAACTATCCCAAGGTTTTTACCCAAGGTTTTTTCCAAAATGTATATTTTTATATTATAATTTAATGGATTGTTCCAAACATTAAAAAATAATTCTCTTCATTATGTGGATGTGGGTTATACTCATAATGAGATGATTTTAATACATTAAAATATTGTTCATGTTTTGGAGAATTTATAATGGTTTTATAAGATAAATCAAATAAACATGAATTATCATTATTTTTAAGGGAAAACATTTATTTTGTTCTTTATTTCACTTAAGGTATTTATTCCATCACTTTTTTTGAATTTATTTTTACTATTAATAAACAGATTTTACTTTTACTATGGAAATTAATATTTACTACATTTATTATTCTTATTATATCAAAAATTAAATTATAATTATTAAAAACTATAAAATATGATGATTAAATATTTGGAATCCATTTTAAAAAAATCAAATCATTATGGTGGAATAATTTAATTAATTTTAAAACCTATAAGCCAAAAAGAAATATGTTTTCTAAAAAATTTAATTTTTTAAGGGAAAGATGGTTTCATAAAAAAAAATTAAATAGTTTTCATAATTATATGAACTTAAATTTAAATATATATTTATATGTATAATCTAAAATTTTTTTTAAATAATTTTTATTTATATGTCATTTTAATTAGTTATAATTTGTAACACTATGAATTTTAAAATATTTTTTTAGAAATGCGTTATTAATCATATAAATGAACGTGTATTAAAATATATAATAAAGTTGATTTAAATGTAATTAATTGAAATAAATATTGATAATGAATATTTTGGTTAAATATTTGGTTTCCTTTTAAATCAATTCAATTACCAAAATATGTGTTGATTTAACATAGAATGAAATTTTTAATTATTCACTCAATACTTAGTATTTTTCTAAAATTACGAAATTTCTATCCGATGATAATTTTGATATGATTATATAAAAAATAAATTCTTTTATAAAATAAATTTCGTTAATGTTCTATAAAACAATTATTAAAATTATAAAAATAAACCAAAATTATTTACTGAGAAAACATATTTTGATGATCAAAATAATTTGTTGATTGTCCATTAATAAGTATTAAATATATATATTTAATGAATTGATTAATCTTAATAATATTCTAAAAAAATTTTATAAATAATAAAAAAATAATATTTATAAAATTATCATTTTTACAGCGTTGGTGTTGCGTATTGGATATGACATCGAAAATTGTTTTCTCTTTTAAATAACAAGGGCGTTACATTATTCCCCTATTATTAAATTATTTCATCACAATATAAACATTAAATCAAAAATGAATGTTTTTAAACATAAAAATATATTTATTGAAAACCAACAATGTAAAAAGGGTTAATAAATCATTCTATAGAAAACAGTGAAAGGGAAGTGGGATGGTCATCACATAACCATATTTCCTAGTAGTGGGAAAATAGTTGCTTGTGAAAACATGGATATAGAAGAGAAATCAAACACCAAAGAAGAAATATACTGTTAGAGATAACATGGACAAGATAATGTTAGGTAATTCAAAATTAAAAAAAATGATTAATAAAATGACTATTAATTCATCATAAATGATAATAATATGAAAATAGTGTTTCATTCAAAATTATATCTCTATAGTTAAGGAATTACATTATAATCTAGTCTAGGAACTCATAAAATATAATTTTTTCTAATGTATAATTAATTTCCACTAATATATCATTTTTGACTCTAAATGATAGGATCTCAAGCTGATTTTTAATGCATGACACACTAGAACTATCTTCTAAAGATTTACATAATACCCAAACTAGTAACAAGATATCCCTCTCATCTATATTAAATAAAAAAATTATATCATAATGTAAGATAATTAATTAACCCATTAATCATAAAAATTCTAAAAAACTCTAGATCTTTATCATTGATCATTCCATTAATAAGTACCTATTTATAATAGTAATAAACTCAAAAATTAAGAGTACTTTATCCTCAAAGGAAATCACATACCCTTTATCTTACACCTTTAAATATTTAATATAATTCATCTCAAATAATCATAACAAGTTTATATACCTCATCCCAAATAAAATTTCTCCCAAAACATGGTTAATCATCTCAAAATAAGAAGATGTGTTCCGATAATATGTTTCCCAATTAATCATACAAAACATCAATCATATAAATCATCAAAAAATTATCGATGCTTATAAAAATATTATTTTCCATAAACATGTCATCCTAAGAATAATTAGTTATATCCCAACATAAATCATATATTAAAGGATATCAATCCCTTTATCACGTTCCCTCTAAAATATTAATTTATCAATAAACTTGTTTTATTGGTTATTGGTACAATTAGAAATAGATTTATAGTACATAAAGAAAAAATACTACTGAAAATTTCCATAGTTGATTCATGATTCATATATTTAGAATGTGATTGTTATAAAACATTATCCAATATCTATAAACAATTTAATCTTAACACTATAACAATTTCCAAAACAAATTTCCTTCATTAGTCCTAATGAATTCATATATATACACTTTCTAATCAATATAAATACTCTTCTTAATACGTGTATAAAAGAAACTTGTGATTCATTGTACGGATGGTGATTTATTTCATCCAATAATTTACATTTTATTTATACTAGGAAAACAATTCCATAATAAGGGTAAAATTATATTACATTAAAGGATGTGTGATTACTTTTTCAAGAAAAATATTAACAAAATAATCAAAAAGTTATACATAGTTATAGATTACTTTTTCATGTTGCCAAATTATTTTTGGTGGTGACTAGATATTCTTTTAAAAATTACAGGAATGTTAATAGGGAATGAATTGAAATGAATCATGACATAAACTACCCTAGAATATATGATACACATACATCAGTAATCATAATCCATCTCATCATTAGAAACTATTTACTCCTTGTTCATGGAGATTATTGATTTACATCATGCTTCTATAACCTTGGAATATATCATTGTATTGGATGATGCCCGAATTTCCAACATTTAAAACATATAATTGTATAAGGAAATTTAGATATAGCATTATTTAGAAACATCCAATTTTCTATTTTTTTTATGTCCATTAGATACATTATGACACATATTACTACACATGAAATATAGCCCAGTCTATTTGTGACATTACCCATGGTGCATCATTCCACCCCTATTGCAAAAAGGTAATTAGTTCTTCATTCCTTTATCATATTTATTTGATGAACTTTCTGGATATTTTTTCTTCCTCTATGATCACTTCATAAGGCATTCAAAAAAGTTCAAGTTGGTAATTGTTATTTTTGATTTCTGGTTTTGTATAAAAAATATGTTCCATATCATATTCGATTTGATTGGGCATCTCATTTGGCTAGTCATCACATTTTCCTTTAGATAGGTTGTTTACATGGTTATTAAAATTTCATCCATCTCCTCGAATAAAGGGAAAAAATATCGATGGGTATTTGTTAAATGAATATATGGGAATCTAATGAAATTAGAGAAATAACTTTTAAAAGGAATTTATTTCCTTAAAATATGAATTTCTAGGATTCAATCTATGTTATACATTACCTACTTACTAACATATAATATTGTAAGAATTTTTTGTTCCATTAATAATGTTCCATAATGAGATTATGAATTTTCCAAAACATATCCCCCAGGAGTGTCATCCTAGGAGTGCAAAAAATCCCATTTTCATGTACAAGGTTACCCGATTCAGGCCTGGAACACATTGAAAATGTAGTTACTCAAAGGTATATATGTCCATGAACCATGTCCACTTGTAGTATCTAGACATGGATATATTTTACTTGATAAAACATTTAATCCATACTTACCAAAAAATATGGACATTTTATTATACATAGTCTTATCACTAAGGATTTATATAGTGTTCTATAATCATAATCCTAGAAATAACTAAACATTTCCTACTATACCAATTATAAAAACATTGTTCTTTATTTCAAATTAATTCTATTTTTATAATATAAAAAATAAATTAAAACAACCCAGATGATCATGATGTCTAGTGTTATTGGGAATTAGTTACATAACATAACATCTGAAAATAGGAAATTTATTGACTTTATTAAAAACCTCCTTAACATATTCATAATTTTCCGTCATACTTAAAACAACATGGGATAACCTTGGGATAAACATAAAAAATATTGGTGATATAAAGCCTAGTAGGGTAATAAACGAGTTATAACATGAAGATGATAATACATGTTAGAATATATACATATCCATGGGTCACCAAAAGAGTTATAATCTTACACATGAACAATGATGCATGATATAGCATGATAATAATAATAAGGAAAATGTAGAAACAACTTACCAAAATTCATTCTAAAAACACTTCACAGTTAAATTTTCTAACACATAATATTGGAAAATGTAATTTAAATGAATGAGGTAAAAAAATTTCCCAAAATGAAGTATCTTGATAGTATCCATTAACCACTACTTTAGAGTGCTACTTGGGTGCACCCATTATATTCATTTCTTTATAATGCTGAAATTTTTTACATAGATCAAATAATATTGCTTCATTCATCATGTTAATTTATTCCAAGGTCAAGGAGTTTGCAAAAAATAATGTAATTATTTAATAACGATATACATTTTCTTAAATTTAAAAACCCATCATAAGAAATTGGTATGCAATTAACTACACAATTATTCCATCATGGAAAATCATGGTCAAATTCTAGTATAATAACGGTGTCACATACTAATTAATAAAAATGGGATGATGAGAGGGAAAGGTGTAATTAATCAAATAGAAATAAAAATGTAAGTAATAGAGTCATGGGAAAAAAATCCCAATGTTATAAATTTTTAAATAGTTGAAATGATATAATGAAGAAACTTGAATAAATAAATGACTCCCAAATATATTTCAGCATTATAATATGTGAACAAAAAGAAACATGAGAGGCTTAATGAGAGTAAAACTGGTCTCTCATTATTTATAAATTGAATGGAATGTCATTTGAATATTCCAAAATATATGCCAACATAATAAAATTCAATTTAAGAGACATAACATAAACGAATTTCCTTATTGGAAATGAGAATATATAAATCCTTTACAAAATTGCTTCATGGTAAGAGGTGTCTGTAAATAATCAATGGAAGAATAATTAGAGTTAAATGGGGAATATAATTATTTATAGATCAAATTTAAAGTATGTAGAATGTGTAATACGATATCCTACCATGATAAAACTCATATCAAGAATAAAAACACAAAAGGGGTTTATTGAATAAAAAGATGGGAGATAAATCCGTTAAAATAATCTAGCATAGTCACAACATAGATAAATGTAAAATGAGAGATGATAAATAATATTTAATTAACATAACCTTAATTTTTCATTAATTTATTTTTTATGAATAAATTAAATTATAAAAAATGTAAATTAAGGAGAAAAATTCCAAAAAAGTATGTGAATTAAATTGAGGAGAGAAAATTGAGGATTTGTAACATGAATGTGTGACTAGAAAGTCTTGGGAGGGGCTTATTAAAATACCGGGGAACCTTGGTGGGACTCTAGTGAGTGTGGGGAAGATTATGTACGTGATAAGAGTATTTCTAGATAAGATGGATGCAATATTGAGTTTTATTATATAGAAAAATATGGGGATTTATTTCTTATTTTTGTTTTAGACTATACGTAATTAAACAATAAAAAAAACATACACCCTCTAGGTTTTTCCCATGGTTTTGGAAAACATGTATCGGTTTACGTTATTTTATATGGGGAAGTTCCTAACATAGTAAAATAATTCCTTTTATTATGTGTAAGTGTATCGTACTCTGAAAATAATGATTTTAAAACAATAATTAATTTACATATTTTGTAGCATTCATAATAGGATTATAAATTAATAAAATAAAAATAAAATCACATTATTCATAAGGTAAAATATATATTGGTTTTTTGATACCCTTTATGGTATTTATTACTCACTTTTGGATCATTATGATGCCATAGTCAACAATGAATATTTATACAGCACTTAATTTTTACCCAAAACATCGATTGTCTCATAATGTTATGTAAAAATAACCATTGGATAATTTTTATGTAATGATTCCAATAAAAATTTTCCTTTTATATAAATAATTTTAAAAATATTTTAATTTAAAATTTTGGGTAATAACTGATGTTTATTGAAAACTAAGTGGCTTTTATAAAAAAAATTATAAACCCTTTTAAACATTAAATTTGACTTCAAAAATATATATGATAATATATATTTAATAAATGTTATTTAATAACAATATTTTAGTGAAATATTAGTTATTTTAAAAGTAAATTATTCTTTACAATAATTTACTTAATTGAATATGAATGTTACCCAAATCAATTTATGTTTCATATTATCAAAATATATTTTTTAACAAACTAATTACTTTATAATGTATAAAGTAAAAACAATAAAGAGTGAATATAATAATAATTTCAATTATAATGAAAATATAAACATTTTTTCAAATCATTTATAATTTATTTTTACCCATAATTAACGTGTTTTACATTTTCTATGGTAATTAATATTTACTTCATTTATTTTTTATATTGCAACCAAAATTTTGTTTAACAGGTTACCTAATATATGTTATGATAATTCCTAATATGGAAAAAATTTATCTTTATTAATACATATATATGGACATTTTTTTAAAATATTATACTAACATCCATAATAGAAAGCTGTATTCTAAAATTGCTTTTGTTTAAGGAAAAATATGATTTCACTTAAAATATATAACTATTAATCATAATTATATTAATTTAATCAGATAAATACATATAAATAATATAAAATGGTCATTAAAATCATTTTTCATAAGTGTTAATTTTAAATAATTATAACAAAGAAACATTATGAATTTGAAAACAGTTTTTAGAAAATGCATTAATAATCCTATAAATAAACATGTATTAAAATCTTCTTTAAATATGGTATAAATGTATTTATTTGAATTAAATATAGAAATATAATATTTATGTTATATAATATTTTCCCATTTAAAATAATTCATTTCTACAAAATAGTAAAAAAAATTATATAGATTTGTATTTCATTACTATTAACTAAAAAAACATCTTTTTTTGAGAAGTCCAAAATTTCTAAGAGAGGTTAATTTTAAAATTTGGATTTGAAAAATAAAATTTGATCTAAAAAATATTATTTCTTAAATTTAATTAGAAATAATTATAAAAATTAAAAAAAAAATTATGAAGGAACCATATTTTAAAGAATGAAAATAAATGATTAATTATTTAGTATTCATTTTTCTATATATATAAGTATTTATATGAATAATATTCATGAATTAGTGGATTTTATTAATATACTCTAATTTAATGAAAAATATAAAATATTCATATTTAAATAATAATCAATTGTTTTGGGATTGGTGTTTTATATTTAATATTCTATTAAACCATGTTTTCTCTATTTAAAACATAGCATGTTACATTCAAACACTTGGTCACACCAATGATTTTCAGTACACAATTTTTTTCATCTCTGAAATTCCATAATGTTTTATTGACTATATCTCTCATCATATTCCAGTTTCTTAACTATTTAGTTGCTAATATATATTTATTATCCAACATCATCCCTTCATGAATTAGATCCCAACATCATTCCCTAGAGGGCATCATAAGAAACCATCTGAATGCTTGAGGGAAAACTATTATTGTATATAAATTAGAATAAAGGAATTTTTTGATCCCCAATACCATTTAAAACCATATAACAATATCTAAAAATATAATTTTGGGTTTTAATTATTCTCTTGGACTGACCATATTTTTAAGGATGATACGTAGTGTTCAAAGTCAATTCCATATGAAGATCAAGGAGAATACTTTCGTATAAGATTGAGGTAAAATTAATTTTTTGTCATGTTCAATAAAACACGATTCTTCATTCATCTTTAACACTTCTATAATGTATTTTTTTGAAATCCGATCAACAAAAAAATGTAATCTAATAATAATAATTTTTAATAACTTCATAGGTTGATCAACTACAATCTATATATCATTGTTCCTTTTAGATGTTTTTAGGATTCTGATGATGAAATTCATTATTATGTTTACCACATTACATTCTTCTTTGGTTAATATTTGAAAAACCCCCTTATATATTTTCCTCTCAGAATTAACTTATTGATATACTAAGCATCGAGACACAAACTCTATAATATTCACCTTTATTCTATCAAACCAAAAATTCCCATTAAATCTATATTAATATTGGAGATTCTTTGATGAATTGAGATGTAATATCTATGAGAACCCTATTATAGATCCTTCCAAAAAATTAAGTATAAATGGAACATAGACATAGTTCCTAAACCATATCATTCTATTATAACTATTTTTTAAAATATTAACATTTCTTACAATCTTATCTAGATCTACATCTTCCTTTTCACCTTATCAACATTCACATATATTGATGGTTGAATAAAAATTTGAGAAATGTTTGTTTCCTCATATTCAGTCAACTTTTCTAGATCAATCATTTTCAACCCCCAAATTATTTCATCTTTTCTGATCCTCATTATGGTTAAGCTAGCATGATCCTTTTAACTTAAAGAAGAAACCACCTTCTAAACATTTCCATTGAGAAACATTATCAAGGATTCATAATATTTAGTCAGTTTCCACCATCATTTGATGTTCATATTGAAATAAATCAAAATTAATATGTATTTTATAATTGTTTGATTAGTATATTTATCACACCGTCCTCCATCATGAATATTCCACCACATCACTAAGGATAAAATCACCATAGCTAACTCCAAACCAAGAGATTGTTAATTTTTTAATTAAGAATCAATTTTCATGTGTTATAATCTTCCACCATGTCAACCATAATGATAAATAATCCCCATCCCTTTATTTAGGAATTATTATATATTATAAACCCTTATCCAATATAGAGAAATATTAGCCTAGATTAACTCACTAATATCCTCTTTATTTACCTGCTATTTTAATCACATTCATATGTCTAATAGAAGTTGTATCCATTATGATTTAACTCCTAATGTTGATTATATATATGTGATAAATAATCAATATTGATTCTAATATATAGCTAAACCAATAAAACTATTAATATTAATTACCATGTTTGTTCGGTTCCAACATTCAAAATCCTCATTCTATGATAGACCTAGTGATATTACCACTATTGCTATTATATGGATTAATAATGAAACTTTATTCCAAAAAAGTCACACATAGTAATTTTATAATAAATATTATAAATAGGAACATTTTTAAATTCATAATATAATCTTAATTCTCTTCTAGGTGATTTTAACAGATAATAATATCATCTATAAAAACTACAGTGAACTGATCAAGGTAAACTCTAATGACTATATTCATAAAAACCAAAAATATTTAAAGGGAATTAGTATGTCTATATTTAATCACAATATATTTATTTTTCCATTTAATATGTGTATGTTTTTCTTGTATTTGTCTTATTTTGTGATCATAAATTGGTAACATCCAAAATGAATGTCAGTCTTTGAAATGTTTTGATCCCCGCATAGTTAGTCAGAAAATCATCAATAATGGGTAGAGGATAATTTTTCTGGATTTTCAACATGTTTTTTTCTTGAGAATCATTGATTAATCACATTGATTGGTCATTACTCTTAAAAACTCTACTCTATATTTGACACACAATGATGAATGACTCCCCTATCAAGGTTCTGCTACAGTTCAATGTTCAATTTATGAAATAAAATAGGGTTCACTCTATAGGTAGACTTTGAAATATATATATCTATAGGTATGAGTTATATAGGAGAATAAAATTCATGATTCATTGGAAGAGTATTCAAATATTCTTGATATTAATGAGAAACTCCCACACAATAATAATCTCACAAAATATTGAGTTTGTCCACAACATTCTAAGATAAATACCCATTTTAAATTAGAATAAAGACCCCTAAAATGTATTGGATTTACATAAAAAAATTATAATTATCGTTTCACTAATATACACTAATATGACTATTTATTATATAAAATATGAATTACATTACACACCAGATGAATTGGGATTTATGTAGAGAAAGGTAATCAATTATTAAAAAATTTAAAATTCAACTAGATGGGCAATAAAAAGATTTAATGAAAGTCATATTCATGCATTATTCAACCAAAACAAAATCAAAGACATGTTATGTGATCAACATTATATTTGGGGGTTTCTATAGTAATTCAATAAATAATGATTTGGATTTCTTATGGATTCCCTAAAATAATTCCTCACATATAAAATAATTGGTAGATGTATAATCAAAAACAATATTCATGGTTATGTATTGGAAGGTGTGTGTATCTTTCACAATATCATTATCATATACCACATCAAAAATAGTGATCATATGATATTTACCCTTTTCTCTCGTATTAATAGGTTGTTTACATCAATCATCATCATTTAGATTTATATTTCATCACATATAAGTATAATTCCAAAACATCTTGAATTTGATGCAATGAAATATGTTTGGTTCACTTTTCAAGTATTTTTCATTATTTATATAATTAGCAATGTTCGTACAATCTCTTCCACATTCATGCGCTTGATTACCTCCATTCCCAGACATAAATCATTTACTAATTAACTTAATTAAATTTCAACAATTTTTCCTTCCATAAATTAAGAATGAAAGAAATATAATCCCCTTCACTCTATTTTTTATAGTTCCCCTTTAATTTCGTCTTTATTATAATATCAAATCTGTCTGACTAATAAGTAAATCCTTCTTCCATTTAATCTTTGAGAGTAAATAAATATTTCATTTTATTTACTAAAGTCCCTTATGTCAAATTTCTTTCATAGATGTGGTCTTAATCCACTGATGTATCAATAAACCATACATTCATGTTAGATGATAATACTATATGTGTACCATGACATGTAAAAATTTCATAATAGGTACCAATGGATTCAACATACATCTTATTTATCATAAAAAATTTATTCTCCATTTTCATGTGAATAATAGATGGAATGAAATTATTCAAAAATAATCTCATAAACAATTTCTATTACCTCTAGATTATTTATTCATAATTCCTAGTACACTTTATAATATTCTTACGTTGACCAATATTCCCTTATTAATATTAGAAAAAAAATACATTTTTGGGTCCAAACACTAGAGAGAGAAAAATATTTTTTCAATGGAACCGATACATTACATAGAAACTAATAGATCATTTGACCACTAAAATAAGGGGATGTTGCCTCAAAAATTACTCAATTTACATTTTCCCTCCAATCATTGATTGGAAGTTTCATAAGATTTATAATAATGGAAATGAGTTAGATTATATAATAATTACTATGAATTAAAGCTCCCATAATTTTTTCATTCATATGAGGAAAATGATTTAATTGTCTATTATATTCAACATTAACATGGTTCCATCAGGTTCTATCAATTATGTAAAACAAAAAAGAATAATTTAATCAATATATATCATTTTGGAGAACAATAAAATCATGAGAATTCAATTATATGATGTCTAATTGATGACACATTATTTATAATATATGAAACCTTATATTTATACTAGATTATTCATAGTAATCATTTGAATCCATCACGGTGGTCATTAATGAGTATTTTAATTTTAAAAATATATCTCCCAGGTGTGTAAAACCAAGTCTGAAGAAATTTATTCTTTCAGGCACTAGGTGAAAATCATATATATAATCAATGAACCCTTTTCTTATTAATTACACCTTTGTACAATAATGTCATAGGAATATCACCCTGTAGTATATAAAATGGGTTTTAAATACTTTAAAATCATCCACTCTATCTTTTAACAAAATTATAAGATATTTTCATTTATATTGACTTCACCTAATATTTTTCACTAATTATATCTCATCCTTGTTTCCAAATATTAATTAAACCTTCATATGACACAAACTATCGAGGTTTTGTGTTGTTAAGCATGGGATGTAATTGAAAATTATCATAACACACCATGGGAGGATATACCTATTTGGAAGGTATATCACCATCATCTATAGTATAATCCCTTTCCTCAAGAATAACATGTACAATGATCCATTCTACACCCGACACTAAAAAAATGGGAGTTCCGTAGGATTGGATACCTTTTATTACTCATATATATACATTCATGAACCACACTATTAATATATAGATATCACAAAATAAGATAGGAATATTCAATACATAAAATAATTATCCATGCTAAAATTGTATTGGATGGCTATCTTTAGATTCTTGGATACATAAAAATAGTTCATTGGTAAACAACATCAACACAAACTATGTTCTTCATTACTATCACACTTCTTAGTCACATCATAAAAAATACATTTCTTTGTAACATAGGTAATGGAAACAAAAGAAAGGCTATGATTAGATTCTTTATAATCAAAAAAAGGGATAAATTATTATTACATGACTATTATGGTATGAAAACACGATAATACTATCTACAAACAAAAACCTACATATCATAGATAAAATACTTGATTCATTAAATTATTATTGGAATTTAATTAGACATGATTCATAATGGAATCAATGAACATGATCCATGTGATAACAAAATTTGAATAATAAATAGGTTTAGCAGACTTAAAATAATATAACATTTCATAACAATGGTTCCCACTATATATATTATAACTTGTTATTCTTGGGATAACCACTCGTGTATCTAATTTTGTGTTGGTATAACATATAATGTACACTAATTGGTGATTATAAAAACATTTCATGTTCACATTGAGATCATATAATGTTCATCATTACCCATTCCATTGTAGAGAGATATAGGTCCCACCCATCACATAATACAAACATTTTAATCCCACATGATCATAAAATATTCATCATATCGTGACCTATGAAAATTAAATGTGTCTCATAAAAATTTCGTTGCAGTAGACCCTATAGTAGGCAAATAGGTTTCACTATCATTTCTCATTATACAAAAAAATCATCATATTTTAAGAATATGGATGGTATCCTTTGGCCATATCCTTGTAAATATTATATAACATCAAAGGATTTTATATTTTATTTATAATATCATTGAAAGATAACATGGAATATTTATATATGAAAATACCATTTCCACTTTGAAAAAAGTTATCTAACATATAATAATGGTGAAATATATTATATAAATACATTTCCTTTAATTTACTGATGAATACATTCAAAATAATATTTAATCTATTGGTTGGTCATGATGGTATGAAATATCATTCGTGATATAAACAATGAAATGAGGATTCCTTTTAAACTATTTGTAAAAATACATGACAACCATATTTGGATAATTAAAAACAGAATAATTTTAAACAATATATTAATTATTAATACATGGATAAAAACTCCCATAAAAAATATTTTCAAAATGTTAATTAATTTCATTTACACATTTTTTAAAAATGTTGACATGAAATAGAATTTATTTTAAAATTAATAAAGAAAAAACGCATGTATCCTTAAAAAATAATTTTGGATAATTGAGGTAAAAATTAAAAAAAAAGTTTGGGGAAAATATAATTTCATGAAATTAATATAAGATAAGAAGAATAATGTTTTTATTGAGAATCAAGTAATAATATTTCATCATTGTAACATTATAATAAACAACCTCAACAAACAATGTCTTTGTAAAATAATTCCTTTAACAATTTGGTACCAATTGATTCAAAACAAACATGAAGAAATAATGTTATAGAGGTATGTATATTATCCCGTTTTTATAATAAGTATCATTCATGTGATTGATGAGAATTATATACCCAGCAAAAAAATAGAACTTTTTTGTTAATATGGCATGTGTCCAATGGAAATATATGTGACATGAAAATATTGTACCTCATGTATCATATTTGTTTGTACACATTCAAACCACTAATATAGAAATTATGTTTTTATTGTACCTCTATTTCAGAACCACAAACATATATATTGTATATTATATGATTTAATTATGACATATTATAATTTGTTTGTTAACAATTACTTATTGAAATCATAATTTGTGTACTAGCTACTTCATTATTAATTAATGTTTGGTGATTTTATTTTTTTCCCTCTTATATTTTTTCATTTAATTATCTATTTAATGTTTTAACTGACATAAATATAATATATATTAATTATTCATATATTTATTTTAATCGATTATTGTTATAGATAGAAAATGAATTATACTGATCAATGATACAGTAACCCATATGTATGAATGAATGTTGTGTCTATTTTATCGATAGAAGGAATTAAAATATCTAAATAATATATATAATATATAGATAAAATTAAATTACCAAAATATCATAAATATTCATTAAATATTTTCTTCTAATAATCCATGTGAAAATTAAATTAAAAAACTATCACATCACATCCTAGGGTCTATGGTCAACACACACACACACAAACACACACTTGTGACGTTATCGTTTCCCAATGAAATTTAAGATAAGAATTTAATTGTGATATTATAAATAACAAATTATTGTTATTTCAAAGATAAAATATATTTTTGTAAAATTAATCAGTATATCCAACAGTTAATGGAGTTGATTGAAACTAAATTACATCGATTCGTAAGGATGTATACCACTGTAAACACAATCGATAGTTTTATTTCCCATTTGATGGTGGAGATGGATTTAGGTGATATAAATAAAATAATAGAATCATTTTATATGGGGGATAATGAGGATATTATAATATAATAGACTAAAAATATTAGAAATATTCTGAAAAAAATAAAATATCGACGAGTTGTTAAGAATGATACCACTTCATCGGATAACTTATTAGGTTACCACCAAAATAAAACTTATGAGGGTTTCATAATCAAAATTTGACCCCTAGAAAATGGTTAGTGAGGTATAAAATCTATTTGGTAAGTACGGTTGTTTCAAAATGCTATGGGAGTGTAAAGATGAGTGGATCTGAGGATTTCTTTTATTTTTTGGGAAGATGATACATTTGGATTTTTTGAAAATATAATGTTTACCCAAAATTTATTCATGAACCAATGATATAAATAGAATTTATATAACCTTAGATTATATATGAAATAAATATTTCCTAAAATTATTATTATTAAATAATTATGTGATTTTAACCCTTATCATTTATGTTTAACGACATGGAAAACTCATTTTAACCTGGATCGTGGTAATTATGTTTTTCTAATATTAATATTTTTTATGAAAAAAATAAATTTGAAATTATTTAATAATATTAATTATTCTAATTAAGAATATTGAATCAATTTTACCAAATTAATCATATGTGGCATAATTTAACTTAAAATGAAACCCACAATCACCATGAATTAATTGTTTCCCAAATTAAAATTATTCATAAGGATAAAAAGATATTATATAATAATTTAACATAAATTTGATTCTAATGATATAAATTGGATTAATAATACATAGGTATAATATTCTGAATATTGAAAAAATATAAAATTATATGTAATTGGTATATTCTTTAAACAAAAATCATTGTTCCCAATAGAAAATTATTATTTTTTACATATTCATAAAAAATTATTATCTTTAGAGATTTCAAAAATATTAAATTATAGATTATTTTGAAATGATGATTTAAAAAATTAAGTAAATTTTTTTAAAATTAAAATTTTAAGGTTTACAAAAGTAATTTTATTTGTGTTCCAAAAAAGAGTATTTTTTATTGAAAAAGTAATTTCAAATAATATAAGTGCATTATTATTAATTATGTACATTTTTATAATTATTTTTTCCTTGTAAAAATATTTATAATGAATTTCAATATTTTGGGTATTCCTATTCATACTACCATGTTTTAGGTCAGTGTTATAATGATAAGGTTAAATTAATAATATTAATTATACATTATGTTTCACTAAATCTCTATATTGTACGAAACAAATGATATAAAGATTAAATATACAGGAAGAAATATATTTGATAAAATATCTGAGTGTTGTAGCTGAAATTTCACCACTATGTTTTCATGGTTTCCCAATTTCATACATAAACATACACATCGTTCTCAAATTACAACAATATAAAGGCACTTTCGATGCATAATCATATCATACAACCCATGCATCACAAAATCCCATCATCCCATACCCTGAACCTCATGCATAACATCATCTCAATGTACAATCCACTTCTCTATATGTTAACCGACTAGTTTTCAAGAGTTACTATATATCATATGTCAATTTTTATAGATCAAGCCATCAGATCTGATACACAACATACATATAATAATCATTTCGGTGCTGTATATAGTGGTATTAGTGTGTTAAATAATTACAATCCATTAATTGTTTATATACACATGTTTGGTAAATGTAACCACTATTAATTATATAACATAATACTACTAATAGAAGAGACCAATGAAGTAGTAGGTACTCAAGAATCTATTCTTCACCAACTAGGATGTTAGTGATAACACCATCCATGTTTCCACTAGCTGTTAGTCTCCCTACCTACACAAGAGGTATAGAGTATGAATTAATAAAAATGATGGATATATAGTCCATAAAAAAATTGTATGGTAAGTAACTTTATGATTAACTGTATCTATAATCTAATGGACACCCAACATCCATTTATAAGAACTATATATCCTTTAAGAAAACAATAATTTTAATTGAAATTAATTTTTCTAAATTTATATTAAAAATATCATAATTCCTATAATGATCTATATTTATAAGAACATTAACACATTTTCAATCCCTCAAAACATAAACTGACTGATCCCATAGATTCCCAAGATAATCCATATTTTTATTCCTTTCAACCAAAAACCACACGATTAAAAAATATTATTCATTAGTAATCCATAATTTCATGTATACTTGGATTCATAATAAGCATCCATAAAATATATATGTGAAACAAGAACTACTAGATGCTTCTTGTACTAGGGAATTGAATACATAATAAAAAAACCTGACTATCAAGACTTTTAAATAAGATTCATTAACAATTATTATTCCCATAATTAAAAATAAGAACAATTCCCAAGACAATCTTCAACCATCATAAATTACTCTAGGTTCCATCCATTAAACCAACATACATATAACCATGATTTCATCTAGTGATTATATTCAATGAATTCTACTACAAACCAACACCACACCACCCATATTTCACTATCAAATCGTCCATCTTAGGATAACATAACGTCAAATCCCAAGGATCACCTCTAGTGAAAAAACAAATGGGATAAATGAATCAAATGAAAATTAATAGGGATTCTAGGACTTAAATATAATATAATCCAACTTCATATAAAAAAAGTAAATTGTTTGAAAAAATTTATCTTTATGAAAAACCCATTTCATTCCCATGTTGAACTAATTGTTTTATATATCATAGGTCACAACCACAAGGAAACTAACGCATTAACTATTAGAATCAGAGAAACATTTATGTGTGGTTTTGTACAAAACATCTACTGTTATTAAACTATAGAGAATAATTTTTTTAATAAAACAAGATATTTATTGTTTGATAAAAAATTAATACAAGATTATAATTTTTCAAAAAAAATGAAATTATTTATGATGAAGAACATTTTAAATCAATAATTATGTATTTATTAAATTAATATCCATCAAGACATAATAAATAATTGATTTATTTAAACATTACTATTTATTAATATAATTTCTTAAAATTCATACATCACATTGTTTAATAAATTATAGTATTAAAAAACATGTCAACTCAAAAATAACATATACACAACACTTTTTAGTAAAACGAGAGGAATCGTGTTTTTAGGGTGAAACACTTATATTATCTATAGATATAAACCATCGCTTTTCATTATTTTTAGTTTTATCGTCATATAGTTGAATTTAATTATTAACCAAATAGATATATAATAATAACTATATAGTTATACATAAAAAATTTGAGATGAAATGAAAACCATGCCTTGATTTACATGTTCAAAATTCATTAAATCAGTACAGATGGTTGAGGATCTAACACCACCAAAGCCATATGAATATTTACTCTATCATTGAACCAAAAGTGATCAGTTATAAAATATATATGTTATAATACATAAATGGTTGCTTAATGTTCATTAATGTCTTAGAATTTAAAAATTCATTATATAATATTCATGTCAATTACATCTTTAGGGATAAAAAATGAATGACTGATCCCTAGTTCATCTGGTGTTTTGGAATTGAATGTATTTAAGAGGGGATAATTGATTAGTTAATATAGGGGAATTATCAACATAAAAATTATTATACTACCCCCCCTTAACACTATATATTATTATCAATTTTCAATTGATCAATATCCACAATGATGTGAAACTATTTTTTCTATTCTATGTGTGAAAACCACAATGTCTTCCACTATGGAATGTACATTTCCTTTCTGGTACATGAGTATACCAACATAAAAAAGGAATTATAAATTTAGTGTTACCCAAATTCATATTTTTTTTGTCATTTACATAACATAAAATTCATGTTGGAAACAAATTTCTATATAGTTTTTTTACTAGAGAACACACAATGTTCTATTCTTAGAACCGTTCTCTCAAGGGGAATTTCCACATGCCAGTTAAAGATAAGAGTACACAAGGTGATGAATTGATTGAAAATAGAATTTATGTTTCTCATTTTATAAAAACAATCTATCCAAACACCACTAAAATCCTAAAATATCCTCCAAAATCATGTTATTCACCAAAAATATTTATAAATAAAAAATATAAAATTTAGGAACGTCCAAAACACAATATTGGATACCTCTCAAATAATTCAGATTATGAATAATTTAAAATAAAATATAGAGAGCCGTAAATCCATGTACCTCTAATAACCAGCACCCAAACCCTTTTGTGGGGGAGATAACACTCTAATATGATAATTACATCAAACAATTCATAATATAAGAGGGAAAAATATTATAAAATAGATGGATTTTATAAAATAAAATTTTACATAAAAAACAATAACTAAACAACAAAAATCATGGGATTATAGGATTATATAAGAAAATCACAACTCAAGGAACTATACTTGGTGCTAATAATCCATAAAAGGAATTAATCTAAATAATGTTTATGCCCACACCACACCATCTCCTAGAAGTCCTTAAACTCTTCTGTCCACTCATCTAATTATAAATCTCCATGAATTTCAACATATTCACAATCAATGATGTAGGAATCATTATAATTATAACTTTGAATATATGATATAAAATATAAATCATGTACTTATTTATCTAAGGGGGTTGTTCTATCCAATAAATTCCTCAAAATTCCCTGAAAACATGTTATTTGGTTACTCTCATGAACAAGCCATAAATGCATAGGATAAAGAGTTACCATCACAAACACGTGATTTATAAAATAAAACGTCATTGGTCTCTCCCTATGGTTATCACCGAACATCTAATAATACATTATTTCCTTCATCTTCTATTGAATCAAATAATCTATCTGGGTCATGTTATACCCTATTTTAATCATAATAATTACTTTCTTTCTAACCCTAGTCCAATTCACTATTAAAAATTTCCATCCACATAATGCAACAAATGGTGTAATACCATTGGTTTATTGAAAACTATTAAATTATGAAAGCGGGACCAATGGAATGGTCCTCATCCATGTTCTACAAAATATAGGATCAATTCATGGAAAAGTTATTCTAGATCCAAAATTGTATTCCCAATCATATCATATTTTTTTGGATGAAAGGTTGTGATAAGGTACAACTGAGAACCAATGACTTGTTGGAGTCTTTTCAAAATCCTAGAGGTAAAATGATATTGATGATCATTGATTATTTTCCGTAGGATTTTATGGAGCCCCACCACATCCTCTAGGTTATACCTCAACAAAAACTCCATTAATAATGACTACTTGATCATTAATAAGTGAGTAAAAATTTTAGCTTTATATTATCTCTTATAACTCATCATTTCCTCACTATAATTAATGTGAATTGGTGAAGAATTAAAAAAATTCCTTACATATCCAATGAGGACAAAATAATGGTTGGAAAAACCAACCATGTACATGGTATTTTACAATTACCATTATAATATTTATTCATTTCCATATGAACTCTACAATTGAATTCATTAACTAAGGACACTAATACTATACTCTTATAAGAAAATGCATCTTTTTCAAACATATATACACTGATACTGGTAACTTACATAACTCATTGAGAACCACCTAACACATCACAGAGAGAATAAATGTTCTCCCATAGAACAAAAACTGATTTTAATCATCTCCATATAGATCATCATGGTATTCTCCATATATAACTCAGTCTTTCTAGAACAACACCTCCAAATACCCCAAAAAGGTCACCTCTTCCTAATTAACTAAATAAAACGATAAATTTTAATGAAAATGGAATTGTATTCAATAAACATATCCCATATCAAGATTAAATTTAGAGGGTTATTCCATCACTCTTTAGTAATCTCTAGATTCATGCACAACATCACTAACTAAATTTATTCTTCGTGAACCAGCCACAACATTGCACTTTACCGATTCATATAAAGTTCCAAACTCACGGTACATAATGAATTCAATTGAAAATAAATATCACTAGTTTATTCAATTTTAAGAGAAGACAAACCTTGTCTAGTTTTGATTAGTTATAATTGCAATCCATCATATGATGATGTAGTGTCAACACAACTATATGGAATCAAAGTCACTGCTAACTTGAGATCATGGAAGGGAAATTTATGTTATTGGGGGTAAATTTAGAGACCATAAGAAAAAAAATCTCCATTGAGTTAAGAAAAATTCAAGTATAAAAGAAACAAAATATAGGAAACCTAACAATAATCTACCACATATATAAAATAATAAAGTAAAGAAAATAAGTTCATCCCCATAATGTTCTAAAAATAAAATTTGAAATAATTTTCCTAAAGTATTTCCCCACCATTTGTAGTAAATTAATTTAATTTATATTAAATTTTTTATATGTGTACTATGATAAACTTATAATATCCCACATGACCAATTAAACACCATGCCCTTTTAATATTCATGGGGTGACCAATAAATGATTACATTAATGGTTTAATGATTTGAACTCCCCTGCACCTAGAAATGACATGCCCAATGAAATGAAATTCATGTTCCTGTAATTACACATTGATATATTCCTGAAGAAATATATATAATGAATAAAATATAATACATTCCGTAAATTATAAGCCTCCCCTCCCCGGATTTAGACTACACAATGATAAAAAAATTAAAATACACCATGAATTGATTTAAGAACTCCATAATAATTATGTTTATCTGAACCATGGAGGCAACTGGAGTAATCCTCACACTGAATGACATAAAAAGACCCATAATACACATAATATAAATATAAATAGACCTTTGTTATATCAAAATTCTTCAACTGCATCTGATGATATCTGAGTCATTTATTGTCAATTGAGAACTAGCGGCCTCCAGTCAAACAATTGAATTAATAATCTATATGTCGAAGATTATAGTGGTTCTTATCATTTAATAGATTCATGGGATACTAATTTAAATAGGGACGAAAAATGGAATTGACCTTCTTCATAAAAAAACATTTTAACATCATTTTGAAATTTAGTTTCAAACAAATCATCAAATAAATAGTTAAAAAACTTATACCTATACCTCTCAAAACATAAAAGGTGAAATTATATGTAAACAAATCATGATCGGGGAAGTTATTTAATGTAGATTTATACCAAAACTGATCTTCCTTTGATGGGGTAAAACTACAACATCCATATAAATGACTTCATAGTAATCTTCAAGGACCATGGTAAGCGCATTCCATCGATCCTTTAATTAACATATAAACAACTCCTCCATTATTAAAGGCATAAATATAATATCCCTAAGACACCATATATGGTATCACATTCTAAAAATACTATATATGCAAAACATCAGCATTAGAGAATAAAATTTTCTGACTAGGCTACAACAAATATAACTAGTCTATGATGAGGATGATTTCATATGACATTATCTAAAAACATAGGATGCTTTCCTAAATTTTTCCCCCAAAAAAATTCTTAGTCTCTATGAATTTTATACATATAATCTTAACCTCCAACAAAGATTAGTAATGCTTAGGTAACTTGATGTATCATTATATAATTTCCAAAATCATATACTAGTGTAGGTGATATTAAAGAGTGTATAACTCCAAAATTATGAAAATAATTATCCTATATATAAAAAAAGTTATCAGGAAAGTGATCTATATTTCCTTTAATTTACAACACTAGTGAAGTCATCTTACGTGGCCTAATCCATGGCCTCTATGACACTAATAATAATTACCTCTAGGTTTATGAAATTCCCAATAATGATGAAGAGAATCATGGGTCTATCATATACCATCCCGATACCCTATATTCTGATATATTGTTCGACTAGCCTGTTGCTACTGCCTCAAATGAAACTTCTATAATGGATGAACAAGAAGTGGGACTCCTTCAGGACACAAGCTACTCATAAATATCTTTCACTATCACTCCTAATTACCTTTTCTGACACATGGGAAATATGAATATTATTAAATAGAAGGGCTTTGAGATCTATCACGTTCAGAAATAGATGAAGAGGTATGTGACCAACACCTGGTTGTTCTAAATATCATTATTAATACATATATGAACCCCAAATGATAGCTATAATACATGTAGAATTTTATTTACTCCACTATCACGATGTTTAGGACTTAGCTAGTATACACTCAACAACCTCTACTCTCAACTACACCATGATATATTCTAGTAGTATAAATTGGATGGAATGGTACTAGATCTGTAGACATAAATCATTTAATATGTGACTCACCCAAGCCTCCTCATCTAGAAACATTTCCACATAATATTGGATAATGTTATTGAAATTGATAATTTGACCCAATATGTGGGAACTCCCCTTTAAATGGATATTTATCTCATGGTGACTGGATACCTTCACAAGTAAAGAAGAAAATATAATCAAAACTGATACTATAATATATCCCATGACACTACCATCTCCTAATCATCCATAACGAATGATAACCAACACATCTATGATTCCACTCATATCATCATCACCACCAATGAAACCTATTTATCCATCTGATGAAGATATTATAGAAGGATATCTACAACTCCTTCAACTAGCTCACTATCACTGAGTATGAAGATGATCACTTATGCTATTGTAAACTCTAGCACTAAGTGAATGAAATTTTAATTCTCAAATTCATTTCCATTCAACATGATCATAAAAAAAACATTCAACATGTCCCACTAAATATATTTGACATGAACATGATGAGGACATCAACATGGATCTATATCCCCAAACAAAAATCAAATTGGGACTCCTAAACATGAAATATATAATATTTTGGGTTAATTAATTTTTTTAGTGTTCAACCTAATTAAATGATCTAACCATTTCTAACATTGTTGTAGATAATAATGGTTCATGAAGAGAGAAGGTAGATAATGACACCTAAATCAAACCACAAAAAGGACAATGGTTGAAAATAAGAACCAATCATATATCATACAAAAATGGAGGCATTTTCTTCTAATAGAACTTGAAAAAACAAGACACAATATGAAACCACATAAAATTAATACACATGATAAAGTAAATTATTAAAAATGAATTCATGTAATGTCTTACAAATGAACAATGACAACAAAAATATATGTAATAAAGAGAAATTGGTGGCAGTGACATCAATTCCCAACCAAATTCGGAACAAATCCATGAGCTTGTAATGTATATCCCAATCACGAACAATATTTTGTATATCAGAAAAACTAATTATATCAATTTAGTTTTTTATTCATAGGTATAATCGGTAGGATCCCCCCTGTTGTTTTTCATGAAAATGTTTAATAAAGAATTCTAAATCCCAGTGACTAAATTGGTTAATCAAACTAACCACCTAATCTGGTAGACTGTATTCCCATATTCAAAATGGATGTCTCACCAACCACCATATTCATGAATAATATAATAACAAACATAATATACATTATGGTACCCCACCACCACTTCCACATTGGATTATCACTCTTACCTAAGGTCACAAGTCTATATCCATCTCCATCAAAAAGTATACTACCTCATTGACATCAGGGTTATTGTATCATATAATTCACCCCAGGTAGCACAAAACCCCATAATAAAATCACATACACCTTTTTTTAGCACATCTTATAGTCATCTCATCTATATATCATGATAGTATCTCAGTAGTTTGTAGGACCCACTCTAACCACTATGTCATATTTTATACCTCAATTCATTATATCAAATGCATGAAATATTTGTAATAGTCTTTAAGATACTATATATAGTTATATAAGTATAATAAATAACTACAAGAAATTATATACGGCTACACACATATATGGGAATGGTAACCCTCTTTCATATCATCACATAATACTACTAAGAGAAGAGATTAGGTGAAGAGGGGGTAGTTAGTTTATTGTTCTACCCTAACTGAGATATTGGTGGAATCAACATCCCATAGTCCCCTGGGTGTGATTCACCCTAATTAAAAGGGTGGTTAATAATAATAAATCCCATAACATATAGAGTATATATCTTCCAAAAATTTATGTGATTCAACCTATTATTAACGACAACATCATCTATCATTTCATAGAAACCGACTAGTATTTTTTGGGACTAGGTATCTTATAAGAAAAAAATTAAAAATATATCCACTTAGTTAATTATTATTTAAAAAATCTCTTAATTTCCATTAATATTTACCTATTCATTGTCATTAATTAATTTACATTCCCTATATGATTAAATCAACTGATCCCATGATTTAATATGATTATCAACATTTAAATACAATTAAAATACAAACCCCATTGGATAAATTTTTTTTATTAAATGGAATCTTAATGTGACCTAATACTTTTACACATATTATCATGTAACATTTAAATTAATCATACGACAATTACAACCCAATGATCATGATGCCAATTTTATTTAGAAGACCCAGTTTTTATTTCCTATAAAAAACTAAAACATAAAATCCATATTTGTATTCATCATAATGTGATCAAAAATCTATTTTATCTCCGAAAACATTAAAGGATAACCTAATTAACATACAATAAAATGGGATGAGAAAAAGTTATCAGTATGGAAATAAACCTGATAATAGTAATTTGTGATTCAAAAGAAAATCATGATATCATAAAAGATAAGGGTCAAGAGTAATCACATTGGAGCATAACAGAAAAAACATGGTATCATAAGATCATGGAATAATATGAAAAATGGATGAAATGAATAACATGGTGTACAAATGTGTTGAGAATGACTTCATAGACAATATCACATGGTGTAAAAAGATCCAAAATGTATTATATTTACTCCATAATCTCATATATGATTCATAGTGATAATAAATCATTAACCAATGCATTGAATCACTATCGGGGTCCACCCTTCATATCATTTTCATGATTATGTGTTCCAAAAAAGGGAAATAATTCATAAGGAATAAACATAATAATATCCAATAGAAATAAAATGTGTTTCATAATCATGTCCCAGATAATTATCAATATAAATTTCATAATGAAACTATTTGAGAGGTTAATATATGGCATATATTACACCATCAAAAAAAGAGACAATAATAGAGGAGTATTAGTTAGAGATATATATACATAAATTAGAAACAATTGATAACATCAATGGTTTTAATCATGTATTAAAATATCTTTATAATATAAAATGGTTTTTAGGGGAAAAATACTATTTCCACATTAAAACCACTGCTTCAAAATTTCAAAAATTCCAAACAATTATAAAAATAAATTATATTGTAATGTACCATGGTATAATATAATTATTACTTAAAATAATTTTGAGATTATAATGGTGGGTAATTCCATACATGTCCTATAACATAATAACCATTCCATTCAAACTGTTGTAAAAATGATAAAAATTACGTGGTTTTAAAAATGAAAAGAATATTTTTTACAATCCATTTTTAAAAAATTCGGTCATGGATAAATATGTATTTAGAAAAAATGTATAAAATATTAAAAATATATTTTGATGATATTTTTATAAAACATGGATATCGATGAAAAATTATTTTTGACCAAATTGATAAATTATTCTTGAAATTCATAATAATATTTACTTAAAAATTATAAGATAAAAATAGATTATAATTGTATAATTAATTCAAGTTTTATAGAATAAAATAATAATTATAAAATGAAATGGTTATATTATACAATTGTAAATTTTTATTCCAAAAAACGGAAATGTAATCAACAAAATTACTAATTAAAATGAAATTGAAAAATAATGCATTACCGCTTTGGTAAATAATGATAAAAAATAAACATGGATGAATTAAATGAAATTTAACATAATATATAGAAATTTATGATGGATTAATGATATAATATGTAATGGTGTATAATATACACAACTAAAAATAAATTCCCGGCATATAAAAATATCTGTATCAATGAAAGACGTTGAAGGTCAAATCCTTACATCGAGTCCAAACATGTCATGAATGTCCCATATATACAATTTAAAAAACATATATAAATAATTTTTCTTCATAATAAAAATTTAATGTTATAATAATATATATACACACAGGTATTTTATTTTATTGTAATCATTTATTTAATTATTTACTTGGTTATGTCCACATCATGTGTTTTCATGACACTTAGTTCTAAATTTCAAAACAACATCGGTTTGTTATCCATAAACCAAGGGATTAATTTTTAATAATTATCATAATAATAATCCAGAAATAATTTTCATTTTAATACCTAAATTTTACTTTTATATCCAGTCATGAAATATTGTTCTGATAAATTATCTACATTACAATCATGGAGATGGTAGGTCATATGTATAAGAGAGTAAAATTCCCATTTTTTGACGATCATGAGGGAATTAAGTTGAATAATATTATATAAATATATTTGTTTTATTATAAATATCATATTATTAATTTAAATAAACTAAAATAGGTCATCCATGTGATATAGTAATAAAATATTAATTTCATTGCTCAAGATGAGGTATTCTACAGTACACATGAAAAATGGAATTATATTTCAATGGATTCTAAGGTGGTATATGATATGTTAAATTTTAAAAAGTATAGATATTCTATGAATATTATTTGGAAACTTTAAATCCATCAGTGTGAAATAATATGATAGGTGATGATGGAAAAAATTACATCAGTTCATTTGGTGGTAGTGCCATTTACACAAGAACTATTATATCGATTCCCATTTGATTGAAAATGATATGAATAAATAAAATCATATCAAAAATAAAAATAAATATAGTTGATAGTAGATAGTATTTTTGTTATTTTTTAATATTTAATACCTAATGAATTGTGGATAATAAAGAAATAAAATGAAGTTGTTCGGCGATGATGATTACTATCTCATTAAAGTGCCTTCTTCTGACTACTTATTAAGGACCCTAAGGCTGTTATTTTTGGATTTTAATATGATATAGAATGTTTATAATAAATTTGAGGATATATTTTATATGTTATTTTTGTTAAAATTTCTTTAGGGGAGTGATTATGTGAGGGGAGTGGGATCACTTTTAAAATTGAGGAGTGACATTCTTGTAAATACACTAAACTATACTATAATGGGTAGTCACTCTCAATCGTTGGGCCTCCAAAATTTATATATAATTGATATTGGGTTATATGTTTGATAAATACATCAAAAATTAAAAATGAAACATGTTTTTGTTGGATCGAATATGTAAATGTATATTTATATTAGATGGAACAATACAAGTGGGGGTGAATTGTAGGTTTAAAAACATTGTGTTTAAACACTTAAGAGACTAGTTTTAAAGATCTTAAAATAAAAAAATTCAAACAACCACAATTTTATTGAATATAAAGGTATGATGTAATGTGATACTACTAGAAAAGTAAAGTAATTGTATTCAAGATGAATACAATAATCAAAGTAAAACAAGTGTGAGAGATTATACCATAATGCATATAGAACCTATTTATATAATATGTAATAAAATAATCATAATTGAAACAATTACAATTGAAAGAGTAAAGAAGAAAATAAAAAATAAAAATTATTTTCTAACACAAGTAGTAGCAGAAATGTAAAAGTATTACAATTCTTTTTAACCCAAAGAGAAGGGTTATCCTTTCTCCTAGGATAAGAGGTCTATCTTACCACCACCTTGGTAAGCCCTCGATACGATGATCGGTTCGTCTATCTGCCTATCCCCAGTAGCCCTCGATACGATGATCAGTTCATCTGTCTACCTATCCCTTGCAACCCTCGATACGATGATCGGTTCATCTGTCTGCTTATCCCCGGCAGCCCTCGATTTTGTAGGTAATCGGGACCTCTGTCATTCAATAACTTGAAATCCCTCAATACGAAGATTGGTTGCACAAAGCACCAAGCATGAGTTAAGTCACAACGTCATTCTCTAGAACTTTATATAAGTAAATTATCACAATTATTTATTTCTCGGCTTCAAATGACCTCCTATTTATAGGACTGGGGTTCTAACGGTCACATTTCCTCCAACAGTCATATTTATCCGAAAAATCGAAGGGACATGGACATCTGGCATTATAATGGTCATATTGAAACAAAAAGCATGAAATTTTTTTGATTAGTTTTTAACTAATTCGAAGACATCTTATTGGTTAAAATAAAGATATATGAACATGATAATCAGGAGTACGATCAGTATGGTCATTACTGACCATGCTGATCCTTCTGCGACTGATCTTCGTATCGAGGGATTTCAAGTGATTGAAAGATAGAGGTGCTGATTACCTGCAAAATTGAGGGCTACCGGGGATATTCAGACAAATGAACCGATCATTGTATCGAGGGATGCCGGGGATAGGCAGACAGACGAACCAATCATCGTATCGAGGGCTTACCAAGGTGGTAGTAAGACAGACCTCTTATCCTAGGTGAAAGGATAACCCTTCTCTTTGGGTTTAAAAGAATTGTAATACTTTTACTTTTCCGTTTCTTTTTCTATTAGAAAGAAATTTGTATTGTTTCGTTTTTTCTTTACACTTTCAATTGTAATTGTTTCAATTACGATTAATTTATTACATGTTGTATTAATAGATTCTATATGCTTTATGGTAGAATCTCTCACACTTGTTTTACTTTGATTATTCTATTCATCTTGAATACAATTACTTTACTTTTCTAATAGTATTACATTACATCATACCTTTATATTCAATACAATTGTGGTTGTTTGAATTGTATTAGTGTAAGATCTTTTAAACTAATATCTTAAGTGTCTAAACATAAAGTATTTAAACCTACAATTCACCCCCCTCTTGTATTGTTCCATCTAATATAAATATACATTTACATATTCGATCCAAAAATTGGTATCAGAGGAGGTTTCCACTAATTTATACTACTAGATCTAAATCGAGTTTTATTTCTATTCCAATTACTTTCTACAATAACGTGTGGAGTGGAAAATAATTTGTTTCATTAGATGAAAGGAATGAATATTGGGCCAATTGACAACCTAAATCTTTATAGACCACCTATCATTGATGGGAATGATTATGATTACTGGAGAGATCGAATGAAGACGTTTTTTTATCAATACTGGGGTAGACAATTTTATTCTGCTTACTGGAGGTTACAATATTCTTGACAAAGAAGTTAGTACTTTCACTAACCAAGAGAAGCAAGAATATCAACTGAATTTCAACGTACGCAATACTTTATTATGATCTATGCCCAGGAATATATATAGCCATATATCTTCTTGTGAAGCATCCAACTGTATTTGGATGAAATTAGAAGTCACACATATTGGTACATCCAAGGTTATAGAAACAAGAAGAGCAATGCTTCGAGCAGAGTATCATGGATTTTTTTTCCTTATGGGGTGCCTGTATGTAAAGTGGAATAAAGATTTATGACAATTTTCAACAGTTTAAAATCTATGGGAGAAAAAGGTCTTGATGATGAAGCTCTTGTAGATAGGATTATTGATATAATTCCAAATGAATGGGAGTCAAAAATGACAACTAATGATGAAAATAGAAAAGTTTCCCAGATTAATCTTGATGAACTATTTGGTACTCCTTTATAGCATGAGACAAGAATGAAGAGAGATACTGATTTCAATAAGAAGAAAAATTAGAATGGAAGTGTAGCCTTTACATCTAAAGCTAAAACACTTGAATGGATAACAATATCCAAAGCCAAGAAAGATTTTATATTAGAATCAAGTGATACTAATCACTCAGATAATGAGTTAGCCAATCTTGCTCGAAGGATGAACAAGATTGTGGGAAATAATGACTTCCAATACAGATTCAAAAATAAATATAGGAAGGATAAGAATGATTCAAAGGTTACTTGTTATGAAAGTATGAAAGTGGGACACATAAGGCATGGTTTTACTTTACTGAAGAGAAAATACAGAAAGGAGAAACATTCTGAATGAAATAAGAAAAAGTATTATAAGAAAAATAAAGTCTTGAAGGAAAATGATACTTGGAGTGCAAGTGGAAGTGATTATTGAGATAATTCTTCAGAATATGAGTCCTCAGGATAGAGAAATATTTTTCTTATAGCCAGATTACCAATTGAAGATCATTTTCATATGGATAAGGTACACAATGCTGAATCTATTACAAATGTCTTCTTAAATGAAAATTATACTGATAATAAATGCTATAAATATTTAAATGAGGATTCTTTGTCATCAGAAGATGATACATTACCTTCTTTTTAAGAAGTATCTAGATTTTCTAAATTACTCGAAAAAGATAATTCTAAACATAATAAAAATAATGATAAAGTAAATTCTATAATTTCAGTTTTAACTAAGGAATTAACAGATCTTTCAAATGATCTTGATAAAAAAACTTCTGATTTTGAAAGTTTTTTAAAAACCCTTTAGAAAGTCAAATCTGATAAGGATAAATTTTCTAAGGATCCTAAAAACGTTATTTCTATGAAATTTTTTTTTTGAAACTTACCCTAGTTCAAAATAAAATGTTTTGGAGGATAAAAATTTAGTTTTAAAACTAAAGTCAGAAGTTTTTTTCTTCACAAAAATGTTTCTCAATCATTACTTATGGCAAGGAGAACTTTGAAAAAATGTATTCCCAAATATGGCCATTGAGAAATCATTATGGACTTGGTTATACTAATTCCAAACCTGTTTTTAGTAATATCTATTTTGTTCCACAAAAAACACTTTTTGTTCTAAGTGTCAATGTGGTGGACACTGGAAAAGAGAGTGTCCTCTTAGTAGAACTCAGTATTTAGGATTTCATAAAGATCATTTTGAAAAACAAACGTGGATTCCTAAAATTCTGTTATCTAACCATTCTGGATCCAAACAAGATTGGATTCTGAAAAACGAATTGTTTCTTTTTCAGGAAAATGAGAAGTGTACCAACAAGAATATTTGGTACATGGATAGTGGTTGTTCTCGACACATGACCGGGAACAAAGATTTCTTTGAATAGATCATCAAAACAAAAGGAGTAAATGTTACCTTCGGAGATAATTCTCAAGGAAAGATTGTTTGCATAGGTAATATTGTTTTTCTTGGAAAAGTTCTTATCTCAAATGTTTTGTTTGTTAAAGGTCTTATGCACAATTTCATTAGCATAAGTCAATTATGTGATGAAGGTTACCTTGTGAATTTTAGAAATGATAAATGTTTAGTTCACAATTCCAATGACAAGTTAATTCTATCTGCCCATAGGCAAGAGAATGTATACACTATTAACATAAAGGACCTTAAGAGCCAAAATTTACCCTGCTTAAGTGCTATAGAAGACCAATCATGGCTATAGCATAGAATACTAGGACACTGAAACATAATAAACCTTTATAAACTTGCAAAGAAGATAATTGTAAAGGGACAATTGGTTCGTAGATATGATTCTTCAAAAGTCTGTGATCCTTGTCAATTTGGTAAGAAACATAAAACTATCATTAAAATAATTAATGATGTTTCAACTTCTAATGCATTACAGATAGTGCATATGGATCTTTTTTGTCCTTTACAAACTAGAATCGTTGGAGGAAAATACTATGTATTTGTTTTATTTGATGATTTTACTAGATTCACATGGGTCTATTTTCTAACAAATAAATCTGAAGAGTTTTCTAATTTCATAACTTTTAGAGACCAATTTAAAAATGAGAAAACCCTACCATTGATAACTATTCATAGTGATCATGGTGGTAAATTTCAAAATTGTGAATTTGAATCTTTTTGTAGTAAGAAAGGTATTACTCAAAATTTCTCATCTCCAAGAACTCCTCAGCAAAATAGTGTTGTTGAAAGAAGAAATCGTATTCATTAGAAAATGACTAGAACCATGTTGAGTGAATACTCAATTGCTAAGCACTTTTGGGCTGAAGTCGTTAGTACTGCTTTCTATACTATAAATCGTGTTTTAACCAGACCTTTTCTTAACAAAACACTTTATGCGTTATGGACTAGCCGAAAACCTAAAGTTTCATACTTCAAAGTTTTCAAGTGCAAAGTATTAATTCTGAATAAAAAAGATAATCTACACAAATTCACACCTAAATCAGATGGAGGAATCATTATAGGATACTCCACAACTTCTAAGGCTTATATGGTTTCAATAAAAAAAACTTGTTCTGTTGAGGAAGCAGTACATGTAAAATTTGATGAAACTAATCATTTTGTTTTTAAATCATCCCAACCTACATCCTTAGATGTGTTTTCAAAAACTAATTATCAACCATTGTTAGAAGATCCTTCTGATAAGGAAAATGTTCAAGAATATACTTTTGAAACATTTACCACAGAAGAATTTCTACCATATGTTGATGAACAGGCTTTACAAAACCCAAATCAATTGTTTCTTAGGAATCATCTCAGTGATAACATCATTGGTGATGTAAATAAACCTGTGAGGACCAGAAATTCCTTAAGCAATGAAATAGAACATCTTTCTTTTCATTCCCAATTTGATCCTAATAGTCTAAGTGAGGCCTTAGGTGATGAAGATTGGATCAAAGCAATGCAAGATGATATAAATTAATTTGAGAGGAATCAAGTCTGGACTTTAGTAGAAAGACCCAAAGAAACAACTGTAATTGGAGTAAAATGGGTTTTCGGAAACAAATGTGATGAAAATGGAATCATTGTACGAAATAAAGAATGACTTGTTTCTAAGGTCTATAATCAACAATAGGGAATATACTATGAAGAAACATATGCTCTAGTAGCTATACATGAATCTATTCGAATTCTATTAGCCTTCACATCATACATTAACTTCCAAATATTTCAAATGGTTGCTAAATGTGCTTTTCTAAATGGTTTTGTTCAAGAATAACTTTTTTTCAAACAACCTCCTGGTTTTCTAAACCCAAAACATCCTAATCATGTTTTTAAACTTACCAATGCCCTATATGGTCTTAAACAATCCCCTAGATCATGGTATGATAGACTTACATGATTTATTTTACAATACAATTATGCAAAAGGTATATCGGATCCATCCCTTTTTATAAAAGTGGAAAATAAAAATGTTCTGATTGTTCAAATTTATATTGATGACATCATATTTGGTTCAAATCAGCAATCTTTAAGTGATTCTTTTGAAAATTTAACGAAGTCTGAGTTTGAAATAAGTGTGATGGGTGAGTTGACATTATTTAAAGGTTTTAAAATTTCTCAAAAACTAGAAGGAACATATATATCCCAACATAAGTATATTAAATATTTAATTAAAATGTATGGATATGACAATACTAAAAGTATTAGCACTCCAATTGGTACCTCAAATTTACATGATCTAGATGAAACTGGGAAACCAGTAGATCAAAAAAATTTAGAGCTATGATAAGAAGATTGCTATACTTGACAGCTAGTCGACTAGACATATTGTTTTCTGTATGCCTATGTGCAAGATACTAATCTAATCCAAAAGAGTCTCATTTAAAAGTTGTAAAGAGAATCTTTCGGTATTTAAAAGCACTATGGATTTAAGAATTTTTTACTCTTCTGGAAATAATTTTCTTTTAAAAAGTTTTTCAGATGCTGACTTTGGTGGTTTTAGAATGGATAGAAAACGTACATCTGGAACATGTAATTTCATAGGAGATTCTCTGGTTTCTTGGTCCTGCAAGAAACAACACTCGGTAGCACTTTCCACTGCAAAAGATGAATATGTAGCAGCTAGAAGTTGTTGTGCTCAGGTGTTGTGGATGCAACACACAGTCACTGACTATGGATTGAGTTCTTCCAAAACCCAAATTCTATGTGATAATACTAGTTCTATAACTCTTAGTATGAACCCTACACATCACTCTCGTTCAAAACACATAGATGTTAGGCATCACTTTTTTATGGATCACACACAAAAAGGAGATATTATGTTATAATTCATCGGAATGCATGAACAACTTGCTGAATGTTTTACAAAACCATTACTTTCTGATAGATCTGAGTTTATAAAACAAAAGCTAGGAATGATTACATTAAAATAATCATTCATATCTACTTCATGTTTTACATTTCTCCTTACATCAAACAACTCCTCTTAGAAAGGGGGAGAACATTTCTTACTATGTTTCTTCTTATATTATGATCTTTAATTATTTATTCTCCTGGTATTTGTTTTTGTCTATCTGTTTATTGTATTGACAGCTTTATCGTATTATTTACCTTTTAGTTTATCGTATTGATATTTTTATCATATTATTTACCTTTCTGTTTACAGTATTGACAATTTTATTGTATTATTTACCTTTCTATTTATTGTATTGACATTTTTATCGTATTATTTACCTTTAGGTTTATCATAGTAACAGTTTTATCGTATTATTTACCTTTCTGTTTATCGTATTGGCAGTTTTATCATAGTATTTACCTTTCTATTTATTGTATTGACAGTTTTATCATATTATTTACCTTTCGGTTTATCATATTGACAGTTTTATCGTATTATATACCTTTCTGTTTAGCGTATTGATAGTTTTATCGTATTATTTACCTTTATGTTTATCGTATTGACAGTTTTATCATATTATTTACCTATCTATTTATCATATTGAATGTTTTATTGTATTATTTACCTATATTCTTATCATATCGACCGATCATGGTAATGAATTTCTTTTTCATCAGCTCGACCGATCATGGTAATTAATTTCTATTCCATCGGCTCATCCGATCATGGTAATGAATTTCTTTTCCATCAGCTTGTCCGATCATGGTAATGAATTTATTTTTGATCGGCTTGTTCGATCATGGTAATGAATTTATTTTCCATCGTCTCATCTGTTCATGGTAATGAATTTCTATTCTATTGGATTGTCCGTTCATGGTAATAAATTTCTTTTCCATCAGATCGTCAGTTTGTGGTAATGAGATTGTTTTCCATCAGCATGTCAGTTCATGGTAACAAATTTGTTTTCCATTGGCATAACGGTTGATTGTATTCTTTTTCTTCGTACACTTGTGTTTTATTTTATTGTTAATTCTACTGAAACCAATAATTACCTTATGATATCCAGCAGATACATACTTTCTTTTTTATTTAAAAATTGTTTTAATCCTATCTGTTGATCTTATTTATTCTAATCTCAACCATAGAATATCAACGGTCACCCTTTTTCTGCTTATAAATAGACCCCCCTCCTTCCCAAACCCACTCCAGTTTTTCAGGATTTTTGGCATAGCTCTGCTCCACCGATTTAAGCCATCATACGATCTTTCAGCAGCTTCAACTATATGTCTCAGTCCTCTGCCAATACTCCTACATAAATGTCTTCAAAGATCTTTTCAGAGAAAGATTTTCACAGAGTAAGGTTAGTTTATAAATACGTTTTCGATTCTTATGATTCTACAATCAAAAGAATCATTTTGTTTCAAGGCTGGGAGAATTTTTGTGTTGAAAAACCAGTATCCCAAGATCTGATTCTTATTGATGAATTCAGTCATTTTTACAAAACGGTATCATTTGATAAGAACATGAATATCAACTTTCCTGTGTACGATAGAAATATTTCTATGTCTTTGAATCAAGCAGCTCATTTTCTGAATGTTTTGATAGATGGTGATTCTTTCTATCCATCGCATAAACTACCATAGGAATTTGTTACGTTTAGCAAATAAAATGATGAAAAGTCTCTGTTTATTATAGATTAAGAGAAGAGGAAAGTGGCTCGCCTTTCACCAGATAACATATTTGTGTCGCTGTGGATGCAAGGTTTCCTTATCCCAAGGAAAGGGGATAGAGAGACTTTGAAGGTTTCTGATGTCTTCATGTTGGACTATCTTGTCAACATGAGAAAACTAAATATTATGGGATACATCTTTGAAATGATTAAGAATGTTAAGTCAAGAATAATCAAATCTCATTTGATTATGTATCTAGATATCCTTACAAAGTTTATTCTCGAGAGTATGATGTTTTGTAATATTCCTATGAAGGGAAATCTGATAGATCTGAAGCCATCTTGGATTAGTAAGAGTAAATTGAAGAAGTTCAATGTTTTTTTTGATCCAAATTCAAAACTTTTTGTAAAATATTTAGAAGCTGAATTGGCTTAGAATCAATTGGTACCTATGCCAGTCAAAGACAATCATTCTGTTGGTGCTCCTCAAAAGTTAGATCCACAAACCAGTTCAAAGCCAAATAATAAACCAAGGTACCGTAAGGAATTCTTGGCCAAGTGTAGAAAAGATAAGGAACAGAGAAAGGAAGGTGATCCAAAGTTTGGACTTGATCCAGCTGATGCATTTTCTGAGAGAATAAAGGTAGTGGAACCACATCAAGATGAAAAGAAAAATAAGACTGTTTTGAAATGAAAGGCTCAATAATTTGAAATCTCTAATGTACTAAAAATGGTTGAGAATTCTAGTTCTCAACTAACGGAAGAAATACATCAAGAACATATCGTACAAAGTCTTCCATAGAAAGAAAAAGGGAAACATATGTTGTAAGAGATAGAGGAAGTTGAAGAAGAGGAAGGATATTTTCTTTTAGAATTCCTTCAATGTTCGAAAAATAGTAGAGAAGAATCTTACCAAAAGAAGAGTAAAGGAATTAAACAAGTTCCTCATGGAGATCATGAACCAGTTGAATATTTTGAAACACTGGATAAAACACCTTCTAAAGAAAAGAAAGGTTCTCAATCTTCTCATATGGAAAAATTTATTGTCATCAGTGATAAAGTAGAGGAAGAGAGAATTAAGAAAGAAAAATCAAAAGGAAAACAACCAGTTGTAGACTTAAGCCGGTCGAATGAACTGCATTCGTACGATGAAGATACTGATTCAGAACAAAAAATCTCTCTCAAGAGGAGGGATTACATTGTTTATGTTTTAAGGAGGGTTGACCAGACTATTCCATACTTTCCCACGCATGAGGGAAAAATTGATTTCATTACTAACAATTAGAAAAATATATTTGGTTCTGTAAGAGAATTAAGAAAGAAAGTTTTGTCTGTTGAATTTGATTTGAAAGATCTATCTGATACTTCAGCTACTCATAAGAAGGCTTGAAACAGGATGAAAAAGTGGTCATATAAAACATAAAGCTCAGTGAATGACCATGAGATAGCAATTAAAGATATAAGGGGTTTTCAAATGATCTTGTGATAGCATTCAATAAGCTTGACAAAGAAACTATTGAAAGTCTGAATTAGGCAACTCATGGAGAAGATATCCCTTTAGTGAAAGAGTTGCAAGAAAGAATGAATGCCTTTAAGTCTGATATTTTGAAGGATTAATCTTTCAAAGATGAAATGGTTTTGTTGAAGAAACAAAATTCTGTGTTGTCCAAATATAACAATAATTTGCAAGACAGAATTGATACTCTTGAGGAAGTAATTAGAGTCCAGGAAGAGACTATCAAAAATCAAGATCAGCTTTTTATCGACCAACAAGAGCTTCTGAGATCTCAGGGTGATTCAATTTCATAAGAAAAGAAAAAAATCAAAAAGATGAAAGTTGTTCTTCATGAATTGATAAATAAGGAAAAGGAAAGATAAAACAAATGACTTGTATTTGTTTTTTGTGAAACCTGTTGGTTATCGTAATGAGATTTATGTTACTCTTTCCATTGCCTTGAAATTATTTTCTCTAACTCTTTCAGGAATCTCAAGATTACTCCATTCTTTTTCTAAATCACAAAGGGGGAGAATGTTTTATAAAGGGGGAGAATTTTTTAAAAAGGAAGCATATATTCATCAAATACTTCAAAACCAAGGAAAATTGGTGAATACCATCCCTATTGAAATAAAAACCTAAGGGGTAATTAGTTGTATTCAATTTCATATTCCGAAGTGTTTCTAATAACAATGGTGGGGAGATAAGTATTTCTTGTTGTCTTTACTTTGTGTTTTCCACTTTCCAAAAAGGGGGATTTTGTTGAGTACAAAGTATTCTTCTGACATTTATATATTGATTTGGAAATCACAAATGTCTTTTACCATGCTGATCGTACTGATCATGCTGATCGTACTGACCATGCTGATCGTATTGACCATGCTGATCGTACTGACCATGCAGATTGTACTGATCATGCTGATCGTACTGAACATGGTGATCGTACTAACCATGCTGATCGTACTGATCTTGCTGATCGTACTGATCATGGTGATTGTACTAACCATGCTGATCATACTAACCATGCTAATCGTACTGATCATACTGATCATACTTACCATGCTGATTGTATTGATCACGCTGATCGTACTGACCATACTGATCGTACGGACTATAATTTTCGTACTGACTCTGTCAGTCGTATCATACTGACTCTGTCATTTGTACTCACTTTTGTGTATATTACTTTGTATCATAGCAATACATTACATTTAGTAATACTGATAGTACTCATACTTCTATCACTTGCATGATTTTATTATTTTCTCAAAAGACTTTTTTTAGATCAATCATACTCATGATTATCATGTTCATGTATCTCTGTTTTAACCAATACGATGTCGTTGAGTTAGTTACAAACTAATCAAAACAATGTTGTTCTTTTTGTTTCAATATGACCATTATAATGCCAGGTGTCCAAGTCCCTCTGAGTTTTTCAGAGAAATATGACCGTTGGAGGAAATGTGACAGTTGAAACCTGAGGCCTACAAATAGGAGGTCATTTGAAGCCGAGAAATAAATTACTATGATACTTTTCTTCTATGAAGTTATAGAGAGAGACTATGTGACTTATATAATGCTTGGTGCTTTGTGAGACCGATCTTTGTATCTAGGGCTTTCATGTGACTGAAAGACAGAGGTGTTGATTACCTACAAAATCGAGGGCTGCGAGGGATAGGCAGACAGACAAACCGATCATCGTATCGAGGGCTGTCGGGGATAGGTAGACAGAAGAACCGATCAACGTATCGAGGGCTGCTGGGGATAGGCAGACAGACGAACAGATCATTGTATCGAGGGCTTACCATGGTGGTGGTAAGACAGACCTCTTATCCTAGGGGAAAGGATAACCCTTCTCTTTGGGATAAAAATAATTGCAAAACTTTTACTTTTCCGTTGCTGTTTGTATTAGAAAGGAATTTGTATTTTTTCCTTTCTTCTTTACACATTCAATTGTAATTGTAACAATTAGGATTATTTTATTGCATATTGTATTAATATATTCTATACGATTTATTGTAGAATCTCTCACACTTGTTTTACTTTGATTATTGTATTCATCCTGAATACAATTACATTACTTTTCTAATAGTATTACATTACATCATACCTTTATATTCAATACAATTGTGGTTATTTGAATTGTATTAGTTTAATATCTTTTAAACTAATCTCTTAAGTGTTTAAACACAATGTTTTTAAACCTACAATTCACCCCCCCCCCCCCCCCTCTTGTATTGTTCCATCTAATATACATATACATTTACATATTCGATGCAATAGTTTTAAACATATTACTCCCTTTACCTATTTTGTTTATCACCCAAGTAAACTAGTTTTAACATAACTATAGTAACACATTTGGATTATGTTTAGTACTCAATAAAAAAAAATATGGAATTATTATATAATAATTATTATTCTGATTCCTAATTTAGAATACATATTTTTAAAACTAAAGAATATATTTTTTTAAACTAATTTTAATTTAATCCTAGATAACATGTCTAAAAACAGTTGTTCAATAAATATTCTTTTCAAGAGTAAGATGATAATTCATTAATTTTATGGATAGTAATAACCACAATATGAACTAAAATTAATATAAATATATAAATAATCTTCAATATTTTTTCTATCATTCAATACTATGGGTTATTATAATTAATTATTATTGATGGATTTATAAACAATTAAACATTTTTCTAAAACCTATCTTTTCTATCACAATAATAATATTTTACCCAAATCCTGAAAAATTATTATTATAACTAAATCTAGAATATTATTATATAGAAAATGGTGAATATTTCTATTATATTCCATATCAAAAATATTAATGTCCTTTTAAATTACATTATTTTATGAAATTAAAGAACTATATATAAAGAGTCTAAAAATGTCACTGCTCATATTAAAATAAAAGATTCAAAAAGATTCTAATATTTCACTCTATGTTATTTTTGATATTAGGATTTATAAAATTAATTTATTTTTAAAAAAAATTCTAAAATTTCCAAAATCTTACTAAAATTTTTTCTTCCGAAAATAAATAAAAATTAAATTTTAATGGAAAATATTTTTTACGATTAATTTGTTTATTAAAAATTGTATTATTACTTTCTAAGAATATATATATATATATATATATATATAGAAATTATGCCGTTATATATATATTTTTTTTAAAAAAAATATTCTATTTATAACAAAAAATTTAATAGTTAGTTTACAACATACATATATTTTTTTGGTCATTTCAGCAGGGTGTTACGTTTTGTATATACTTTATCAAATTATGTTCATAATTAATAATCTCGTTTTTTAGGTTATAAAGTATCAAATAATAGTTTCAGTAAAATAAAATTCTAATTTATCAGTGTTTTCAAATTCAAATTGTTTTTAGAAAACAGACATAGAAATTTTTTTTAAAGAATCCTCATAAAAATAGAGATGGTAAATTCAAAAGCCACTTAAAAACTATGTTTCCATGTAAGTGAACATTAGTAGGAAGTAACAACATTGATTTAAAAAAATATATAGTTAAGATCTAATTTTGTACCCCTTATATTGGAGAAGAGACAATTGATTTGACAAATATTAATAAAATTTATTTTTCCAATACATTTTTTTAAATTTAAAGAACCATTTTCGAATATAGATTTAGAATACAAAGAAATATTATTACATGAAAATTATAATTCCATCAATTAATAATTTTTTACCACTATATAATTTATTATTCAAAATAATTAGTATTCCAAATACATTGTTTATCCATCTATCCACAACAGATTCAAATTACAGCCTAAGAGAGAATAACATAAGGCAATGATCCCCTAAGGGTCACCCAGAAGATAGGATTTCCCCTACCACTGCCTTCATCTTCTTCAGCACTATCTGGTGGCATCCTCCCTTAGAATTTTGGTTTGGCGACTCAGTGATTGTCTTGTGACTTTGGGGTTCTACTTCTGAGGATTCCAAAGTTGTCAACCTACCTCCTTGCCATATCCCTGAACATTATTGGTCATTTCAAGGAGGCGTGGTGAAGGCTCAGTGGTTGTGAACCTTTTCCATGGGATGTATCTATGGTTTTTCTGGGTTCATTGAGAGGTTACCTATGGGATTCGAGTGCAGTCTTGGAGGGGGTGATGGGAGTTCTTCTTGGGATTGTGGTGCACCTTTTTTATGGCATGTTGGTGTTGAAGTGATAGGTTGAGTAGGTATTCACCACTCTTCCACTGCAGAATTCCATTGGTTATTCTCTTTAGAGCATCAACATAGAGATTCATGACAAATATTCTCCTCTTATGTGGGAGTCTTCTTCACGAGCATGGCTATCGTGTAGTTTTATTCCAAACTAGGTGTGCTTGCGGTGGGTAGAGGTGGACTCTAGGTGTGAACGAGAATGTGACAATGACATCTGGTTCTTTTTTAGCTTGGCCTTGCAGATGCCTTTGTCGTTCCTATTTTTCCTCTTTTTTATTATGCTTTTAATCTGGTTTGGGTGTGGTTGTTAATGGTTCAAGGTTTTGTTTTGTATTAGTTTGATCTGTTGATTTCTCCTATATTTGGGATTGAATAGCTTCATAAATGCTGGAAAGGGGTCAGTAGGGTGCCTATTAGTTGAAGTTTCGTTGGGGTAGTCTGCAGAGTAAGGTGCGGTATCCATATGGCCTGGTCTTACTCTCTCTATTTTCTTCATCACCCATTTTGGATGTTATGTTTTCAGGGTCCAACTCATGTCGCTGGTGCGTTTGGGAAAAATACAACTATATTTTTCAAGTGGGTTGTTGGATTTGTGATGGTGTCGATGGTCGCACCGGTCGGAATTTGAGGAGACCGAGGTTTGACCAGCTTTTCTAATGTTATTATTCCATGGTTCATGGTACCCCGGTCTTCTCTTGGTGATTTTTTCTCTAGGTGTAAGGGTTTGTCAGTATGAATGCTTGAATGTATTTTTCATCCATTGTGCTTGTATGGTTTTATGTGTTTAAGTGGTTAAGTGGTAAATTGGGGATGTGGTGAAAGGATGATTTTGTGAATTCATGTGTGGTTACTCACTTTTTTCCTTAATGTTTTTTTCATCTTAAAAAAAATTCCATCAAATACATTCTTTTTCATGAAGAACTAAACTTAGCAACTAACAGATCACATTATTCTACAAAATGATATATAGGAATTCATTCTATAATGAGATATTAAAACCATAAATTGATATAATATGGTAAGATAACTCTTAAAATGAGTACACCATCATATATTTCTCTAAACTAGTTGTTCAACATAAATCATTCAATAATAAATTAGTCATACATCCCAAATATCATCAATATTAATGTATTTAAATTCATTATTACCAAATAATATTTATTATTAAATCACATTTCAGACATGAGTAAAACATATGTATCAACATAGTGAATCATTTTACAAAAATATCATCAACTATAACATAATCATTAAAATTTGGAAATATTTTATTCCAAAATGATTTTCACAATATTTTATTAATATTTATCTACTGAAAAATTTTAGTAAAATCTACTTCATAATAAAATTTACATTTTATTGGAAAATGGCAAGTTCTACACCATTTTCACCCTTCAGCTATGGTTTGAATCCTTGTTCACTGGTCGGATGTGATGTGTCATCACCTAAAGTGGATATTGTCATTATATTTCTAAAACTATGTAAAATAAAACATATAATCATATTAATAATTCACGTTGAAAATGTAATGTCCTCAAGAATATGAGGAACATTTTCAAAAATAATATTACACATCATATCATTTTTTTAACTATGAATTTTATATCAATCTCATTCTTTTCCACAAAGTCACAAAATTCAATTTACTATAATTACCTCAACATCTATCACATCTTAGAAAATATAAAATCCACAAGCATGTTCATTTCTATAAAATATGTCTTTTTTCCTGAATAACATTTCAATTTTATTATTATAATTTAACATATTTTTGAAATTTCATTTAAAAAAATACTCTATAATGATCCTTATGTGTTTTTTAATTCTTGTAACCAAAACACCATTAATAAAAACATTACAACAACATGATTCAAAAATCCCAAAACATAAACACTTAAATCAGACCAGATAGATGATTGTCATAACATATTCTTTTAAGAAATAATCATCATTTTAGTAAATTTAATAAAATAATTACCATGTTAAACATATTGATAACATTGAACATTTATTGGTAACTAAGATTGAACTTCATTTTTCTATATATTGCTAACATAAATTTTCATTTTTTATTCTGTAAATAGATAATATGTGCGCTCATTTCCCAAACATTATCAATTTTCCAGTTACATTAATTCTTCTTAAATGGAGACTATTTGGACATTTTTCACATATAAAAAATTGGATCGTATTTTCATTATCATCTTTAAGCATTTTTGTTCCGTGAGGCACCATTAGTATCTTAATTTATGTGTTTTGAAATTCTAATAAATTAAAAATTTATATTTAAAATAGAGATAAGTAATTTTTAATTATCAAAATATATTTAAATATTATTCCCTTTAGGAATTTCATCCCATTACCAAAATAATTACATTCCCCCTCACATTTTTTATTTCTATGATATATTTTACTCCCCTCCATTACATAAAAAATAAAATGAATAAGATGATAATGAATTAATATTGAAAATGGAAAATAATAATCCTAGATGGAGTAACTTATAATTGATATGTATATGCTTAATTATTTTCCACCGTGATTCCAAATTGGTTATCGAGGGTAATGTTTTTTAATATTGTTTTTTACCTTATAGTTTTTTATATCCTTTATATTTGTACATAAATATTTCATAAATTTCAAAAACAAATCCCTTGGAAATGTGAAACTAGGTTTTTTTCAAGGTCCATCATAATGAAAAAGGTGTTGAACGATTCAAACACTAGTTTTACCTTTCACATTTATTACCCTAAGGCACAAATATTCTAGATACACATCCACTTGTATTATCCAAACAATGATTTAGATCTTGGAAATTTGTCTCTCTAAACAACCAAAAAATGTCAGGATATTTTCTTATACTTTTTAATGTTATTATAATTTTTTATGGTTCCTAATAAGGTATTATAGTCATATCCCTTAAAAATAAAATAAACCATTTCTGATAAAAACAAAAGAGTACCAATCACTCTTAATATATTATCACATGAATTCAAAAATGAACATCAAATAATTTAATCAAAAAAGGAGCCCGATTTTCTTTTGAAATAGGTTCTTAATACATTAAAAAGGAAACTAAACATGTAATACTCATTTTTATTCATTTTTATGAGTTTATAAATGAATTTTACCTACCAATATTGCATAGCATATCTTGGAGAAAAAATTAAAAAAAGGGGTGAGTTGAAGATGATATTAATGGAATAATCATGATAAGGAAGCATAACTTATGATTCACAAGTATTCCATGATATCATAACATAAAGGATCAAGATTAATCATATGGGATAATAAAATTAATAAAATAGTGTCATAAAATCACGGTATCATTGTAAATGTGCTTGCAACATACAACAAGATATAACCATGAGTCAAGGCTAAATTCCTATAAATTATAACATTGTAGAAAAATTCCCTTTTTGGATTATTCTTATTATCCAATACCCTAAATTTCACCTCATGAGACTAGTGCTTTACCCAATGAAATTTTGTTCAATCTGGTAGTTCCCATTATAACACAATCATGATTATGTTTTCTAAAAATTGGAAGTCAATAATTCATCATAAACATAATAATTACCCATGGAATGAAAAAGGGTTTCAAAATATTATCTTATATCAAAGTCAACAGAAAATTCAAAATGAATTAATTTTAGAGATGAACATAAGGCATGATTAATGTAATGGATAATAATATTTTTATATATGTGAGATAAATATATACATAATATTGAAATATTCCCTAACATTTAAAGTTCTTCTTGATGATAAAAATTACATTAAAATATTATATGGAATATTTCATGAGAAAAAAAATTCACATAGAAATAACTTCTCCAAAATTAAAAAAAACAATAATATTTTAAAAAAATTATATTTAAAATTATATTTTTGGAAAAATAAATTTTTCTTCTAATAATTCTTTGTTCAGGACGGCGAGTAATTTTTTTAGGCCGTATAAGATATAAAACATTTCATTTACGCTATTATAAAAAGGATAAAAATTACATTTGTTCAAAAAAGGACATAAAATTTACAATAAAAAATAAAATTATTCTATTTTATAGGTTTATTTAATAAATCATTTTGATGTTGTTCTAAATATTCAATAAATCATTATTTGGAAATCATTGATACGAAAGAAAAAATATTTTTTACTGAAGATGTGAATGATGTAATTTTTTGATAAAATTATATTATCAATAATTTTGTGTATAAACGAGTGGTGAATTTTAATATTATAGTAAAATTTCAGGAATAAAAAAGGTGGTTAAATTGGAATAGTTTCATTAGACAGTGATCATATAATTTCCAACAATAGTAATTCAAGAAAATAAATCAGGATTAAAATGTGATTGAAACAGAAACTGGTGTTGCTTTAGTAATAATTGAATCATATGTACCATGAATGAATTAATGAAATCACCACATAAAATTTATTAATTTGTGAATTATGAATAATATAATCATTAAATTAGTATTATATACACCATTTAAATTAAATTATATATATAAAATAACATGTGTGTTAAAGAAGGAATCTTTATGAAAAAGCCCTTACCATGAGCCCATACTTCTCATGTATGTCTTTTACCTCATATACAATGAACCTATATACTATTTTTCTTATGAAACTTTTCTATGATTAGACCATTATACATAAATTATTCTTTCCAATTATTTAGGTGGCATATTTAATTATATACTCAGTTATGTCCAAGCATGGGGTCTTGAGGATGCTCAATTCATAATTTCAAAATGGTTATGGTGTGTTGGAAAAGTTAAACTGGTATTTGGTCCATTATCAATATAATAAATGTGTCAGATAATTATAATTTTAATCCATCAAATATACTTGTAAACCCATTCATGATATAGGATTTTGGAAAATGAAGTATGTCACAATATTGAAGATGGTAGGTCGTACATATGCAAGAGTTACATTTCCATTTTTCAAGGAGCATTGTGGAAATAATTTATTTGTTATTTTATTTTTTTGTAATGATCCAAATATAATAAATTTAATACTAATTTTAAAAATTCCCTTACATAAATCATCATTGTGATATGGAAATAAAAATAAGATTCACATGCATCATGAGGTGGTAGTCCACCACACAATAGAAAAATGTTACCAATTTTCAATGTATGAAATCTAAAGAATTTATATGATATATTAAATTCTAAAAATTATTATTATGTATTTAATGTAATATATATTAAATAAATCCATGATCATGAACTTTCATGATAGTGGATCATGGAAAAGAGATTACATTTGTTCCGAAGGAGGTATTCGGTTGTACACAAGATTGATGGTTTCACATCTCTTTTTATCGATGAGGAGATGGATAAATATTATTCCATAAACATAATAGCATCTCTATATATAGTATTTACTGGAATTTGTTAATTTAATTTTGAAGTGAAAATTGGATTCAAAAAAATGAAAAAGTTAAAAATAATGATCTTTGTGAAGCTACTACCTTAACTTAGAAGAACCTTCTTTCAATATATTCTTAGGAAACCTAAGGTTGGTATTTTGGGATGAAAAAATAACTATAAATTGGATAATTATGCAGGGGAGATAATTTTTTAGGTTTTGGATAAATAAATTATTTTTAGAGATGTGATGAATGAAGGAGAGTGGGTACCCTTTAATAATTGGGGAGTAGGGGGATTTATTTAAATACCCAAAACATTGTATCATTTGGAAGTCAGTCACAAAAAATGTCCCTCCAAAGTTGATAAATAATATATTTTTTGATTAAATGGAAGATAAAAACATCCACTAGTAATCCATTGATATATTTTAAACATGACACTTCCTTTACCACTTTAGTCTAACCCCCCAGTATGCTAGTTTTAGCATTAACATTTCTAACACATATTTTTTACTTTTACTATTTGTTATGATAAAAATAATGAGATGAAATCACAATATCATATTAGTTACTCTAATTTAAAATATTTAATACATTTTTTGATATTATATAAAAATTATTTTCAATATTTTATTTAATATTAAACCTGTAGAACATATCAAAAAATAGGACATCCTAAAATGTATTTTTCAAGATTACAACAATAATACATTAACTATATGACTTGTAATAATCACTATATGATTTTAATTTTAAATAAGTAACTAAATAGACATAAAATTAAATTTATAATTTTATTTACTGTTTATTATTTTAATTAATTAAATATGACATACTTTATGCACATAAAAACAGCATCTAGGGAACCGTGTTTTTATGCATTAAAATAATCATTTAAAATATTAATAAAAGTAGCCATTAAAATTAATTTTGGTTTATTAATATATATAAAATTATATATATTTATCTTTATTGCTATATATATTATATAATTGACCATCTAAATCTTTTTATTTAATGAAAAGAATGTATATTATTTGAAAAAGTGTAAAATTTAATTGTTCACTATAAAAAGAATATTTAAATAAATAAATTTCAGCATTTGTTAATTTTTTATTTATTTCCCAATATTTAGTTAAGTTTTTTAGAATAAAAATTATTAAATTTCTATAAAATTATTTTAACCATTTTACACAAAGATCAATAAAAATCATTTTTGAGGGAAATATTTTTTTAAAAAATCATGTTTATTAAAAATTACATTCTTATTAATGGAGAATTTGTCAATAAAATTATATATATTTGGACCAATATTATATTTTTTAAATTATTCAACACAATTAAAAATTGTTTAATTAATGGCTAGGTTATAACATTTATACATTTCTTGGGTCATTTAATCTTTCTATAGTGTGAAATATATTCTAGTTAACATTATATTTTTCTATTAAGATCATAGGGTGATACACATAACAAAATTCCAAGTACACTTGGACTCATCAAAATATACTGTCAAAGATCATCACAAACCATTAGAAACAAGATACATTAATCGGTTATGAAACCACTGTGAAAACAAGATACCGAGCCATAGAGAAAATAAATAATTTTCATTGACAAAAAGTAATCCCTGATTTAATCCATATAATAATAGGGAATGTATTATACAACCCTCTCCATTGGTCCAAGTTATATCACTAACACAACCGTGCATATCACCATGCATTCATCCCACAATCATAAGGGCTTACTACTACCACAAACCTAGGCATTCCCAATTATGTCTTGAAAACCATAATTCATAAAATGAAAAAAATCATTATTTGTCACAATTACAACATATATACCACATTTAGACTAATGTATTAGCTATTAAAACCTATTTATTGTTTAATAATTCTTTTAATCATGACATCCAGTTTCATCAATCAATGAGGATTAAATTTCTTAAATAACCATCCCACAATATTATTTCATAAAATATCTTTACCATATTCTCATTATTTAATGAAATTCATTTAACATGAGATACAAAATGTAAAATTAGACATTCATCCGGTATTAATATGATTTCCATCGAAACATAATAAAGAACGATTTTATATAAACATTGATCTTTTTTAATTTATTTTTTATATTTTCAAACATCATGTTATTTAAAAAAGAAATATATTAATAGACTTATCAACTAAAAATTATTAAGGATACAACATTATCTAGTTTAATAATAGGAAAAATATTATCAGAGTGGAAACAAATTTGATTGCTAAAACCAAAAACCATCACATTTCCAAATATTGTTTTAATTTAATTTGATGTTAATTCCACCATTAAAATTAAAAAAATCGTGGTAAGTATATAATTTCTAAAAATAATTAATAAAAATAAATAATAAGCTTCCTCAATTTTTATGATTAATGTTCATCTCAAAAGAATGGATGATAGAAGGTCATACAGTCTTGAAACTGAAGAAATATTCACAAGATCCTTAAAACAAAATCATTTGATTATAATAGATATGACTTATAATATATAAAGGGTGGTTCAAGGGATATCACATGATCCTATTCCAATACATATACAACAAAAAATCATTATAATGAATGATTCATTGAAGAAAATAATCGAGAAGAACTATTTCCTATAAAGCATTTGGTACTCAAATTAATTCAAGATTGTGAGAATGGATCTGTTAATAGAGGGGGAAATTAAATTAGAAAACATATTTAATAATCTTCTTTCCTCATCACAATTTTAATATTTCCATCAGGACAATATACATGACACTCTGTGTCCATTTTAGTTATATTAGTTAAATAAAAAACTCAATCATATCTTCCACCATGTCCTAACTGTTACCATGGAGGTTCATTGTCATTACAACATAAATAAAATTCATATAGGATATATCGACCACAACCAAGTCATTTTACAATTTTTATGGATTCCAAAATGGATGTGCATGTTATTTTTTTATTTTTATATTGGTATAGAAGTACCCTTAATATAACACGCCCAACAGGATTCCCTAACTATACATTTCATCTAGAAAATTTTGGAAACATCATGTTTCTTCTACAAACATGTTGTTCCTACAATTTTTTTTGACAAATTGTGTTTTCATGATTACAAAATATTTTCATCTATTATATATGATCTCATCTGACTACTTATTATGTTAAATATTTTTTTCTCTAAAGCTACCAGCTCTAGACTCAATACATGTGAGGGTTCTACATTATACTTCTTTATTAGGGATACATTTAACACATCGTTTTGTTGAGATAGGTTAGATGGGAGTTTTTGTAGGTGGTAACATCACCTATGTGATCACTGGTATAAAGATGTTTTTGTATCTAGGAATAATAATTACCTTCGTCCCACACCTCATGAAATTATTCCGCAATGAAATAGAATGAAAGTATTTATCCCCATCATGAAACTCATGGTATTTTCATTAATTTTTTCATATAATATCTATTAAATTTGTTTTATTTCATATAATTATAAAAAATATGAACATTCTCTTTATTTATTAGATAAGATATTCTCCCACCATCATTTACTCTCCAACTTCATCAATGCAAGTTAGATTCCAAAAATATCAACACACATATAGCATCAAAAAGATCTGTTTTAAGGATAGTATTGAAACTATTTTTATATGGGAACTCCACTTGGGGATGGTCATGAACCCAAAATCCGTTTAACACTATTGAATATGATCACCACTTGTCCTTTTTTGATTGAATGGTTCTCTCAAACATGCCATCGATTTATAGGAAATATAGTGTCCTGAAAAAATAATCTATATCTAGATAATTTTAATATCTTGTCCAAAACCTCAAGGTAAATATTAGATCAAAATTATTTATAATGAAGTGTTTCTCTATAAGTGGTCTTACCTTGTCAATTTTCTATATCATAACTGGTTGTTTAAAAGATAATTATTATTTGATAACAATAAAATGAACATAATTTATACCATGTGCTTCTACCACCCTATTTTTGTTATTTTTATTACATATATTAGTGAGTCTTAATATGAAATACATGGTTATTTATTGATGATTTTATTTCTAGTATTGTAAAATTTTTAATCATGCCCTAATAATTTATTTTTTACAAAGAGATTTTATCAATGATGAGGAGGTTGGATGTTATATAATGGATAGAGTGTTGTGAGTATCTTTATAGAGGTCACCATTCTTTGGTGGTGGGAACTTTTATTACTCAATATGTTTCCAAGTGTTTCTTGGTGCATCATGTATAGAAAAATCACTCATGAATCCATTTTGGAGGCTATTTTAAACATAGTTATCAATTTTCTAAAACGGGAAGATGACACCACCACACCCTTGGTCATGTTAGTGGTGAGTGGGAAATGTTTTGAAGTTTAGAAACATTCACATGTGCATTCCGTTTTATGTGGTTTGAAAAATAACACCATTTCCATGGATATTCCATTGTTAAAGATGTAGTGGTTGTTAAATTTCATTGACATTAGTGATCTTTTCCCCATTCATCCTTGTATCTCATTTATATCAATATTGGAAAAATAGTGCATCATTATATGCGTCTTTAATGTAGTCTTAGTATATTCTATACACTATTAATCAATCAAAATATACTCTTTAATCTTCTTTATTTTTTTAAATATTCTCTGTATCAACCTTTGGATTTGTTGATAGTTATATTCTATGGACATTCATTCTCGATATTTTATCTTTTTTATGTATTTTTTATTCCTCCCATGTTAATTCATGATCAATTTCTTATAGATTCAAACACTAGGGTTATGGGTAATTAAATTAATTTTTGAATTTATGTACCTATTTTAATTATTCTTTCCACCCACCCTTTGATAATCCCCTTTTTAGATGTAACAATTTATAATACATTATTTTAATGTTGAAACATGAGTGTGGTTTTTTTGGTTTATTGTTTATTAGTTTTTAAAAATCTAACTTTACATTTTGTGGTGGTAGATCAATGATCACCTATTTTAATCTGAACAACATTAACATTCTAAATTTAGGTAGCATATTGGTTGATTCTCCAATTATTTTTTGTTTAATCTTAAATATATGAGGCATTATATATTGGTGTTAAGGTGAAATTTGACTCAATAAAGATTAAACATAATTAAATAATAATTTTTTGGTTTTACGGATTACATGGGCTTCCATTATGATAATGGTATACCATAATTTTTAAATAATTTATGTTACATGTGTTTATGATTTAGATTAGATTTTTCTCTATGATATTTTTTAGAATGTTTCATATGATAAAATTATTTAAATAAAATAATGTTGAAGTTAATTTTTTTCTAGAAAATAAATTTTCTAGTAATACACATTGATTAAAAATAAAAAAGTGTCATGTTTAATAAATTTTTTACTAATAATTTAGCAGAAATAAAATTGATTCATGATGAATGGTTAAAATATATATTTATTTCCCAAATATTGATGAATCATAATAATATAATTAAAATCATTATAAAAATTTTATAAGTTTTTTATTTCATTCATTTGTTTCCTGTGTTAATAACTTGTTATAAATGACACGGTTAATTTAAAAAATAAATAACATTTCTTATGATAATGATATGTTTTTGGGGATGAGTGAGCCTATTTTATTATAAATAATTTATGGCTATCTTTTTTGACCTAGATTCACTATTGGATATTTTTTTTCCTTTCAACCTTGTGTGATTCATTTGAATGAGCCCCTTTCTATATGATGTTTTGTGTTCCTTGGATGGATTGTGGTTGATGAGGAATGAGATAAGAGGCTCGAGTTGGTGCTATTAGTTAGAATATCTAATGTAGGGATGGATACAAATATTATTGTTGGTGTATATGATTGAACATGTATTGATGGAAAATATTTAATTTAGGCTTATATGTTCTTGATCTGGAAGCTGAGATATTTTCTTATTATAAATCATCATTAAATATAAAATGACTTGGTTTCTGGTTTATGCATTCCATTCTTCACTACATGATCAAATATTTTTTTTATGGTTGATTTATCTTTTTTATATAATATTATCTAGATCCCTAAAGTACCATGAAATATGGAATGAAAATGAATAATAAATTTTTTAACCCATGTTGTTAGTGTCTTGTTGGAATCTTAATTATGATAACATTCAAAAATAGTGGGAATAGTTTGTTTATCCCTATAACGAATGGAAAATATTCGATTATCATGTCAAAGTAATATTTAATGCTAAATATAAATAATAAACATAATGAGAAATTATTAGTGGATTGAAATAATTAAATGGAATTCTTCCTAATGTTTATTTGATCATATAGGACATCTAGTCGTTAACAAGATTATCCAGCTGTCTGAGTATGGATTATTATAGTTTAGTCAAAAAGTATAAAAATTCACATTTTCTAGTGGTGGGTAATATTTCTTATATGTTATGTGATTTCGTATTCTACCCCACCCATTTCAGTAGAGGGAATGATTCCCAGTAGACATTGGGAGAGTGTTTTCTAAAACTTCCATGTTGGAAAGGAATAGATGGTTGACTACCCCCACTTTCATCACTCTCCTGTCCTAATTGTATTATGTTGTGGAATGTTAGGTGGTTAACATTATAATATATGTAAATATATGTATGTAATGTCTTATAGTCATTTCATTTTGAGGTATCTTCAGATGTAGCATCCAATATATTATTACAGGTATGACTGTGTGGGTTGTTATGTGATGAGGAATAATATTCATCAAAAAAACTCTGGTGTCTCTTGGACATTACTTGATTAAAATTTGGATATGGGAAATGGGATTATGATATTGTGTATTTCATTTGTTCTATGGTATGATATTGTAGTATATGTGTTTTCGGGCTACCATACTTTTGGATGGAGATGTCTTATGATGTGTGATATAAGGGGAATGTGACAGACCAATGAGGTTGTGGTATTATGGATCTTCTTAAATTATATATTTCCTTTTAAAGTGATACATTTTTTAGAGATCCATTGGGATGTTGGATACATAACATAAATATTTATTTGATGATATAGAATAATTTTTTATTTAGTAGAATTTTTTATTCATTCATTATATTCTTATTGAGGTGTTCCTGGGAGTATCTAACTAAGTATACATTTTATAATCATAATATCTATATATAAAATTTGTTCTAGATACTATGATCAAGTCTAATAATGTGTTTGAAATCATTAGGCCATGGATTTTTTCAAGACTTATTTGGAATAATAGGTCATTATCAACAGTTTTATTTTTTGTTTCTTGTAGTTTATTTATTATTTGTTCAATTATTATGAATTTAAATTCACTACATTGTATTACTTATTAATTTTTTTATGAGAATAAATAATTTGGAGTCTCTATTGAATATATCACTTTAAAATAGCTGACATTAATGCCTCACATTTTTGAAAATGATATACACTCAGTGTTTTCTTCTAACATGTGGCATAATAGAGCCTTGTTTCAGATGTCAGTATCTCCCTTATCTAATATCTATCATAGTTGGGGCAATAGTTATGGTTGGATGTCATGAAACCCTTTATATCTATGCCTTAGAGGTTATTTTCATCGATTATCCTTAACATCCATTAGATTAGTCCATAGGATTACAATGTTTCGTTATTTCTTATAAAAAATAATTGATAATAGGACTAGGGTTGGCTGAGATAATCATTTATTCCATGACATTGGTAGGGTTATTTATTTCATGTATATGTCACTAGAATTGATCCCCTTCTCACCACACAAAAAACATTCCCTTTTCCCCTTCATGATTTTTTTCGATTCTTCTTCCCACACAATTGATAGGGCGACAGTTGAACATTCTCACCACTATGAGACTTCAACATCACTCCCCCATTAATAAAATACACTATCCACATCCTATCTCAAGTCACTCAAGATCATTAATATTGTGCAATACCAATATTAATTTAAGGATATACTGAACAATTTCCTCATTAATGTCAAAATCATGAATCACCAAATCGTTTGTTATATTCAGTGTTATTTACCTAAATAAGAGGTCAACTTACATTCTTGGTCCACAAAAAAACCAGAGGTATATTATTATAGTCTTGTGTTGTTTTCCAGGTATAACTTGATTGATTTTTTATCCATTTTCATGAGTCCAAGTAAATCCATCGTAATATTATGTTGGAGAGTGTGAGGAAAATGTTTATAGAATAACATTTCCATGTATTCATTAATGTATAATGATTCAATTTCTTTAGTGGGTTTCATATTCATGATCAAAATACACTTTTTATTTTCTTCACCCTCCATGAAATAAACAACCACCATGGCCTTCTTTTTCTCAGATCATATATTAATTAAGATGATCATAACAATAGAGATGGTATACTTGTATTATATTAATGGTGTATATGATCTAATAAATTTGTAAGGTGTTTGTCACATAATTTTATCAATTAAAAAATTATTTTAATTAGGGGGTGTGGGTTTTCCAACTGATTCAAGATTATATTTCAATAGTAGTTAATTAATAATGTATTTTTAGGATATTCAATACTCATACTCCCATCAGCATGGAAATCTCATTTCGTGATTCATCACTTTATCCAGTAAAAATTGTAATTGACACAATTCCTCTAATTTCCTTCCATTTTATAAAATAAAGGATAATTTTCGATTGGAATTTAAAAACAATTAATCATGTTATAGGGAAATAATAATAAATGAAAGGATAAATGAAAAATGTCATGTACTACATAAAATATTAATTTTTAGATATCAATATATTATATTCACATTATATTTCATAACATTAAATTTCATTATAATTTTTTTTCTTCATTATCATTTGAAAAAAAGAATAAGATAAACTAAAAAATTATCACAGGATTATCTGTCTTGGTGTGAAATCATTAGGATATTTCTCATGCACCAGGTAAAAGAAAATTTCATACCCAAAATCCATTTTGGTGTTATTACACATAGGTGAATCTATTCCACATGTACATTGACTAGTATGTACCTAGAGAGGATACAAATTTCTTGTAAAACCAAGTACATTATACTTTAAAAAATTTAATGTTTTTTTCTTATGTTTAGTATTATCACTAATATTCTCACAATTCTTTTAAAATCATAACCCTAAAAAATATCTATAATATTCCATGATACCAACTATGGAAACACATATATTTTATAAAAAACATTATTAAATTCAATTATTAATGTAATAAAATCCCATAAATTAGAGATGGTGATATCGATTCGAAAATTAGAAAAATATAATAATAAACTTAATCATGTATTCGATGAAATAATGGCTATAAATTCCATTGATCCTATAATGCTACAAGTGATAAATAGTGTATATTTATATGAAAAGTGTGACAAATATAATGAAATACACTTTTCATAAATAGATATTGTATCTTAGTAAGTGGATATTCATTACATAACATAATAATCCACACCATAATCATATAGGTCTAGAATAATTGGATACCATGGGATGTAATAAAACATCATCATAAGTAAGATACTTATTCACCCTATATATTCATAATAACAACAAGCCTTATTTGAAGTATCTAACAAGATTACATTCTTTATAACATTGGGAAAGAAAACATAATAAAGGGTGATCTCAGCTGCACAATAAAATTAATAAAAGGTGGTATAATTAGTCACATAATTATAACATGCTAATTTGGTTTTGAAAACATATGTATAAAATTTCAAAACCATACCTTGTATATCCTATATAATTAACACAAGTCATTTATGAAAATATTTTAGGTCAAAATATATTATTCATAAAAAAATAAACAAAACATAAACATTGAGTAAATAACATCGGCAAACTACATTGAGATTTGGCATACACATAAGTGTTGAAAATCCTATCTTAAAGAAACTATTATAGATATTCCGAAGATAATAATTTTTGTATTACCATTTGTGTACCTAATATTATATTGGTATGAACTAATGTGTACCTAATTTTGGGTTTGGGATAAACTCTTGTGAACCCTATTTTTGGATTTTGATAACCTCTGATGTAACCATTACTCTCATGGGACATTAATCATTACCCAATGAATTTGTGGGATGTATAATTATTGGCACACCCATCACATTATGTAAATAATAAATACGTTTTCCACAATATCATTAAATATCAATCATCTCAAAAACATTGAATGAAATTAATTTGATAAACATTTCATCAATAAATATACCTTGGAAAATAAATGGGTTTCATAAAAATTTCATAATATCATCAAATAAAATCCATATAAAAAAGAATGAGTTTCAAGAAAATATTTAACACTCAAATATAAAAAATATAGATAAAGAATAAGGATGGTTTTATTTTATCACATCCCACATATAGACTATGAAACCTCAAAGGAAGTAATTGTATATGGTAATATCTTTTTAAAGAACTATTTAATTACATCAGGACAAAATTGAATTTTCAATTCATTTTTTTAAATTTCCTAAAGTCTCAAAAAAATAGAAAAAAAATTCTTTTAATAAAAAGTATTAAAAAATTAAAAAATTATATAGGTCATTTATAGGTCAAGATGATAATAAATATTTTTCATGTAATACATATTAAAATGATGATTCCTTTATCATTTTTTCTAAAAAAATAAAAATATCCTTAAATAATATTCCATTTTAACCATTAAATAAAATTTCAATAATTTGTAAAAACTATTTTTACAAAATTTGATTATTTTAAGAACATTATTTAAATAATTTTTAGAAAACATGTACATGGATGAAAATTGAATTTTCACTAATGAAATAAATAATGAGAATTTATATAAAAATTTTCTTTTGATATCTTCAGTATTTAAGGGTATGAAAATGGAAGGAATGCATGTTCTCACTATAAGTAACTATGGTATAAGAAAATACATGATTTTATTTATATATTTATTATAATATTATATATTTTGAATCATAATCATAAACCATCCCTCAAAATAATTATATTTTAACACAAATCCTTTACAGTAGAGGTAATGATTGGACCATAAGACAAATAAAATAATTAAGCATATATTTATTTTTATATCCCATGGTTTAATAGATAATAATCACAATATACATTTATGGTTAGGATATATATCACAAAAATTAATCATGTGAAAAATCGAGCATGTGTTCCATAAAAATAAATGTAACATGAAAATACTTTTACTCAAGGCATGTATTTCATCATATAATTTCAAAATAACTATATAAGAAATATATATTTATTCTAGATATTTTATATTAAAATAGAAATATATTACCTATAATATTTACTTAAAACTATTTACCTCCTATTTATTAATAATTGACTATAAATTCAATATTTCATATAATAACGACATTGTTTTTCATTTATGTTCTCATATGGTAGCTCTGTTACTTTTTGGATAATTAAATTATTATGATATATATACAGTTATAATCATTATATAATTATCATATATATTGATCATATTCATTTTATTATATTTCATAAAAATTAAATATGGAATAATGACTTACAACATTCACAGATACTATAGGTTGTACATATACATGAATATGATTTTCATTTTCCTCAATGAATGGATTAAAATAATATAAATAGAAATTAAAAATTAAATAAAAATTTATAATATCATATATAACACATATATTAAATATATATATACCATTATTATAACCAATTTCAAAATAAAATAAAAAAATGCATCACATTTCATCGTGGATAAGGTATTTCAGACGAGCACATGAGCAACATTATCATTTTTCAATGGACTGGATGTTAAAAAAATATAAGAGCTTTTATAATTATGGATGGATAATATTTTCATAAATAAAATTTAAATACATTTATTTAATTTTGATATTAACCCCTGAGATTCTGTGATGGAAAAATAATTACATTGGTTGGTGTGGCGGTAGTCTTCTTTACAAATGATCTTTTGTTTTGTTTCCGATTTTATAGAAGTTGATAATGATATAGGTTACTCCATTAAAAAAATTAAAATCTCATTATATAGGATACGTAGATGTAATTATATTAGAACATGTTAATATGATTATATAGTGGTTAAACAAGATGTAATATATAAATGATCAGTTAGGACCAATAACTCTTATTCGGATAAGCTCCTTAGGTTAATGAAACTATCCATCTTAGGAGGTTTTCAAAATCAGGATAATGCCTCTAGAAAATAAGCATGTATGGAATTTATTTAGACAATAATTTTCTATTACAAAATTAATTCATAGTGTGGATTTCAAAGGAGATGTTATTTCATTATATAGGTGGACAATGGAACCTATAAGGAAACTATATTCAATTTTACAAAAAGAATATAAAATTAGATTCATTCCCATGAAAAATAAATAATGATTAAAATTTATTAGAAATTTTTATTGGATAATTTTTATATATGTACAAATTATAGGATTTATAAATTTCATATTAGAAGACATACCCTCATCTTTTGGATTAACCCCTAGTAATCCATATTTGACCATAACTACAACAACTATTTTTTACTATTTTTTCTTTTAATTATGATAGAAATTTTTTTTAGAAATATTTATTTATATAAATATTATGATTAAAAATATGTAATATATTTTAAAAATTTCAATTCACATAATTTGAATAATTTAATTTCATAATAAACCCACATATTAGATAAAAAAGGGTTTTCAATGAATTTTTTTTTAGAAGTATAAAATGTTTTTATATCAAAATTCAACATATAATTGATTAAAACTAAATAATTGTATTAACAGTAATATTATTAATTTGATTTTAATTTTAAAACCATATTAAAGTTTTTGATCCTAAAAAATCATTTAATTTAACTGGAATTTATCATTTAAAATATATATTTTTCATTATTAAATAAAAAATAATTATTTCATCAAAATCATCAAAAATCACCCTAAAATAATTTTTAAATTTATATATAAAGTTCAAAATTTATATTACTACATTTCACTAATTTATATTTTCTCATATTGTGATCTTTCCAAATAAATCAATGGAGTTTTTTTCTTATGTGATGGATATTGATACACCCCTTTGAAAAGTTATATAGTAGCATCTTTAAATTCCCTTATGTGTTACCCCTTTTTAGATAATGATCATTCATGGTATTTTATAGTTCTTGGCATCAAACCTCTTGAAATTAGTCATTGTTAAATTTGATTTTCACTATTAAATCATGAATTAATTGTTATCTTTTTTGGGTATCATATACCACTCCCTATAGTGTGTGCCAATTGTTTCCGGGGGAATGGGACCTGAGGATGAGTTGAAACTGATCTCATTTTTCAGAGTTCTGTAGAGTATGTTTATTGATTCTTATCGACATGGGGATATAATTCTATAGTGATGATATCCATAATTGTTTATAATGTTTTTTCATTGTTATTATATGGATTTAAAAATTTAATAAAAGTAGAGATTTCCATTGACTTACTGCCTTGTACTCATCTAGTTTCATTTATATACTACGATATATAACCATTGCAGATGAAATAATTTAAATGATAGTTGGAATATCTTCTATATATTAGTTTCATAAAACCAATCATTTCACCTGGGTGGAACATATTTTCTTATTTATTTGATCTAATTTAGCTGTCACCATTATGTTGGTTATCTAAAAATTAGTAGTGTAAGACCCCGTGATTTTTAGAGATATATTATTTTTAATTTCATTGATTATGCACTAAAACATGATTATATTGTACTATAATCAACACCGTATTAGCTTGCAGTATACGCAACACTATTCGTGGCTCGTGTTACACACAATTTCAAATTTGTTTTGTGGAAATTATTCTACGCAACATTAAGTATAGACTTTGTTTAATGTATAAATGAAATAAGTTTTGATTATGTTATACACAACACCAAACAGAGCTTTCACAACACACATCCTTGAATTGTCTTGCATTACATGCAACCAAGACCTTCCTCGATAGCGTGTGTAGTACGCAATACCGAGTTTCACTAAATGATATATTATTATAATATTATTATGAACTAATCATTATGAATAGTAATACCCACTTTCTGTAATTTTATAAATTTTAACTTTCAAAATGGACTTCATTTTTGGATTCGAAATATCAAAAATAGCCTAGGGTGAATTTTTTGTATTTTTCTAAAAACATTCAATTTTTGATGAATAGTGAGAACACTAGGTTACTATTTAAAAACGGACTTTTTATTTAAATGATTATTTATTTTATTTAAATTTTCTTTAGGTAATAATTTATAAATAATACCTATATAAGTTTAATTTAATTCATTGGTGTCATTTTATAAAAATTTTAGATATATAAAAAATTTATTGAACTTTTCACCGTCTTTTACCCACCTCCTAGGAGAATTTCAAAATTTACATAAAACTTAATTTTACCACTTCTGTGAGTGGAATTTAGAAAATCTGAGAGACACGGATAATATCAAGGTGTAAAACAAGGTTCAATAAGATAAAACTAATTTTTTTTTAATAGTAACTTTTTACTATTATTTACCACGGTTAAAAGTTAATATGGTAATTAAGGGTAAAAATGATATTATTATTACCCTAAAACATGTCCTAATTATATTGGATAAGTGTAATTCGTCCAAAAACAACCTTAGGAATAAAATATTACCCTTTAGGTCCACTTAGATTAGATTAGGACACTTATTATTATTTTATTTAATGAAGAGTTAATGGAGTTAAAATCAAAGCTTAATAAGTAAAGCATTTTAATATATGGTTATACATAAGATAATTTAGACTATAAATATTAATTACAAATATAAAAATATTTCCTACATAATGGAATTTGAATAATAATTTTTAGACATTATATAATGTATGTTATTTATGACACAATGATGATGTTGTAATTACCTTATTAATGAAATATTAACATAGTTGTTATTATAAATTCCCAATTAAATGTAATTTGAGACTTTTTATGAATTAAACTAATTTTATAGGTTAATATGACATGTTTTTATTGATTTAACTTAATTTTTTCGAACTAATCATGTTTTTATAATTATCACAAAAATAAATTCCAAAATAGTGACAAAATTGACATAAAATAGTTTTTAAAAAACAAATTAAAATATTAATTGTTATTATATTCCTAAAAATATAATGTTCAGCCAAATGATATATATAAGGTTATATATATGAATAATGAATCACTTGGGGTTCTTTTGTCTTGTTATAGTATGTTTATTAACCATATAGTGTAAGAAAACAAGAATACACAGTAAAAGTTAAATTATTTAACATAGAGTTAAATCTAAATTATAAGGTCAAAATAGTGACCTCAACTTGTCTAAGACCTATTGTTTGAGATTATTTATAACCATCCCAACATTATCTTCCAAATAAATCATTTTAGAGCTATTATAAACTAAATATGACTTTATTATAAAAATAATATTTTATGTTTTTACTAAGGTTCCCCTCTCCTACCTTATAAAAGGGAACCTCCTCTCTCTTCTTTTTACACAACTTTGAGCATTCATCGCTCGTGCGTACATACGGATTACCGTCTCCACGACGTGATGAGATTCATTCTCCATGTTAACCATTCTAGAAAGATTATAAAGTATATATAATAAATAATAATGAAATATATGACATAATGAAGCTACTAGATTTATGTATATATATATATGTAATATACTTACTTCCATTCAAGTCAATTAGGAAAGGAAAATAGCGTTCATGCGTACATACGGCGTACCGTCTCCATGACCGGTGTATTTCATTTCATTCATCTATCTATTATATATATATATATATATATACTGAATATATATGATATATAAACCATGATTTACATTCTGGAAGTAATTAAATCATTATAATAGTAATAATAATATCAAGAACAACAATTCCAAACACCTATGATAAATAAAACGATTTTACCCAAAACACTATATTAACATGGAATTTACAAATGAATGGGTAATATAAAGTCATAAGTGAACCATATATGATATCATAACAGTGAATATTATTCTCTAATATGTCAATGACATTATTAAAATCATTATAAAGGAGGTTCGGATAAGTACGAAGCATATCAGACATAAGGTAAGGGATAAATTTTCCAATCTCGTTTTTATCCGAGATTGTTTATTCGTAAGTATTTACTGGGGTTATATATATCATCCATGTCAATATTTTCTAAAAATGGTATCATGTATGTTTAAAGTCTTTTTACCCATTTTTGACCTCTACTACATGGTATGTAAGGAATATTTCATTTGTTTATGTTACGAGGTACTTTTTTGACTTTTCCGACAAAAGTATGAGAGGAATGTTTTTTAACATAAACGGCATGAACGGATTTTTTATGGTTTCATAACACCTTATTTTCATGAAGTTTACTCTACAATATTTCATTGTTATTTTCAATAAAATCATTTTATTTTAAAATTGTGTGGAATTTTGTGAAAATAAAATTATTTTTAAGAAGAAAGGTTATTTTTCTCAAGAATTCATTTCAAGGGTTTTATCAAAACCATTTTCCATATAACATGGAATTATTTCATATGTGTATGTTTCAAGTATAATGATTCAATGATTTACATGGTTTCACTTTTCTAATGATGAAATGATATACAATTGTTTTATATGGATTATGACCTGATGAGATGATTTTTATGAAACCCATTTTATTATTTGGGTTATGATGAATGATTTATGTTTATGTTGTGGCACAAGTTAGAATGATTTCATTATGAGATGGTTGGGACCTATATCTCCTACCAATGAATTTGGTAAAGATTTATATCTCATGATATAGACATGAATGGAACGGCAAGTATACCCGCTTCAGTAAGGGACTTTTTTCAGTAAGATGGTCTTAGCATCAATTCCTTGGCTACAATGGATACCATATCATGTCCTTAATGTTTTTCCACAATTAAAATATTTATTCCTATCATATTCTATTGTGATTAATGTTATTTTATGATCTATACCTTATGTACTGCAATGTTTTATGTCATCGCTAAAAATTTTGATGTTTAGATTTTATGCTCATATTTTTACATTTAAATGACTATGGATTGTTTGATGTTCTCTATTTTTACCCTTACTGAGCATTTAATCTCACCCTTTATATGTTGTCTTTTCCTCAGAATAAAAAAAATTCGATAAGAAAACAATAAGTGGAAGACCTTTTTGGGAGATGTTGAAGATCTTTCACCATGATTAGAAGATTGTGTTCCGAGTTTCCAAAGACACTAAACTATTATGGTCCTTGTGTGTTCGCTTTTCTTATGTATTAATTATTCCGCAAAAGTAATGTAATGTCCATGTACGTCAAGATTTGGGTCTCTAAAGTTGGTATCAGAGGAAAGTTTTAGTCAACCTTGGAAATCTAGGATGCGATAACATTAGTGAGATCCCTAGAAATATTTCTAAGGTATGTATACGGAGGTCTCTAAGGTTAGGTATAAGTATATGTTATAGTCCTAGAATTATGATAACGATCATGAATAACCTAGGATTAAACCTATGATGTTAGAGACTGAAATTACACCCCCTTTATTACGTTGTTTTCCTAGAATGATTTTTGCCTCTTACACTATTCTTTTTGGGTTTTAGATGATGGCTGGAACCCGAAGGAACCATGTTGATCAATGTAATGGGCAATTCAATGACTGTCCTCCTGAAAAAACCAATGTAATGTGATATGGAGTGAAAAACCATATTGCTATACTTACCCATGCTATGAATCATTCAGGAGTTCCGAATGAGCAAAGAAGGGAACAATATTCTATTGATTCCTTCATGAGGCAACACCCACATTCTTTCAATGGGTGTTCTGATCCACTTATTGCTGAACAGTGGATCAGTACCATTAAAAAGATAGTTTCCATACTTCACTATTCAGAACATGAAAAATTCATTTTAGATGTTTACCGTTTCGAAGGTGAAGCAGACTAGTGGTGGAATCTAATTAATAATACAAGTCCCCAAGATGAAATTTAATCCATGGAATGGAACGAGTTCAAGAACTTTTTTTTCAATAAGTACATCCCCCATATTCTTCAAAGAAATATGGATAAGGAGTTCCTTGAGCTTAATAAAAAAGATGATGAATCTGTTGGTATATACGAAGCGAATTTTACAAGGCTTTAAAGGTATGCATCTGGCTTTATCATCCAACCTGAAAGTAATGTTGTTCGATTCTTCAGTGGCTTAAAACCATGTCTTCGACGGGAATTGGCTATAAAAGAATTTACTAGATATGAAGAAATTGTGTTTTGTGCTATCAAGGTAGAAATAGAAGTTGGTGTTACATAACCATCTCATGGTTTTGACAAGAAACGAAATATGGAGTTCAAGGAGAAATATAAAAAAAATGGTGAAAAGAAGATGAATGTTTCTTTATGCTCAATGTGTGGAAAAAAGCATGGTGTAGATTGCCTAAAAGGTACTACAAAATGTTTTAAGTGTGGAAAAGAAGGTCATCGAGCAGTTGAGTGTCGAAGTAATGGAAAGAAGGTAGCTAACAATGTGAATAGAGAAAAGACTACAGAGAACTCTCCACCAACACATCAAAGCTTCAAGTGCAAGGAAATGGGGCATTTTGCTAATAAATTCCCTCATTCAAGGGTTAATGATGATCGACATGAGCAACCAGTTAAGGAAAAGGAAAAAGGGATGTCACACGCGATCACTATTGGCGACGTTGAATATGAAAACTATGTGGTCGAATGATTAAGTGTTTATGTAATGGGATTCCAAAATAATGTTTTATATAGTATCATGGAATATTGGAATATTTATGTATTAGTATATTGTGGTTTTAAATATTTGTATGGTACCGGTAACCATGGAAAGTGATTGAGATATTTTTGGAAGGAAGATGATATGCGCATAATGAATGGATAAGGAGAAAATAATATGCTTGATAGTATTCATGAGCTCATGATTGATATAAGGACTAAGTGATATCATGGATTGAGTATATAGAATTTTTGGGATTTTGGTATGTGGAAAGTGTTGACTTTTAACTGCATTCATGTTTTCACAATGGTTCAATGTGTATTTATTTTTCAAGAGAATACATGATTAAGGCATTTGAATGTCTGGAATGTGACCAACAAGACATATCTTATGATATATGGGGATAAATGATGTTATTTACATTCTTGGTAGATGACCTCTATATCAATCTTTTTCCTTATACTATGAGTTTGGGTAAGCCTAAAGATTGGAATTGATTAAGATAGACCACAGATAGAATTGTTTAAGGCTATAACTTTTTGATATTATTTTTGGAATGTTATAATAGTATAATTTTAGAAAAAGGACAACTCATAGGATGGGCGTCAACTCGTCGCTTCAGACAAGGATGCGGGAATCGAACCCACAACTGAAGTGTGAGAGGCCTTTATCGCCTACCACTGGCCTACAAGAAGTCCCTAGTTAGTATAAATTAGTTTCAATTTATTATGTTGTATGATATACAAAGTATACGTCCATTTAAGGAACCATATATTATTAATCTCACCATAGATGGAATTTTGTATATAACTTTTCCTAACCTTATGTTTGAGATAGATGGAATGACCTATCATTCTATCACATGATATTCTAACACTTCACAAAAGACAAATTAAACTTTATTTATTTAAGAGATGAAGTGGAAATTGTTCGAGGCATAAACAACAGTGAGATTGTACCAAAATCTTGTAAGTATTTCTTCAAATTGAAATTTTTCAACATTAGGGAAATGATATTGAAAACCAAAAATGTTTTCCTAGTGCTCTAATATCTGATGAATCAGATGGTACATTAGATCATCAAAAATTTATGGCTTTGGGATTGTTGGATTTTTCATAGCCATGTTCTCTACCACTCTCCATCCAAACTTGAAGGTTATATTTCTCTTCCATATGCATATTTCCACCTCTATTCTTGTTTGTGGAAACCCTGATGAGTTAATTTGGGCAACTGTTACATTTCGTACTTTACTTTTTAAAATTATGTTTTAGTATTCCTTTTACAATGTGGGTTTCTATGAATGAAACTTTCAAGTAGTAAACGATTTATAACCCCGACGAATTTCGTGGGAAAAATTCATTTTAAGGGGGGTATAATGTAACACCCTGAGATTTTATTAGATATATTATTTTTAATTTCATCTATTATACACTACACCAAGATTAGCTTGTACTATATGAAACACCTTATTAGCTTGCAGTATACGCAACACTATTCTTGGCTCGTGTTACACACAATTTCAAATTCATTTTGTGGAAATTATTCTACGCAACATTAAGTATAGACATTGTTTAACGTATAAATGAAATAAGTTTTGATTATGTTATACACAACACCAAATGGATCTTTCACTACACGCATCCTTGTCTTGGCTTGCATTACACGCAATCAAGACTTTCCTCGATAGCATGTGTAGTACGTAATACCGAGTTTCACTAAACAAGATATTATTATAATATTATTATGAACTAGTCGTTATGAATAGTAATACCCACTTTATAAAATTTTATAAATATTATCTTTCAAAATAGAATTCATTTTTGGATTCAGAATACTGAAATTATCCTAGGGTGAATTTTTGGTATATTTCTGCAAACATTCAATTTTTGATAAATAGTGAAAATGCTAAGTTGCTATTTAAAACCTTACTTTTTATTTAAATAATTATTTATTTTATTTAAATTCTTTTCAGGTAAAAATTGCTACATAATACCTATATAAGTTCAATGTAATTCATTAGAGACATTTTATAATAATTTTAGATATATAAAAATTTTATTGAACCTTTCACCGTCTTGTACCCACCACCTAAAGAGAATTTGAAAATTTACATAAAACTTATTTTTACCACTTCTGTGAGTGGAATTTCAAAAATCCGAGAGACACAGTTAATATCAAAGAGTAAAATGTGGTTCAGTAGGATAAAAATAATTTTTGGTGAATAGGAACTTTTTACTTTTATTTACTAAGGTTAAAAGAAAATAGGATAATTAAGGGTAAAATTGATATTATTATTACCCTAGCACATTTCTTAATTCTACTGGATAAGTTTAATTCTACCAAAAACAACCTTAGGAATAAAATATTACCCTTTAGGTCCACTTGGAATAGATTAGGACACGTATTATTATTTTATTTAAAGAATTGTTAAAAGAGCTCAAATCAAAGTTTAATATGTAAAACATGTTAATATAGAGTTATACATAAGATTATTTCGACTATAAATATTAATCATAAAGATAAAAATATTTTCTACATAATTATATTTTATTTATAATTTGTAGACATTAAATAATGTAAGTAATTTATGACACAACGATGATGTCGTAATTACATTATTAATGAAATATTAACATAATTGATATTATAAATACCCAAATAAATATAACTTGATACTTTTTATGAATTACACTAATTTTATAGGTTAATATGACATGTTTTTATTAATTTAAATAAGTTTATTCGAACAAATAATGCTGTTATAATTTTCACAAATATCAATTACCAAATAGTGTCAAAATTGACATAAAATGGTTTTAAAAAAAATATTATATTATTAATTGTTATTATATTACTAAAAATCTAATATCTGGCCAAATGAGATATATAAGGTTATATATATTAATAATGAACAATTTGGGGTTCTTTTGGCTTGTTATAGTAAGTTTATTAACCATATAGTGTAATAAAACAAGAAGACACGGTAAAAGTTAAATTATTTAACTTTGAGTTAAATCTAAATGATAAGGTTAAAATAGAAACCTAAACTTATCTAAATCCTATTTTTGAGATTATTTAGACTCATCCCCACTTTATATTAGAAATAAATCAATTTTGAGCTATTATAAACCGAATATTACTTTATTATAAAATAATATTTTATGTTTTTCTTAAGGTGCCCCTCTCCTCCCTTATAAAAGGGAACCTCCTCCCTCTCCTCTTTACACAACATAGAGCATTCAAGCTCGGCCATCCCCTACCCATTTCCCTTATCAACTTCCCTATAAACATACTATAGGTCCTGGTATTCTTCAAAGACCAATTTTAGTATCCTAAGATGAGGTTTCAAAGAGGCGTGTCGAAGAAGTGGTAATATCCTTTACCGATTATTTCAAATTAATTACTTATTCTACTTCATCATCTTTTGTTGTTTCATAATAAAGTAATAAAATTAGTATCACTCATATACTGTATGTTATTATTAATTTTAAACAACCATATTTCACCTTCAATCCATCCTACAGAAAATGAAATCACCGCGCGTGCGTACGTACGGAATCCCGTCTCCACATCGTGGTGTAATCTGTTTTCCACCACCACCATACATAGATGGGTATAATGGTCTAAATAATAACTATATATGGTTATTATAACATCATACATATTCTTATATATTATATCATCCACTCCAATTCCATTCAATTATTATGGGAACGATATCATCGCTCGTGCGTACGTACGGATTACCGTCTCCACGACGAGATGAGATTCATTCTCTCTGTTAACCATTCGAGAATGATTATAAAGTATATATAATGAATAATAATGAAATATATGACATAATGAATCTAATGGATTTATGTATATATATATATATATGTCATATACTTACTTCCATTCAAGTCAATTAGGAAAGGAAAACAGCGTTCATGCGTACATACGACCTACTGTCTCCATGAACGGTGTATTTCATTTCATTCATCTATCTATTATATATATATATATAATGAATATATATGATATATAAACCTTGATTTACATTCTATAAGTAATTAAATCATGATATAAGTAATAATATTATCAAGAACAACAACTCTAAACACGTACGATAAATAAAATGATTCTACCCAAAACGCTGCTTTAACATGGAATTTAAAAAAGAACGGGAAATATAAAGTCATATGTAAACCATATATGATATCATAACAGTGAATATGATTTTTTAATAAGTAAATTAAATTATTTAAATCATTATACGATGGGTTCAGATACGTACGAAGCATATCGGACCTAAGGTAAGGGATAACTTTTCCAATTTCGTTTTTATCTGAGATTGTTTATTCGTAAGTATTTACTGGGGTTATATTTATCATCCATGTCCTTGTTTTATAAAAAAAATTCATGTATGTTTAAAGTCTTATTACCCATTTTTTTACTTTTACTACATGGTATGTAAGGATTCTTTCTTTTTTTTACGTTATGAGGTACTTTTTTTACTTTTCTGACAAAAGTATGAGAGGAATGTTTTTTTAACTTATACGGCTTAAACTGATTTTTTACGGTTTGATAACACCTTATTTTCATGAAGTTTACACTACAAGATTTCATGGTTATTTTCAATAAAATCCATTTCATTTAAAAATGTGTGGCATTTTGTGAAAAGAAAATGATTTTTAAGAAGACAGTATATTTTCCTCAAGAATTCATTTTAAGTGTTTTATCAAAACCATTTTCCATATAAGATGGAATTATTTCATATGTGTATGTTTCAAGTATAATGTCACTAGGATTTACATGTTTTCACTTTTCTTATGATGAAATGATATCCATTTCTTAAAATGGATTATGTTATGATGAGATGATGTTTATGAAACCCATTTTATAATTTGGGTTATGATTAATGATTTATGTTTATGTTGTGGCACAAGTAAGAATGATTTCAATATGAGATGGGTGGGACCTATATATCACTCCAAATAATTGGGTAAATATTTATATCTCATGATATAGACGTGGTTGGAACGGAAAGTAAATATAGTTCATCAATACAGGGCTGGAACGGCAAATAAACCCGATTCAGTAAGGGACCTTGTCCACTAAAATGGTCTTGGCAGCAATGCCTTGGCTACTATGGAAATCATATCATGTTCATAATGTTTTTCCACAATTACAAGTATTATTTACATGTTATTCTATCTTGATTAATGTTCATTTATGATCTATTCCATATGTACTACAATGTTTTATGTCATAGCTTAAAATTTTGATGTTTGGATTTAATGCTCATGTTTTTACATTCAAATGACTATGGATTGTTTAAAGTTCTCTATGCTTACCCTTATTGAGCATTTGAGCTCACCCATTATATGTTTTCATATCCCCAGGATATAAAGAAATTTTTTAGGTAAGAAAACAATAAGGGGAAGATATTTATGGGAGATGTTGATGATCTTTCACCATGATTAGAAGATTATGTTCCGAGTTTCCAAAGACACTTAACTATTATGGTCCTTGTGTGTTGGTTTTTGTTATGTATTAATTATTCCGCAGAAGTAATGTAATGTCCATGTACGTCAAGCTTTGGGTATCTACAAGTAGAGTCATAGTGATGATCATGTATAGAATGTGAGGTATGGTTCACCAAATTAATGGAAAAATGGTTCTTGAAGACTACAGGTTTGTTTAGTTATCAATATTTTTTCCTTAATGAATCTAAAATTCCAACATCCTCTTTCAGAATAAGGTATGGTCACATAGAGTATCTTTTTATTCCCTCTTTCCTAAAAAATGCTTCTACTGTTTTTTTAAACTGGTGAGTAAGATATTAAAGGACTGTATAGACTCATTTTATGCGGTATTTTTGGATGATATTTTGGTTTTATCCACAAAAATGTAAGATCAGGTGTATAATAAAACAATATATTTATATTTATTGAGATGTCATAGGCATTACAATAATCCTCCAAATTGTAATTTATGGATACTAAATGTGATGTTCAATGTATATGTGGTCATAGAACATGGTACATAATTATATCATTAGAATTTTAATGATATATTTATACGGGAAAACCTATTTAATTTTTTCGGTGTCTGGTGATTTTTGGGACTGGTGTGGTATTGTAAATAATTTTTATGTTTATCTCAATTATCTCTTTTCTAATTTTTCTCTCACTCAGAAGGTTGAGAATTTGTTGTGGAATGATAAATGTCAGAGTTATTTTCATGACATGAAATGTCTACTCACTTATGTGCAATTTTTGTATTATCTATGGGTTTGGAAATTCTATATGGTATTTTTTGAGAAAGTAGGTTTAGGTCTGGGCTATGTTCATATCCGTAAAGAATATTTGGTATCCTATGGTTCTAGATAGCTTGAGGAACATGAGAAGAAATACCTGAAATATTTTATGAAACATTAGGTATCATTCATGCTCCTCAAATTTTGTGGAATTGTGATTTTTTTTAAAAGTATTGTGATTTATCACATTAAAAAAATTGACTTATATCATCTCCTAAAAGTATTTTAACCTCCGACAAAAGCATTCGATATGTTTTTGTAAAAATTTTAATTCAACAATCCCAATCCCCAATGGAATGGAAATGTCATTACAGACTATTTGAGTAGGAAAATAAGGATCTATGTTTTGAAATAAATGTTAGAAGAGTGAAACATGCGGGAGAATTCTTAGTTTCATTAAGAAGTCACGGAGAAGGATGTGACATTTAGCTAAGAAAGTGTTCAGTTCACCACTACACTTCCTGAGATAGTTCATCTGGAGCAGCAACATGATGATGAATTCTACAGTATAAGGGACTATCATTATAGTTACTAGACCTAAATTGAGTGGAAATTCTCATATGAGGAATTCTATGTTTTCAAAACCATACATTTTTACTTTACCCATGAAAAATGTGATGATGAGGGATTCTCACTATTCCTAGTGTATATTATATAAGGGTACCACAACGATGATATATGATAAACGATGTTTATTTTGGTGGCCATTTATGAGATGATACGTAACAAAATATGTTTATCATTTATATACTTGTTATTTTTTCAAATTATTGCACTATATACATTCGAGTTTTCATCGGCCACATCAATTACCCACATGGATGTAGGAAGAGATAACTATTGACAATGTTTTTGGAAGCTATGTACTAATCAATAGAAAATTATGATATGTTTTTTGATTGAAAACTGGCTGAATCATTTCATTTTATGCCTATTAAAGATGTATAATTTTTCAATGACCTATGATATATCAATGTGTACGAGATTTTCATGTTTCATGGTGTTCCATCTACTATATATTTCATAGATATATACTTTTTACTTCTCAAATTAGTAAAGGAGTCATGGTGGGATTGAGATATTAAGTTAGGTTAAGCATGAAATATCATACAAAAATGGATGACTAGACAGAATGAGCTATAAAAATATTTTAGGACATGTTACGTGCTAATATTTTTGGATATTGATAGACACTAGGATGTCCTTTTGGGACTCCTTGAATTATCTAATAATAGGTGTTTCTATTCTAGGATTATGATGGTTTTTTTTAGTCTATTTAAGGAATGATATATAAATATTCCTTATATTGGTAATATAATGGTGAAGCTTTAATGGTTTCACCAATTCCAATCTATGTTAGGATAGTGAAGATTTTGATGACTCATCAGAGAGATATTATGGCACAAATTCAGTGTAAATCCTAAAATAATACTTTTTTATACCCATTGGAGATTATAGTAGGTGAAAAGGTTTTCATGAGTTTTTCTCTTCAGTTGTGTAACCAAAGACTTGGTAAATAGGTAAAATATGTACTTGGGTTGTTTGGTCCTTTCAATATTTTTGAGTTATTGTGGAACGTGCCTTTCCATTTATAAACACAAAAATTGTTCAATTTGATCCACAAAGTGCTTATTGTATCATAGCTTAAGAAGTGTCTATATGAAGCTTCACTTGTTCTTAGCTAAGAAGAATATGATGTTGATATTGATTTATCAATGAGTAAAAAACTATTTAGGATTATTGATTATTAGAAAAAGGTACATCCTAAAAGGATGACGTGATTGGGAAGTATATCATGGGGTAATGGTTTTTATTTTCCTGGGATGTGGGTTCATGATATAGTAATGAGAGTTCATTGTATTTATATCTTTGTTATTGAGCGTTCTTGGTAAGATTTCAAGGGATAGAAAAAAAATTACAGTTGGAATATTTTTAAAATCATGATACCTTATTTTATGTACTATTTGTATATTATTTTGAATTATTATAATTTTTGTATTGTCTCTGGGTGTTTGGAGATAAATTTGAAAAATATTTGAGACTTTTTTGGTAGTGCACTGTTGTTCTATGGTCTTTCAAACTGTGTGCCCCTATTACAAAATGAAAACTAAAACTATATGGGATTCAAATTTTACACATAGTTAACTAAACTGTGTGCCCGCCTAGGGGAAAACATTCCACATAATATTTTTGGGAACATGATGATGGTGTATGGTTTGTTTAACAAGGTGGAACCATCCAGATAACCATAAATGCAAGATTTTAACAACAGAAAATTAAATGAAAAATCATGGGACCCCTGGTTTAACCCAAAATCTACCATAATTTACTTAAATAGTTTTTCATGGTCATGGTGGATCTCATGAAGTGGATTACAGATTTTATACCACCTCCCTATGCATTAAAATCATGCTTAACATAACTGTATATCATTTAGGTAAGTTGATCTTTTCTTGTGTCTATTCTTCCGATCACCACTTCTCTCTTACTTAGATATTGAATGATTATCTTGTTATTTATTGATCTAATCTCTGATATGGTGGATATTGATTCTAATATTTTTTCCATGATCTCATTCACCATCATTATTTATTTGTGTTCCACATTACTGACACTGTGTTTTTTTCTAACATGATTATAATTAGGTGGTTCCATAATTCATTACAAATAAAATGAAGCCTTGAGAAACATGACTAATTTGAAGTAGGATTCAAGATTATTTAAAAATTTACATTCAAAGTGATTGATCTAACATTTAAATATTTTTATGGAATTTCTGAAAATAGGCCAACATTATTGGTAATTAAATTGTGGTGAAAAATTTAAGAAAAGTAATAGAATCATTTGAAAATTTCTTTGATGAAATTGACTGGATTTTATTCATTGATATAGTGGATTAATATTAATAATGACATTAATGGAGATAAATTTGAGGAAAATTGTGATTTGGTTTTGTGAATGGAAAAGGAATATTGAAAATTGAGATGAAATCATATTTTGAACTAGTGTGAAGTGAATTCCTTTTCCAAGATTACATGATGGAATGAATGATTGATTAAATAACATGGAATCCTAGTTAGTTATTTGGTGGTTAGTAAACTCATGCCTCAATCAGACCCCCTAGTAATGGTCTGATGATTACAACTCAAATTATACCATGTTCATAATGATTTCATAAAATTTACTCCACTAATGGGGTGTAATTTGATGGCATGTAATGGAACTCCCTAATGGGTCCATGACATATTTGTAAAAAAAATACATTGAGTCATTATCATTGATGAGTAATTTAAGGATCATATTCTCTGAATGTTATATACTATAAGAAATTTTACCATGGTGAATTTTATAAATGATTATATTATAGATATCATTAATTATATTATTTTTTATTCTTTTTCTATAATTTAAATAAATTATATATATATATAATATGTATTTAGGCATATTTTGAGATGTCGTTGATCATTTTGTTTGAAAATGTTTTTTTTTAATATGTAAACGATTTATGATGCCAAGATTTTTTAAAATTGAAAACATATTTTGTTTAAGTATTATTTAAATTGTTATGTAAACCTTGTTGATTTCCAACTAGGTTTTCTAGATCACACACTAATTTTTCTTCTAGTTATTAAAGATCATATTATTCTGTGTACAAAACAAATACCACTTAAATGTGGTTAATTCTCCTAATCCATGGGACACAAAGTCATGGAGGTGGCTTATGGAAATTTTATCCACTTATTTCGTGCCATGTTTTGATATTTTACATAGTATTCGATTAGTATATTCATGTCATATTAATTTCTTTCTTCTTATATATTTATTGTACATTATCCGTGTAGAGTATTGAGACTACTGCTATATACATTTAGGTTATTTTATATTTTAAAAAATAATTCCCTATTTATTATTGAATGACTCAAAGTTATATGTCTCATATATAATAGGTCATACATTATAATAAAATTATATTAAAATAATTCTTATAACGTCCTTCGAAGTATTTTTGACACACACAATCATAAAAAGTTATATAATAACTAATTGTTTTTAATTCATTTAAACTCATTAAAATATCATTCCTCCTTAAATAATAATTTAGGATGAACCTAAGAGTTATGAATGACTTGATATAATAATATATCTCCTAACATGTTGTTAGTCACATTAAAATTCATCCACATAGAACCTAGAATCTTTTTTCCAATATATTGAACATATTATCTATCATAAACTCACTAACCTATGATTCTTGTAACACCCCAAGCTTCCACAGTACGCTTCTCTTTGAATAATGCAATAGAATTTGTTGTATACAACATCGAGTTATAGCACACCCCGACCAATCAAACTGGCTGTTATAAATAGTAATACCAACTTTTTAAAATATTATATATTTTATTTTTCAAAATGTACTTCATTTTTGGATTTGGAATATCAAAATTATTTTAGACAAAATTTTTGGTATTTTTTGAAAAACATTTAATTTTTTATGATTAGTGAAAAACACTATTTTATAATTTAAAACCAACATTTATTTAAATAAATATTATTATTTTCTAAATTTATTTTAATGTCCAAATAGATACATAATACATATATTAGTTCAAAATAATTAATTGGAGTAAATTTATAATACGATTTTATGTGTAACAATTTGTTGAATTTTTTTAACTTATTTTACCCACCTTTGAGGGAAATTTGAAAATTTGCATAAAACATAAGTTTACCTCTCCTATTTATTAAATTTAAAAAATATTTGTGACAAGGTTGACATAATTAAGTAAAATTTTGTTCAATAATATGAAAATAAATTTTTGTGAATAGTAATTTTTTAATTTTATTTACCACAGTTAAAAGTAAATATGTTCAATAAAAGTAAAAATGATATTATAATTACCCTAAAACATGTCGTAATTATATTAAAAAAGGTTATTTCGACCAAAATAAACCTTAGGAATAAAATATGATCCTTTTGGTCCAATTGGTCAGATTAGGAAATTTATTTTTAATTTATTTTAAGAAGAGTTAAAAGTGTTAAATTTAAAGTTTTATAACAAAAATGTGTTTAATATAGAGTTATACATATGATAAATTCAACTATAAATATTAATTATAAAGATAAAAATATTTCCAACGTAATGGTATTTTATTTTTCATTTTTAGAATTAAAATTATTAAATATATTTATGACACAATGATGAGGCAGTAATTACCATATAAATGAATGAATATAATAACTCATATTATAAAAATCCCAATAAATGTAAATTGAAACTATTGAAGAATTCAAATAATTTTATAAGATAATATGACATGTTAAGGTTGATTAGATAATTTGTTTTCAAAGTGATAAAGTTGTTATGACTTTCACAGTCACAAAATACCAAATAGTGTCAAAATTGACATAAATGAGTTTTTAAAACAAATTCTAAGTTATGAATTAATATAATATTCATAAAAAATTAAGTATCATCAAAAAGAAATATATTAGGATATATATATCAATAATTAACCACTTGGGGTTCTCTTGGATTTTAATATTATGTTTATTAACCATTTATTATAATAATACAAGAATACATGGTAAAAGATAAACTATTTAACGAAGAGATAAATCTAAAAGATAAGGTTAATCTGGAGACCTAAACCTATCTAAAACCAATTGGTTGAGATGATTTCAACCCAACCCCACCTTATCCTTTAAATAAATCTTATTTGAGCCATTTTAAACTGAATATTATTCTATAGTAAAATAATATTTCAAGCATTTCCCAAAATGACCTTCACCTCTCTTATAAAAATGTACTTCTAGTTCTCGCAAAATCACACCTCCAATGTCATTTGGATCAGCCAAAACATTATCAAATATCCTCCCAACAACACTAAGTTACACCTAGATGTCTTAATCTGATCATAATTTCAACCTAAAGATCCCTTTTGATCAACTCAAAATGAAACACCTGAATAAGAGGTAATAATTTCACCACTTCTTTCAAAGTTCTTTTCATATTCCACTTCATCTTTCATTGTTTTTTACATTATAAAATAATAAATCCATTACCTTATACATAATATGATTTTATTATAAATATGTTACATCCATATTACTTATTCAATCAATCCTATGAATGTCAAGTCACCATACGTGTGTACGTACAGCTTACCGTGTCCACGGCGTGGTGTAGTTTTTTTTTCAAACACTTAATTATTTGGATTGGTATAATAATGAGTATAAATAGTGTAAATAATAATTATAAAATGTTAATTATTATTTATATACTATATTCCATCCAATTATATACAATTTCACCCATAATGTAATGATATTTTCAATCGTGCGTACATACGGATTACTGTCTCCACGAACAAAATGAAATTCATTCCCCATCACAAAAATTCAAGAATAATTTTCATTTTATGATTAAAAATTATGTTTATGAACTTAATATCATTCTTTATATGAATCAAATACATCCTATAAAAAACAAACATGGCTTACGTAACCACACATATTATGGAAAACGAATCATTTAACACTCGAAATAATGATACTACTGATATATTATTAACAATGAAATATTAGAAGATCATTTATTATATAATATTTATGTATCTAGTTCTTGTATAATTTAATAACAATTATTTAACTATTATACATTAGTTTAATGATCCTTTGATCAATGAAATGTTTAATATAAGGGTTAATTCTACAATCTCTTCATTATATGAGGTTGTTTATACACAAGTATCTACTAGGACCTATTTATCATCTACATATGGGTTTCTTAAAAATGTAATTCAAAACATTTTTACTATTTTCTTTTAATATGGGATAAATTCATTTATACATTTTTATGAATTTTTATTAAATTTTTTAAAAAGAATCTTTCCAATGTTTTCCAAACTCGGTATTTTATGACATTTTTGATAAATTAATGAATGAATGTTTTTTAACTTATAGGATGAGTGAAACTATTTTCCACCATTATAACACTTATAAGCATCCATTACAATATTATAATAATATTTTCAAAATAAATGTTTTCTTTCATAATTATTGGACTTTTAAATTATTTCAAAATATAAAGATATATTTCTCTCAAATAGTTATGATTTAATCTATGTCAACATCTTTTGAAGGATTTTTGACTTGTTTGAAGTTGATTTGTTAAGATACAATCCTCCATATTTTATTGAAGCTTTCTAGATTTTTTTAACTATGGATATGTTATTTTTATACCATTCATGGTTTATAGCTAAAGTATTGACATTTCGTATTCCAGTTTTTATACAAATGTTTATGTTATGTTTCAACTTTTTCATTAGACGAATGAATTGGACATAGTAAGCGATGGGTGGAGCCCGCTATAGCTCCTCGATTCATTTGGTAGTCTCACAAGACAAACTACTATCTTGGAACCAGGCCTTGAAAAAATTTTATTTTTAGTCTTGGCACGAGGCCTTGACTATGTAGTTATGATGTCTGTCATTATGCATTCCATCATTATGAAATTGGTTATTGATATTACAAGGGATTATTTGACAATTATAATATCCATGTGAATAAATAAATAGAATTATTTAATTTTATATTTTCCATTTTTTGCTGATGTTTATGTTTAAAATTCTTGAGTTGTAGTCTTATAAATTTTAGTAACTGTTTACTCTTATTTGTGATAGTTTCCATTATACTGTTATCCTTACAAAGAATTTTAGTTCACCCATTTCTTATGTTTTATTTTTCATAGGATGCGAAAAATTATTTTACGATTTGCATGTTTGAATAGGCTAAGGGATATAAGAGTGTTCAAATGGGAATAATGTTTTTTTTATTTCATAATGTAATATAAAAATTAGGTATGAATCGATTACATCAAAGGAAACTAAACTGATCGGTCATTCAGTACATGATTCTTTGTATGATTCCAATGTTATGTAATAATGCACCGCAAATGGGTAACATTGGTCGGGGCGTTATATTTGGTATCAGAGGATGCTTAGTACAAACCATGGAAACTAGATTTATGAAAACTCTGATTAGATAACAGTACCCTATAATATTCATTGAGGATTAGTATAGAATAACTTCATAAAATATTGGTAATATAGAGATTTTGTGTATTTTATAAGACATACAGCCATGTCTAGATATGATTAGGTAGAGGTGGCTCTAGAACATATGTACCTAGGATTGAAAACTCCGACAAGGAGTTTCGAGCTGGACCTGGGGTATCCAGGTTCCTGACAATGGGATCTGCTACACTCTGGGTTATGGAACTCTCAGGGGATATGCTTAGGATATTTCACATTTTCTCTATGAAGGATTTATGAGTAAATAATTCCTAAAAAATCAATTTTTATGAGTATGGATTATGTCTATAAACTATTCAATTTATGTTAGGTATTTTACTTATTTAGAATTATGTATTGTGATTCATAAACTAATATAGTGTATTCCACTGTTTAGAAATGGTTCCTAGTGGAAAGTGTGGAAACCATATAAATGCATGTAATCTATGTAGGGAGTGTCATCCTTATCATGGTAATTATAGTGGAGATGGTGATGCAACCTATGCTGAAAAACTTATAACCATTCTAGGAAAACACACTCAGGTTATCAATAATAACCATACTCAACTGAAGAACCCTGATCCACAATGTGGATGATCAATGTCTGACCACCTCATGGGGAAAAACCCACCTACATTCAGTGGGACTACCAATCCAATTGTAGTTGTGCAATGGAAAAGTTCCTTAGAGAAAATATTTCATGATTTCGGGAGTAGCAAAAGGGAAAATTGTGTCATGGAATTTTATCACCTCATGAGAGATGTCGATCAATGGTGGTCATTAATTTAATACACAACGGAAGATGAAGAACTATCCAATATGGAATGTTTGGATTTTAAATCGGTTTTCTTAGAAAAATAATTTCCTCGTGACTATCGAGCGGATCTGGAAAGACAATTTTTCAGTCTGAGGAAAACTGAGGAGGAGAATGTCACAAATTGTGAGGATACCTTTACAAGGTTGGGAAGGCATAAAAAAAATTATATAATTATCCTAGTGAGTAAGATTGATCAATTATTTAATGGGTCAAACCCATTTCTCTATCGAGCATTAGTCTCACAATCCATCTCATCGTACGAATATATTTTCCCATGTTCTATCAGGAGTGAAAAAGAATTCTATATGTCATACGATATTACTGAAAAGAAATAGAATAAGAGATCTACTGATAACTATGGGAATGGAAATAATTGAAATAAGTGAAATGTTGAATTTCTATCCAATGGTAAATGTGGGAAGAAACTCCCTTGTACTTTCTTAAAAGAAATGGGAGTCTGTCACTGGTGAGGTGAAAAAGGCCACCAAGATCATGATTGCCATGGAAAGAAAGGATGTCAAGGATGAATTATACAATTGTAGAGAAATGGGTCATTATGAAAAATAATTTCTTATGTTCCAATGAAACATACCACATAAAACGCCAAGGGATTAAGGCCAAGTTAATAAGATCACGACTACTGAGGATAAAGCTCTGAATGACGCGGTGGTAGAGAATTTAATTGTTTCCTCATGTTTAGCTAGTTCTTTATTTGATTATGAATCATCACATTTTTTCATATCATCTCTGTATGCAATTAAAATTATATATTTCCAATTTTATTTAACAAGGGAGTGGTCAGTCAAAACTTCTAAGGGATGTATCATTAAAACAATGTTTTGAGAATCAGTTCCTATTAGGTAATATAAAATTTCTTTATCTACTGATCTCATCTTCATACCCATTACTGAATTTGATATAATCCTTAGTATAGACTAGATTTCGGACCATGATGCGAAAATTTATTGTAATAAAAAAGAGCATACAATTTTCGATGATGATAAAGAGTACATTATATTTAGAGCAGAAATGTCACCATATGATTCTCATCTTGATCCACCCCTAGTAGCTCTACTAAATTCAAATATTGGGTAGTAAGAGAATGAAATAAATTTGGGTGAGGAAAGGAATGTTCAAATAGAGGATGTACCTACTGTACAAGAATATGTTTATGTGTTTCCAGAGTATTTACTTGGGCATCCTCCAGAATGAGAAATTGAGTTTTTCATTGACTTAATTTCTAGTTCAAGGCCCATATCGAAGACCCCTTATATAATGGCGACTATGGAATTAGTGGAACTAAATAAATAACTTGATTAATTGAGTAATAAAGTATTTATAGTAATGAATTTTTGGATTGACTAATAATCCTTATGTCTTCATGGATCAAATGAATAGAGTTTTCAAGGAATATCATGATGACATTATAGTGGAAATTATTGTTGATATTTTGTGGATACTGAAAAACCTATGATGATCTTAAAAATAACTTCTAACCTATTATAAAGACTCTTAGATGAAATGAATTAATTGGGTAGTTTAGAAAATGTGAGTAATGGATTTATGAAATTTCTTTTCATGGCCATATTGTCTCTAAGGATGGAATCTTTGAAGATCCTTCTATGTCAAGAGCAATACAAGAATTTCCAGCACTGATTAGTATAACTGAGGTATAAATTTTTATTGGTTTAGCAGTTTATTATCAATGTTTCATCCAAGATTGTTCCCGATCGGCTAACCCATAAACCTAGATCACATGTAAAGGTGTTAAATTTGTTTGGGAAACAAAGTGTGAATAATCTTTTGATGAATTGAAGAGAAGATTAGTCAATGCCCCTATCTTGAATCTATCATCTTGGAATGATGGGTTTGTTATTTATAGTGATTCTTCAAAGAATGGAATTGGTTGTGACATTATGCAGAATGATAGGGTTATTTCTTATGCATCATAATAGAAAAAAATTCATTAACAAAACTATCATACTTCAGATCTTGAGTTAGCGGTTGTAATTATTTCGTTGAAGTAATGAAGACACTATATATATGGTGAAAAATGTGAGATATATGTAGATAAAAATAGTTTGAAGTATATTTTCTCACAGAAAGAACACAACATGAGGCAAAGACGATGGATTGAACTACTAAAAGATTATGATTTTACTATACACTACCACACAGGGAAGATAAATAAGGTAGCATATATTTTGAGAAGAAAGAATCATTGATTCTTGAACAAGATGAGTTTTGAAATGCATAATATATTCAGGAATCTATTAAATATGGATATTAGAATAATAATGGAAGGTGAAACATCAATAATTTTTCAATGTTTTTCTAATCCAACTTTACTAGAAAGGATAACAAGTTCTCAGACTGATGATGAAGAGTTTCAAAAGAAAATTAGAGTTGTGAATGATGGGAGATTGATTGAGTTCATATATGAAGATGGAATTTTTATATTTGAGAAGAGTTGTTGTGTTCTTGACATACCCAATCTAAAAAGGGACTTTTTGGATGATTCTCATAGCTCCAATTTTTATAAACTTCCTGGTAGTACTACGATGTATAACGATTTGACGGAAAAATTTTTATGGGACAACATGACGAGGTATATTATTGATTATGTATCTAGATATATGGTTTTTCAATAGGTGAAGGCTAGAATAAAACATCCTAGAGGAGTCATGGAACCTCTTCCCATATCTGAGTGGAAATGGGATGATATTATGATTGAATTTTTCATGGGGTTACCAAAGACTACTAGAAGGAATGATGAAATATGGGTCTTTGTTGATCGTCTTACCAAGTTAGAAAATTTTCTTGGTATAAGATAAGATTTACCACTTGAACATTTATCAAGACTATATATATATATGAATTTGTAAGACTTCATGGAGTATCCCTATTGATTTTTTCTAATCATGATCCCCATTTTACATCCATATTCTGGAAAAGTCTTGAAAAAACTCTATATACTAAACATTGTTTCAGAACTGCCTACCACCGTCAAACTGATAGAAAATTAAGACAGACTATTCCAACTTTATAAGAAATGTTGAGATCTTTTTCACTTGACTTTCAAGTATTTGGGATCAACATTTATCTGGGGTATAATTTTCCAATAACAATAGCTTCAATTCAAGTATTCAGATGGCACCATATGAAGCGTTATATGAAAAGAAATGTCGCGCACCAACATGTTGGGATGATTTTTTTTAAAGAAAACTTGTAGGCCCAGAACTTGTTGATGAACCAATGGAATAGGTTAATATTATACAAACCCACATAAATGTTGTTCAAATTAGGAAAAATATCTATGCAGAAAACCGAAGGAAGGATTTGGAATTTCAAGTAGGAGATCATGTTTTCAGAATGTTATCTCCATGAAAGGGTGATGCACGATTCGGTAACAATGGTAAATTAAGTCCCAGGGTCATTGGAGATTTATATATTCTAGAATGAATTGGATTTGAAGCTTACCAATTCGAAATGCCTCAATGTCCTTCCAATGTTCATGACGTGTTTCACGTATCACTATTGAGAAAATACATGCCAAACCCATTGCATGTACTGACCTATAAAGAAATAGAACTGGAACTCATTCTATCTTTTTGTGAAGAGCCTATAAAGAATCATGATACCAGAGAACTATTGTAGAGAAACTAGACAAATCACCTAATAAATGTTCTATGGAGAAACCATAAGATGGAAGAGGCAACGGGGGAACCCAAGGAACGTATGATGAAGAACCGCCCGAATCTTTCTATATAGTAATATTATATAAATTTCGAGGAAAAACGTTTTTGAAGGTGGGAAGAAGGTATAACCCCGATCATACATAGTAATATTGTCATTGAATAATGCAATAGCTTGCATTATACGCAACTTCGAGTTCTAGCACACCACGACCAATCAAACTAGCCGTTATGAATAGTAATACTCACTTTTTAAAATTTTATAAATTTTATTGTTCAAAATGAACTTCATTTTTTGATATAGAATATCAAAATTAGCTGAGTATAAATTTTTGGAATTTTTCAAAAAGCATTCAATTTTTTATAAATAGTGAAAAACACTCTGTTATTGTTTAAAACTGACTATTATTTAAAAAAAATTATTTTTATTTAAATTTATTTTATAGTAAAAATAGATACATAATACCTATATTAATTCATTTAAATAAAATTGGGTCATTTTATAATATGATTATATGTATAAAAATTTATTGATTTTTTTACGTCTTTTACCAACCATCAAGGCACAGTTTCAAAGTTTTCATAAAACATATTTTTAACACTTAAGTGAATTGAATTTCAAAAATCAGAGAGACAAGGTTGAAAACATTATGTAAAATTGGGTTATATAAGATGGAAAAATTTTTGGTCAATATTTACTTTTAAATTTTATTTACCATAGTTAAATGTAATAAGGTAATTAAATGTAAAAATGATTTTATAATTACTATAACACATGTCTTAATTCTATTGGATAAGTGTATTTCGACCAAAATCAACCTTATTAATAATATATTATCTTTTTTGTCAATTTTTATTAGATTAGGAAAATTATTAGTATTTTATTTAAAGAAGATTTAAAAGTATAAAATTCAATGTTTAATAAGTAAACCATTTAATAATATAGGGTTATAAAGAATATAAATTTGACTATAAAAATTCATTAAAAAGAAAAACAAATTACTAGATAATTGTTTTTTATATATAATTTTTATACTTTAAATAATTAAATTTATTTATGACACAACGGTGATGTAATAATTACCTTATTAATGGACGATTAAAATAATTGATATTATAAATATCCAAATAATTGTAAATTGAGATTTATGAGGAATTGCACTAATTTTCTAGGATAATCTGATATTTTAGGGTTGATTAAATATATTTTTTTCTAAGTGATAAAGTTTTCATGAATTTCAAAAAAACAAATTACCAAATAGTGTCCAAATTGGCATAAATGAGTTTTTAAAATAAATAGTATATTATTAAATGATATAATATTCCTAAAAATCTATAGATCAGAAAAAGGACATAGATAAAATTATATTTATCAATAATGAACCACTTGGGTTTCTCTTGGCTTTATATTTGTATTTTATTAACCATTTACTATATTAATACATGAATACATGTTAAATGTTAAACTATTTAACTAAGAGTTAAATATAAAAGATATGGTTAATATTGTGACCTAAACCTATCTATAACATACTGGTTGAGAGTCTTTCGACCCATCACAACCTTATCACCAAAATAAATTATTTTTAAGCCACTGTAAACCGAATATTATAGTATAATAAATTTATATTTCAAGCCTTTCCTAATGTGACCCTCACCTCCATTATAAAAGGGTACTTCCCCATCTCTCAAAATCACACACCAATCCATTTGGCTCATCCAAAACCAGCTCAAATATCATCCAAACTACCCTCAAATAGACCTAGAGTATTTAAAATGATCATAAATCCATCATATAGATCCCTTTTGATCAACTCAAAAGGAAACACCTGAATAAGATGTAACAATTTCACCACCTCTTACAAAGTTTTTTTCTTCTTCCACTTCCTCTTTCATTGTTGTTTCTATACCAAATTAATAACTCTAGTACTTTATACCTACATTGATGTTATTATAAATATGGTACAACCATATTCATTATTCTAACCATCCTTTGAATGATAGGTCACCATATGAGTGTACGTACGACATACCTTCTCCACGTCGTGGTGTAGTTTTTTAATCAAACACTTTATTATTTGGATGGGTATAATAACGAGTATAATTGATTTTAAATAATAAATATAACTTGTTAATAATTTTGTATATATGATATACCATCCAATAAAATATGATTTGACCATCAATAGAATGATATTATCGCTTGTGCGTACATACGGATTACCGTCTCCCCCAACGCGTTGAAATTCATTCCTCATCATAACCATTCAGGAATAATTTCAATTTTATGACTACAAATAATGTTTAAAAACATAATATCATGTTGGTTTTTAATCAGATACATCCTATCCATTGTAAACATGGATTATGTAACCAAGAATATAATGTAAAAAGAATTAGTTAACACGAGAAAAATGATATTACTAAAATTTTATTAACAATGCAATATCAGAAGATTGTATATGATATCATATTTATGTATATGGTTCTTGTAAAATTTAATAAAAATGATTTAACTATTATACAAGAGGGTAACATACCCTCGATCGAGGAAAAGTACAAGGTAAGGGTTAATTCTACAATCTCCTCATTATTTGAGGATGTTTATACATGAGAATCTACTAGGACCACTTTATCATCCATATCCGTGTTTCATAAAAATGTATTTCAAAAAAAATTTACTATTTCATATAATATGGGTTAATGTTATTTATAAACTTTTTTGACTTTTTTAAAAAAGTTTTGAAATGATTCATTATGTCGTTTTCCAAAAAATGTACTTTATGACTTTTTCAATGAATTAAGGAAGGAATGTTATTTTAACTTATACAACGAGTGTGACTATTTTCCGCTGTAATAACATCTTAGACGCTTCCATTAAATGCAAAAAAAATATTTACAAAATAATTGTTTTATTATATAATAATGTTACTTTTAGATGATTTCAATATAGAAAGAGATATTTCTCTCAAATAGTTTTGATTTCATCTATGTCTACATCCTTTGATGGATTTTACACTTGTTTGATGTTTATTTGTTATGAAACGGTATTATTCATTGTATTGATGATTTTTTGATATGTTTGAATGTGGATGTGTTATTTTTATACCATACATGGTTAATGGATAATGTATTGATATTTTGTATTCTAGTTTTAATACGAATGTTTATGTTATGTTTCAACATTTTCATATAAGTAAATCATTGGACATAGTAAGTGACGGTTGGAGCCCACTATAGATCCTCGATGTATCGGTAGGTCGCACAACACAAACTAGTGTCTTGGTATAAGGATACAAAAAAATTTAATTTTTAGTCTTGTAAAGAGGGCTTTACTATGTGGTTATTATGTACATCATTATGCATTCCATCATTATAAAATTGGTTATTGATGTTACATGTGATTATTGGACTTGGAGAATATCCATGTGAATAAGTAAATGGAATTATGAGATTTATCTTTTCCATATTATGATGGATTCTATGTTTAAAAGGCATGTGTTTTAGTCTTATACATTTCCATAAGTGTTTGTTCATTTTTACGATAGTTACCGCTATTTTTTTATCCTTACTGTGCATCTGAGCTCACCCCTTTCGTATGTTTTATTTTTCCTAGGATGTGAAGAAGTATATTACGATTAACCTATAGGAATAGGATAAGTGATATAAGAGTTTTCAAAGGGGACACAATGTTGTTTTTTTATTACTTGATGTGATGTAAAACTTATTTATGTATCTAGTACATATAAGGATACTAATGTGATCGACCTTTTAGTACATGGTTCCAAGTATCATTCCAATGTTATGTAATAATGCACTGACACAGGTAACAGGGGTCGAGGCATTACAATTCTATCCATAAATATTATGTTTATCAAAACTGAATACAGAAACAGTTCAAAAATTAACAAAATTCATTGATGTATCATGATTCTTATCACCATAATTCCAATGGTAAATTTATTTTTACAAAAAGAATCCTAAATCCCAATATATAAATAAAATTTCCCATGTAAATAAATTATTTCATTTATCAAAGGTATTACACTATTATTGGGGATGAACCCATGTATAAGGTATTGACTAAAATAATTGCCATGTTCTAATTATATAATACATCAAGTTCCGTGAAAATTAATTTCTTTATGACCATCCTTTCCAAAAAATAATCCTCTTAAAATCTATTTTATAAATTATTAAATACTTTTATTCCCACCATTATCAAAACATTTAAGCTAAATCTTATTTCTTATATGTTCATTACCATATGGACATTCAAAATATTCCATCATCTTCTTATTTTATGTGTTAGGACTCTCTCAAATATGTTCAATGTAAATTAGATATCATGAAAGGTGATTAGTTATAATCACAGTATTTTTCTCAATAATCATCATAAAATTTGGTTTCCCATAATCACAAAAATTTCAATCACATTCTATGTTAACACGATTTATCATGGTTCAATCCTTGGAATAAACCAAAAATCATTGTGTGAGAAATAATAATCATGGTGGTGAACCACATAATCAGGAAATATCATTTAAATGATATTGAAATCATGAGACATAAATAAAAAACTATAAGTTTATCCTTTTTCATCCATTGTCATACTATAATGAAATTTATCATAATGTTTCATAGAGAGTTTTTTAATTTTCAAAACATATTACCTGGTTATGCCAAACTAGTTCTATAGAATGAACCATTTTAATTAACAAGGTGGTGATCAATTCAAATCATAGTGCACCTTTTTTGGAGTTATTATCCTAGGTAAAACTTTTCTAGAGAAACATCTAGTAGTAATATGTATAATATAATGTAATTAATGATAATCCACTCACTCTACCATTAAAAAAAAATTAAATGATATTTTCATGTAATTGGTCTTGTCTATTGTCTCCACACTAATGTTTTTTCATCTTAGTTTTTAAAAGATAACAAAACCTTTTTTGTTAAAAACTATATTGAACCAAATATTTCATATATATATATATATATTAAATATTAGTTGATGAATATTCATTACATAAGATAATGATCCATTATATAATCATATCGGTATAATGCCATTTGAACAATGGACACATAAAAAAACTTGTTCGTAAATGATATACAACATCTCCCATTATTTGCCTCATAATTTTCACCCCTTTTATACATATCATGAAAAATAAATTTTTTATATAACTGTAGGAATGGAAACATATAAAATGGTGATATTATATGATCTATTAGGGTAGAGAGTGGAGAAATTAATGATCAAATAAGCAGAACAGGATTATAACATATAGAGAACATGAGAATAACATTTTAAAACCATACCCAGGAGATCATAGATCACAATATTGAGTCACATGATAAATAATGGTAGTTCAAAATAGATGAATCATAATTGAATCAAAGAACATAATTGATGAAATAATAACATTTTCATTAGACATAGATTTGTGGAATAAACAAAATCAAAGAAAAAATTATATCATGGCTACCCATAAGGACATTCACAATATGTTATCTTTGTATAATAAACCATGTCCCTACTTCATGAATGGGACAACCTCCAATTGCACCCTATTTTGGTATTGGGATAACCTCTCATTTCCTATTTTTAGATATGTATAACCTCTTATGTAACTATTATTATGAATAAAAATTAATCATTACCCAATGAATTATATGAAAATAAAATTCTATCCAACCAATAAAATATATAAAATGAGACATTTGTGTTAAAAAAGATCAAAACACATTCATCATATCATAATCAATGATATCATTGGTTTTTCAAAACATTTTCTTACTACATAATCGGTGGAGATGAAAAATATTTAAATAAAATTTCACCATTACATCATAGCATAACATTTGAAAAATGAATGTGTTTCAAAAAATATTTTCAGCATTAATTTAATCCATATCGAGAATGAATAAGGATTTTATCATTATATAATACCCCTATTTAATTATAGGTGACATAAAACAATATGATCTTATATGAAGAATGATTTTGAAAGATAACTTGGTTTAATTCTTGAAGAAAATAATCTTTTTTACTTGAAATAAATTATTTCCAATATAAAATAATATTTGATATTAATGAAAAACATTATTTCAAAATATAATCGATTCATTAAAATGTATATTTAAATCATTTATATGAGATGATATAATGAAATAACATTCATGTCAAACATGTTAAAAAAATATTATTTTCATATTTTTATTTATAAAATTCATTTGATAATTTTTCGTTAAACAAAAATAATATTCATTTTAAATAATTTAATAAAAAATAAATATGGGTAAAAATGTTTTATAAAATAAATAGGTAATTTCAAAAACATCATTCAAAAAATTTATAGATATCATGGAAAATGGCATGAAAATTGTTTGAATAAAAATTGAAGTAAATTTTATTTCTCTTAAAATGTTATTTTGTTTTGTATTACTTATATGGAAGAAAAAACTGGGAAATATATTTATCCAAAATAATAATATTATAAGACAATACATGAGTTTTTGAGTGATTTACTATTTTATTTCATTATATTATTGTAATCATAAACTATCCCAATAAACAATGAGATTTTGACATAAATCTTTTACATATTTGGTAATGTTTGAATTTTAAGCTACATGAAAGAAAAAAACATATATCAAAATTAATATCCCATAATTTTCTTGACAAGACATATATAATAAATTAATGATAATTATAAACACCACAAAAAATAAACATGTGGTTAATATGGCATGTGTCCTGTGGAAATAATAGTTAGAGGAAAATCACATACATCATGTCTCAAATCTCATCATACATCATCAAATATACTATGTAATATATATAATTTTAAATTAATTATATTCTAGAATAGTAATATTATATATAATACCATATATAATTTATATATATCCTTTTATCACACGTTCATAAGAAACTAATTTTTAGAATCACTATTTCATGTAATAACTCCTTTATTTTCATGTTTGTTCTCGTTCGATAGTATTTGTCCTTGTCTATTGATTATTTTCACAACATATAAAGTTCTTAAAAAATATAGAAATAATATAAAAATTTATTGTATATATATTTTTATTTATTCATAAAATAGAGAGGTCATAAAAATAACTACACCATTCGTGGACACTATATGACATATGTATGCATGAAAGTTGTTTTCATTTTTTAGATAGATGGAAAATAAAAAAGAGAAAATATTAATTTAACTATATATAAATTTTTTATATCATATATATTATTTAAATTTTTCCATATAACATTTAATTTCATAAATACATTAAAAATTAGTAATGTCACTTCAGGGAAGTGGTATTCGACATGTATACATGCGGTTTATTATTTCTTTATCAAAAAAACTAAATGTATCAGGGTATATAAAATATAATAATTGAATTAAAATAATTATTTCATATATATATATATGTATGTATTTATGTATATATTTAATTCATCAATAGATCTACACCTAAATGGGTGTGATGGAAAATGATCTATATCCATTTGTGTGGCTGTATTCCACCATACAGACGATCGATAATTTCATTTTCTATGTAATAAAATAAGAGATTCATATATGTTACTACATTTACCTATTAAAATCTGTGTGTATTTTATATTATAATTTCTTTATATATCAATAATTTTAATGTTTTCAATGAAGTGGAAGAAGAAAAAAATAAATAAACTCAGTTTAGAACGATACCTCTTCTTCAGAAAACAACCTTAGGATAACACCAAAAGCCTAATTATTATGGTATAAAAATGAAAATAATTAATCAACGATAAGGAAATATTTTTAGTTAATTTATTTTTCTAGTTCTTTTCTCAACCAAAACAATCATTCTTCTATAGTAGAGGATAAGAGATGTCCTTATATACATTGGGAAAGGATCACACTTAGAAAGTACCTATACTATTTCCAAACAATTTCTAAATGACAAAACACTTCACATACTTACAATATTATCATTGGTAGTTCAAGTAAATATTAGTTTTCTCTAATTTTATAATGAATCTCAATGGGTTAGATATAAATAGGGATAAATATTCCCTTTTATCACAATATCATGACTTTCTAAAATATTAAAAATTAAGTAAAACTTTATCTATAACGTCAAACACAAGATATAAACCTTGATTTTAGTGTAACATTTATGATGGATTTTTAAAGATTTCATTTTTCATTGAATGGTTTGATCCTTCTATGTTATATGTTGAAAAATATTTTTCCCTTTATATTTCACTCTCCAACATTATCCCATCATATAGTAATTTGATATGTCTTCCCATATATAATTTCATAATGCTCCATTTTAATTAGAGAATATAAACATTTATTATATTCCAACTCCAGTACGGAATTTTATTGATACAACATCCTTGTAAATCAGTTTTACATGATATTATGAAATCATATAGAGTTTTAATGTAATGTCCCAGAAATTCGGTATAATTATTTTCAGTTATATGGAATTATTTCAAGACTGCGAAATATGACAGTGCACGATTCTGTGGACCCGAGTGCCCGGAATGGTCCATTGAAGTTTTGTTAAACATTAAATAACACCAGTAAGCATTTTTCCTGAAAAAGTAGAATAACACGTAAATGGTAACAGGGATCATAAATCTTAGGGAACTATTGCATTCAAAATGTTAGGTTTACCCTAGGTGCAACATAAGTTTAGTCTGCGCGGACCTCCTGTGAGAAAACCCAAAAATGGCATGGCCGTAAATAAAATAATTAAATAAATTATTTTATTTTTCAAATGCTTATAACTCAAAAATGGTAGCTCGGATTGAAAATATGAGACCACCGCTGAACTCGTGAGGGAATGCTTTACTTAACTAGATACATACTTTGGCCGGCGCGATCCACCATTGAAAGTTAGTTTCTAGTTGTAAATAGAATAATTGAGGGACAATTATTTTATTGTAAAATCCATAACTTTTAAACGGCGAATCGGATTAAAAATCTGATAGTACCATTGGGTAGGTTGGGGAGTTTTTCACTAGGGCATAGCATCACCTCGACCGGCGCGGGTCGAGGGTGACTGTTAATAATTTTCCGAACATTATTTTGGTTACGTTCAGCAAACACGCAAGCAGTGAACTATAACTTTTGAACTGGTACTCAGAATTGAAATCTAAGGACACAGTTGAACTCACAGCGCCGATATTCACTTAAAAAAACCATCACCTAGACCACAGTAGGTCGAGGGTAGAAGTTAGTTTTTCCGATTTTTGTGGGAGAGTTAAAAAAAATAACAATATAAAACAATCAACTCTTACATTATTTATTTGAAACCACCATTTTGAATTATGGTGGTGGGGACCTCCCGAACATGAACTCATCTCTTAATGTAATATAACTCTTGAAATTCCCCCAATTAATGAATCCCACATTAATTAATTAATTAATTATGTAATCTTATAGTAGTGGGGTTAATCACCTCTCATGGGGGTTTGGGGGAAAGTTGTTGGAAAATAAAGTTGGTGGTGACCTCTCAATGGAAGAGATTTCTCCAATGAATAAGATCATACAATGAAGAACAACCTCCAAATGAGTAATGGGGAACCAACGTTTGAGAAGTGCTGACGCATTATCTTCCTCCTCACACTAGCTCCAACGGACGATTGATGTAGGGGGTTTATTTTGAAGTATGATAAATATCTATTTGTTGATTCCCCATATTATTTATTCTTAACGATGATGGCCAAACCAACACGTCCATCGATCCGCACATATAGCATGATCATTTTAATTCATTCTTTGTGTGTTTCTCGTGTGTTTTTCAATGCCTAATATTTATTGGCATTGAAAAAAAAGATTTTTGCTGAGTGCGATATATGGATGTGAAGCCCTCGACGCAAGCATCACAATTATGTGATCGTTTAATTTTTCGAGCTTGGAACGAAGCTGTAATGTCTTGTGGAAGGAGGAATCCAAATATTTATTGGTGTTGTAAATGAAATATTCTTTTTAGCGCGATATATAGAGGTGGAGCCCTCGACCCGAGGATTGTGAATATGCGATCATTTTATTGTTTTTAGGTTTAGAATGAAGATGCAGTGGGCCACGGATGTGGAAACATGATAGGGCGATTCTGGCGAGTATTCAGGGTGCCACTCCCGAGCGGTGCGGCGGCCAGGTTGACAACGGTGTGTGGTTTTTCTGGTTCGTATACAGGGTGGTGTGAGCAGGGTCATGTTCATTACAGCGAAAGTGTGATCAATAGTAGGGAGTTTAGAGTTTACATTGCAGAGCGTGTGCAGTAGGGCTTGTAGCTAGAAAGAAATCGTGGAAAAGGTTAATTGAAGTGAAAATGTGTGGACAAAAGGTAAGTTAGAAATTTTAAGCAATTAAAGATTAAATACCTTGACTAAAGGTATTCGTACCAAAATGGAGAGGTGTGGTTTTGTATGTGAAATGTGACAAGTGAAGTAAATTAATTTTAAATAATAATAATGATATAATAATGATATTATTATTTTTGGTTATAAAATCATATTTCATCTGTAACTTATATACACGTCCCCTATTTCAAGAACCGCCAGTAGTAGTGTGACCGTGACTTCGAGATGGAAATTATGAGTACAATATTGGATTTTATTTTGTTTTCTTGGATTGGGTACCTTAAATGCTCAAATAATAATAAAATATTATTATTACTAAATCTTTGACCCTCCATAACTCATGCATGTGACGTCTGATTGACTTACCATCTATGGTGACGTGATCCTATCATTAATACGGTCTATTTAAGTATAATGTTGAATATTAAATTATGGTTCATGGCTCGGGTTCACGAAACAAAAAATTATAATATTATTATTGTTGTGGGATCTTGAATTTGACATATCTCCCTCATATGGTGTTGAAATGATGAACCGTCTACGGAACCGGAAACCTTGGATCGAGACGGTCCATTTGATATACCTCATTTAAGTTTTGGATAAATTTGGGGTATAACCGGGTTGGATTGAACATGAATCCATCTGGGGTCTTTGGACTAAATGCCCATAACATACAGACCAGACGTTTGTTTGACGCACTGTCTTTTGTGTTGAGACCCCCTTACAAGGCGGTCCTTTGGGATACTTCTTCATGGGACTTTTTGGCAATTGGAGTATCGACATGTGGCTATAAAAGTAGATCCTCCTAGAATAAAGAGAGATTAGTACGGGAACACTATAGCTGACTGTAACATGTGAAAGGGATCTTTTGTGGGTCTGTGCTCAAGGATCTCACATGGATCTACCCTAGGAATCCATGTTGGACAACTCTAGGATATTTTTTGGGTTTGATGTACTAGAATCATGTGTATATCTGATGATGTACTAGGATCCTGTGTGGATTTTTGGTACTGGGATACTATGTCGGTCTAATGATGTACTAGGATCCTGTATGGGTCTAGTGTATGAGGATCTTGTATGGGTCTGATGATTTACTAGGATCCTGTGTAGATATAACGATATACTAGGATCCTGTGTTTGTCTGACAATTTACTAACGATTATCTAGGATCTTGTGTGGGTCTGACGATGTACTGACGACATACTAGGATCCTGTGTGGGTCTGAAAATGTACTAACAATGTACTGGGATCCTGTGTAGGTCTGATGATGTACTAACGATGTACTAGGATCTTGTGTGGGTCTGACGATGTATTGACATAGTACTGATGATGTACTAACATTGAACTACGATCTCGTTTTGGTCTCATGGTGTAATATGATCTTGTGTGAGTCTAACGATGTACTAGGATCATGTGTGGGTCTGCAATTTGGTATCCTTCATGGGTCTGCCTCTTAACAGAGTAAGGTGATTCAGTATTTACATCTAAACATCTCTATTATTGTACCTATGTTATACCTGGTGTGAGCTGAGTCTGTACCTGAGTGGTATTTTTTCTTCGTGTTAATACCTTGGTGGTATTATTATGGTGGCGTACCTATGTGGTACTTACCTTTATGGTATTCCTGCCTTTGTGGAATAGTTGAGCATTGGGATTTTGGTTTGGACCTTGTGTTTCCTCATGTTTGAGATGGTTATACATGATAACTTAGATATAATTATGGGCATATACCTAAGTCTGGTTGTTAGTTATTTCCATGATTTGTGGTTCATCCTTTGTGAATTTTGGGAGACCTTGAGGTTCTTAGGGTCCCTACTGAGTATCGTCATAGTCACCCCTACACGGGCTATGTCATCACATTGTTGTGTTTGGTATAGATGAAGGACAATTCTGACTGAGGACGAGAGTACCAGGACTGGAGGTATCTCGGAGGTGGACATTAGACATGGCGTGCCACAAATACGTCCTTTCGAGATCTATACCTACTCTTCTGGTAGGATACTTGGAGGGTGTTCACAAGAGCTATTTCAGTTTACAAGTACCTTTCATTTTTCTAGTTCTTTCCAGTTGGTCTTGTATTCTGTCCCCTTTATACGTACTTTTTTCACTCTTCTGCTATACATTTTACTTGTGTTTCTATCCTGTTGTGTGCTTGGTTGAGTGTGTTTATAGGATATAAAGTCAATGTCTTCCTGGTTTTAGGGGATACACCTTTCGGTGCAAGTCACCAGCCCCTGGCCTTTGGAAGGCGGGCTTTTCATAGCCACGGAACGAGCCTCGGGGGATAGGTCATGAGAAATTGGTATCAGAGGAGTTCGGTTCTACCAATGAACTATAAATTTGATCTTTTCTATGAAGCAATAGTGTTAAGTGTAATGAGTGTGGTTTTCAGTTTAGGGAGTCGAGTGTTGGTGTGGCGGCGGACATATCCTTACACCAAGACCATGAGTTCTGATTTCCCACTCAGTACATGGAATCACTGATTAAATGTGTTCTTGAAGAGTTTCTTGTGATTTCATTGAGTCATCTCACCAGGTATAACATAACTCCCTTAGTGCACCTGTTCCTTATCATGAAGCCACTGCGTAGATATCAATCTAGGATTCCCTAGAGAGAGTACATGATGATGGCCCATCGAGCGAAAAAGCTTTGGTGTAGGGACCTCTTACTATGTTTGCACCTTCAGGAGGTGTACCAGTAGCACCACCACCCATTGGGTAGCAGTTACAACCAGCCGCATTAGAGGATGGTGCACACCGACTGAGTGTGTAGCATGTGTTTCAACGGGAGAGGCCTCTGAGGTTTCTTGGCAAGACAGATTCCCACATAGTTGAGGGCTGGCTGGAGGTGGTTGCTAGAGTTTTCTGCCTAGTTGAGACACCAGTAGAGCATATGGTGATTTTAGCAACTAGTCTTTTTCAGTGAGTAAGCATGAGGATGGTCTGCATAGTGATGAGGCTTCGGTACGTGGACCATTACCCGAGATAGCACCTTCGGGTAGTATGTCAGCTATATCACTACATGTTGGTTAGCAGTAACAAACGGCAGTACCGGTAATGGAAACATATAGGATTTGGTCCTTGCATGTGATTCAGCCTTAGATACCCCTCAGGTTCCAAGGTGTGCCCGACTCCCAGGCGGTTGAGGACTCACATGAGGAGGTGGCTGATATTTCTCTAGAGCTTCTACAGCTTCAACAGAACGACATGTCGGTAGCTGATTATTTATCAAGATGTACATAAATTTCTTGGTACATGATGAATACAGTATGATCAGTGCTTTAGGGCTCATAAATTCAAGCGTAGTGTGTTTATGGACATCTAAGACATCGCTATTCCTATATGCATTCCTAGTTATATTGGGTTTCTAGAGAGTACCTTTGTGGTTGAATTTTCATTGGATAAAAGGATAAATCCAGTGAATGTTAGTAGTGGGAAAACAAGAAACTGGAGCCAGCCTTATATACTAAAAATGTTTTGGGAAGAAGAAGTGTTAGGTACAAATGAATCTGCAGGGCAGTAGACGTGGAAGTAGATCTTGGAGAGAAGCATGAGGTGGTGTACTTTTCGAAAACTTACAACCCCCCCCCCCTTTTTGTGGACCCCACCAGGGTCAGGGATCTAGAGGATAGAAAAAGGGAGTAGCTGCATGCGGTCAAGGAGTGTGACCCATGGTCTCTAGGAATGATTCGAGGTACAGTCTGTGTCTACTACTAGCTGCCGAATAAATAAAGATAGGCACCAGTCATTCCTTTTTTCCACGAATCATATTCACGACCTATAGTTTCTGGTTAAGTCGTTGACTTGACCCTCGAATATAGATATACCTTTTAAAGGAGACTTGATAATCACACTAACGCTGATGGTGTGATCTAACCCCTGAGGTGAGAGTTTCAGTTGGAACCTCTGGGTGGCATCATCGAGTACTTATGACGTTAGTTTGGGTATGGACTAGACATCCACAATTCATACATAGATTCAATGTATTAGAAAAAAAGTTTGTGATTTCTCTACAGTGTTGGAATGGAGTTTTCCTTCGTTGGTGAAAAAGGAAACCCAGGAAACACAGGATAAATTCATGCACAGAAGTGTGCAGCCAATCACTCTTGAGTCGGCCAGCCATACCATCATGGTAGTAAGAGTTTTGAGTTTTCAATTCCCAATGGAGTGTTTAGAGTTCCCATAAGACTATGACTTTGAGATAATCAATTCTCCTAGAAAGGGGAACGTGGTAGCAGATTCACTCAGTAGGAGGTCTGGCTTGAAGTTGCTGAGTGAGGCATCAGAGCAGAAAACCACTTTGTGGATATCCTATGTGTAACGAGATATAGCAGCTTATCTTTAGTATATTATAGTCACTCCCCCACTTCATTTGGGAGTCTGGGAGGCGCAGTGTGGGAACACTCACTGCGAGGCTCGACGTGTCTAGATATCCTCTAGGCATCCACCTGATAGATTTTATGAAGGTGGGGATCATGTTGTCCTCTTTAGAGGACGTACCATGGTACCAGTAGCACTATAGAAGGAGGTATTGAGGGAGTTATATACATCCCCTCTGGTAGTACATCCCGGTGTGGTGAAGTTGTATTAGGACTTTCAGCGTTAGTACTGGTGTCCAGTGATGAAGAAAGCAGTGGCATATTTTGTATCACGATGTCTCACTTGTTAGTAAGTGAAAACTTCTTAGATTCGGAAGAAGTATTTTTTTGAAAGGAGGAGGGAGATCATGTCTTCCTATTGGTCTCAGCTCGATGAGGTTTTCAGAGATTTGGCTGAGGGGGAAAGTTATCATCGAGGTATATCGGTCCTTTTTTGATTCATCATAGGTTAGGCGAGGAGGAATACCGCTTGGCTCTTCCAAAGTAGTTAGAGAGGTTGTGCGACATCTTCCTCATATTTCAGCTAATGGGATACATGCACAACCCATCTCACGTCATCGACCATGTCGAGCTAGACATAGATGATGAGGCATCGTTTATGAAGGATCTAGTGGAGATTGAGGATCGACAGGAGAGAGTCCTTCATGGGTCTTCGATACCTTTGGTTTTTGTATGTTGGCAGCATAGGAACCTCTATGAGAGAACATGGGAGAGGGAGGCATAGATTCATGCTCAGTGCCCTCTCTTCATTATTTTTCCTTTGTTGTGGATTTCAGGGACATAAATCCCTAAGGTGGTGAGAATATAATGTTCCAGAAATTCCGTATATATATATATTTTTTTATGTGGAATTATTTTGGGACTGCTAATTCTGATAGCACATGACTCTGAGGCTTGGATTACGCGGAATGGTTTGTCAAAGATTTGTTAAACTTTAAATAGAATGCATAAGAATTTTTCATGAAAGAGTGGAATAACTTCTAAACAGTAACTCAGATCTGAAATATGAGGGCACCATAGCGTTCAGGATGGCGGGTTTACCGTAGGCAAGACTTATGATTAGTTGGCGCGGGCCTCCTGTGAGAAAACCCAAAAATGGCATAAACGTAAATAAAATAATTAAATTAATTATGTTTTTCATCAAATGCTTATAAATCACAAATGGTTTCTCGAATTGAAAATATGAGACCACTGCTGAACTTAGGAGGGCATTCTTTATTTAAGAAGATATTAACTTTGGTCGGTGCGGGCCACCGGTAAATGTTAGTGTTTGCCGTAAATAAAATAATTAAGTGACAATTATTTTATTATAATATCCATAACTTTTAAACGGTGACTCGGATTTGAAATCCAAGAGTACCATTGGGTTCATTGGGGCATGTTTCACTAGGGACGAGCCTAACCTAAACCGGTGCATGTCGACGGTGACTGCTAATAATTTTACAGTCTTTTTTCAGGTATGATCAGTAAATGCACGAGCAGTGTTTTGTAAATTTTGAACCTGTACTTGGAATTGATATATGATGACAGTGTTGAACTCACAACACCGATATTCTCTTAAGGAGACCTTCATATCTACCACAGTATTCTGAGGGTGGAAGTTATTTTTTCGGTTATTCGTGGGAGAGTTAAAAATTAATTATATAAAACAATAAACTTTTATATTATTTATTTGAAACCACCATTTTGAATTCTGGTGGTGGGGACCACCCAAACATGAAATCCTCTCTTAATGTGAGATAACTCTTGAAATTCCACCAATTAATGAATCCATCATTAATTGATTAATTAATTAAGTAATCATAAAGGAGATGGGATCCTCACCTCTTGTAGGGGGGTGGGGGAAAGTTGTTGGAGAATCAATTTGGTGGAGAACTCTTGAAGGAAGAGATTTCTCCAATGAATAAGATCCTCTAATAAAAAATGAACTCCGAACAAGGAATTGGGAACCAATGTTTGAGATGCGCTGACTCATCATCTTCATCCTCACGGTACCTCCAACAGAAGATAGATGTAGGGGGTTTATTTTGAAGTATGATAAATATCTATTTGTGATTCCCCATATTCATGATTCTCAACGATGGTGGCCAGACAAACATAGCCATCGATCCACACATATATCATGATCTATTTATTTCATTCTTTACATGTTCATCAAGCATTCTTCAACCCCGAATATTTATTGGCATTGAAAACACAGAGTTTTTCTGAGCACGATATATGGACGTGAAGCCCTCGACGCAATGATCGCAACTATGCGCTCGTTTAATTTTTCAAGCTTGGAATGAGGACTCAATGGCACATGGAAAGAGGTGGCCAAATATTTATGAGCACTGTAAATACAATATTATGTTGAGCACGGCATATGGATGTGGATCGCTCGACCTGAGGATTGTGAATATGTAATCATTTTATTTTTCAGTTTTAGAATGAAGATATAGTGGGCCACGGAAGGGGTAACGTGAAGGTTTGATTCCGGAAAGTCTTCAGGGCACGGCTCCTGAGCGATGTGGTGGCCAGGTGGACAGTGCGATAAGGTTTTTTCAGTGCGCATAAAGGGTATTGCGATCAGGGCCGTGTTCATTGAAGTGGAAGCATGATCGATGGTTGTGAGTTGAGAGTTTACATTACTGAGTGTGTGTAATAGGAGTTGAAGTTGGAAATAAATCGTGAAAGAGGTTATTTAAAGAGATAAATTATTGACAAAAGATAAGTTAAAAATTTAAATCAATAATAGATGAAATCCGTTGAATAAGGGGATGTGCACCAAATTGGATAGGTGTGGGTTTGTGTGTGGAATGTGTAAACTGAAGTAAATATATTGTAAATAATTATAATATAATAATGATATTATTATTTTTGGTTGTAAAACCATATTTCGTCCGTAACATATCAGTGTGACCTCGGTTTCACAAACCATCAGCGGCAGTGCGACCCAGACGTTAAGACAGAAATTATGAGTCCAATATTGGATGTTTTTTTTGTTTTTTTGGATCAGGTACTCGAAACGCTCAAATAATAATAATATATTATTATTACTAAATCATTGACCCTCCATAACTCATGCGTGTGAAGTTTGATTGACTTACCATCTGTGGTGACATGATCCTATCATTAAGATGGTCGATTTAAGTCTAATATTGAATACTAAATATTCGTTCATGGATTGAGTTCATTAAACACCAATTATTATTATTATTATTATTATGGGATCTTGTATTCGACATATCACCCTCATACTATGTCAAAATTTCAAACCTTCTGTGAAACCAGAAACCCGGGATCGAGACGGTCATTTTGGTATACCCCATTTGATTTTTGGGTAATGTTGTGTTATGGATAGGTTGGATCGAACATGAATCCAACTGAGCACTTGAAACAAAATGCCCATAATATACAGACCGGACATCTATTTGAGGCATCATCTGTTGTGTTGAGACCAGTTTTACGAGGCGGCCCTTTGGGATACTTCTTCATGGGAGTTTGTGGCAGTAAGAGTATTGACATTTTGATTGAGGATTAGATCCTCCCAGAATCAAGCGAGTTTAGTGCAGGAACCTTGTAGCTAGCTGTAACATGATAAATGCTTCTTTCTGGATATGTGCTCGAGGATCCCACATGGATCTGCGCTATGAATCCATATGGGACTACACTAGGATCCTAGGTGGGTCTGATATACAAAGATCATGTGTGGCTCTGATGATGTACTAGGATCATGTGTGCATCTAGTGTAATAGGATCCTGTGTGGGTCTGATGTTTTACTAGGATGTTGTGGGGGTCTGCTGTACTAGGATCTTTTATTGGTTTGATGATGTACTAGGATCCTGTGTGGATATGATGATGTAATGACGATGTACTAGGATCCCGTGTTTTTTTTTGACGATGTACTGATAATGTACTAGGATCATGTGTGGGTTTGACGATGTACTAAAGATGTACTAGGATCATGTGTGGGTCTGACAATGTACTGACAATGTACTAGGATCCTATGCAGGTATGGATATGTACTGACGATGTACTAGTATCTTGTTCGGGTCTTACGATGTACTGAAATAGTACTGACGATGTACTAAATTTAACTAGGATCCCATGTGGGTCTCATGGTGTACTAGGATCTTGTGTGTGTCTGACGATGTACTAGGATCCTATGTGGGTCTGCAATTTGGGATCCTTAATGGTTCTGCTTCTTGAAAGAGTATGGTGATTCAGTATTTACATCTAATCATCTCTACTATTGAATCTATGTTATACCTAGTGTGATCTGAGTTTGTACCTAAGTGGTATATTTCCTTTGTGGTAATACATTGGTGGTATTATTCTAGTGGAATACATGTGTGGTACTTACCTTCGTCATATTTCGTCGTATTCTTACCATTGTGGAATTGTTGGGCTTTGGGATTTTGGGTTGGACCATGTGTTTCCTCGTGGTTGATATGTGTATACATGATAACTTAGGTATTTTTATGGTAATATACCTATGTGGGGTTTTAAATTGTTTCCATGCTTTGAGGTTTATCCTTTGTGGATTTTGGGACACCTTGAGGGTCTTGGGGTCCCTACTAAGTATCGTCATAGTCACCCTGCACGGGTTATGCCTGCACCTTTTTGTGCTTGGTGTAGATGATGGACAGTGATGATTAAGGACAAGAGTACCAGCACTTGAGGTAGATTAGAGGTGGACATTAGATGAGCCATACCATCGAGATGGTCGTTCGGGAGCTGTACCTACCCATCAAGTTATATCCTTGGTGGGTGTTCATAGAAGCTATTTTATTTCACTTGTACCATTCTTTTTTCTTGTACTTTGCAGTTGGGCTTGTATTTTGGCCTCTTTTTTACTTTCTTTTAGCACTCTTCTGCTATACAGTTTACTTTTGTTTTTATCCTGATGTGTACTTGGTTGATTATGTTTATTGGATATAAAGGCAATGCCTTCTTGGTTTTAGGGGATACCCCTTTCGGTACAAGTCGCCAGCCCCTAGCCTATGGAAGGCGGGCTTGGTGTAGTCTTGGCACGGGCCCTGGGGGACGGGTCATGAGAAATTTGTATCAAAGGATTTTGGTTCTTTCAAAGAACTAGGACTCTGATCTTTTCTATGATGTAATAGGGTTAACTGTAATGATTTTGGTTTTTAGTTTAGGGAGTCCAGTGTTGGTGCGGCGATCGACGTATCCATACACCAGGACCCTGCATTCTGATTTACAACTCAGTACATGGAAGCACTGATTGATTGTGTTTTTGAAGTGTTTCTTGTGATTTACTTGATTCATCTCACCAGGTATAACTTAATTCCCTTGGTGTAGCAGTTCCTTGTCAGGATGTTGTCACGTAGATAACCAGTTAGGATTCCTAAGAGAGAGCACATGATGATGGCCCACTGAGCGACGAGGCTCTTGTGAAGATCCCTCGTACTATGTTGGCACCCTCTGGTTGTGTACTAGCAGCACCCCCACCCGTTGGGTAGCAGTTAAAACCAGCCACACTGGAAGATGGTGCACACCAACTAAGCGCTTTGCACGAGTTTCATTAGAATAGGCCTCCGAGTTTTTGAGGTGAGACAGATTCCCACACTGCTGAGAGCTGGCTGGAGGCGGTTGCTAGAGTTTTCCTCCTAGTTGATACACCATTAGAGAAGATGGTGATTTTAGCTACTAGTCCTTTTCAGTGAGTGACAATGGGGATGGTCCGCATAGTGATGAGGATTCATTATGTAGACCATTACCCGAGATAGTACCTTCGGGTAGTATGTCAGATATATCACTAATCGTTTGTTAAAAGTTACAACTGGAAGTACCGGTAAAGGAAACATATAGGCTTTGGGCCTTAAGCATGATTTAGCATTAGATACCCCTCAGCTTTTGAGGTGATCCCACCTCACAGGCAGCTGAGGACTAGCTTGAGGTGGTGGCTGAGAGTTATCTAGAGCTTCTACAACTTCGGCAGGATGACATGTTGGAAGATGAGTATTCATTGAGACGTACTGATAATTCCTGGAACATGATGAATACAGTATGATCAGTGCTTCAGGGCTCAGGCTTTCAAGCATAGTGTGTTTAAGGACGTCCGACCCAACACTATTTTTCTATGCTTTCCTACTTATTTTGGGGTTCTAGACAGTACCTTTGTGGTTGAATGTTCATTGGCTATGTGGATACAGCCAGTGAATGTTAGTAGTTGGAAAACAGAAAACTGGCACCAACCGTAGAGACTTGGGCATATAAAAATGTTTCGGGAAGAATAAGTGTTAGGGACAAATGAATCTGCAGGGTAGAAGATATGGAAGCAGAGCTAGGAGAGTAGCCTGAGGTGGTGACCTTTTTTAAAATTTACAGCCATCCCCCTTTTTTTGGACCCCACCAGGGTCAGGGAGCTGGAGGATAGGGGAATGGACTAGTTGAATGCTGTCAAGGAGTGTGACCCCTAGGCTCTAGGAATGATTCGAGGTACGGTCTGTGTCTACAACTAGCTACTGAATAAATAGACATATGTACCAATCATTCCTTTTTTCAACAAATCCCATTCAAGACCTTGAGTTTCCAGTTAGGTTGTTGACTTGACCCCCACCTCTAGATATGCCTTTAGGAGGAGACTCGATAATCACACTAATAGAGATGGTGTGATCTAACCCTTGATGTGAGAGTTTCGGTTGGAACCTCTGGGTGGTAGCGTGGATTCCTTACGACGTTAGTTTGGATATGAACTGTACATCCACAGTTCATACTCATATTTATTGTATTAGGAAAAAATATTGTGATTTCTCTACAATATTGGAATGGGGTATTCCTTGGTCGATGAAAAAAGAAAACCTAGGAAACACAGGATAAACACATTCCTAGGAGTGCACAGCCGGTCACTCTTGAGTCAGCCAGCCTTACCATCATGTCAGTACGAGTTTTTAGTTTTCAATTTCCTATGGAGTGGCTAGAGTTTCTCTAGGACTATGAATTTGAGATAATCAATTCTCCTGGAAAGGGGAACGTGGTAGCAGATGCACATAGCAGGAGGTCTGGCCTCCAGCTGCTGAGTGAGGTTTCAGATCAGCTTGCCGCTTTGCAGATATCCTACATGGAACAAGATGGGGTAGCTTATCTTCAGTCTCTGATAGTCACTCCCCCACATCTTCAGCGAGTCAGAGAGGTGCAGCGTGGGAACACTCACTGCGAGGATCGACGTGTTCCGATATATTTAAGGTAGGCACCTGATAGATTTTTTGAATGTGGGGAGTGTGTCATCCTCTTTAGAGGACGTACCATGGTACCAGTAGCTCTATATAAGGAGGTGATTAGGGATCACTATACATCCCCTCTGGCGGTACATCCAGGTGTGGTGTATATGTACCAGGTCCTTCAGTGTTAGTACTAGTGGCTAGCGATGAAGAAAGCAGTGGAATATTTTGTATCACGATGCCTCACTTGTTAACAAGTGAAAATAGCTCAGATCCAAAAGAAGTCTTATGACAACAAGAGGAGGGAGATCATGTCTTCCGATGAGTCTCACCTCGACAAGGTTTGCAGATATTTGGCTGAGGGGGAAAGTTATCACCGAGGTATATCATTCCTTTTCTGATCCATCAGAGGGTATGCGAGGTGGCATACCTCTTGGCTCTTCCACCATAGTTACAGACGGTGTGCAACGTCATCCGTGTATCTCAGCTAAGGGGATACATTCATGACCCATCACACCTCGTCGACCACATCGAGTTAGACATAGATGATGGGGCGTCATTTACCGAGGATTCAGTGGAGATTGAGGATCGACAGGAGAGAGTCCTTAATGGGTGATCGATACCTTTGGTGCATGTATGTTGGTAGCATAGGAACCTCCAAGAGAGCACATGGGAGTGGGAGGCTCAGATTCATGCTGAGTACCATCTTTTGGTTGTTTTTCCTTTATTGTGGCTTTCGGAGATGTAAAACCCTAATGTGGGGAGAATTTAATGTCCTGAAAATTCTGTATATATATTTTTTAAATATATGGAATTATTTCGAGACTGGGAATTCTAATGGCATGTGATTCTGAGGCCCGGAGTGCCTAGAATGGTCCGTTGAAGTTTTGTTAAACATTAAATAGTGCGTTTAAGCAGTTTTCCTGAAAAACTGGAATAAATCTTAAATGGTAACTCGGATCAAGAAATATGATGGAATCAAAGCATTCATGATGGTGGGTTTACCCTAGGAATGATATATGTTTAGTCGGCACAGGCCTCCTGTGAGAAAACCCAAAAATGGCATAACCGTAAATAAAATAATAAAATAAATTATTTTATTTTTCAAATCCATATAACATACAAATGGTAGCTCAAATTAATAATATGAGACCACCCTTGAACTCATGATGGAATTCTTTATTTACGCAGATACTAACTTTGTGCAGTGCGGGCCACTAGGGAAAGTTAGTATTTGGCCATAAATAAAATAATTAAGTGACAATTATTTTATTTCAAAATCCATAACTTTTAAACGGTAACTCTGATTGGAAATCATAGTGTACCATTGGGTTCATTAGGGCGTGTTTCACTAGAGAAGATCCTATCCTTGACCGGTGCGTGTAGAGGGTGACTGTTAATAATTTTACAAACTTTTTTTTTTGTACGTTCAGTAAATGCGCGAGTGGTGTTTTGTATCTTTTAAACCGGTGCTCGAAATTAATATCTGAGGACACCGTTGAACTCGCAGTGCTGATATTCATTTATGTAGACCTTCACCTTGACCGCAGTATGTCGAGGGTGGAAGTTAGATTTTTATATTTTTGTGGGGGAGTTAAAGAAAAAATAAATAAATAATCAAATTTTTTATTTATTTGAATCCACCCTTTTGAATTCTGGTGGTGGGGACCACCTGAACATGAAAACCTCTCTTAATGAGATATAACACTTGAAATTCCCCCAATTAATGAAGCCAAAATTAATTGATTAATATACTAAGTAAGCTTAAAGGAGAGGGGCCCCTCACCTCTCGTGGGGGGTTGGGGGAAAGTTGTTGGTGAATCAATTTGGTGGAGAACTCTTGAATGAAGAGCTTTCTCCAAAGAAGAAGATCCTCAAATGAAGAACAACCTCCGAACGTGGAATGGGGAACCAATGTTTGAGAAGCACCGACACATCATCTTCCTCCTCACACAACTTCCAATAGAAAATAAATGTATGGGTTTTATTTTGATGTATGATAAATATCTATTTGTTGATTATCCATATTCTTGATTCTTAATGATGGTGTCCAAACAAACACGACCATAGATCCTCACATATACCATGATCTCTATATTTCATTCTTCATGTGTTCTTCATGCATTCTTAAACGCTGAATATTTATTGGCATCGAAAACACTGAGTTTTTCTGAGCGGGATATATGGATGCGAAGCCCATGACGTGAGGATTGCAACTATACAATCGTTTAATTTTTCAGGCTTGGAACTAGGCCTCAATGGCTGGAGGAAGGAGGCAGCCAAATATTTATTTGCACTGGATGCACAATATTATGTTGAGAGCGACACATGGATGCAGAACCCTCAAATTGAGGATCGTGAATATGTGATCATTTTATTTTTCAGGTTCAGACTGAAGATGCAGTGGGCCGCTAAAGGGGAAATGTGACAGTGCGATTCCAGTGAGTCTTCAGGGCACGGCACCCGAGTGGTGCGGCAGCCAGGCGGACAATGAGGTGCTGTTTTTTTATGCGCATACAGGGTGGTGCGAGTAGGGCCATGTTCATTGTAGTGGAAGTGTGATATACGGCTAGGAGTTGAGAGTTTACCTTACTGAGCGTGTCCAACAGGGCTTGAGGCTGGAAAGAAATAGTGAAACAGGTTAGTTGAAGAAAGAAAGTTTTGAAAAAATATAAGTTACAAATTTAAAGTAATTAAAGATGAAATACATTTAATAAGGAGATGCGCACCAAATTAGAGAGGTGTTTATTTTTGTGTGGAATGTGGGAACTGAAGTAAATGAATTTTTAATAATAATAATAATATATTAATGATATTGTTATTATTGGTTGTAAAACCATATTTCTTCCATAACATATTTGTTCAACCTTGGTTTAATGAACCATCAGCGGAAATGTGACCCTGAATTCAAGGAATAAATTATGAGTCCAGTTTTGGATGCCTTTCTTGGGTTTTTGGATCGAGTACCTAAAACACTCAAATAATAATAATATATTATTATTATTAAATCTTCCACCCTACACAACTCTTGTGCGTGACATCCGATTGACTTACTGTCAGTGGAGACATTATCCTCTCACATAGAAGGTCAATTTAAGTCTAATGTTGAATATTAAATTATGGTTCGTGGCTTGGGTTCACAAAAGACCCATTATTATTATTATTATTATTATGGGATCTTGTATTCTACATATCTCCCTCATATGGAGTCAAAATGATGAATCGTTTGTGGAACGTGAAACCTTGGATCGAGACAGTCTTTTTGGTAAACCCCACATTAGTTTTGGATAAAGTAGGGGTATGGCCGGGTTGGATCGAACACGAATCAAACAGGGCCTTTGGAACTAAAAGGCCCATAATATACAGACCGGATGTTTGTTTGACGCACCTTATGTTGAGTTGAGACCCCTTATATGTGGAAATAATTTAGGATACTTCTTCATGTAACTTCATGGTAGTTGGAGTATTGACATGTGGCTTGAGGAGTGGATCCTCCCAAAATCAAGCGAGCTTAGTGCGGGAACCCTGTAGCTGGCTGTAACATGAGAAAGGGATCCTTCGTGGGTCTGTGCTCAAGGATCCCACATGGATCTGCCCTATGAATCCATGTGGGACTACTCTAGTATCCTCTGTGGGTTTTCTATACTAGGATCATGTCAGGGTATGATGATGTACTAGGATCTTGGGTGGGTCCTCTGTACCAAGATCATGTGTTGGTCTGATGAAGTACTAGGATCATTTGTGGGACTGCTGTACTAGGATCCTTTGTGGTTCTAATGATGTACTAGGATCTTGTGTCGGTCTGACGATGTACTTATTATGTACTAGGATCCTACGTGGGTTTGACGATGTACTAACGATGTACTAGGATCTCTTGTGGGTCGGACGATGTACTGACGATGTAATAGGATCATGTGTGGGTCTGATGATGTACTGACAATGTACTAGGATCATGTGTGAGTCTGATGATGTACTGACGATGTACTAGGATATTATTTGGGTCTGACGATGTATTGACGATATACTAGGATCATGTGTGGGTCTGACGATGTATTGACGATGTGCTTCGATCCTGTGTGGTTCTAAAAATGTACTGACGATGTAGTTGGATCTTGTGTGTGTCTAACGATTCACTAACGATGTTCTAGGATCTTTTGTGGGTATGAATATGTACTAACGATCTACTAGCATTGAACTAGGATCGTGTGTGGGTAAGAAGGTGTACTAGGATCCAGTGTGGGTCTGACGATGTACTAGGATCCTGTGTGTGTTTTCTATTTGGGATCCTTCGTGGGTCTAACTCTTAACAGAGTATGATGATTCAGTAGTTACATCTAATCATCTCTACTTCTATTTCTATGTTATACATGTTGTGAGCTGAGTTCGTACTTGAGTGGTATTTTTCCTTCATGGAAATACCTTGGTGGTATTCTTCTGTGTGGCGTACCAATGTGGTACTTACCTTTGTGGTATTCCTACCTTTGTGGAATAGTAGAGCTTTGGGATTTTGGGTTGGACCCTGTGTTTCTTCATGGTTGAGATGAGTATACATGATAACATAGGTATATGTATGGGCATATACATAAGTAGGTTTTTTAGTGGTTTCCTTTCTTTTTGGTTTATCCTCTGTGGATTTTGGGAGACCTTGAGGGTTTCAGGGCCCCTACTGAGTATCTTCATACTCACCCCTGCATGGGCTATGCACGCACCTTGTTGTGTTTGGTGTAGACGATGGAAAAAGATAACTGAGGATGAGAGTACCTGGACTGGAGGTAGCTCGAAGGTAGATATAAGATGAGGTGTACTGCAGAGATGGCCATTCGAAAGTTGTACCTACTCTTCAGGTAGGATCCTTCGCGGGTGTTCACAGGAGCTATTTCATTTTACTTATACCATTCACTTTTATTTTACTATCTAGTTGGGCTAGTATTCTATCCCCTTTTTACTTACATTCATAAATCTTTTTCTAAATAGTTTACTAGTGTTCATATCTTGTTTTGTGATTGGTTGAGTGAGTTTACAGGATATAAATGCAATGCCTTCTCAGTTTTAGGGGATAAGCCTTTCGTTGCTAGTCGCCAACCCATGGCCTATAGAAGGCAGGCATGGGGTAGTCATGGAATGAGCCCCAGGGGACGAGACCTGACATTGAATGGTTTGATCATACTAACCATCCATCTGACAGAGATAAAAAGTTATGAAACTCATTTATGTCTTCATCACTTCGTCAAGGATACATTAAAACATAAAGGAAAAACATTGATATAAATCATATATAATAGAGTGTGGTACTCTAAAGAGTAATAAAACATCTCTTATATATATGTCATAGAAAGTTGGTCAAGAGAAAAATATTCCTTTAAAGTAAATAAATGTACTACCTTTTAAAAGAAAATTGGAAATCATCAAAATGGTATAATGGAAATTATATTTCCTGGGAATCCCTTTTGAAATATCCATGTATATGTTTTTTAATTTTTGTACTAGTATTTGAAATAGTTTCATCATACCCTTATACATTAGTCATTTAGACTTATATTATTATTATACCATGAATAAAGATGAAAATTCTTCAATCTCATAGTTACTTTTATCCAACGAGATGTTTCGATAAAGATATATGTATATCATAGATCAACCAATATTAACAGTAAACAATTTTTAAGGAACATCACTCATCATATCCTCGTTTATTTAAATATTTTATTTGGTATATTCGAGTTCAAAACCATATAACTCCATCTTTAAAATATTGAACATAAAAATATTTATTACATTTAACTATTCCCCTTTATCATATTTTTGGGCCTCCATGATGCTCTTAGTGGTGGATGGTTAAAAATTTATTTGATCATGGTAGGATAACATTCTTATTATGATTCATGTTCTTAACCCTCCTAGATCTAATTAATTTAATAAATTATGTGTTTATCCCTTTCACATCAGATAAGATTCTAATCCTTTTAGTCATCATCATGGACATGGTTGCACAGACCATTCTACTCAGGGCGTCAATGTATTTATTCACCACCATGATATGGTAAGGTATTTAATAATCCAAATCATTGGTTAACTTATTGGGTTTTTTTTGGGTGAGTATGTTAGGACCAAAAGGGTCTTAGATACCCTAATAGGGGTGGTGAATCAGGGTATATATATTCTATTCAATATGCATCCTACCCCATAGGTTTTTGACATCATTATTATCAGGGTCAATTCATCAACTTCAACATTTTTATGATGATTTTATTCTATACATCATTATATTATGATGATTCATTGAATTTAAATCAATATTGAAAGAAAAAAGTCATAGTGATTTTATGTGTTTCACCCTCATTGAGATACATCCAAGGAGCATACAGTAGATTTGTGATGATGTTTCAAATTTACTAATGATCATTACCATATCAATGATCAGGATTGATCATTTCTAAACCTTGAATCTCTGACTATACAATTTATAAGGATATCATAATTCTACTAAAGGTTCACCCCTTGACCTTTTTTCTATGGATCTCTATCGAGGGAATCTATCACCTTATTCCACTTCCTTGTATCACTAATCTATAAAGGATTCATAGTTTTTTTATGTACATATAGTTCCATTAACTATCAATAATGAATGCACCATCAGTTTTGCTTATATTATCAATTAAAGTGCCAAATTAATTCTAATTATTATTATCACATTACCATAGATTTATAGTAAAATCCCTTTTTATTAAATTTGTGATGCACACTACATTCTCAAATCATGCCCATACTATGTGATGTTACCCAATTATCCCAATGTATATACTAGTTTTGTGAAACCCAAAAAGATCTGAAAGCTCATCTATTTCATGAATCTAAAACATCCTTTATAATGGAACCACCATTCACGATGTTAAGACATATTCGTCAATGTTACTAATCCATCCCGATTCTCAAAACATTAGGTCATTTTTATAGCCTTATTAAAAATTAATACAATTTTATGCTTCTGACCATCATTAGGCATTTATAGCCTTCACAAAATATTTCCCAAGAAAAAAATTCACAGATTAACTTCATCAATAATCTTCCATAGAACATTCTTATATCCTACTATACATTTTTGATGCGGTAGAGGACTATTTATAGCAGTTGAATCCCATCCCAAAATCTTCCATTGACATCATCAAATTTTTGTGTATCTCCAATAACTAATTCAAGAAGATCCCTATTTTTTCAAAGCTCCATGAAAATTTCACCATTCATTATAGTAATCATGTGATGGACCATACCCTGATGGTCCACCCCTTTTCCAAAATCTAGATCCTAAGGGTGGCGTCCTGGTGGGTTTGACCGATCGACGTGCGACTGATAAGTGTGTGACCGATCGGCGTGCGACGTGCGACCAATCGACATGTGACTGGTCGGTGTGTGACTGGTCGATGGGTGACTGATCGGTGTGCGACTGATCGGCATGAGACCGATCGGTGTGGGAACGACCGGTGTGTGACCGATCAGCATGCCACCGATCGGTGTGCGATGGATCGACGTACGACCGATCAGTGTGTGACTGATTGGTGTCCAACCAATCGGCATGCGATTGATCAGTGTGGGACCGATCAGCATGCGACCGATCGGTGCAACCGATCGGTGTGTGGCACGATCAGTGCCACCCAGGCTGGTCGGGTTATAATTCTATAGTTTCTCCCGTAACACAACTTTTAGGCCTTTTTAACATTTTGGAAGTGGTTCAAGGCTGTTTTTAATCCATTAATCAATGATTAAATTCCTAAGGGTGGGTTGACCATCAATGGACCCAGATGTGTGTTCGCGTATCATGCCCCTCCATTTATATAAAATCCTTTAAAATCACAGATGTTACCACCCTTTTCCAATAAGAATCATTAAATAAAAATTAATTCAATCTTGTGTAACCACCCAACCGCGTGGGGAACCACGATCCAACCTTAAAGCAATTAAAATTTCCATATCCCGTAACAACGGTATCTTATCTATATATCGGACGCAAATTTCTTCTTCTTCTTCTTCCTTTTGGCCGGCCTCATTTTTCATCCCAGTGTGTTAGGAGTCTTCTTTCCTGAGACAAGAGGTGTGCATATTTCGGATCCTTTCTGCTCACCCTTGGAGTCCCTGATGTTCTTGGCATGTGGAAAACATCGATCCTTGATTAACCAAGTAGGTTTTATCCTTCACCTCTCCTTACTGTGTATCACACGGGGTGGGTATGCTGTTGATTCTGTGGGGATTGATGGAACCAAACATATTGAAGATAATGAACGCACCTTTAAAGAATGAATGGGGTGGGATAAATGTTCTACTATTTTATGTTAATATCTATTGTGAACTGTATGGGCTCATGCTCACTAAAAATCATGGCGATTAGTGGTTTTTTTATGCGTCCTAATGAACCTTTGTGATTTGTGATGACTATATAACTGTAACATGGAATTGGTTTGTCACCTAAACTCAGTTTGGTTTAAATGGATGTTTATTAAAACAAGAATCCATGTGTGATCACCACGGTTAAAAAAGAGAAAGAAGAACCTAATGAATAATGTGCTTGAACCTAGAAGTGTCCCACTCTGTTTTGGTAGAAGGTGTGTTTTCTTGTTTGATTCTTGAGAGAAGATGTGGGTGAGTATGGGATCCTCTGTTATGGCATGGTTGTTGGTTGTGAATCGGAAATGGTGTGGGGCTGTATCTCGAGGCTTTGTTAGTTCCAGTACTTCAAGGGATCTCACTTATCCCTGTGTTGTTGTGACATCACAAGAGAACCGGGTGTGAATGATTAGATTTTTTTCTGGATGTTTCTCTTTAACTGGCATGTGGTTATGCCTGTTAGTTGCCCAGTAGGGCAGAATTTACTTAAATGAGGTCACTTGTACATGAAACTAAGATTGGGTTAAAAAGGGGAATTAGTTTTGGTAATGAGTTGTGACTTGGTCGTGAGTGTTGTGGCTTCTTTTATGAATGAATAGTAACTAGGGTGTTATACTTGGGTTGACTTCGGGAACCCTAGGTTTGGAAGAGTTCTTGTTAACTTTACATATACTTGTAGTTTTTTTATTTTTTCTTATTCACGCCCCACCAAAGTTGAGCACTTAGTGCAGAACACCCCCATTTAATGGGGGAGGGTGTTTTTCCCAACACTCCTATGAGTGGATGGTTATTATCTCATTTTATGCAGCCTTTCCCGAATATCCCAAGACTCTTCAGGCAGGCTGTGATGGCCTGAGGTCCATTATTTCCCAAGATTCTTCGGGCATGTTAGTTGTGGTGGTTGGCCCAGGTGTGTGCAGGCAGGTTGTTCCCAAGAATCTTCGGGATGATGCCCAGTTATCTTCGGGTGTGGTAGTAGTTGTCCTGGCCCATGATTTTGCGGTCATGGTTACACGTGATGGTTTTGTCCCAGGTGTTTGCGGCCTGGATGTGTGGTTGTGGCCCAGGTGTGTGAGAGCGGGTGTAGCAGTGGGACTGCGGTGAGAATGGAGGGATTGGTACGATACGTAGGATGTCTTCAATAAAAAGTGGGAAAGTGGTGTGGGGTACCCAAATGTCGATGTGTTATTACTATATATTACCTGACTTGTTTTATTTGGGGAGTGTGCCTTGGTGAGGTTTAGGTGGATAGTTTTCCTTGCTAGGTTCTTTGGTTGTCTTTCTCTCATAGTGTATTATAATGCCTCTCCACTGGTGCATCAGAGTCTTTGGTTTTCCCTACTGAGTATACTTGTATGCTCACACTATGTATATAAACTTTCTTTCAGGTTTCCAGGAGGACTTCAGGGATCATGCGGGAATGTACTACCTCAGACCTTGGGGTAGTTGTTGTTGTTGTTTTCCTTTTTTTGGTACTTTACATTTGGAGTTATTGTGGCTTGTATCTTTTACTTTTGAACATGCATATGGGAATGGTTTACTTTCGGCCTTACCTTTACTTTCATATTTGGTGTTGTTGGAGTTTCTATCTTATCTATCGATCCTATAAAAATAAAAAGGGTAATTCCTTCCATCTTTTGTGTGATTATATACCCTTGGTGTTGGCCGGCACCCAGGGACCTATCGAAGGCAGGTCTAGGGGGAATTATCTATCCTCAACTTAAAGAAGGAAGGGTCTGGCAATCTGATGTCCCTTCTCTCCTTTTGGTAATGGCAGGTCGTGACAAATCATAGTTGTGTAGATTACCATTAATCCTTTGTGAATTCATGACTATCAAATTCTTATTATTTTGGAGATTACCATCCACCCTTAGGGAATTTTCAATACTAAACACATTCGTGAAACCTAGCCTTTATGAAACTAAATGCCATTTCCAATCTCCTTACCTTTGAAATGCTCTAATATTTGTTAATGTTCTATCATTGAAAATTTTTGCACCACATCCATGTTATCCATTCCTTTTTCTTGTATCATTATCAACATACCATTCTAATAATCTCCCTCTAAATCCAAAAATGACTATAGAATCCTACTTTTTTAATAATAAAATTAAACCTAAAACACTAAAATGTTACCCTAATGGATATCTTACCAAAAATATCAACCTTTGGGTTTGATTAAAAAATTTCAAAGATTGAAACATGATTAAGGATTATTCCATCCTATCACAAAATTCAATTATTTAATTTTAGATAAAGATCAATGATTTACTCAACACACACTCTAAAACCATATGTTATATACTCATCATGAGAAATAACATTAGAATGAAATTCTCATTAATGATGGAAATCATTTAAAAACCACTCAACTGATTTCATAATAAACTCTGTATGTCATGATTTATATATACATTGATCAATTTCCTTTATAATCATCAAATTTTTAGTTATCCTTACTTCACAATTACCCCAATTAGATTTTCCCCTATCCAAAGTAAGACATTTTTTCGACTTTTATATCCACAATTTCTCTCGCATTGTAAGTGAACATGAATGTCACTTCATTTTGGTTTGCAATAGGGTAAAGAGGAAAATCATCACATTATGAGAAAAATCATGAATTTCATATAGGTGGTCCCACATATTCATTTTTTCTAGTTTGGGGAGTTGACTAAACTCCATGATCCAATCGATGTATCTCAAACACCCTTTTTTGGCAAGACCTTCAGAAAATGTCTACCACATGTTGTTCTTTAGGCATATGCTCCAACATCAAAAGTCAATGTTCACATTATCCATGATAAAATGGTACAAAATTTATATTTAATTTGTAAATTAGTTATAAAATATATTTTTTTCAATATTTATATCTGTAGAATTTTCAGAATTAATTCCAGTTTGATACCTTACTTAAACTAAAATATCATTAAGATGTTCCTTCATCCAAAATAACTATGTTCAAGATTTAGTTTCCATGATATATTCATATTATGTGGTTCTTAATGAAATTAAGTATTTATTCCTATTATCCAATAAATACCTAATCCACCTAGATAAAATGCAGTAACAGATGCTGATTTCCTATCTCTTGTTGATTTGTGTCAATTTGCATCTATATAGGAAAATAATGATTTCTAATATTTATCATTATACAACCAAAAAAATACCGCATCTTCTTGATATAATATTGTATTCTTTTTCAATATTTATGTTGAATTTTTGGTTTTACATTGAAACAATGATTTTTGGGATCTAAAAAAATTATATCTGGTCATGTTAGGTGTTGTAATATAGGATTTCAATGATCTTCACATAATTTGGGAGATGAATGGCATTTCCTTTTTTTCTCATTATAGTTTCATCTGAGTAGTAACCAAAATTTCAATATCCTTGGAATTATAAATTACAAGTCTTCTAAAAAACACCATTCATGCTTATATTGAAAAAAATATTATTCTATTCATATCATGTGGAAAAATGTTCTGAAAGACCCATTTAGTCTTAATGACAATCTTATATGCTGGTCTAGAAAAAATCTCGTAGAAAATTTCCAGCATTGGACTGATATAAGTAATTAATAAAATATTTTGTTTAAAGTTTATAGATGTTGAATAAATATTCAGAGTAGTGATACGACTTGTTGGGAACACTTTTAATCTTGTCACATATATTCTTGGTATCCTAGAAATTTTCAGTTTATACTATTTTGATAGTACAAAATATTTAATCATGAAATAAAAAAATGTTTCTACTTATCCCATGATATGTATGATTTATGTTATACACCATAAGAAATAAACCATTATATAACTGTAATACCTCTCAAATGATTAGGATACAGAATTTCTCTCAATTATATGAAAATATTCATATTGTTAGGCCCACTGTTTAGGCCCACAAAAATTATTCTTTCCAGTATCATTTCTTCTAATTTGATTACAGGTTTGAGAAACAACTCCATGTGAATACCATTTTCCAATTGTGGATTCCTTCAACAATATTTCCACTGAGTTCACATTCCACTTATTAATGAGTCCTCAACACAGAAACTAATCCCACTGAGTCAATACATTTTGATTAAAACAAGAGATAATGTTACTAACACCATCACTATCCATTGTACTCAACTACATACATACATCTCTTGTATCTAGAGACAATTAACTCCATTCAAGGAATTATTTTGTATTTATTCATCATAACTGGTAACTGGTTTCATCTTTCTTCCATTTTGTATGTTTCCTTATTTTTTTGAGATTCTACATGTTATTTCATCAAAAAAATATATATTTTGATCCCAAAATCACTCCTAATATTTGCATCATTGTCAACGAATATAGAAAATAAATTCATTCTAAAAATTATTCATTTATTGTTTAATTTGATATCCCATTTTTATAACATAAATATATAATTCTATATAGATCAGATTCTATTGACATCATTATCATGGATATCGACAACAGTTTACATTAGTTCACATTCTAGAGAACATCAAATCACCACATTGCATTTTTGATGAAACAACCCCTAGGATTGTATCTCCCTAAAATAATAAAAAACATGGGCATCAATTTACATAATTTAAACATTTAATAATAGGGGAACCATTGGAATCCACATGAATATAATATTAGACATTCATAATGGATCGACCATCTGATATTTAGGTTCTATAGGATTGGTATTTTTTAGTATTCTGTGTACAAAACCAATTGGAATAAATTTATTTATTTGATGCAGCACCAATATACATTTTTTCATGAATCTTTCCTTGAGATGAAATCTTTGTACTAATTGTCTACTCTTCTATCATCAAAAATTAGAGGGTTATTTCTCTTTACATAAATTATCACCATGGGGAATGGTGCATATATATTTTAAGGAATTCATATTTAAGTTTCCTTTTTATCATTTACTCATTTCAACTCACTCTTATGTGTTAGGAGTGAGTCTTTCATAAAACAAAAAGTTTATTATTTAACAATTGATGTAGCTCATCCCTTTTTTGTACTTGGTTCATTCAAATACATTCCATTATATTATTTCAGTGTAATAGAGTGGGTTATTGATACAACTATATTTGGGCTCCTTGTTATTCTCCCAAGATATGAGACATATTTTTTTTATTTATTATATTGCCTTCTATTATATGCATTCTTGTTATAAACAACTATACTTTCATATCTCGTTTGATTTACTTTTTCTTTACCATCTTTCATACAACTTCAATATCATTTGAAATTACCATGATTATAATATATAATGGATCTCTATTTAATAACATATCTCTTGTTATCATTTATCAGCTAAGATATCGATTCTTTCAGAGTAATTCATCTACTAAAATTGATCCTTCAAGCTTCTTCGCACGGAGTAAGGGTGTTTCCCTATATTCCTTATTAGTGGAATCTGAGGGATACATTCTTCTTAGATAAATTCATTTAATACATTTCAAAAATCTTCTATTTATTCTCAAATTTTTCAATATTTATGTCCTCGTAATGTGATATATACTCTAGAGAATTAGAATAAAGACCTGAAGAATTACAATGAATCCCTGATAAAGTGCACATGTTGTCATAAATATTTATATAAGTAAATTAAGGTATATTTCAATAACATAATATTTTTAGTATTTATATAAATATTTGTGGCTATTTTCCCTTAATTCTTTGGATAGGGTTTATCATATCTAATACTACATTTTCCCAAATTGCATTTCCCTTGGGATAACATAGTCCTTTAAATTTTCCCGATAGAAATATATTATTATATATTCATTTCATTATTACTTATTAGAGGATAATAAAATAGTAAATGGATAGAATATTTATTTTTGAGAGTTCAATTGGAATTATATTTCTCGACTTCATTATTGACTAAATATATATTTTCCCTAATTTTTTAATAATCTTGTACATAGATACTAGTTAAGAGCTATATTATATTATGAGATTATTCCTACTAGTTATATTATATTCCAATTATCGATATATCTTATATATAATTCCATATAATTCCATTTTTTTATAATTTTATGAGAAATATAATCATTAAAACTTGGATTATACTACATTAGCTTTTTTTCATAAACCAATTCAAATAACTCAGTATCAAGATCATTATTTCTGGATTCCAGATTCTGAATTTCTTATGAGTTCAAATTCATTACCTTATCATAAACATTGAGTATTTCTATATTTGTATACATGTTTCTCATATCATCAAAATGTGAATTATTCTTCTCCCCAGGATTAGTATCAACATCCATTATCCTTTTATTTAAACCTTCTATCTTGATAAAGTCAATTTATTATACTAGTATATGAATATATTTTCGGTTATTTTTCTTTTTTTATTTATAATACACTTAAATTTTCATGATCACATTATATACTAATGGAATTCTTGGAATTTATTCATCATAAGTAGATACAACATCACTTGGAAATTCTGGTTCTTTATTATTTCCTCGAGTATCATTTTAATTAAGAATAAGTATCCTAATATGAGAACTTGTTGGTTTTATTCAACTAAATCACACTCTTTCTATAAAAACATCCATAATAATGAATTCCACTAGATGTATTCTTTATATTTGAAGTTTTTCCTTTTTTCCATTGAACATTAAGATATGAGAAGGCTTAGAATTTAATTTCAACATTTGACTAGACCATACCAGACAAAAAAATTTAAAAAAAATCCATCTGATAATAATTGCTAGCACAAAATATGGGATTATTTACCCTAAGAGGGGGTAAATTAGGGTATATATATACTTTTTCAATTTAATCATGTCCTACTAAATCATAACCTAATTATTATGAGGCTCACCTTATTTTCACTTTTGCATAAATTATCATCTTCTTATTTATTTCTTTATCTAATGAAAATGCATTGAAAGTAAATTAGGCTGAAGTAACAAGGACCAAATGGTTTTAATTGGTTCACCCTCACAGGTTTACATCCATGGATCATAAAAATAATATTCTGATATACCAAATATACTAAGGATCACTGTCAAATCATAGTACATGCTAGTTCATCTCTATGGACAGGATCATTACATTTATAATGTTTATGGATATATTACTTATTCTCAAGGTTCACACCCTAAATATTCCTTCTATGGATCACTATCGGTTAAAAGGATCATCTTACTCCTCTAACATTTCTTACTTCACTATAAAGGATTCAATCGTAGATTATGGACATTTAGGTCAATTAATAAAAAATAATGAATAAATCCTCAATTTTAGGTAGATACTCTATTAAAGTCCCACATTAATTACCGTTGTGAATATAAATGTACCAAAAATATACTATAAAATAATTGTTTAGTACTTTCACGGTTGTTACTACCAACGAGAAGCTTAGATACCCCTCACGATGCTTCCAAATTATTTAATAGTGTATACTTCCTTCGTAAACCCCACAACATTGGCATAACTCATCAAATTCATGAAGAACACCTAGAATTCAAGAAAAACCCACCTTTCACAAATCTAAAACACTTTTACAATGCTTAGTTATCTTTCACAAAGAAATTTTTTTTGGGCCTTTTATGGCCTTTGTGAACATTAATAATTTCAGGATGCATAATACTTTTTGTCATCATTAATACCATTTGTGAACTATTTTTTAAGAACAACCTTCATGAATCACCTTCATTATTTAGATCCATAGAATAATTTTTATGTCATTGTCTAATTTTATGAGAGGTTAAAGGCCTACATAGAATCATTGGATTCTATTATAGAATATTCCATCTACATCATCACCATTTTTTGAATCTCTCTAATATCATTTAAGAAGCTAACCTATTTTATAAATTCTGTTGATAAATCTCACAATTTTATAGGATTAAAATAGTAATATATATATATATATATAATCATCCATTCTCACATTCACGATTATCCACTTCTCATATACATATAGATTACCACTAACTCTTTGTGCATTAATGATGTTATACACTATCACGAAACCCAACCTTCATGACACTAAATGCCATTCCAATTCACCTTAACTTTGAAAAAATCCATTCTTTATGACAATCCAAAATTATCCATATTTTTACGAATCATTCATTGAAATAAAAATTTCACATTGATTCATCCATACTTTTATATTTTGGACCCCCATTGTTTTAAAGTCACTGTGAAACAACATCACTATATATAAGAAAGTTTCACTTCCGCGTCTATGTATTCCATTCATTTGTCTGGGATATTTTTCAATATACCCTCTCAAAAATATATCTCAAACTCTAAAACATCTATGGAAACCTTCTTTTTTAACAAAATCATTCAGCCAAAAATAGTACAATGTTACCTCAAGGGATTTTTTCTTACATTAGATATACATGAAGCTCTTATGATGAATATATATTTCACCCTTCTGCCATTAGAATTAATTTTTCTCTAATTAGTAATGAAAAGTTCCCTAAAACCAATATTAAATAATTCAATAGGTAGTTCTGGTCATGTGTCTTTAATTGTGTGAGGAATTGGCTATTAGTTTCTCATTTTACATCATTTTAGATACCTATCCATTTTTATGCATCATTGTATATCAAAAATCATTTCCCGTTGGGGGGTAATGAGAGAACGTGTATAATAATTTGACTCTTATATTAATCATTATAAATCTCCTCAAATATATCCACCAAGATAAACATCACTCCCTTCCTGGTTATCTTGGTTGGTGGGTTTTCATATACAGATAAGTTTCTTAAATATTAATGATAGTACCCATAAAATACAATGAAATTGTCGATCTCTGTCAAAAATATTGGTCAAGGCCATCCTTTAAATACCATGGTCTTGGAAATATCTATATATATCAGTTTAATTATAATATTTATCCATAAAAATTTTATATTTTTATCCAAAATTCACCATTACAATACATCAAATATAACAACTCCTTTCAATATGACATTAATAAAAAATCAAAATGATTAACATTTTATCCATCCTTCTGATGTTTTTATTAGTACCTTCTATAATTTATACTTTTTTAGTTTATCCCTAAATAAACTATTAATTTTATCAGTGGAGATATATTTTGAAATAATATTACGAAATGGGATCACTATGAACCCATGGTGCCCAAACCTTGTATAAAAAGTAGTCATGGGGATATAATTCTTATTCACAATTATATGAAAATATCCCAAATGAATCTCCACATAATACAAGTTATGATACCCATATAGTTTATCAAAAAAATCACCAATACATGGAAGAGTATTCTTATTCTTTATGATGAAATTTTTTTATATCACATTCTCTTACAATATAGATGTCATCAAGTATAGCATCAATCATTTTAGCTATATAATCTTTTTCATTTAGAAATAATAATCATTCATGAGATTATGATTCAATAAGAGATCCATACTCTTCCATTCAATTATATATAATTAGAGGGTGATTCATGACACATAATTATTTCCTTATCTTAATATTTTATATTTGTTCAACACAAAGAAATGAAATTCATATATAGGATATCATAGAATTCCTCTTAAGTAAGTATCTCAAGTTTTACCGATAAAATCCACATGAAATTTTTTATAAGAGATGTCATATAATTGGGATGTAATAAAGTACACATTTTTTGTTATTCTAATAACTCAATATCCGTGATTTGAGGTCTCATTTGATTAGTTCTACCAATCATGCATGATATAAAATAATGAGTAGAACTAGATCGAAATAGTTTTTTCACTATATGTGAAAAAGTAACTCACATATATTTCATCACATCATTTTCATGATCCTACTCAATAGTTTTGATTGAATATATTTACCATTTCCCTCTAATCCTTTATGGATATTTCCTATATTAATATTCATAAATATATGGAATAGGGCATTGTATTTAATATTTTTTGTTTCCCTTTTAGTTGAAACATTTAACAATAAACTATTGGAGGGAACAAAATTCATTCTTCAATCTCATTAGTGGATTTCATCATATTCATATTATATTATTTAAAATTATTCTACACCATCCGAAATATAAAACATTTCATTATCCCCTTCATTATGTTTACATGATACTTCTTCCCACACTATTGAATTATGGGGTGTTGCATAGTCTTACTAACATGATATTTATCCTTCAATCCCCTAGAATTAAATATTATTCTCAAATTCAAATCTTCAGTCCATGAGATCTTAAATATTCCTTAATCTCCATCTCTACATTGACCTCACATTAAACATTTTCTTCATCACTATTAAAGTCTCAAATTTCCAATGAATTTCATTATTTTTTCTCTAGTTCACTAATGAAGTTGTTAAATTTACATTCAAGGAAAATAAAAAATTTAGAGGTGTATCATTCACATCCTGTGAAGTTTTCCATATATGCCATGATGGATTAAATTTATTTTTTCTAGACTCATAGTGACTCCCTCACTATTTTAAGATATAGAGTGAGGTGAAATTATGGAATAGAATATGTTTTTCTAAAATCATCCCACTATATCGCATCAATTAATGCATTATAATTTTTATTATTGGTAACTGTTAACTATTGATCATCTTATCCCTCAAATAAATAAACATCCACCATAAAAATTCCTTGATCAAATCAAAGAATGATATATAATATATTCTTCATTGATTAGGTCTATTGTTCTATGATTATGTGATCATAAGATCTAGAGAATTGTGGATTCATTTCCCATATAAATGACTCCATTATATCATTCTCTTTTTAGTGGAATGTTATTATGATTACTAATTCATGATTATGTTAAAAAAATGAGATAATTAAGTATGTATTTTATTGATTTTCTAAAAAAAATTCTCATATTATGTTATCAATTTCATTTATTTATACATTATATGTCCCATCACATTGGTTGTTGGTAGGATTCCCCCAATTTATCTCCCATGACAAAAATAACGGTAAATTTGAGATGATAATGTTAGAACTATTAATAATATAATAGGGATACATTGAATAAATAATATATTAATGAAATGTGTTCCTTAAACATTGAATTTCATTTTTTAAATATAAGTTATACATGGTCAATATCCAAATAATAAATTTGATAATCATTTTTTTTCAACTCAACATGAATTAAAAAATGAAATTCAAAAAATAATGTAACATCCCAAATGAGTTGTCTTCTATGTGCATAGTCTTAATACGCTTTTTCATGCAGTAGGTATAGGTCAATTTATTACTAATAAATTTATTTTTTTGTAATTACCACTAGGAACATTAATTACATAATTGCATCCACTTTTCAGTATCCAAAATGTTGTGTATTTTCTTCGAAAACTAAGAACAATATACATTAAAAACATATGGGGTCTTTTGGTATGTTTAGTCTTATTATAAATGTATTAATTATATATTTTGAATAATAAAAAAGATAATAACTATACCATTTTATTATAATAACTCTTAAAACATGAATTTTTTATAAATATTTTTAACGATTTATTACAAAATGATACACCTAAAATTTGATGATTATCTAGAGACCTAGTTTCATATGGATATTAGATTCCATGAAATACTAATTTGAACTATGATATAATTACATTATTTAAAAATTCCATAACATTCCTTAAAATTATCTTGATCTTTTAATAATGTGTTAGACAAACTGGTGACATATATAAGAAATTCGTGATCTATAAATCCCATTATGGAAATAATCAAAGAATTTAATGAATTTAATAAATAGAACATTTAATAAAATTGTCACATAACTAGGTGAGAATCTTTATTAATAAAATCAATGCAAAACATAATATTATAACATCAATGCCTTATATGAATGTGGCCAAAATATAGGACATGGAATAATAGCATAAATCATTGACAGTCATAATGACATCCTTAAATAGTGTTATTATAATAAAAAACCATGGAACATTCATGATTTTACATCATATAATATCATATACTAATCCTTTGGAGGGATATATCATTATGGTACCACCAATCATATTCATATAATGTACATATATTTGGGGTAAACAAATATCATACAACATAAAAACATATTTAATCAATCCTTTAAAAAAATTATGGAGTGTGGGTTATATACAAATAATCCCTAACTAAATTAACAATAGGAATAAATAGGTGAATGAAATTTTGTATAAATAGCTACAGGTATTTAAAAAAAATGTTTCAGAAAAAAATCACTAGATAATTTCAGTACAATATTGGGTCTACATTAATCTTAGTGAAAGGGATTTATTATAGTGTACGGGGGTAAACATTCAATTTGTCATCATGGAGATAGTAATTAGATGTTTAAAAATACTAGATAACATGAAAATTTTCATAACAAATGTATTTATTCAAATAAATATCTTAAATGGAAATAAAGGGAAATAGATTCCATATATAGACATATGATTGAATTAAGAAAATGTTTTAATGTGATTATATTAATATTAAAACATTATAATAAAAATTATTTTATATTAAAATGATATATCTATATAGATTAAAACATAATCAATTGAAAATCAAAATGATAATTTTAATGAAAGTACATGAATGATGATAAAGAGGAACAGAATCCTTTACCTGAGAATATTCTTCGGAAATCAAGGGAGGATAATCATTTGTAGTCGACAAAACCACGATAGATATTTCGAGAGGAAGATATAGAATAAATTTTGTGTAAGAATCTATATCTTATATTCATGTATCTCTTTCTTTTCTAGTTGTTTTTTAGAATAATAGGCGTTTCTAGAAATTCCAGAAGTATAGGAAGTGTACCCGGTTTTCGTGGGTGACCATGTACTGGCCATGTAACGACATAGTACATGGATATGTGGGGTGACCTGGAGGCCGCCTAAAGTAGGGCCAAGTGAAGTAAAGTACACACCGTGTACATTTATAAGACACACTATGTATTTTTATTTTTAATTGTTATATCGGACCGGGGTTGGGTCAAATTTGTTGAAATTCCTTCTTCTCTGTTCACCTTGTCCAGGACCAACTTTACAACATTATTATTCTCTGAGCCTCTGACCTGTCATCTATTATCCAAATCTACTTCCATCGATTGTGTTGAAATCTACACTGTAAGCTCGTCCTTCTTCTAGAGCCTTGTTTCATGATTCCACCTCTTTTGTGAGATATGCACGGTTAATGTTTTTTTGATTTTTGGAAGGTCTATAGTATTATTGGGAAATTTAAGGCTTTAGGGTCATGTATATCAATCGTAGAATGCCAAGGAAGGTGGTTTGTACCTTTCTTTAGTTAGTCTTTGAGTTATATCTGAAAGAGTGCCCAATACCCTTGTTCGGGGTATTGTGTGTTTTTGGTTTTTTTCCTTATTAATTTCTACTATGCACTGTGTGCTTGAGTAAAGGTTATTTGATTGTGAATGGGGTTGTTAAAGCCATGATATGGATGTGTTTTCTCATTCTTGTTTGTTATAGACAGTTCGTTCTTACTTTTCCAGTTAGGCTACTTTGTTTTCTATGCATAGGGTTGTTATGATGGAGTGATTTTATCTGTCATGTTGTGATATACTGTAGAATGTTTAACCAAGTATTTTTTTAGGTTTACATTGGTAGCCATAAATAATTTGTGCACAATTTATTTATATAGGGCAGTGGGAACATGGTGTAGTAGACCATAGGGAGAATGGATATTGAGGGCTTATCTAGAGTATCTGCATTCTTTTATGTTGAGATACCATATGGGGGAGGAATTTTCGGCCCCTCAGAGTGTATGTTGTTCCTCATTATGAGAAAACATGGTGAATTAGATTTTTAGTGCATCCCTAGAGTGTCTATAGTTACCGATATGAGAGAACAGAGGGAATTGATGGTGACTGCTTCCTTAGAGAGTCTTTGCAATAGCTGAACATGGAGGGATTGACTGTGAGTACTTCTCAGAGGGTTGCTTGTGATTGTTGTTTTAACCAGAGGGGTTAGGATATGAGTACATCCCAAAGGGTTACTTTCTTTCTATTAGCTTCTTACGTGATATATGGAAGTGAATGTAATTGAAACTGTATGATTATTTACTTTGGAGTGCTTCCTTTTTTATTTCTTCATTTTGCATATTGCCTTCCATATGTATTCACTAACTGTTAGGAATAGATCATTGTGTGTATGCCTACTAGTATTCATCTCACACCCTATTTGGGTCTTGCTTCTATACCCAAATAGATTATATTGCAGCAGGTCTAGATAAGGGAATGCACCCTTCTACATCAGGTACATGACTGTTGCAGAGTTGGAGAGCATGGGACCAAGCTGTGGATTGTGATGCTGAGGAGTTGTTTACATGATTTCTATTGTAAAATGGTTTACTACTATATTTTAGCATTGTGACCTATTTTTATGCTCTCCTATATACATTTATCATTCTTAATTATTGTGATATATATTTATATATATGCTACAGTTTTTTATTTACTTACAGTCTTCAGGTATTTACGATTGTATTGTATTATTACTACTTCTGTTATTGTTATCTGTTAACCTATGTTTCTTTACACTACTAATGAGGGAGTAGTTTCCCTAATTTCATACCCAAGGCCCCCACTTCTAGTTGGTAGCCACTCGCAATTGGGTAAATGCGCTTGGGGCTATGTGACCAACCGGGTATAGGGCAGCTATGGGCGGCACTCGGAACCGGGATGTTACAAAGTGTTATCAATGATATTCTTTTCTCCATGACCTACTATTTGGAGCCTATGACCCGGGATTGGCATGGATAGGTACTTGGTAGTATGTTTTGCTCAAGATGAGCTAACCTGTGTATAGGGAAAATCCAATTTTCATCATATATTGTGATTTTTATGGTTATTCAATTATTAAAGTCGATTTGATTTCACTTTTGGGTGATTCAATAGTTTTTTGTTGTTATCGATGATATTATTGAGGTTCTATTTCTATAACAACCCTATGAGATGAGCATTTTCCATCTCATGCATCATATAGGCACATTCGGGAGATCACATGTCATGCATTCTTTCCATTGTATTTAGGATTCATTTCTGATTTCATGTTGTTGTGATAGATGTGGTTCTAGATGTGCATGATGTTGTGATAAATAGCTTGATAGAATTCCTTCATTTTTATAGGATATTTGATTGTGTAAGGTTTAGTATAAATGAATGCTAAACATTTTTTCTTGAGGTGTTATGGTCCCACATGGATCAGAAATTGGTGGATCATTGCATTTTTATGCATGTATTTGACATGTATAAGGTTCCAAGCTTTGATTCATGGAGAGTATGGGACTCATGGATCGAAATTTTGCACTTTATTGTTCATTTCATTGTTTTTCTGGGTTCCAAAGTAGTTTCTAAGGCATACTGTTTGGAAAAACCCAGAATACATAGAAGGTAATGATAAATACACTACATGAATCCTTCTATTCAGAAAGTAACTATTTTTCTTATGTACATGTAGTGTACATTATGTACACACCGTGTAGTTCTTAATTGGGTTACATCCTGTATGGGCTAAGAACCACCGTTGGGAAATATTTGGTAAAACAGACCATGTCCCAGATGCACACATCGTGTTTAGAGACCATGTGTTCAGTTGTGGAACCAACAACATGGGTGGATTATGGTTAGTTACTACACATCGTGTCTGGAACAAACATGTCGTGTAAAGTCAGTCGTGTAACTGGTCGTGTGACTAAAAACATGGGTCGGTGAAGTTCTTTCTAGTACACTCCATGTCAGGAACAAACACTCCATATATTGTTTCTCTATAAGAACAATGTGGGTTAGTCATGTTTAAAACCTCGGACAGGAGTACACAATTCATGTACATGCCATGTCTGAGGAGAACACGTCGTGTGTATGAGGTGTTACAAAACTAGGGTTCACATGAGTACATGCCCATGCGAAGATTTAAAAAAACATGTTGTGTAGGAGTTATACACACCATGTATCCACCTTTTTGAAATTTTTTATACTTTATTTCTCTTTTTCCCTTCATACACAGATATGTTTCAAGCCTTGATAATCTTGAACTAAGGTGTGAACTTGACCTTGCAGAGTCATGACACAGAGATATCCTCTAGTTGTACGATAGTTACAGGGCAGTGACCAGACACAAGACATGCCTGATCAGGGACTACCAGTAGATACTCCTATAGTTCCAATCATGGCACCAGCTATTATCCCAGATGCAGGTTCTAATTCACACTTTCGAGAGGGATTTATAAGGTTCATGTAGACTTTCAGGGGTGTACCACATCCTGCCCCAGCTATGGAAGAATTGACATGGGTTTTTCAATAGCAGCATACTCCCACCATCACAGGGGATGGGGGACCTCAATATATAGATTCATGGTTAAAATCCTTGTTTTCTATCTTCGTGCATCTGTAGATGCCTCCAAAAAGGATCGTGAAGATCGCTACTTATATGCTTTGGTATTCGGCCAAGTGATGGTTGGATGTGATCTCACAGGTTGGATGCCAACAATTTATGGCTTGGGATGAGTTCCAGCATGTATTCTATGACTTCTTTTACCCAAAGACTCTGAGGGATGACCAATCCCGAGATTTCATGATTCAGGATAAGGGGGGTCTTTTAGTTATGGAGTATTCTTCTCGCTTCAGAGAGATGCACCTCTTAACACCCATCCTAGGAGGTGATGAGTTATTTCTGGAAAGCAAGTTTTAGGATGGTCTTAGGAACCACAACCGATATCAGGTGAACATATTTAGGTTGACTTCCATAACCTATATAGTCCACAAGGATCTAATCACGGAGCACAATCTGAGGGATTTTGGAGGCTTGAGCCAGGGCGGTTAGACATACAGAGTTAGTACCCCTCAGACTGATAGCAGAAAGTGCCACAGGGAGTCTACACCTAAATATCGTAGTAGGAGGGATACTTCTTCTGGTATCCAGGTGGTGTGCTACCAGTGTAGGAAGAGCGGTCTTACAAGGCCACATTGCTCGAGAGAGCCTGTAGAGTGTGGATCGTGCGACAAGATGGAAAATATTCATCTCTTCTATCAGATCTTCTCAGTATTTTCTATTGATAGGGGTTCTATTTTGACTCGTCGTACCAGAGTAGGACCACAATTATCTCATTAGTCTGCGGACTGGAGTTATTTAGACCATTCAGGCTAAGGTGGAGGTAGTGGTGAAAATGGTCCAATGTAGGGTTTTCGACAGCCACAAGGTGGATCAGTTCAGGGTTCACAGGGCCATGGTCCAGGTCAGGATTTTGCAATAGAGCAGACCCAGCAGGATTAGGATCTTGTACCCTCTATAGTTCGAGGTATAATACTAGTTTCCCCAGTTTTAGCTTCTGAACTTTTAGATATAGGCTCTTCCCAATGTTTTATATCTTTTATTATTATGGAGATTCGTAGGCTCTGTGTCTTTACTTCTACTGATTTATTGACGATGGATACATCATTGGGAACTAGAATGGATAATGTACGTTAGTAAAATGAGTGACATCTTGAGGTTGGTTGGTGTCACTTCTTCTAGGACATATATGTCTTATAGTTGACAGTATATTATGTTATTATCTTGATGGATTAATTAGTTTACTTACAGGAAGTTGTTTACTACTATCATCATAAGTTGAGTTTTATATCACCAGGGGGATGATCGTTTCTTTATAAGGGAGAATGGGATGTCTAGGCATGCAGAACGGGACACAAGCATCATTGGATTGGAGGAGTAACAAACTAGATTTATAGTCTATATTAGGATGATCATTGGACTTCACAGATAGAAATTCCTCTAGTGTTGGATCATTTCATATATTTCTTTCAAGAGAAATTTTTGGGTTAGCCTCTGGAACGAGAGGTAAACTTTCTTATTGAGCTCTTTCCAGGACAGGCACCAGTATCCATTCCTCCTTATAGGATCGCTAAAGTAGAGTTACAAGAACTCAAGAATATGTTGGAAGAGTTATAGGAAAATGTTTTCATCCAACCCAGTAATTCATCATGGGGTTCACCTATCCCATTCGTCAAGAAGGTGGACGATACCCTCTGAATTTGTGTGGATTATCATAATTTGAACTAATTTACTGTAAAGAACCATTATCCCTTACCAAGTATTTATGATATTTTTGACCATCTTTGAGGATCCTGGGTGTTCGTAAAGAACGACTTGAGATCTGGTTATCAACAGTTGCACATTAGACCAACTGACATATGTATTACAGCTTTTCCAAGTGGGTACGACCTGTACGAGTATGTGGTTATTTCGTTCGGTATCACGAACCCTCATGTAGTTTACATGGAAATAATTAACCGAGTGCTTCATCCATACTTGGATTATATCGTGGTAGATTTCATGGATGATATCTTGGTGTACTCTCACAGTAGACATGACCATCAAAAAATCTTGAGATTGTTTTGAGTAATCTAAGAGAGAACCAGTTATATGCTATGCTCTCAAAATTACACTTTTGTATAGACCAGATTCACTTATTGGGTCATGTTATCTCAGCGAGGGGAGTCTTAGTATACCCAGATAAAGTGAGAGTAGTAGTTTCCTGTGGGAATCTGAAGAACATATTTGAGGTATGATGTTTCTTTAGGGTCATCTAGTTACGATAGACCTTTTGAAACGTACATTTGAAGCCCAACAACACCACTGATGGGACTCACTAAGAAGGTTGCAGTGTACTTATGGTCAGATTCATGTGATTCAATCATTCTGAAGTTGAAAGGGTGGTTAACGTTAGCACTGATACTATAATTTCTAGATCCTTGAAATAGCTATACTGTTTATTGTGAGGCATCACGAATTGGGAATGGAGCTAAGAATAGGAAGAGAGAATGAGTTGTTGTGTAAGAGCCTCGGATGTTGAGGCCACATGAGAGGAATTACCTAACGCACGATCTCGAGTTGGCTACGGTTGTTCATGATTTACATGGTTGAAGACATTGTCTTATGGGAGAGAATTTTTTGGTTTTCACCAACCACAAAATCCTCAAGTATATCTTCACTCAGTGTAACCTAAACACGAGAATGAAAATTTGGGATGAGTACCTTTAGTCCTTTGACTTTGATCTTGCCTATACACCAAGGAGAGGAAACGTAGTGGCTGATGCACAGAGTAGGAGGACTCATATACAGGCAGTTCAAGAGGCTAGTAGTGAGTGGTAGTTTATAGCTCTGTTCTCTGATATGCATTTGGAGGTCCATGATAGACATGGGCATATGTTCCTTTCTTCTATACCCATTACATCTACTATACTTCATCATGTGCGAATGAGGGAACTATCGGATTCTAAAAGCCTGGTCCTATAAGAGAGTGTGTCATGAGAAGACCATATTCCTAGATGGACCATGGGTGAGGATGATATCTTGCATTTTCAAGGGCACATATGGGTGTCAGTATACAACACATGGAGTGGACGAAGGACATTAATTCCTCGGTTTGGGTAGTTCATCTTGGTGTCACCAAGATGTATTGAGATATGCACCATCAGTATTGGTCGCCAGGTATGAAGAATGATGTTGCTGGGTTTTCCATGAGGTGTTCCACTAGTCAGTGGGTGAAGGTAGAGCATCAACGACCAACATGGGTTTTTCAGTAGTTTCCCATTCTTGAGTGGAAGTGGAATATTGTCTCGATGGTCTTAATGACTGGCTTACCAAGGTCACCATGAGGGAATTATGTAATTTGAGTTATCATTAACAGAGTCACGAAGGTTTATCACTTCATACCGATCAAGGAGACCTTTAGTGTTGATGATCATGGAAGGTTTTACATCAATGTGATTGTACATCTACATGGAGTTCCACAATCCATTGTTTCTTATAGGGACATGCATTTTACTTCTCGAGTCTGGTAGGGACTATAGAGGGATTTAGGTACACAAGTACTTCTAAGTATTACATACTACCCCTAGACACATGGCAGTCCAAGCGTAAGATACAGGTGTTGGAGGACATGCTTCGAGCATACATCCTATAATTTGGAGGTTCTTGAGAGAATCACATACCTATTGTGGTGTTTTCTTATAATTATATTTTTCATGAAACTATTCATATGGAACCTTTTGAGGAATTTTGTTGTAGGCCATCCTGATTACCCCTATATTGGATGGTGGCAGGAGTGGCAGTTTTGTTGCGACCTCATCTTGTTCAGGATACAACAGAGAAGGTAGAGTTGAATTGGAAGAGGATGAATATTTCACTTTCATAGAATAAGACTTATGTTGATCAACAATGACACCTTATGGAGTTCTAGGTCAAAGATCAGGTTTTCCTACCTGTCACACAGAGGTTGGGAAACATGAGGAATAAGGGATAAGAAAATCTTTAGTGAAGATATGATTTACCTTTTGAGGTTTTGGAGAGATTCAGGACGGTTTCATATATGTTGCAGTTACCTCATAGGTACCAGGATATGCATGATGTATTCCACATTTCTTGACTACACAATACTTCTCAGAACCGTCTCATATTTTTTCAAACCGAAAAGTTTGAGATGGTGGGGGACGCATTGTTCAATAAGCATACTATCCATATTGTTTATCATAGTTTGAAGGTTTTCTGTGGTCAGTATGTTCCTCTGGTATGGATGATATGATTGTGTTGGCAAGTATAGGAAAAGTCTTCGGGGAGGGAGGCCAATGTAGTATCGCAGAGGCCAGAGTTTTTCAGGGTTTCATCTTCTACACCACCTTGATTAGAATGTTCGGGGATGAATTTCATTAAGGGGGAAGTTTTTAGGAACCCAAACCACCTTTTACAGTATCTAATTCTTTTCTGGTTGTTTTTTAGAAAAATAGGAGTTTCTATAAAATTTAGAAGTACACACCATGAACTTATAAGTACATTACATGTACACGGTTGTCATGGGTGACCATGTGTTGGCCGTGTAATGGATGAGTACATGGCTATGTGGGGTGACCTTGAGGCTCCATAAAGTGGGTCCTGGAAAAGGCATGTACACAATGTGTACATTTCAAAAACCTTCCATGTAATTTTATTTTTAGTTGTTATATCAGACCGAGGATGCATCTAATTGGCAGAAATGCCTTCTTGTCTGTTTGTATCATCCAGGGGAGACCGTACGTCGTGATTATTCTCCAAGCCCCTGACCCATCATCTATTCTATAAATCTACTGATGTCAATTTCCTTGTAATTGACATGGTATGATCATACTTATATTAGAGTGTCGTTTCATGATTCCTCCTCTGTCATGAGATATCCTTGGTTGATGGTTTTTAGCATTTTTGTAGATCTACGGTGTTCTAGTAATATTAAAGGCTTGAGGACCACATATATCTATCAAATAACACCTAGTTAGGTGGTTTGTGCCTTTCTGTAGTTATTATTTGATTTATATTTGCAAATGTGCCCAATACCCATGTTCAGGGTATTCTGTGTTTATGGTTTTTAGACCTTTTAATTCCTTCTATGCCTTGTGTTCCTGAGTATAATTTATTTTATTGTAAATAAAGTTGTTCATGCCATGATATGGATGTGTTTTCTCATGATTGTTTGTTATGGACTATTGGTTCTAGCTTTTCCTGTTATGCTGCTTTGTTTTCCAAACCTAGTGTTGTTAGGATCGAGTGATTTTATTTGACATGCTATAATATAATGTATATTTTTTAATCAAGTAATTCATGCGAATTACATTAGATTCCATTTATTTTTTGTGCATTTTTGATTTACATACTGTTGTGGGAACCTAGTGTAGTAGACCATATGTAGAATGGACACTGAGGACTTCTCCAGAGTGTATGTTAACATTTACGTAGCGAGACCTTAGAGGGGTGGACATTGTGCTCCATCAAAGTGTCTATAGTTCCTCGTTACAAGACCACAAGGGGAATTGGACAACAAGTTATTCCCCATACTTTCAATAGTTACTGATACAAGACCATAGGTGGAATTGACGGTGAGTGATTTCTCAGAGAGTCTTTGCTAAATCTAAACCAGAGGGGTAAGAATGTGAGTAATTCCCATAGGGTTTCTTGTGTTTGTTGTTTGAACCAGAGAAGTTACGTTGTGAGTAATTACTAGAGGGTTACTTGATTTATATTAGCAAATTACATGATATATATAAATGAATTTAATTAAAACTATAGGATTGTTTACTTTTGAGTGCTTCTTTGTTTATTGCATCATTTGGAATATTGCCTTCCAAATATATTCACTAACTATTATGAAAAGATCATGGGGAGGTAGCCTATTGGAATTTGTCTTAAAACCTATTTGGGTCTTGTTTTTGGGCCTAAAAATTTATATTGATGCAGGTCTAGGTAAGGTCATGCACCCTTCTACATCAGGTACATGAATGCTATGGAGGTGGAGAGAATGGGACCAAGCTTAGGCTTGCGATGCCGAGGTGTTGTTTACTTGTTTTCATTTTTACCTCGGTTTAGTACTATATTACAGCATTGTGACTTGTTTGGATGCTTTCCTAGATATATGTATCATGCATGATTATTGATATATATATATATATATATATGTTTTTGTTGTTGTTTATTTACTTTCAGTCTTCCATTGTTTATTGTTGTATGGTAGTATTATTTCTTCCATTATTGTTATCTTTTTACCTCAGTTGCTTTACTCTCCCAATGAGGGCATAGTTTCCCAATAATCACACCCAAGGCCCTTACTGCTAGATGGAATCCTCTGGTGTTTGGGGAAATGTGCTTGAGGCCATGTGACCATGCGGGTACGGGGCACCTCTGGGCGGCACCTAGAACTGGGATGTTAAATTTGGTATTTAAGGATTTATATTGAATCCAAAATGGAGGATAGTTTTTTAGTTATAGTAAAAGATAAGAGAATAAGATATTAATTTATATAAATTGATGTTGGGTTTCAATAAATAAAATAATCAAGAACATGAACCATCCCATGGTTTTTCTTCTGGTTTCTACCAAATAAGTGTGATTTCTAAAATTTAAATATAACATATATTAGAACTTTGATGTTATTAAAGTTAATAATGTATTGATTTTTAATCAAAAAATATAATATATGATTTGAGAAACGCAATATACCTTATAGATATTAAAAAAATTAGATCAAAATCACTTTTCTATAATATAAATACAAATTTTTTTTAGGTTTACTTTAATAGTATTATTACATCACTATCACACCATTATAATATTATGAGACATAAAAAATAATTATACAACATTTAATTTTTACCAAACAAAATTTGTCTCAGAAAAATATGAAAAAATCCTCATTGGATAATTTCAAAAAATTATTTCTAAACATTGTATATATTTTACCAAAATATTTTTCTAAATACCTGAATTTACACTTTTAATATATATCAATTTTTAATCAAAAATACTAGTCAGTAAGATGGCTAAAAAAATTTCATCCTTATTAATCGATTATATCCTCTATATATAAATAAAATTTATTATAAATAATTTTTAATGAAAATAATTTTTATTTAATATTATAGAGTTTACCGAAAAAACATGTTTTAGTTAGAAGAATATATTTTAGAAAATCAAATTTTTTTCCTATATATAGAAATATACTTATTAATAGGATTGTTATTTAATAATGTATATTAAATTATAATGAAATGTGATTTTACATAACCATTGTTTAATCATTAAATATATAATCAAAGATTTATACAATTGGGGTCTCTGTATATAACTCATTATTACACCAACATACACCAAATGGTTAATTTTTTAAAATGGTTGTACATTCTTTGGGTCGTTCAAGAATCATTTCGTGGGCAGAGATATAAATTATGATTAACTTATGTAGTTAATAGTTCCACTAATGTTTAATTTGTTTAATCCCATCTTAATCATAGTCAAGGGAAAATAATACTGATTTCACCTATATTAGATGCTCTGAGATGTTAGCTTCAAAGGGTAGAATCCTACTAGTTGATGAAATAACTTATTCTGTATATATAATTAATATTTTACATTATCCCATGATATATTTTAATCTCAATGGTCTCTATATAACAACAATATTAATAATATTTAGGATCCATAATGTTATTTTAATCACAATAATGAAAATTATGGTAATATTTGAAGATAAACCAAAATAAAAAATTAAATATACATCATTAATTAGTACTACTACATTAATTAATAATAAATTTAGTAAACTATAAGGTAATTTGATATAGAAAATTTTGGGCCGTTATAATGACTCAACCAAAGAACATTAACACAATATCCCTTGAAATGGTTGACAAAATAAAATAGTACATTCTGGTCCCCAATGTTGCTGAGGAAACATGCTACCCCACTAATTAAATTTTATGAACAACCAAATACAACCCTTTAGTAATACATGGTAAAGATCAATCATTAATCTTTAATGACGTATAAAATAGAAGAACATCTAAACCATGATCCTAGGAAAAAATTAATTGAACTCCATGACCATACTAGAAATTTCATTTATATGAATTTAAATTAACACCCTAAAACTATACCATCCCAAAAATGAATCATTCATGCCAAAAACAATCCAACCACATCATAATAGAAAAACCCCACCATGACAACAGTACTCTAGATGAAATTACAAATCCAGTATGTAATAACCCATTCATTTATAAATAAAATTCCCTTTTTTTAATGTCTTATGGATATTGAAAACACATGCAATATTTTATATTATTATTCGGATCAAATGACCATAATGTATCATTACCGTTGATAATATAGCCATTGAACAGTGATCACATGACTGATATAAATATATTTTTTAAAAAAAATCAACACCGAAAAAGGAGAGGATGACCTCCTCTAGAAGACTCAGGTCATATGATGCTCATTTTTTCGGAGCTCAAAAAGGAGGTATCGTCACTAGGTTTCCCTCTTGACCAAGACAAAGCAGAGCACCAACATGTTAAGATTCAACAGAATCTCCTATAGTAGAAGTTCAAGTTAATAGAGATTACCAACCGGGCGATGTTATCTGATCCTCCTTGAGAGTTTTTCAACATCACACACCTTACACTTAGGCCTTATGTGTTGGTTATAATGGGTTATGTAATAAATAATTAGTTAATTATTTTTTAATCCCTTTTATAAATAAAAGTCATATTCCATCAATTCATTGTGATAATAATATTTCCCAAAAAATTAATGAATTTCATCAATGTTTGTTCATTTAAAAATTGATCTTTTTGAGAAATATATACATTATTATACTGAAGTAAATTTTTTATTAATAATATTAAAAAAATTCCTATATATTATGATGGTATCTGTTCATTATCTGTTAATGATTATGTAATCAATTTGATAAGTGTTATATTTGTAAACGACAAAACAGGATGTGTATTATGAATGAATTTATTTTATAGAATTAATTATTTTTGTTAATAATTAATATTTTAATAAAAAATTATTATCATGTTAATGTTTTGAATAATAAATGAGTATAAATTTTTTCTTAAGTCAAATGTAATTTTTATTAAGGATTGAAAACTATTTCTGTCAAACCACATGAATTTTAAATAAATGCCAGTTTTAATTTTAAAAGTGAACAATACTATATTTAGATAATTATTTAGATAAAATGAATATTATTTTAGGATTCAGGACATCAAAATTATCCAAAGCTGAATTTTTCATAATTTTCTAAGATAGTTGAAATTTTGGTTAAAAATTTAATATCATATACATATAATTTGTGTTTTATGACATCATTTTGACCCCAGAATGATATAGTAAATACTATAATGAGTAATATTGGGCCGATATAAGTGTTCCCTTTAAAATAATGTTGATTTATATTTGTATAACATGTTTTTTTAAGCCTAATTGATTTCTCCAAAATGAATAATAATGTTTATGAATTTAATTTCATTTCCATAAGAATCTGACTCACCTCCACAAAAGAAAAGATAATATTTTATTATGTTCGGCCATTTCACATATAAAATTAAATTTTCCAACACTCATTTTCAATAAACAGGGAAAAAACCATGGTATGGTTTGTGGTTTTGACTATTTAATTATATAAATTCCAAAACATTTGTTTGTGAAATTTTAAATAATTACTCTCTCATTTTCTATATAAACTCACCCAATCTCCTACTTATATTGACTAAAAATCCATGGATCACCTATGTACACTTTCCACCCCTCTATTTAATACTCCCATAGTTCCCCAAGCTCTATATAATCCCCTCTTTGAGCTTTTTAAGTCACACACTCATGTAAGGGATCGTCCACCCTACTCTTTTTTCAAGCATCATTTTCATGTTATGTATTTCAATTCCATTTTTTAATATATTGGGATATGATATTAAATATCCTCATTACTATCCATATTATGTATGGATTATGATATCCCCTTTCAATCTCACTTATCCCTCTTACGATCTCTTAGGTACACCTGTTACCATGCTAAATTTTCGTAAGGGGTCCATACTTTCATTCTTTTCTCATTTTTATTAAAGTTTTATTATGTTGTTATACCCTTTTATTTTGAATTAATTATGCTGGGGTAAAATTTAACACTTCTCACATACATCCCTCTTTATTTTATAATGATGATAGTCCCATTTCTCTCTCATTATCACCTTCTATGTACAACCTATACTGAGTTGAAATTTCAGGAGGGATTTCTCTCATCTTATTTCCAATCAAGAAATTTTTATATATTATGTTTCTAAATTCAATTTCATATATTGTTATATTATGATCCAAAATCTCCTTACTATCTATTTCCTTATAGTCCCATTTCTCTCTCATCAACCCAATTTATGAATTTATATATGATGTTATTATGCTGCAAAAATTTCACAACAATTTTCAATGCCAAAATCATTATGTAGGAAATACCATACGCATTTCCCTATCAAGGGTATAAAATTTTATGCATATATACTTATTAATTCTTACATACATTATTTATTAACCATTATATTATTTTCTAATAAATCATGATGTTGAATGACTCCCTTTCAGTTGATCAATGTGGCACACATAAGCATGATACTGAAATGATTATGAAGGGTGCACCCTGATAGCGCTCCAATGAAATGTGTAATGTTAAGTATCATGATACTTCATGTTGTGACATTGGTTTATTTGATTCATTTTTAGAAATTTTCCACCATTTTGGTATTGGGTTTTACCAGATTCCTTTTGTTAATGATGTAGTGTTTTATAATGTTTACGGATTTCTATGTTTTGATAATCTTATTATATCATGCCATTATGTTCATGATTCTCTTGTGCTCCATTGTTATGCTTATTTCCAACCATGTATTGTATTACTCATTTTATTATTTGTTTAATATATTAATGATATTTACAACTCAACATTTTTTTATTTTTATCATTAGGTTATCCCATGCAATGTTATGAAAAAAGTAATGTTGTGGTCATGAAAAAGAAGTTTTCAATAAAGACATTACGTTTTATGTCTTATGTTTACATGTAATGTTCTTATGACCGAAAGAAACTAGACCTTTAAATCTTATGGGATTTCTTATATCCATGTTCATGTAATAAATAATGTCTAAATGTGTAATAAAGAGTAGGTTTTTTATAGTAGGTATCAAAGGATATGTTTAGTTATTTATGGGAATAGTAATTGAAAATTCTAGAGAAAGTATTTGGGATAAGAATAAGTATATGAGATTAATCCCTAAATTTTTTTGAGCGTATAGTTAGTGTTTTATCATGAAAATACATCCCATTATAGACACTAACAAGTAGAGGTGGCTCTGGCACAAATGATTCTAGGGGTAAAACCAAAAAACTCTACATTAAGCTGGACTCGAACGGGAACTGGTGCACAACAACAGGCATTGTTAAACTCTTGATTTGACACTCCCTGGGTTATTCTTTAGTAAATTCAAAATCATATTATAGAAAATTATTAATAGAAGAGAAAAAATCCCATAAGAATATATTGTAGGAATTAGATATTTGATAAGTAAGATCGAAACATAGAAATTCATAAGTTACGGAGAAAAATGTAATTTATATATTATCCATTTTTTCATTAGATTCCAATTTATGTGTTTCATAGTTTAAAATATTTATCCCAATTTTTTACTTTTACTATATCCAATTTATAGTAATAAGAGGAATTATGCTAACAACTGATATGAAGGTCAATGTGAGGATAGGAAAAATAAGATTCCCTTTCATATGGGAGCTCATATAGGATATATCATGATTTATCGAATCTAACTATAAAAATTCATGATTATTAATTGGAACGTTATTTAATTCCCAAGGAAATCAGGGAAGAGAAAAAATACATCTCACCAAAGTCAATCTAATAATGATGATAAGGGAAAGAAGCCCCAATTTTTTTCGTACATCAAGTCTGGAATGTGGATCCAAGGAAAATGTCACAAAGGGACTTGGATATGTTTTATGTGAGGAAAGAATGGTCCCATTTTATCCAATTGTTACACCAAAATGGATAATATGATGAGTTGAAAACAAAGATCATTATATGGAATCAGACATAGTTATATGTCATAAATGTGCAGAAGTTGGTCATTATAAAAAATGATTCTTTGTTTCAAGTGATGAGGAGAACGATGAGAATGAACAATCTCCTTGATCAAGGGAGCATGAAAAGTCATATTCTATGATCGATACTAAGTAATGAATTACATGTAACCCCTACGTCAATGTATTATATGTTGTAATTTCTTTCAATTCATTTTTTATTAGTATATCTTTAATGTTTTCAAAGAACATCGACTCCCCACAATAATTGATATTAAATCATTTGGTAAAATCTTCAAAAATCTATGTAACACATGTTAATGTTTTTGGATGTTTTATTATTGGCAAATATAATAAGTCACCCTTTCATGAAATTTGAAAAAAATGACAAATTCATTTCTTTGTCCTCAAGGATATTGAAAATTAATTAGAAAAACTATCCTAGGAATGATCTTGAGTTGGTAGTTGTGGTCTTTTCATTGAAAATTTGGCGACATTATCTCTTTGGGAAAAAGTGTGAAATATATACGGATCCCAAAGGTATCAAATATATAGTCACATAGAAAGAACTGAAAATGTGCCAATGTGGATGGTTAGAGATCATCATAGATTACGACTACTAAACCAATTACCACCTTAAGATAGTGGACAAGTTAACGGATTCCCTATGAACAACGACCCGACAAATCATTCAATGATGAGAATTTAGAGGGATTGAATCTTCTTAGATTTTTTGAATATGGACATGGGAATCATAAAAACGGGAACATAATTAATCATTTAAAAAATTATTTCTCAGTCATCCCTTTTGGAATGTTTAACAGATGCTCAAAAAGATGACTTTGGAACTATGAAGAATATGGAAGATATACAAAAAAGGGAAATCCTTGGAGTTCAAGGATAATGAAGAAGGAATTGTGAGATTGTTTCAAGCCTATGTGTTCCATAAAATATGGAGTAAAATAATTAATGTTTGGAAGATATGAATAGTTTGAATTTCTCCATTCACCCAGGAAACATGATGAGTTATCAAGATCTCTAGAAGCATTATTTGAGGGTCAAAATGATGAAAAAGATCACTAAATAAACATCAATGTTCCCAGTATGTCATCATGTGAAGGATGAGAGGATAAATATGAAGTGTATGATGAAACCATTACCCATAAAAACATGGAAATGGGATAACATAACTATGGACATTATCACCAGACTTTTGAATACATCCAATGGAAACAATGCTATATGGGTTGTTGTGGATAGTCTTACAAAGACTGCACACGTCATTACAATTTGATTGGACTTCTCATTATATCAACTATCACTAATATACATCAGATAAGTGGTAAGGTTGAATGGTATACCACTATCGATTGTATCAAATCGAGATCTAAGATTTACCTCTATGTTCTGAAAGAGTCTCCAATATGCTCTGGTTATTGAGCTAAACTTCAGTACAACTTATCATATTAAAACTAATGTCTAATCTAAGGGGAATATCGAAAAAGTTGAGGACATATTGAGATCATTCTCAATAGACATCAATTTAGGATATAATCGACATATTCCTCTGGTTAATTTTTGGTATAAAAACATTTTACACTCAACCATCCAGATGGCTCCTTATCAATCCCTTTATGGGAAGAGGGGTTGAACACTGGCATGTTAGGATGAAATTGGGGGGTGAACACTTCTAGGCATTTAAATGGCAAGATAAATGTTGGATAAGTCTAAGACCATCTATAAACACCATAAAGATGATCCGATATAACCAAAAAGATATGCTATAAATCATCAATGAGACCTAGAGTTTGATGTTGGAGAAATGGTATTCCTACACCTATCACCATTGAAGAGTGTTTTGAGATTTGGTAAGAAGGTAAAGCTTCTCCCAGGGTACAACAACCCTTTTTAGATCCTTGATTTCATTATAGTAGTGGCATATCAACTAGAAATAGCACGGAACATGTATCAAGTACATGATGTATTTCATGTATCACTTTTGGGTATGTACATAATATACCTATAACATGTACTCAATCTAGTGGGTGTATCATTGGAGAATTTCCTCTCTTATGAAGAGAATTCGGTGATGAGCTTTTATTGTAGGAAAAAACTTATATGAAATAAGATATTTCCCATCATCAAGGTGTTATAGAGAAACCACAAGTTTGAAATAAAATGTGGGAATCTATGGATGTGACGAGTCAGAGTTACCGTCATCTGTTTTAGTGTGAGAAAAGGAAATATCGTGGATGAAATTTCATAACGGGAAAATGTTGTAATGACCAGATTATTTATGAATAATATTCCCCTTTTAATGACTTATAGATATATAAATCACAAACCCTAATTTTATATTATTATTTTGTTTAAATGAACATTAAGTATCATTACCATTTAAAATATAGTCGTTGAATAGAGATCACACGACTGATATAAATATATTTTTTTTAAAAAAATCCTTTCTATTGAAACAATGGAGTGGATAGCCTCATCCAGTAGACTCAAGTTGTACGAATCATATTTTTCAAAGCTCAGAGTAGAGGTAGCTTCATTGTTCTTAGTTTTTGTCCAATCCCAAACCAATATTCAACATGTTAAGTTTAAACGAAATCTCATATGGGAGAAGTTCAAGATACAGAGATTACCACCTAAATTATGTTATCCGAGCCACCCCAATATTCGGTCACCATCGTACACCTTACCTTTAGGTATTATGAAGGTGTTATTAGGTGTTATATAATATGGTATTATTTAATTATATATTTATCCACTTTTTAAAATAAATGTATTATTCCATCAATTCCTTAATGAGAATAGTCTTTTTATAAAATTATGAATTTGATAAATTGGTTTTTATGGTAAAAATGGTCCTTTTGAGAAATATATAAATTATTATGTTAAAATAATTTTTTTTATTAATAATATTTTAAAATAAACTCTTATAAATTATAATTATATTATTTCCTTATATATAAATGATTATGTAATTATTTTGATAAGATTTAAATTATTTATACGATAAAATAGAAATTATATTTTTAAAGAAATTATTTTCCGTAATTAATGAATTTTTTAATAATTAATAGTTTAATAAAATATTATTATCAAATTAATTTTATGAGTAATAAATGATTATATATTGTTCATACTGTCAAATTTAATTTTTATTAATGTTTGAAAACTCTTTTTGTCAAAACCTGTGAATTTTCAATAAAGGTCGGTTTTCATTTTAAAAGTAAATATTCACATATTTTTATAATTATATATAAAAAATGAATATTATTTTTGGAATTAGGATGTCTAAATTATCCAATGGTGAATTTTTCATAATTTTCATTCATAGTTGAATTTTGTGTAAAAATTAAATATAGTACACATAAAATATGTGTTTTATAGCATCATAATGAACACGAAATGATGTAATAAATACAATAATGGGTATTATCAGCCAAATATAATTTTTTCCATTTAAATATTTTGATTCTAGATTTTTTTACTTATTTTATAAAGACTTAGTGAAACCTTCAAAATTTATAATATATTTTATGATTTTAAATTTATTTCATTAATAATCTGACACACCTCCACATTAGAAAGGATAATATTTCAATATGTTTGGAAAATTTCCATATAATATATTTTTTTCCACTCCCCATTGGAAAAACTCATGGGAATAAACCGTGGTATTTTTTATGGTTTTGAATATTTAATTATATATATTCCAAAACCTATGTTTGTGAAATAATAATGAATTCCCATCTCATTTACTATATAAACCATCCCATGCACCCACTTATCTTAAATAAAAATACATTGAGAACATCCATACACTGTCCTCCATTCGATATAATTCTACCAAGGCACCCCAGGATCTCTAGAATCCCATATTCAATCTTTTGAAGTCACACACTCATGTAAGGGATCTTCCACCCTCCACTTTTATTAAACATTCTTTTCATGTTATGTCTTTACAGTTCATATATTCTTATATTGGGATATGTTATTAAATATCCTATTTAATTAAAATTATATGTATTGATTAGGAGATCCCCTTTCACTCTCATTAATCCCTCTTATGAACCCTTATGTACAAAAGTTTACATGTGGGATTTTCATAAGGGGTAAATACATTCCTTCCTTTCTTATTTTTATCCATGTTTCATTATCTGGTTATACACATATATATTCAATTAAAAAGGTTGGGGTTTTATTTTTTACATTCCCCATACTTCCCTCCTTATTTTTGAGTGATGACTGACCCATGTCACTCTCATTACCTCCTTTAGTGTACACCACTTCACATACTAAAATTTAGTAATAGAGTTATCTCTTCTTATTTCCATTCAAGCATTTCATCTATATTATGTATCTTTGTTCAATTTCATATTTTGGGATATTATTTTTCATGATCCACTTACTCTATATTTCATGATAGAAACCTTTCTCTCCCATAATCCCAATTTATTAATTTCCATATCACTCAGTTATGCTACCAAAACGGTACCTTGATTTTCCAAGACGAAATCACGATGTAGTTAATTCCATACCCATTTATGTTTCAAGGATATTAACATTTATGAACAAATAAATATTTAATGGTAATTACATTTATGTATTCCAAATTCATTGATCATGGAATAAATGATGATGTTGAATGAATCCGTGTTATATGATCTATATGGCACTCTCAAGCATGAGATTGAAACTGTTATAAAGAGTGGGCCCTAATAGCACTTCAATGAATTGTGTAATGTTTAGTATCATGATATTTAATGTTGGGATAGATGTTTAAATTATTTATTTTAGGACATTTTTTCACTATGTTGGGACAATGTTTTACCTGATTCCTTTGTGTTAATAATGAAGGGTTTTAAGTTGTTTCCATATAACTATGATTTGATTATCATTTTATATCATGCCTTTATGTTTGTGATACATTTTTAATCTATTGATATACCTATTTCCTATCATGTATTTTATTATTCATTTTATTCCTTTTTTATTACCTTACTAGGGTTTATACCTATCCCTTTTCTTATGTATCTCATTATGATTTACCATGCAATGCTAAGTATGAAGGAATTTTGTGGTCATGTAAAAAAAATTTATAAAATATATATTATATTATATATTAAGATGTAATGTAATGTTCTTATGCCCCAAATACACTAGACCAATCAATATTCTGGTTTTAATTAAGTAAATATTTAGGTAATAAAATAATCTCTTAATTTGTAATAAAGAGTAGGGCTGTTTTAGAGTAGAACATATTCTACTTCATGTAACAACCAAATGTTTTATTAATGAAATTATATTCTAATAATTATGTATTATAGGATAATCATAAAATATTATCGATATAACACAATACAAACAATATAAATGAATAATGTGTGAAATAATTTATCACTAAAAGATAAGTAATGTACACCGTTGAAATAACAATTTGACCTTTAGAAGCGTAATGTGACCCTTATGAAAAGTCAAGTGGCCAATTGAAAAATAACTTCACTACTGAAATTATAAATAAAAGTTACCAATTTTATAAGTGATAATATGAAATTATTATATCATAGTATAAGTGTGTAAATATTTTCAAAATTATTAATTAATTGATGGTATTTATCTATGTTAACTATAATTAATTATAATTTTATGAATAATTTAACAATTTTAAAGAAAATTTATTTCATAAAATATATTCGTAAATAAATATTTTAATAAATTATAATTATTTTACAATATTAAGTGACTTTAATTAATTTTTCATTGAGTTAGAAAATCATTTTTTTATTTTATTTTGATGTCTATTTTGATTTTAATTAAAAATTAAATTTCATATATTATCAAAAAAATTCATAAAATGGAGTTTTTTTTGAATTATATACTTAAAATAATTTTTGTGGGGAATATAATGGATTTTTCTCAAATACATGAATATTTGTTTAATAGTAAAACATGTTAAATTCTGATCGATGCAAAATAAAATAATTTTTGCATCATGATTGAGTCATGGATGATGAAAATATAAATTTGTTCGAACTCACATGATTTATATACAATTTTTTATCTTAAAAATTATCATTATTAATAGTCTTGAGAAAAATATAAAAAAATGATTAAAATAATGGGAAACCACTCCTCTCCTCAAATATATATACTACCCCTCTTAACATCATCTCTTCACAGCTCTCAAACCTTGAACAAAGTCAACATTCTCAAAAAATATCACCCTAATACCCTATCCAATGTCTAGCATACCTTAGTATCTAAAAAAAATACTAAAACCCTCTCCCCTAAAAAGGTACTCAAGAAAGATATATTTATGAGGTAAATTCCTCTTTTCAATTTTTTTTTTCATTAATGTTCTGTTCATTATTTTTCATTCCTTACCTCCTTTAATATAAATGATATGATAACTCCAGTACTTATAGAATTATATTATGATAATGGAATAATTCATCATAATCTCTCATTCCACTTTCTTTTATACTGGAGATTTAATTACAATATGAGATGTGTTAATTTATCACATTAAAGGATGACATGTTTTCAATTTCTATGATCATATTCAATTCATGTTATTAAACCATTTTAATGGTTTAACTAGACTATAATATATGTATTATAACTTTTATTAGGTTTTGAATTATTTTTGTACCCATACTATTAATTTATTAAGAAAAAAAATTTCGATGTGATCCAAACACAAAATTAAGAAAAAGGTTATCATTAATGTTTGATGTATTTATTCATATTCACTCCAAATAACAAAATTAATTTTACTATGATTTAATATTTTTTATCTTCACTCATAACATAAAACATAAATTCTAGAGAACAATCCTCCTTAAACATGTTTACACATACATTTTTATAAAAAAAAATCCTGAAAACCAAGGAAACATATGCTCCCAAACAATGAAATTGAACCTATTTACCCATAAAAATATAATTAATGGACTTAATAAGGTTATAATAAATAATTTACATAAATAAGTTTTTCAATAAACATTAATTAATGACTATAATTTTTTTATCCACGAAATTATGATCATGTGAAGGACACCATAATAATTAAGGCATGGGAATCTACCTAGACCTCCAATATACCTTTTCGTTACACTATGTTTCGTTTTCCCAAGTAAATTTATATATTATTTTTATTCACATATTCTAAATTATGTTTATTTTCTCCAAAATCAGTTATCATTATCCATTCAACAATCTCTTTTGGGGATATACATGTTTTTATATGATTCCATCCCCAATTATTCGTGATAAGAAAGTCCACTTTTTAAGGAAATTTCAGAATTCTAATAAATTTTCAAGTACATTATATAATTTTTATTTAAGCCACAATTATTTTTATAAAACTGAAATTTTTATTATGGAAAAAATCCTCATTCAATTATTACTTCATATAAAATATTATTCCCCTTTATGCTTCAAATAACATTTGATATTTCCCTTTAACTGTGCTATTTTTTTTATAGTTTCATAAGTACTTTGTGTAAATGTTATTAAATAAACTTGACATAAATTATCATGATATATTCCTATTCAACCATATTATAGTTATTTCATGATATAATTCCTTTCTTTAATTAATATTTCTATGATAATCCATTTTTTATGATTTATTACAATATTATGATGCCCAAATCATATCAGGGGTATCCCTTATGTTTATGTATGATTTATAATGTATGATTAAATATGTGGAAAACATATTCAGGAACATTTTATCATGGATATTCCAAGATATCTTTCTAATTCCATTTGTAAAGATTATTTTCATTAGACGTTATCTGCAATGGTCTTGGCGGTCAGTTGGGACTCATTCTACCATGTGCAACGGTCTTGGTGGACATCTGTAACTTGTGATTCTCTAATTAAAATGAGCCTTGACTCATGCTAATGTCATGTTTTATGTTATTGTGACAATACTATCACTCCATTTTTATATGATCTCATGTTATTATGCTATAAATCCATTTGATCCATTCATTTTTATATCATTATGTCATTCCTTCTATCAAATGTGTTTAATCTTTATTATTATGTTCTTTAAAATTATCGTATCTTTATCTCATCCCTCTATTTGGGTTATCCTCAGGTTATCCAATGAGTATGTATGAGTTCAATTGAAGTTAGGATGGATTTATGAATATTATATAAAAAACATTATTTAGTCGCCTTTTTCAGTTTTATGTACCTAGTCTTGTAACTCACTTGACATTACGATTCATGGCTTGTAATATAATGCTTTATTATGCTTAACATAATGTAATGATATGTGTAAAAGGCTAGGGTCACCATATTTGGTATTAGAAGAAGATATTGTAAAATTTTGAGATTAGGAATAAATAAATCAACTAAATACCATATGGATGAGGCTAATTATAAGAAATCATACCTAAACTTTGGTAAGCATAGAGTAAGTATCATATAATAAAATTACATCCCAGTCAGGTCACAAACAACTAGGTGTGGCTTTGGATTAGATATTTCTAGGGGTAAAACCTTAAAGCATTGCTCTAAGGTATAATTGAACAATATTTCGTGCATGAAAACATGCCTTGATGCACTTCTATTTTGACACTCTCGAGGGATATGCTATGTTAAATTTATAATATTAGTATGAACCATTATTAAGGGAATAAAAAAAAGAATCCCATAAAAATGATTGTGAAGGAACATATCCTGGATATCCAAGATAAAAACATAGGGAATCACGTGTTATGATATACATTTCATTAAGAATTTATCTTTTTATTATTAAAGATTCATTTTTATGCATAATATGTATGTATTAGAGCCCCCTAGTAGTCTATTCCTTTTCATAGTTAATAGAGGGAAATAGATGAACATGTGTAAATAATGAATGTGATAGGAAGTGTGATGATTTCCCTAATGATATGGCTTATATGTGTGAAATGGGTGCTCAGAAAATTATGACAGTACTTTCTCAACTAACTGATGTCATGAATAATAACATGAATTATGTGGAACACCCTCATCATCCATGGAAAGATAATGTTTCTATAGAATCCATCATATATCAGAGGTCTCTGATATTTAAATAATTTTTGGATCCCCTCCTCGCAAAACAGTGGATCAAATCCATTAAAAATATATTGTATATCCTCATGTGCTTAGTAGAAGATAAATTCATAGAGGTAGTCAACAGTTTTAATGGTGAAGCTGAACAGTGGAAAAAACTAATCAATAATAAAAATTTAAAGGAGGAAATTGATTCCATATATTGGGAGGAATTCAAGATTTTTTTTCAATTATTATTTTCCCCAAACCCTCAATCTCAACATGGGAAGATAGTTCCTCAGACATAGTCAATAGGAAGATGATTCCATCAGGGCAGATGAAGGAAACATAACAAGGCATGAAAGATATTCCTTTGGATTTGTGCTAAACACTGAAACTAATGTGGATTTATTCTTTAGTGAACTAAAGCAGAGTCTATGAAATGTTTTGGAAATTTTAGAGTTCCATATTTATGAAGAGATAGTCCAATTTTTTCTCATGGTGGAAATGATGATCGGAGACTTCCAATAGTCTAATGGGATTGCGGAAAAATAGAAGAAAATGGAGTCTAATTTGGATCATTTAGAAAATAAATCCAATGATAGAAAGAATATCAAGCATCCCACGTGTCAAATTTTTTGGAAGAAACATCCTATGAACTGTTTAATAAGAAACAAGAATTACTTCAAATGTTGAAGAATGAGACATATGTCTGAGAACTACCTAATTTATATGAATAATCCCACTAACATGGAAGAATAAATGAAGGTTTAGATCAACACATTTCATATATTGAAGTGTTATACTACATGACACATAGACATTATATGAAAAATTTCCCTAAGATAATGTTTTTTGAAGGAAATCAACAACAACCTCCATGGAAACAAGGAAGGGCTTATGTTATCACTACTATTGAGGTGGATTAGGAAAACAATGTGTTGATAGGTATGTTTTTTATTCATTCAAGGATATAGAGCATACTATGTGATTCGGGTTCTACACATTCATTCACATCGTGCATGTTTAGTATAAATATCAAACACCACCTCAAAATTTTGAGGATGAGTTATCTATGAGAACAAAAAAGGGGAAATAATTGCATCTAATGTTTATAACTACTTTTTGGTAAACCATTTTGTAATTCACCTTCCCACAAATATTTTCATACTTCCTATGGTGGAGTTTGATGCTATTTTGGTCATAGATTGGAAATCTTTATAAAAATTCAACATTAACTGTTTGTAATGGGAGATCATGCTTCACATCCTGTAGTATCCTTCAATCATGTATAGGTGTTAGGGGGAAGTTGAATCTTTTTTATAATCACCATCTCATGTGCGGATAATGTATCCTTTTAAGAAAATATATCTTGTTCAAATGAATGAGTAAAATGTTGATGAAACTTCTCGAAGATATTCCCACTGTGAGTGACTGAATCAATGTATTACATAAAGAGTTTCATGCTCATCCTCCTGATTTGGGGGTTGTGTTCCCAATTTAACTTATTATTGGATCAACGGGAATATCAAATACTCCATATATAATGGCCACTGTTGATATGTAAATGTTGAAGAAGATGTTATAGGATAATATAGAGAAGGTTTTTATATGATTGATGGCTTACCCATGTTGTGCACTAACCCAATTTATTATTAATAATGATGGATCAATGAACCTCTACATTTGTTATTTCTATATTAATAAAGTCATGGTAATGTAAAAGTATCCCCAACCTTATATAGATTACTTGTTCGATCAACTATCTGGGGCCAGTTATTTCTTTATGGAATTCCACCAATTAGGATATTGAAAATTAAAGTTGAGGAAGAAAGATATTCCCAAAATAGATAATAGAATGAGGTATGTATACTATGAGTTCATTGTGATTACCTACAGACTCAATAATTTTCTAGCAATATTCATTATTATAATCAATAAATTATTTATAGATTACCTCGACCATTTTTTGATAGTCTTTATTGATGATATTATGATTTACTCCAATAGTAAATAGTAACATAAAGATCATTTAATTACTGAGTTGATGGTATTCTAAAGGGAGAAAATTATACAATGTATAGTAAATTGGAGTTTTGGATGGAGGAAGTATATTTCATGGGGATTATATCACTATAAAATAAATATATATATATATATATATATATATATATATATGTACCCTTTCCATATAAAGTTTGTTGAAGAGTGGCCTAGAACAACATCAATTACAGAGATCCATCACTTTCTTGTTGTAGCTGGGAGTTATCAATGATTCGTGAAGAACGTCTCATGATTTTCATCCAAATTAACCAAGATTAATTTGAAGGGAGTGATGTTAGTCTAGACTCAAGAATGTGATGGAAGGTATAAAGAGATTAAATAGAGGATTATCACTAAACCACTACTCAAAATCCCGATATGTGGCTTCCTATTTGTGGTGTTCAATGATGCTTAAAATAATGTCTTAGGTTGTGTGATATATTAATGTGATAAAATGACATCATATTCATAAAGGAAGATGAAAATATATGACAAAAACTATCCCACGCATGATTTAGAATTTTTGGTGTGATCTTTGCGTGGAAAATCTAGTGGCATTATCTCTATGGGGAGATGTGTGAGATATATACGGATCACAAGAGTCTCAAATACATTTTCACAAAGAAGGAGCTTAATATGTGCCAGATAAGATAGTTATATCTCATTTACTATTTTGACTACTCAGTCCACTGCCATCCTGGTAAGGCTACTAAGGTGGAAGATGATTTCAGTAGAAAGGATCATGTATCTTTATCAATGATAATAATGGAAAATGATCCAATATTCATAAATTTACATATGATTGACATGGTAATCATTCAGGGAAGAAAATAATAAATTACTTTTCAAATTATTTCTCAAACATCCAACAATGATAAAATAAAGGATTCTCAAAAAATGATGTGGAAATTCCAAAAAGGGGGAAAGCTATTAGAGATGGGAAACCCTCTAAGGTCATGATTGAAAAGGATGGAGTGGTAATATTTGGGTCAATATTATGTGTTCCATATTATCCAGAGATAAATATGAAGCTTATAATTATTGCACATAGCTCCACCTTCTCTACTATCCAAAGGAGAAAAGAGATGTTTTTAGATCTTCTAGAGAATTATTGGTTGAAAAATATGAAAATGGGGATAACTGATTATACATAAAAGTGCCTAGTATGTCAGAAAGTGAATGGTTAAATGAAAAAATCTATGGGGATGGTCAAACCCCTACCCATACGAATGTTATAGTGGGATAACATCACCATGGACTTTGTCACTAGACATCAATGGACATAAAAAGGAAACAGTGTTATATATGTTAATGTGGATTGTCTTAAAAAGATAAATCAGTTTATCACAATTTGAGATGACATATCATTTGATCAACATATATAAAATTATGTAAAATTGGTTATAAGGATACATGGAGTACCATTATCTATTTAATCTTATAGAGATTTTAGATTCACTTCAGTGTTCTGGAAAATTCTCTAGCATGCTATAATAATTCCACTGATCTTCAGTAAGGCCTATCATCGTAAAAATGCTGGAAAATATGAGAAAACTATATAGACAATGGAATATATGGTGAAATAATTCTCTATGTAAATCACTGGAGGATAGGACCAACATTTTACACTGGTAGAATTATCTTACAACAATAGTTTCCACTCAAGCATTCAAATATCAATATATGAATCCCTTTATGGGAAAAGGTGAAGTACACTGCCACGTTTGGATAAATTTGTTGAGCCTAAGATTCTAGGGCCTGAAATGGTTTTATAATTAATGAAATATGTAAAAACAATTATACATCACATCAAGGCATCCCAAAGTCGATAGAAGTGTTTTGTAAACTTTTTTTTGATAGGATATTGTGTTCAAAGATGGAGACATGTTTTTCATCCTCATATCTCTTTGGAAGATGGTCATGAGATTTATGAAGAAGGAATGATAAGTCCCAAGTACATTGTCCCCTTAATATTATTGATCATATCAGATTTGTGGCCTATCGACATGCACTTCCACTAACTGGTTCTAAGGTACATGATGTCTTCCCTGTATTTTTCAAAAATATGTACATACCAGACCCTTCACATGTACTTTCTTCAAATGTGGTACATTAGGGGAATGACCATTCTTATAGGGAGCATCCATTGAATATCATGGATCATTGAGATAAGGATTTATACAACAGAACTACTCACCTGTTCCATATACTTTGTCTTAACTATTAGTACGAAGAGACATCGAGGGAACTAGAGGAGGTTCTGAAGGAAACATACACACACCTATTTTTGTCATAGGATAGATAACAGAATTTATAAGGAGGAATTTTATAATGGGGGATAAAGCACTGACCCAATAGATTATCAATGAATTTCCATTATATAATTATGTAACATTTTATAATATTGTAATATTACATACATAACACAATACCACAACATAATTGAAGAATGAGTTAATCAAAAAGGCATCTCTTGATGTTAAGAAATTTATAACTATTAAATAGTAACTTGAACTCTGGAAAAATAATTTGAACCTTATGAATAATACACTGGATAATTGAATAGTAACATTCATAATGAATGTTTAAATAAAATTTATCCATTTTATAAGTGAAAATTTGATATAGTTATATCATAGTATAAGTATGAAAATACATCAATAATTATTAATTAAGTATTGGAATTTTTTAAATCAATTATGTTTAATAACATTTTTAAGATTAATTTATAAAATTAAAAGAACTTTTATTTTCATAAAATATATTAATAAATATTTATTTTGATGTCTTATTATTATAAGATAGTTTTAAGGGACAATAACTAATTTTTCAATGTTCTGGAAAAGCATTTTTAATTTTAAAATTTGTATTTTTCATGTTATTTATGATTTTAATTAAATATTATATTTCACATATTTTGAATGTTATTTTCATAAAATGGTGTTCATTTTTGATCTATACATGTTGAAAAATGGCTGGGTAAATTTTTTTCATTTTTATAAAATACATGTTTTTTTGGAATAATTAAATATAATAATTTACAAATAATGCCAAATAAATGAATTGTTGCATTATTCTTGATTCATGGATGATGTAAATTGGAATTGGTTTGAAATGAAATGCTTTATTTACTATTTTTGGTCACAATAATTACCCATATTTATAGTATTAAAAAAACATTAAACTATTGATTAAAATAATGGGAAAACCCTCCTCACCACCACTATAAATACCAACCCACATTACCTCTTATTCTCACTCCTCTCAAGCCTAAGGCCTAGAACCAATTCGTCATTAATATCTCCCGAATACCCTTTCCCACATCCATTATCCCTTGGTCTCATCAAAATACCAAATCACCTCCCCTAAATTGTCTCTCTTGGAAGATATATTCAATAGGTAAATTCTTTTTATCATTTCATTCATTTTCATTCTTATTCCATTATATATATTTATTTCATTACCTTCGTTCATCCAAATTTTATGGTTACAGTAGTACCTTACATGTACTAGATTTTTTTTATGATAATGGAATAATTCATCATTATCTCTTCTTTCCCCTCCTTTTATACTAGAAAATGTAACACCATTCGAAATGTGTTAATTTATCGCAATCAAGGATGAGAGGTTTTATATTTCTATTACATTCTTCAATTTTGTCCATTAAACCATTTTGATGGATGAACCAAACTTATATATATGTATTATAACTGATGTAAGGTTATGAAATCATTTTTTACAATCGATATTAATTTATAATTAAAAATGTGTTTGTTGTGATCAAAAAATTCCAATTAACCAAAACTATTGTCATTAATGATTTATATAATGATTCATCATAACTTAAAATAACCAAATAAATTTTATAACCATGTAATTTTCTATATTTTCACAAATAAAATATAACATAATTTCTATACTGCCATCATCAGCTTTAACGTTTATCCTTACATCTATATAGGTAAGATAATTTTAAAACCCATATAAAGAAACAATCCCAAAAAATGAAATCGAACCTCTTATCCCAACAAAATGTTCATTAATGAACATAATATTGCTATAAAAAATAAATTACATGAATAATAGGTTCCCTAAATATAAATTAATTAGTCTAATTTTGTTATCTAGTACATTATGATCATGTGAAGCACGCCATCAAAGATAAGGTAATGGATTATACCCGAATCATCAATATTCCTTCAATTTATTATATCATTATTTTTACCCAAGTGAACTTATGTGTTCTTTTTATTCACATATTCTAAAATATGGGTATATTATCAAAAATCATTTATCAAGATTCAATCATCCATATCTTTATGGTATATACATTTCTTTAAATTATTCCCTCCTTAATTATTCCAGATAAGAAAGCATCATTTTAATCGAGCTCGCTGAATTCATACCCCTTTTCATGTACACAATATAATCTGTTTGTATGCCACTATAATTTTTATAAAACAACAATTTTTTTAAGAAATCCATTTCGAATCATTTCTGGTTTTATATAAAATATTATTACCTTTTATGTTCGAAATGACGTTTTATTTTTTCCCTTTAACCACACTAAAATGTTTTAATTATTTAGCTTCCTAGGTACAATTTTTATATGTTATTACTTCCAGTTGACATAAAATTTCATGATATATTCCTATTATACATTGTTATTTTCCATGAATGATCAAATTAATTTCCTTCATAGCTAATTTTATGATACTCCGAATTGTAAGAATTTGTGACATGATTTTGATAACCAATTATTAGCATGGGTAACCCTTTAGTTTATGTATTATTTAATATGTAAGATTCTATATATGGAAATAATATTAATGAACATGTTATTATCGATGTACCTAGATAGTTCTCCATTTAATTGATAAATTTTGAGTCTCATGAGATTTTTTTTTGAAACGATCATGGCGGCTAGGCTTGACTCATACTACCATGTGAAACGGTCTTGGTGGTTAACCTTGACTTGTGATTATCTATGTGATACAAGCCATGAATCATGATAATTTCAGGATTGATGTTTATACCACATTACATTGAATCCATATTAATATTTACTTGCGTTTTTATGTTATGAATCCATATATTCCATGCCTTTTTATGTCATTATCGTGTGTCTTCTAACCGATGTTTTAAAGATTAATTCTTATGTTCATTCCCTACTAGGTTTTTTAACTCATCCCATGGTTCATGTTATCCTTAGGATTTACTAGGAATATTTAGGAGCTGAATGGATTTTAAGATCACTTAATAGATATTAAAATAATAAATGTTTTATTTATTCCTATGTTTGTAGTTTTATTTACCTAGTCTCCAAGAAACTAAACTTTATGACCCATAGATTGTAATGCGATCCTTTATTATGCTTAAAATCATGTAATGATATCTATATAAGTCTAGGGTCTATATACTTCATCCATATCATTATACCAATAATCCTTAAAAAGTACAATGGAGGTGATAAGTAAGAACTAGTTCTTTATATAATGGATTAAGTGTATGGTACTTTCAGGTAACCTATGCTCTTGACATGGGATTCATTTTGGAGGTGGTTTTTTTGTTTTACCTTAATGGTCTCGAGGACATGACTGGCCTTGAATTGAATTTTTTAGTTATCGAAAAAAAAATATTAAATTAAATGAATTTGATTATAAATTATTTATATGTATATAATTGATTAATTAATTGACATTATTTATAGTTATGTATAGTTTTTTTATCAAACTGTATCACCTTATAAATATATGTATTATAATATTTTCATAGATCTAATTTCCAACTTATGATTTATTAAAATCATGTTTTAGGGGTAAGTCTCAATTTCATTTCTAGTTCACAAGGGGTCCCATTATGTTTAGTTGAAGATTTTTCACATGTTAACCCATATATTATATGATTTAAAATATTATTTTAATTTTCATAGTGATAACTTATTACTGAAAATCATTATATTAAATAATTTTTTAATTTTGATAGAATTTAAAATCTCTACATTACTCACTAATCCCTGATGCCAAACATATTTATTTGTTATGTAACATAATTTGAGTAAAAAAATATAATTCAATTTTTTTATTATGCTAAATATATAGATTTCAAAATTATAACTACATCCAGAATAAAATAAAATAAATTTCCAAGTTAATGGGGAAATTAATATAAATTATATAATTGTTGGACTATTTGTAACATGTTTTTACAATTTCATAAAATAATTATATTATATTATTCATCTTTTTATATTTTAAAACTCGATTTTATAGTATGAGTTCATAGTAATCCAATTTGTTAATGGAATGATAGTTTGTGATTAATGTTGAAATTTTATAATTAATTATTGATTTATATGATAATTCATGGGTGATGATTATTGAAAAGTAAACTAATTACGAATTATGGTTTTTCAAGATGTTCATTAAAATTTATAGTAATATTAAATTGACCATAAATGTGAGTTTGATGATTGAAAAAAAATTGTTACGTGATAAAAAATGGGATATTATCAAATCAACCATGATAAAAGAGTCCATGTTTCATGTATGAGAACCCAAAATAACATAGAATAATAATAATAATTTAACAGTGGTTTTGGATTTAAAATTTTGATAACCAAGAATGATATAATTTCTAAAAAATTATACTTTGGATTTTTCAGATTGTTTTAATTTAGGAATTAAATATGGGCCAATAATGACACACATTCCAATCCTGTAAGATGATGTGTATGAGACAATTAATATATATAAAAAAGAACTATGAGGTAATAATATTTAATACAATATATATGTGATGAAAACAATAAGTGGGGTGGGTAGGAGTTATTTTGTGAGGGTAGATATATGATCCTTTATGTTGCAATGAAATATAAAATCACATTTTATTAAAGAAAAAACAAAATGACTAGAATTATTGATAGATTCCTAATATATTAGGTTGTAGCTATTCTATCAATATAAAATTAAACTAATATAATAGACCATATTAAACATATCTAATACCCATAATTATAATTTTATAATAAAAAATAAACATAAAATAATGTGAAACCAACATACATAATTGAATATCACATAATTTTACATAAAAAATTATTTTAATCCAAAATTCATAACACCTCCAAAACCAATGTTTTATTATCTCTGGAGATTAGCAACACATTCATCATATTATATGATATATTTTAAATATTCTATAAAATAATTTATAAATATTACACATTAGAAACACCATTCATAATAATGTTTTTATTATCCTAAGGAATGTTAACATGGGAATTGATGATCTCAGATAATTAATATATTAATAACAATGGGTATAACTATAAAATTGCATATTTTTGTATAGGGAAAGCAGTGGGTAAGAAAACATAATGATAATCCATTAAAATATCATTAAGTGGTCATACCCAAATAAATATGGGACATAAATCATAATTCAATCCATATGGATCTCGGCATAACTTAAAAAATTAGACTATATAACAAAAGAATACTACTAAACATATGGATGCTGGACAAACATAAGCATAAAAATACTGAAATAGTGGATCATGAATCACATATCTGGATCCAATAATGTAGTGTATCTAGAATCATGTTCAAACTTCAAATAAATTAGAGGATCTAGAATCATGTTCCTTACTCCCATAATTCGCCCATTCTATATAAAAGATTGACTATTTTCTAATATATATAGAACTCCAGGCCCCCGCATAAATATTTAAAACCATATATTTGTATAACAACTGGAAATGAAAACTTTTATTTTTCAAATATCACATGTTAAACACTTGAAAAAGAAATTATTCTTCAAAAAATTAATATAAAATTTCATAACCCATCTATATAAAAAAAGTGGATTGTAGCGTAAGGAAATATCTATAGTGTAACATAAAGAATGTTAAAATTTGATGATATAAAGATATATTTTATAAAAATTTTATAAATATCAATGAAAGGTAAGAATAATTAAAATATATTAAAATTTAATTAAGAATAAATATTTGTTAAATTTTTTTAATAAAATTATTATAGCATCATAATGATAGTGGTTATAAGAGTGGAAGAATTTGTTCCCATAAAAGATTTTACAAAAGACAATTTTCAAATTTCTATAAAAAAATTACTCATGTGTAAAATGATATAATATTAATTTCATAATTTTTTATTTATTTTATAAATATAATTAAATGAACAAAAATATTTATTTCATAATATATAAGAATATACATAAAAATGTCTGATGAATATTGTTATGGGGGATGAATATTAATGAATGAGAAGAATAGGTGGGGTTAGTTAAATATAAAATCATCACATTGAGTAAATTATTTAACATGGTAAATGAAATTGAGAGTCTAATTGTAAAATTAGATAAATAAATAATGGAGAATAAAATTGAAGGAGGTTTTATAGACAAAGTTCACATAACGTTTCCCCAGATGAAAATTAATTACTAACAACCATTATTTCAATATAATATTGGAATTATTTATTTATAAATTTAGTAACCATTTAATCAAAAAAACCATCAACCGAGGACTTATGGTGGAATTTTAAATCCATTTAATTCCATAAAAGGTATGAATAAAATATACATATGGTATATATACCCAAAGATTGTAAAAGAACTAGTGAATATGGAATTCCTCTCAAATAATGAAAAATTTGGATGAGAAAGACTTACCAATACTCCCATCATTTATAAATGAACATTAATCACATTTATAATGAAACAAGTATTAGTATCCTATTATATATGTTTACTCATACATATTATTTTTTATATTAATTTTTAAAAATAACTAATTGAACATAATTTAGTTATTAAAATTTTATACTCATTTTCAAATGATAGTAATTTGATTCATTTGAGATTTATAATGGTTGGGTTGAGCCTCATTCATTTCATAATAGTTAATCATTAATACATTATTCAATATAAATAATAAAAGTTCCATAATTATTTATACATATATAATTTCATCATATGTGTTTTTTAGATTTAATTCATACAGATAAAATTCATACAAATATTATTTCAATAATTTTTAATTAACACAATGTAACTCCATGTCCTTAGTTTCCTCGAGTCGGTGCATTATTTTACTTCATTGGCATATTACAAGGAATCGTGTCCCAAAGGATAGATCAGTTTAGCAGTCATGGAAAATAGATTACATACATGAACGTTAAATTACATTATAAAATGAAAAACAACAACAACATTGTCTCCATTGACCACATTAATATCATTAGCTTATCCCTGCAGGTCAACCATAAAATACATCTTCACATCTTGGAAAAAATAAAACATATAAAGGGGTGAGCTCAGATGCCCAATAAGGATAAAAATATAGCGGAAACTATCATAAATAAGCACAAACATTTAAGGCATGTATAAGACAAAACAAAATCCTTTTAAACTTGAACGTCATCATAATATGGAACAGATAAAATCAAACAATTCCATTTAATTATTCACATGGATATTCTACTAGTCAAATAATCACATGAAATAACAATATCCACAATCATAATGATGGAATGCATTATGCCAGACTTTATAACCACATAGTCAAGGCCTTATGCCAAGACTAAAAATATGATTTTGTCATGGCCTTTTTCCAATACACTAGTTTTTCTCATCAGACCTACCGATGCATCGAGAAGCTATAGTGGGATCCACCTGTCACTTACTAAGTCCAATGCATTCCTCATATTAAAAGTTTTAAAAGGAAGATAAACATTCATATTAAAACTAGCATACGAAATGTCAATACATTATCTATAATCCATAAATTGTATAAAAATAACACATCCACTGTCATACATATCAAAAAACCTTTAATACAATATTGGAGTTTTGTTTCATAATAAATCAACTTCAAACAGGCTTAAAATCCATCAAATGGATGTTAAAAAAGATGAAATCAAAACTTTTTTTAGGGAAATATCTCTGTTTATTTTGAATTCATTTAAAAGTAATATAATTATAAAAGAAAATTTTTTTTTGAAAATATTCTTATAATATTGTAAGGGAATATTCAATGATGTTATAATGGCAGAAAATATCCACCCCTACTGTATAAGTTAAAAATACATTTTTACCTTAATTTAGTCAAAAAGGTCATAATGTACCTTGATTGGAAAAAGACGAAAATATTCCTTTCAAAACATATATGGTCAAATAAGGGTATAAATTACTTTAAACCATAGAATAGTAAATAGTAAAAATGGATTTAATTTTATTTTTAAGAAAATACTGATGTGCATGATAAAGAGGTCCCAATAGATAATTATGTAAAAACAACCTCGGATAATAAAGAGATTGTGAAATTAACCCTTATCTTGCAATTTCCATTGGTCGAGGGTACATTTAGACTCCTGTATAATGACCAAAGTATGTTATTAAATTATACCAGAACCATATTAATATTTATTATATCATACATGATTCATTTTTGACATTATACTACCAATTTAATATTGATTTCCATGTTAAATTAACATTTTGCGTAATAATCGCTTTCTTTGTCGTATATATTTTAACTTGTTATTATTGATAATATCATTTAGATCATAATTTAAATACTTCCATAATATAATCCTTGATTTATATATCATATATGTTTATAATATAAATATTTATAATAGATAGATATATGAAATAGAAGACACCGTTTATGGAGACGACAGACCGTACATACGCATAAACGTTGTTTCGATTTTCATATCTTATTGAACGAAAGTAAGTGAATAAGATTGGGGTAAGTACATACATACATATATGTATAGATGAATTATTATGTCATAGATTATATACTTATTAATAATATATATATTTATAATCATCGTTTAATGGTGAACGTGGAAATGAATCTCATCGCGTCGTCGAGACGGTAATCTATATGTATGCACGAACGACAATATCATTATATTGATGGTGAAATTGTATGTAATTGTATGGTATATCACATATAATGAATCATTAACATATTATATTTATTATTTACATCAGTTATAGTCATTATTATACCCATCCAAATATTGATGTGTTTGAATAACAAACTACACCACGACGTGGAGACAGTAAGTTGTACGTACACATGTATAGTGACTTTTTCATTTATATGATGGATAGAATAATGAATATGTTTGTAACATTGTCATAATAACATAACTTTATATATAAGATATTGTAGTTATTATTTTATAATGTAAACAACAATTAAAGAGGAAGTGAAAGAAGAAAAGAACTTGAAAGAGGTGATGAAATATTTACCTCTACTTCGGGTTCTTCCTTTTGATTTGATTATAATGGCTCCTTAGGTTGGATTTTGACCAAAGGAACTCTTATAAGATGAAGGTATGGAAGTTTGGAGGATAGATGGGTAGGCTTTGGCTGAGCCAAATGGCTATGGAGGTGTCATTTAGAGAGAAGGGGAAGTACCCTTTTATAAGAGAGGTGAGGGTCATTTTAGGAAAAGCTTGAAATATTATTTTATAAGAAAATAATTTTTGGTTTATATTGTATAAAAAATGATTTATTACTTGTATAAGGTGGATATGGGTCGAAACACACTCAACCAATTGGTTTTAGATAGGTTTAGGTCAACATATTATCCATATCTTTTAGATTTAACTCTTAGTTAAATATTTTAACTTTTACCATGTCTTCTTGTATTCTAAAAATATATGGTCAATAAACACACTCTAAACATCCAATAGAACCTAAATTGGTTCATTAATGTCATATATAATATTATATAAGTGCTTTATCCAAACCTTATATTTTTGAAAATATTATATCAACCAATAATATAGTATTTGTTTTAAAAACTATTTTAAGTCAATTTTGACATTATTTTCTATTTTGTTTTTTTTTAAGTCATCATAACTTTATTACCTCGAAAAAGATACATTTTATCAACACTAACATGTCATATTAACCTATAAAATTCGTGGATGTCATAATAAGTTTGAAATTATATTTATTTTATTATTTATAATACCATTTTTTATTCATTCATTAATAAGGTAATTACTGCATCATCATTGTGTCATAAATAAATTAATTTATTAAATGTCTAAAAAGTATAAATAAAAAACAATTATGTATAAAATATTTTAATATTTTTAATTCATATTTATAGTTGAATTTATATTGTGTGTGCCCGTATATTAAAAATGGTTTGGTTATTAAACATTGAATTTAATAATGTTTACTCTTCTTTAAATAAAATAATAATAAATTTCCTAATCTAATCCAAGTGTATCTAAAAGATAATATTTTATTCCTAAGGTTTTTTTAGTCGAAATAAACCTATCCAATATAATTATGACATGTGTTAGGGTAATTATAATATCATGTTTACCTTTAATTGACCAATTTACTTTTAACCGTGGTAATAAAACTCAAAAGATTCTATTCACAAGAAATTATTTTCATCCTATTGAACAAGATTTTATTTAATAATATCAACCGTGTCTCTTGGATTATTTATATTTAACTCACAGAAGCGGTAAATTTATGTTTTTTTTCAAATTTTCAAATGCTCTTAGAAGGTGGGTCAAAGAGGTTAAAAAGTTCAATAAACTTTTATACGTCTAATTTTATTATAAAATGACACCAATGAATTGAATTTAACTTATATAGGTTTATATATCTATTTTGGATTAAAATAAATTTAAATAAAATAAATAATTATTTAAATAATATGTCAGTTTCAAATAATAACACAGTGTTTTTCACTATTCATCAAAAATTGAATGATTTCAGACAAATTCCAAAAAATCACCCAAATATAATTTTGATTTTCTGAATTAAAAAATGAAGTCTATTTTACTAAATTCAAAATATTTAATTTTCTTTTATTAATTTAATATTAATTCACGTTGTCAAAACCAAAAAACAGTGTTTTAAAAAGTACAAACTATCAAATAATTGACTTATTTTTATGTCAAATTTTAATGTTAAATTACATATAATGACCTACATTGTATTAAATGATAAAAAATATAATCTAATTATACTTACAAACCTTTCTTATTCACAATTTAACACTATAAATTATTTTGATTAAAAAAGTTGATTTCAATTAAAACATCATATTTTTCACTATTTATCAAAATATGAAAGTTATCAATAAAGTACCAAAAATATATCCAAACTAAATTTTTGTGTCCCGATTATAAAAAATAATCTAATTTTATTAAATTGAATATTTAAAAGTGTCAAATATTTGTTTTAAAAAGGGTTCTCCATTAAAAGGCGGTAAAATTTCATTTTTTGAAAAATACATCTTTTATCTGAAAAAATGAATTTGTTCTTATATTATGTCTAATAAAACATAATTTGGATGTTAAAATTATATATAGTATATAAGATTCAAAATATAGTTAATACTATTCATAACCGCTTTTTGAACAGCTAGTTTAGTAAGTTTTGGTGTGATTGAACTCATTGTTGCGTGTAGAACAAGATATTGAATTGCATTAATAGGATAACGTACAATGAAATCATGGGGTGTTACATTCTCCCCTCCTTAAATAAATTACATACTCTCAATTTGAAATTGTTCTTCAAAAATAAAAGGTCAAAAATAGAAAAATACCTTTGTGGGAAACCCACATCGGAAATTGGTTAAATTAAATTTAGTCATAATAAGAGGGAAAGGGAATGAAAAAGATACCACCAAATTATAATCTCAATTAGGAGAACATTGGTGAAAATTAGGGAATCCTAAATGTAGGAAAAACATAAATTTTTATAGAGAGTTATTGGGGTCATCAATCACAAAAAAAATGTGAAATTGAGGGCCTCAAAGCCATAAATATATGATGATTTAAAATATGGTTAGTTCAACAAAACATAAGGTATTAGGATAACACATTTTTTGTTTTAATATCCCTTTCATAATGTTTATGAATTAATTTATTCCTATAATAAGAATAAAAAAATATACATGAATAATAGAGTTTCATCCTTCAACTAATTCCTACCACACACTCATCATTCACTCCAAAAGATAATAGAATTCAAGAATATTCTATTTATCTTAATCGTATAAGGTTCAAAAAAAATAATGAATTTATAATTCATTTTTATACTATTTTAAAAAAACAACATTATACAAACTAGGACATCATATAAGACAGTGGAAGGTGATCTACCCTTGTCTCCCTTCGGTTGTGGGTTCAAGTCTCATGGCCTTACCGAACGCGACAGGTTGTCACCCGACCACCGTGTTTTCCTTTTTATAACAATCCAATGATAATATTAATAAATTATTTAACCGTAATAACAGTAGCCAATGTCAAACATAATCTATTCAAACATTTAGACTATTCCAAAATACTTTTGTCCAAACTCACTGTCCAAAATTTATAAGGATGGTAAACAAAATGAAGATCTCTTTTTCCACGTAATAACATATCAATACCATCATCATATATTCTTTTAAAACAAGAAAACACCATAAATTTCCATTAAACCTTGTTGATTACATTCATTCTCCCTTATTCCTTATTGAATACTAGATATACTCATTCTGTCCAAAAATGTGTTAAACTCCAACAATGATGGAATATACAAAACATTAATCAGTTCGATGGTAGTTAAGAATATCCAATATAATTTATCAAAATCAGCCATCTCTTATTCCAAAATCACTACCTTAGTATCAGAACCATATTATGGTTTACATTTCCTTTAATCATGTATTTTCCAAAAAAGTTTAACCTAAAACTATGTCACTTTACATGGTACTATACAATCTGAAATTTTTAAGGAAATAGTACTGCAATACAATCCTTATATACTCTGAAATTCTTATAACATGTATGTCATTAATACAATACTCAAATAACACAATACATTAAAAACAACATAAGAAACCTAATCATTCATCTTCATCTTTGTTAGTTTCATAACTTGATTATTATCCAATATCAAAATTTGGGGTATACTCTACTGATTTGGATGTTGCTTCGCATAGTGTCCCAACACTTTGTAGATGAAGCATTGTACATTGGAAAACTTTTTCATACCCTTATAATCATGAACTTGGTGTCTTTTTTCTCCACACATATAATGAACTCCCATTCCCTTCAGGAATTTACCAAGTTTATTCTTTCCACAATTATCCCATATGGGAAAATTCTTCTTTTTTCTCTTCCCTTTATCCATATTTATCTCTTCCATAATTTTCTTCTCTTGCTTCCCTCCAAATCCATATGACTCAGAAAATTCTTTACAAATATTATTAACAAATGATATTATTTCTTCATATGATGATAATATATGGGAGAACATTTTCCTTTTAAATGATTTCTTAATACAATAAATGATATGATCCTTATTAATCTTTTGATCATGTGTATTGCTGGAATTCTCATTCCTTATACTAGGTTCCATTAATAAACAATGGAATACACTAGGTTAATTTATGAATCACACTAATTAATTCCAAACTTGTAAAATACCTAACGTAAATTGAAAATATTATGCACATAATCTATAATCATAAAATGATTTTTTTGAGAAATTACTTACTCGTAAATCCTTCATAATTCCATATAAATAATATGTGAATTATTCTAAGAATATACCCTGGGTATGTCGCAAGAAAGAGTGTAGCAAGCCTAATTTTTATGTACTAGGACACCCTAGGTCAAACCAGAAACTCCTTGTCGATGTCTCACTCCTCGGTACTTTTGTGCCAGAGCTGCCTCTACCTGCTCGTATCTAGACAAGAATGTATTTCTTATAAAATAAAAAAAATCTCTACATTACCAAAATTCTAGGATGTTCTTCTATACTAATCCTCAATGATTAATTTAGTTTAATGTGCTCTAATCAGAGTTTATCTAAATCTAATTTCCAAAGTTTTTGTTAAAATTTCACGGATACCAATTTTGACACCCCAACCCCAATTACTGAGAGTTGGTGCATTATTACATAACATTGGAATGATTACAAGGAATCAAGTCCCGAAGGATAGATCAGTTTAGCAGTATTAGAAAATAGATTACATACATGAACGTTAAATTACATTATAAAATGAAAAACAACAAAAACATTTTCTCCATTTACGACATTCATATCCTTATCCTATCCCAGTAGTCCAACCCATTTAAACTTCTGCAAATCCTATATAAAATAAAACATAGAAATGGGTGAGCTCATTTGCTTAGTAAGGATGACAATATAACAGAAACTTTCATAAATAAGAATAAACATTTAAGGAAATGTATAAGACTAGAACAAAATCATTTTAAACATAAACATCAACATAATATGGAAAAGATAAAATAAAATAAAACCATTTACTTATTCACATGGATATTCTACTAGTATAATAATCCCATGCAAAATCAATATACACATTCATAATGATGGAATTCATAATGCCAGACTTCATAACCACATAGTCAAGGCCTTTTTCCAAGACTAAAAATAAGATTTTTTCAAGGCCTTGTGCCAAGATACTACCTTGTCTCATGTGACCTACCGATGCATCGAGGACTTATAGAGGGCTCCACCTGTCACTTACTAAGTCCAATGCATTCCTCATATGAAAAGGTTTAAACATAGAATAAATATTCGTATTAAAAATAGCATATGAAATGTCAATACATTATCCATAAACCATGAATGGTACGAAAATAACACATCAATAGTAAAACATATCACAAAACCTTCAATACAATATGGAATGTTTTTATCATAACAAATAAACATCAAACAAGCTTAAAATTCATCAAAAGGATGTTGACATAGATGAAATCAAAACATTTTTTTAGAGAAATATCTCTTTGAATTTTGAAATCAGTTAAAATTAATATAATTATAAAAGAAAACATTTATTTTTAAAATATTCTCATAATATTTTAAGGTATTCCTCGACAATTTTATAGTGCTAGAAAATAGCCGCACCCGCCGTATAAGTTAAAAAAAGACAATCTTACCTTAATTTTTTCAAAAAGGTCATAAAGTACCTTGTTTGGGAAATGAGGGAATGATTCCTTTCAAAACATATATGGTCAAATAAGGGTATAAATTACTTTAACCAATAGTATATTAAATAGTAATAAAATTTAATTACATTTTTAAGAAAACACAGATGTGGATGATAATGAGATCCCAATAGATACTTACGTTAAAACAATCTCAGATAATAAAGAGATTGGGAAATTAACCCTTACCTTGCACTTTTATTTGGTAGGGGGTATGTTTAACCTCCTTTATAATTACCAAAGTATTTTATTAAATTATACCAGAACCATATTCATGTTTATTTTATCATACATGAATCATTTATGACTTTATACTACAAATTAAATAATTATTTCCATGTTAAAAAAATTTTGGATAATAATCGCTTTCTTTATCGTCCATGTTTTAACTTGTTATTATTGATCATATCATTTAGATAAATATTTTAATACCTCCAGAATATAAACCTTGATTTATATATCATATATATTTAGAATATAAATATTTATATCAGAGAGATATATGAAATGGAAGGCACCTTTTATGGACACGGTAGGCTGTACGTATGCATAAACATCGTTTCCGTTTTCATATCGTATTGAACAGAAGTAAGTGAATAAGATAAATCTATGTAAATAAATATATAAATATCTCCAGTATTATTATTATGTCATATATTAAATAATTATTAATAATATATATATTTTTATAATCATCGTTGGATGGTGAACGTGGGAATGAATCTCATTGCGTCTTGGAGACGGTAATCCGTATGTACGCATGAGCGAAAATATCATTATATTGATGGTGAAATCATATGTAATTGGATGGTATATCATATATACAGAATTATTAACATTTTATATTTATAATTTACATCAGTTATACTCATTATTATACCCATACAAATAATGAAGTGTTTGAATAACAAACTACACCATGACGTGGAGACGGTAAGCCATATGTACGCACGTATGGTGAATTTTTCATATATATGATGGATAGAATAATGAATATGGATGTACCATTTTCATAATAAAATCATAGTATATAGAAGATAACGGAATTATTATTTTATAACGGAAACAACAATGAAAGAGGAAGTGGAAGAAGAAAAGAACTGAAAGAGGTGACAAAATATTTACCTCTACTTCGGGTTCTTCCTTTTGATTTTATCAAAAAGGAATATTATGTTGGATTTCTGACCAAAGTAAGGCCTATAGGATGAAGGGAGAAAAGTTGGGAGGATATTTGGGTTGGGTTTGGCCGATCAAAATGGCTTCATAGGTGTGATTGTTAGAGAAGGGAAAGTACATTTTTATAAGAGAGGTGGGGGTCATTTTAGGAAAATCATGAAATATTATTTTACAATAAAATCTGTTTCGGTTTCTAATGGATCCAAAATGATTTCCTTCTGGGATAAGGTGTGTATGGGATGAAAACCAATCAAAAAATAGGTATTATAAATGTTTACGTCACTATATTAATCATATCATTTAGATTTAACTCTTGGTGAAATATTTTAACCTTTTCCATGTCTTCTTGTATTTATACACAATATGGTTAATAAACATATTATTAAAATCCATGAGAACCTCAAGTGGTTCATTAATGAAATATATAATATTATTTAAGCCCTTTGTAATTAACTTATATTTTTTGGAATATTATATCAACCAATAATATAGCATTTGTTTTAAAAATTAATTTCTTGTCAATTTTTAAATTATTGGGAATTTCGTTTTTTTGAAAGTCATCACAACTTTATTACTTCCAACAAGATACATTGAATCAACACTAAATTGTCATATTATACTAGAAATTTAGTCGATGTAATAAAAACTTTGAAATTATATTTATTTTAATATTTATAATACCATTTATTAGATTCATTCATTTATAAGGTAATTACTGCATCATCATTGTTTTATAAAAAAATTAAATTATTTAATGTCTAAAAGTTATAAATAAAACACCATTAGGTATGAAATCTTTTTTTATTTATAATTAATATTTATATTTGAATTTATATTGTGTGTATCCTTATATTAAAAATGGTTTAGTTCTTAAAATTTGAATTTAATACTTTTAACTCGTCTTTATATTAAATAATAATAAATGTCCTAATATAATCCAAGTTGACCTAAAGGATCATATTTTATTCCTAAGGTTGTTTTTGTCAAAATAAACTTATCCAAAAGAATTAGGACACGTGTTAAGGTAATTAGAATATCATTTTTACCTTTAATTACCCTATTTACTTTTAATCATGGTAATAAAAGTCAAAAGTTATTATTCACCAATAATTATTTTCATCATATTGAACCACATTTTACTTACTGATATCATCTGTGTCTCTCAGATTTTTGATATTTAACTCACATAAGTAGTAAAATTATGTTTTATGCATATTTGAAAATGCTCCTAGAAGGTGGGTAAAATAGGTTAAAATGTTAAATAAAATTTTATACATCTAATTTTATTATAAAATTTATCCAATTAATTACATTAAACTTATTTAAGTATTATATATCTATTTTGACTTATAATAAATTTAAATAAAATAAATAATTATTTAAATAAAAAGTCAGTTTAAAATAATAACGCAGTGTTTTTCACTGTTAATTAAAAATTGAACGTTTTCAGAGAAATACCAAAAAATCACACAAAGCTAATTTTTATATTATGAATTCAAAATTGAATATTATTTTAATAAATTCAAAACATAGAAGTTTCATTTATTAATTTAAAATTAATTCCAATTGTCAAAACCAAAAAATGGGTTTTTAAAAAGTAAAAACTATCAAAAGATTGACATGTTTTTATATCAAATTTAAATGTGAAATTACTTATAATGACCTAAATTGTATTAAACTATAATAATATAATCTAATTATACTTCAAAACCTTTCTAATTCATAATTTATCACTACAAATTATTTCGATTAAAAAAGTTATTTTCAATTAAAACATAGTATTTTTCACTATACGTCAAAAGTTGAAATTTATCAGAAAAGTAGCAAAAATTTATCCAAACTAAATTTTTATGTCCCAATTCTATAGAAGAATCAAATTTCATTAAATTGAATATATAGAAGTTTAAAATATTGGTTTTAAAAAGGGTTCTCCATTAAAAGGTGGTAAAATTGCATTTTTTCAAAATACTTCATTTATCTGAAAATATGGATTTGTTCTTATATTATGTCTAAGAAACACATAATATGGATTTTAAAATTATACATATTATATAAGATTCAAAATAAAATTAATACTATTCATAACCTCTTTTTGAACGACATGTTTGGTAAGTTGTGGTGCGCTCGAACTCCGTGTTGCGTGTAGATCAAGCTATTGAATTACTTTAATGAGATATCGTACTATGAAATATTAGGGTGTTACACACAATGTGGAATGTTAATAATAGTTTAAATATTAATAGAATGTCTATTTTTTCATCCAATGTTCCTCATACTTCCACAAATACGTTTTTTATTAATTAAAATCATATGAAAATCCATCCATATAGGTGATGAAAAATGTAACACATTGTTTCTAGTGATTGAAATCCACAAATAGAACATGTGATGTCATAAATTACCTATTTATGGGATGGGTACATAATGGTTTTTAAATAAATAATAAAAAAATTATAACAATTATGATTATATTTTTACAAATATTTATAATTGTTTTCTAGGAGGGTGGAATATAATTATTGAAATGAAAATATTTAAGAGAGGATAGTGCTCATATTGAGTACTTTAATCATCCTTAAATAGAAGACTATGAAATTGAGGAATTGGTGAAGAATTTTTTAGATAGTGGATACCAAATTTGGAAGAGGGATTTAATAAAATAAAATTGGAAAATATTAAAGGTAAAATGTAAGGATATGCATGGTATGATGTATGTGGATATGATCTCATTTTATAGGTAAAAAAGAGGTACATTTTCTTTGAAACTAAGTTCAGATAAGGGGTAAAAAATAAATTACACTGGGGTTAGGTGAGTTAAGTGATGAAATATTATTGATACATTTTAGTAAAACTTTATAGTATAAAAAATGTCATAAATAATGTAACATCTATTATTTGTTAAGGAATTAATTTGTAAATTTTTTTATCTTTTGTTTATCCTTGGTTTTCAAATGGGTTATTGGTAAACGATATAGATTTTGGTCTTTATAGTATGTGCACAATCGTTCATGGATGATTTGGGAAAAAATTTCACCCTTTTCTATGTAATTGTGTGGATCAATTCCTCTAATAAATAGCTTTCAACACTATTCCTACTTGGTTTTGGAAACCATGTAGGCTAACCATGTGTCACGCTCTACACGGTAATTTAGAGATATATAGTTTCCACATGGTTTTTAAAATTTTGTTGGAAAACTATTTGACATGTCAATGCCATTATAAATTTGAAATTACTCTCATACCTTATCAGGATTTTATTCCCAAAACAAATAATCTCTACCTCTCCTCATTCGTACGGCCAAAACGGTCGACTTTATTCTCCTCCCTCTATATTCTCCTATCAAATGGTGTGAAACTTAATTTTCATCAAGGTTTTGGGGTGATTTATCACGGTAATATTCTCCTATGTTTTATCTTTTACTTCTAAAATTTTATTATTAGTTCTTATAATTAATTGGTATTTTGATCTAGAGTTCATATTTCATATGGTTTATGTTTGGTTATTTTTCTTCTTAGTTCATATCATGGTTGTTTTTCTATCTTTGAACCATTGTGTAATTGTTTCATATTGGTGTTGGTGAATCACATATTATTTAAGTTATATTTTCTATTTTAATATCACTTTTAATTTACTAACTGTTGGTTTAAGGATTTTATCACCTTTCGGGGATGATATTTGGTGATGTATGATGTTTTAGAATATTCCATTGATGTAATTTGAGGTAATTACCTTTTCATTTTGATGTATACGGTATATTTTTTCTATGTTATGCACACCACGTGTCTGAGAAAATGATCTATTAGATTTTTTAAGTGAATAATGATTTTTGAAATGTCATTTTTTCTTCATAAAATAATTTGGCCTCTAAAATAATGCATTAGGTTTCATAATCCCATTTCATCAAAATGGTTTTGGATTTGAATGCAGTGTATATTTGATGGATTGGTAAATGGTTTTCCATGTGATGTTGTAGTGTGGATAGTTATAAATTCATCATAATGTATCTTTGGATGGAAAATTTGGTGTGATCATTTAAATATAATTTTCCAAAAAATTTGTCAAATTAAAAATAGTGTGTTTCTGCCTTTTTTAAATGCAGTTTTTAATTATTTAAAAAATTTGGATTTTATAAAGTTTTCTTGAGGACCATTTAGTGAATTTAGGAAAATGGTTTTCTTGAAATATCTACTTGTATAATACTCTTTTAGCGGTTATGTTGATGTTCCTAGAGGACCTTGCTAAGATTCTCCCTTTTGACTAAATGGTTAAAAGTAAGGATATTTTTTATATGGGTTGGATGGGGGTGTTTTTTTTGTGAGTTACCTCTAAATGATGTATGTTCGTGTGAATGGATACTCAGTTTTTATTTTTTAGATCACCCCTTATGTAACACCCCCAAATGATAAAGGGTTAAATGACTAAAGGATATGAATCATGTCAACAAGGTGCACCTTCCTTTTCGGGACCCTGTCTGATTAGAACTTCACAATTAAGCATGTTTGTCTTGGAGTAATGATCAGGATGGGTGACCTTCTGGGATGTTTCCCAGGTTGTGTGTGGGTGAAGACAAAACACACTGGAAAGGACATGTGTTGGCCTGTGGGGACTATCATTAGTCAGATGACCCGTTCAGGCATGTGGGTGGACCCTAGGGTGGGACCCACATGTCTATGGGGCAACTGGTGGTACCTGGTTGGCCAGGACCTGACGGTCATGTTAAGGCAGGGTGTATGTGCTCTCAACGGGACCCGGTTGTCACATTTGGCATCAGAGGTGGTACCCAGCCTTATGTGTGGTGCACTGCCTGGGTTGAGATGTAGGGCCCCCAACGGGGATGTTGTGCTCTAAAAGGGGGGATTGTAACACCCCCAAATGATAAAGGGTTAAATGAATAAATAATATGACTCATGTCAACAAGGTTCACTATTCTTTATGGGATCCTGTTTGATTAGAACTCCACTGTTAATCAAGCTTGGCCTCGAGTAGTGATCAGGATGGGTGACCTTCTGGGAATTTTCCTAGGGTGTGTGTGAGTGATGAAAAAACACACTGGAAAGGACATGTGTTGGCCTGTGGGGACTATCATTAGTCAGATGACCCATTCAGGCATGTGGGTGGACCCGAGGGTGAGCCCCACATGTCTGTGGGGCAACTGGTGGTACCTGGTATGCCAGGACCTGGTGCCCATGTTAAGGTGAGGTGTTTGTGCATTCACCAGGACCCGGTTGTCACACCATATTTAGTATGTACCAATGAAATTAGCATAGCTAGAATATATTTTAGTGAGCTTTTTGTGCACTATTATATGATTTTTCATGGGCTCAAGAACCATAATAGGGGATTGTTTTTGTTTTTTTTTTGATTCTATGGTATAGTTCCCCTCAGAAAAACATATTATGGTTTGATCAAGCGTATGGGAAAGTTTATGTTATTGTTTGAGGAATTCCTTCAAGATAATTAATATTTATGTATATTCTAGATTATTCTATTGAGATCATAGGTTCTCCCAAGCACTTAGGTACATAGTTTTATATGGTGTATGATTGATACTCTTTTTTGGTTGGAAACATGTGCATGTTATTTTTCCATTTAACTTATTATGTGATCATTGATATGTATTTTTTAGATTGTTCCATTAGAGGATAAAAGACATGTGATGGATATAAATGGTTTCTAGAAACTTTATTATAAATGATTTACATTTTCTTTTTATATTTTAAATAAAAAATCAATATTTTTCTTTGGAATTGAAAATAGTTCATTATTGGAAAAGAATGTAGATTTAAATAGAAAATAGAAATTGGAAAATGTTTTCTTAAAAAGATAATGTTTTTGTAAAATTCATAGCTTTGAATATATTTTTTTCAACCAGATGTTGATGTCTATTTTATTTCATGGAAGTGTGTTGGGGGTAAATTTTTCTAATCATGCCTATATAGTTTTATTACTCACAACTATAGTTATTTATTTTTTATAATCTAATGAATATTAGAACTTATTTTCCCTCTATATGGGATAAGGATGGTTTTGGTATCGAGGAGTGACCCATGGGGTCCCTTCGTGAGTTTTTGGTTGTGAGGATTAGTTTGGGTTTTTATCAGATTTGGTTTTTATTTTTAGTCTTGTGAATAAATGATGTTATGGTTATATATTTACATATATGAGGATTCTCTGTTTGTATACATAGTTTAGTTTATTTTATTGGTATAAATAATTCCCCATGTTTCTTTATTAACACATGAAACTAATTTCTACCCTTGGGGGATTGGGAACACCTCTCAGTCATTTTTTCATTCCAACTCAGGAGACCGGTTTTAGTGTTGAATTGGGTTGATTAGTGAAAAAATGGAATCATAGGTTGGTTGGTTCAATAGAATACCTATATTTTAGAGTTTACTTTTATTATTTCATATTTCGATGTAGATAGAGTAGAACTATTTGAACAGGAGTTGTATGTGTGAGGAACTGTCCGAACAACACTTTTGATGTAATACCTCTAGTTTCTAAGGGATGTTGTGTTTTGTTTTCTATATATGGTTCTTGTTGGTTGATTCATGTTTTGGAGGTGAATTTTTAACATGTAAAATGGTTTAGATAATATTTCATGACTAAGAATACCATGTGGATATGGGGACATGTTTCTAAATGGCTACTTGTAATAATGGTGTGATTGGAATACAGCTTCCAACCATATGTTCAAGTCACCCATCAACTGTAGTTTTCCCTTACGATTTATTTTGGGTAACTATTGATTCACTATTTTAGTTGAAAATAAATGTTTTTAAATTTTGAATATTTGATTATTATTGGTAATGGTTTGTATTTTTGAGAGACAAAAAATAGATTTTTAGATTTATTTTGATTAAATATTTTAAAATTTTGATCTTCATAATAAAAACACTAGGTGTAAATGGGGATGAGTTTAACATATGTGATTTAAATAAACAAAACATGTGGTTTACCAATATTTTTTCTCTGTAAGTGGATGTTTATTTTATAGATCCTTTACTAATTGGTTTAAATTTGAATGAATTTTTGATTAAATGAGTTTTAATTAAATTAATTTGATATAACAATATTATATCTTAATTTATTGAAGTGTTTTGAATGGTATGAATTGGTGTTTTTATTGTAATAAATGGTATTTATTGTTTAATATAATAAAATTCATTGAATGTTAGAGATTGATAGTGGATTTTGAATGAACAACTAGTGATCTTCATATTTTTTTGTCAAATTAGTAATGGGATTTATATTTAGAAATTAAAATTGTAAAAATTATTTTGTAATGAAAATTTGTAAAGTTTTGTTTTCCTTTGTTATTGTTATGGGAAGTCAAATGAATGGATGTGTTTTTTAGATATTTCATTTATGGACTGAGTTATTGGTGCATATTTTGGAATGATAATATGCATGTATGAGTATTTAGGGAATAATCTTTGTGAGTCTAATACCCTCCATGATTTCTTTTTTCTTTCTATATGTTTTTTTCAAGAGATTTAAATATTAATTATTTTATAATTGATGGTTTTGTCACACATTTTCATGTGATTTTGTATTGTTTTTTATGAGGCCTGCTGAATTTTTTATCTTGATGGGGAGTTGGTTTTTTGATTATGTTCATGGATCCATTTTCTATTAGTGTGTACAACCAGCATAGATTCAATGGATATTTGAGGTGAATCCATTAGTGGTTCACCATTGGTAGACCTTCCAGTTGATCAACCTAAGGACATCCATATTGAGTTTTGAAAGATGAATCATACTCTACTTTATAATCAATCGAGTTCTATTTATGTGGAAGAGTGGATTTGTATAACTAAAAGGATATAATGTCTCCATGAGTTTTTGTGTCATTATAGTTTCTATTTCATACATTTATTCTTGAAGTTACTACCTTGATGTGGTGGAACTCAGTCTCACAATCCAATCCTTTGGAAGATATTACACAGGATTTCTCCCTATTTCTTTTTATTCCTTATTATTCCACTTTAATTTTATTTCATCTTCATCCATATATTTATGGAACTACGATTCATGTGTTCCCTTTGTTTAGGTTTGGGTTTTGACTTGTTGTCGCTTATTATTTTTGTTCATGGCTCTTGAAACCTTTGTGGAATTTTTTGGGTTGTTGTTGGTGAAGTGCATATGATTTGAAGTAGGTTTTCTTTTTCACATTCCAATAAAATTTATGATTCTTTGGTTTCATTATTTTCACACCATTATAAGATGTTAATAAGTGACGTATAATTTTTAGAATAATTCATTGATGTGAAATGATGTGATTTTTCTCCATTTTAAAGTATAAATAATTCTTCTATTAATCTATGCGGACCATGTGTTTGAAAAAATTACCATTTATATTTTTTTAGTTGATTTTTTAATTTTTAATCACATTTTTTGGAATGGTAATGGAATTTGGTTTCTATAATTATGGGTTGATTTTCTTAAATGGTTTTTTAATCAATGGGTTTGAATTTTAAAATTGTGTTTTTTTAATTGTTGGGAAAATGGTATGTCATGAGATGATGGTGTGTGGATTGTTTGGAAATTTTATGCAACTGAATTTTGATTGAAAATGTGGTGTGAGTGATTAAATGGAATTTTTTTAAAAAAAATTATGTAATTAAAAATTGTGGGTTTTTACCTTTTTTAAAGGTGAGGTTGGTCCTTTAAAAAAGTGTGGATTTATGGAGGAATGTTTGGTGATTTTGTGAAAATTTATTTCCTAGAAACTCTCTTTGGATAATATTCATACATTGGAAATGGTTAATTTTGGGTGACACCCACACTGAGAGAATCCTTTGAGATCAAATGGGTGAAATATGAGATATTTTTCCATGGGATGGCTCGGGGTGAGTTGTTGTTTGATTCTATTTTTTATAATGTATGTTCATGTGAATGGATTCATGGATGTAGTTTTTTTTTCTCACCCCCTTTTTACTATTTATATGGGAACCCATAATTACAAGAGGCTTTTTGGTGAATTATTGTTGCACTATAATAGAATTTTACTATGGACAGTGGCCCAAAACAGGGTTTTTTTCTTGTTGTTATGTGATAGTTCTCCTTGCTATGACTATGTAGGGTGTGATTGAGCATGTCGTACAGTCGTTTCATCAGGTGAAGAATGCCTTTAGGATGATTTAGATGTAAGCATTCTCTATAATATTCCATTGAGATACTAGGTTCCCCCAATTCATTTGGCACCTTTTTTATATCAGATGGTTTAGATTATTTGTTGGTTGCTAACTTGTGTGTTTATTGTTCTGTTTCCCTAGTTATGTGATCATTTCTATTACAATCATACATTTCCTAGTTTTGGGTAAAACGTTATATGTTGGATTTCAATGGAAACTTGAAAACATTTTGAAAATGTTTTACACATTCTTTTCCCTTTCTAAATAAAAACAACAACCTTTATATTTTGAAGTAAAAATGGTTCCTTCATATAATGGAAGGTGGGTTCATATGGGAAAAGAGTAATGGGACATGTTCGATAAAATAACTACTGCATCAGTATTGTCATAACATTTAAGGTAATTATTTCTTCTTTAAAAATTGAAAATATATTTCCATGAATTAGATAAATAATTTATCATTAAAAAATAGTCTATAAAACCATTTTTGGAAACATATTATATATTTTTCACTTACTAAAAATAAGAGTTTAATATTTTGTCACATTCCATGATTTTAATAATTTTATTTTCATTTTCATAGAAAATATCCCATTTAATGGTCCTATATATTACCATTTGTATTTTTGGTTGATTTAAATTCATCCAATAATATATGGGAATGTTTTAGTGTAATTTTATGTCCATTATCACACATTTTTACCCTGAATTATCTGATTTACTATTAATAGTGGTATCAAAAATAACCATGTTTACTATTCATATAAAAAACTAATAAAACAGTTTTATATACTATGTATGTACCTCATGATTAAAAATATGGAATTAGTTTTTAAAAAATTAAAAACATATATGCTAAAAAAATTAAATTAAAATTAAATTGAAAAAGGAAATATAAAATATTTCTTTTTGGAAAAAGATGATATAAAATATAATATGTTTTTATATAATTTTAAAGTATTAAATATATTTAATAACAATAAATGGATTGTTTTAGTTAAATTAAAATAAATTCATTTTAAAACTAATTCCAAACATCATTTTACCATATCAAAACAATAAAAATTATATTACATTTTCAATAAAATTAGAATTTTTTTGTATTAAAAATGAAATTAATTTGAAAAATAATAAAAATTTATCATAATATAGTTTCAAAATTCCACACTATTTTTTTAAAATATAATATAAAAAGGTTCCATATTACAATTTTACAAATAAATTCTCAATCTAAAGGTGGCTAACACGAATTTATAAAAATACAACTTTTTATGGGTAAAAAAGGATTTATCATGTCTAGAAAATACATTAGATTAATTTTACCCTTAGGGTGAGTATTATATATATATATATATATATCATTTACATAAACCAAAAATTGTTATTTTTTTATTATATTGATATAAAACATACATTTGTGCATTGAAATATTTTTTTATAAAAATGATTTCTTTTTATTTTCAAAAGGGATTTATTTTTTATTATAAATAATTGTTCACTAAATAGATAATTATATATACATTTTTACACAAAATTTTATAAATTTAATTAATCATTTTTATACCCTCAATTGAAATGGATAAGTTATAATGGTAACATTTAAAAAAATACTAAGATATTTGTTTATCCTCTATGTTCGATATAATAGAAGTTGTTGAGGAAATTATATAGTATTAAGAGAAATAAAAATCAAGGTATTTCATTATTCTACCTTTATGAAATTTTTCCCTCAAATTTCATTTAATATTCTAATATGAGAACATGTGTGGGTGCTACCCATTCATCTATTTATATGATTCCTTTGTTGCCTCTCTTTATTTGTGGATACTCCATAGTAAAATAACTATGTGAGGGGACATGTTGCATCCAGCATTATGTCTAATGACTGAGATCTCCCCATGTTTCTCCTCATAATAATTTGTATTCCCAAGTCACACCTCCACTGGATTATGTACATGGTAGGGATTGAGTTTTTACATTCTCCGGAGTGATATATGGAACACATCATGAACCTAACCACGATTGGTGGAAGTCCATGTCAATAGGAAACACATCCTATGTGATCAGTGATTTAAAAGTGGTCAATGTACCTTTGTATAACCCTACTATTTTTTCCAATATGCATGACTCTCTAGCATGTTGATATTCAAGTGACAACTTTATCTCCCACACTAAAATTTACGTCTCATTGATGGTTGTGTTGATTATTGTTTTTTTGACATTGAGTAAATTTTATATATTGTCTTATGTGTTTAACATTCTCTTTATCTCTTGAAAAAGATTAATTCCAATTAGGTTTCATTCCCAAAAATTATCCCACAAGTTGGAGTTCAACACCGCCAACCATATAGAGCTTCATATGGATCTATTTAAATACTCATGAGGAATCTATTGTTATTTGAGAACTCAAACAATGAGATAAGTTTATACAACCATTTTTGGATTTCCATGGTGAAATATACTATCATTTTCATGAACTTCTGAAAAGTCCTTCCAGATTGGCCATCAGTTTGTAGGCGGTAGGTCATGAAGAAATACAATTTAGTACTCAAATCGTGTAGTAGACTTCTCCCAAATATATATTTGATACTTGGTTCATTATTAGAGATAACACAATGTTTAAATCCATGAATCCTCACTATATCCTCCACATATATCATGAAATTGTTTTCAATACATAAATCTTCTTGAATGATAATGAAGTGGGATGCCTTGGTAAGTAGACCCACCATCACCAATATTCTATTATTTCAACTGTAGTTCTTTGGGAGAGTAATAAAAAAGTGTATAGTGACATACTACCATTTCCATGTGGGTATAAAAAATTATTTCATCATCCTTTTGGACTTATGTCACTCTTATTTAGCTTTGTAACATATTATACATTATGATATATACTTCATAATCCTCTTCTTCATGTTTTCTATAACAACCCTTCTATATATTTCTCACTTAAACATAATTCATTAAAAAAGATATTCATTTTATTCAACATATAAGATCGGGGGGTCTAGTACCATCGGGTATTTAAAACATTACATGACAACATAAAACATGAAATACACTTCTTTATTGAGAACTTCTTTAACATCACCACACACATTCCTTCATACTTAGCATTGTATGGGATAACCTGAGGACGTGCATAAGAAAAGGGTGAGATATAAAGCCCATTAAGGGAGTAAAATAATCATAAAATTAAAAATAAATTACATGTTAAGTAATAATATTATCAATGGATCATAAGAAAAACATGAACATAATGTCATGATATAGCATGATTATCATAAAATGAAAATGTGGCATTAATATTTAACATGATATTAGCATCATCAAAGGCTCATTAAACATGGATCATGAGTAAAACCTTATTTCACATTAATCATAATGAGTAAACCCTCATTTCACTTGATGTATCATGTTACTAATCTTTACCCAAGGCATTGGAGCGCTATGAGGGCACACCCTTCTTTATCATTTCATTTCATGCATAAGTGTACCACATGGATCATATAACATGGATTAATTAAACATCATAATTTATTCCATGATAAATTAATGTTTAATTCATACATAAAACATCATAATCAATAAGTAATTGTGCATAAAGGTGAATTCCCTTGATAGAGAAATATGAATTTTATTCACTACACAATGAATTTGGATTGGAAAATCGTGGTGCAATTTTGGAAACATAAGAACGCGACGTAAGAATTAATAAACATGGTTGATGAGAAAGGAAAGGTTGTATCATCATATTTACATGAAAGGGACATTAAGGGGGTTATATAGATATATGTCCCAATATATGTAATTGAATTTTGATTCATAAAAAAAATTACTTGAATGTAAATGAGAAGAGATGAATTGTTACGTTGATTAGAACTATCCCTGAGGTGGGTTGGGGAGGTGTTTCCCTGGATGGGAATGTCATGACCCATCCTCGGAACCCATACCGTGACTACCCCAAGCCCGCCTTCCATAGGCTAGGGGCTGGAGACTAGCACCAAGGAGTAAATCCCGACAAAAAGGGGAAGGCATTGCCTTTATAAAATAAAAAAACACCACAGAGTAAGCAAGAAAAAGTAAACACTAAGTAAAACTAGGTATAAAATGTAGTGCATAAAAGTAAGTGGGCCAGAATACAAACCCAAACTAAAAGTAAAGTACAACTGGAAAGAAATTACAACAACTGAATGTAAAGCAGCAACGTCGAGCCATCCACTAGAATTCCCACCTGAAGGGTGGGTACAGATAGCCACCTCAGCTCCTCGGGTCTAACCGTTCGCTCCGTGTATGTCCCTCCCAGTGGTCCACCTCCAGGTACTGACTACTCCACTAGCCTCTACCACTATCAGAGCTGTCTGTCATCTACATCCAACACAACGTAGTGCGGGCATAGCCCATGCAGGGGTGAATATATGCTACTCAGTAGGGACCCCGAGACCCCCGAAGGTCTCCCAGAATCCACAAAGTAAAGGTACAATCACGAAGTAACAACCAAAACTACTTAGGTATATGACCATACATATGCCTAAGTCATCAATTCTAGTTCAAATCCAACACCCGAGCCCATGTTTGATCATGTCCACACAGGAAAGCAAGTCAATCATAGCGAAGATAATGATTGAATGTCAAGACTCAAATCACACAGGTATACTTCTTCGGTGATAGAGATGATCAGATATAGCCACCGATTCATCTAAGATGGGACCCACATAGGATACTGAACCAGCCAAGCTGCCAAACCCACATAGGATTTCAGTGCAGTCTTCATTGTCGTCGAACCCACGGAGGATTTCAGTACGGTCTTCATCGATTCTGAACTCACATAGGATTTCAATGCAGTCTTCATCGTCGTCGATCCCACATAAGATTTCAGTACGGTCTTCATCGCTGTCGAACCCACATAGGATTTCAGTGCATTCTTCATCACCGTCGAAGCCACATAGGATTTCAGTATAGTCTTCATCGCTGCCAAACCCACATAAGATTTCAGTGCAGTCCTCACATTTGTAGTCGCAGTCGCAATCGTAGTGGAAGCCAGCTCTAGGGTTCCCCCACACAGCATGCTCGTTTCTGGGAGGGTCCGCTCCATGAGCCAAGGGTTCGATACATCAAATTACACGTAGTCCGGAGTTGATGTATCTCAAAGCTCCGTCTTGACAGGAGAAACTCAACGTGACAGACAGCACATCAATCGGATGCCCGGTCTGAGAGTTATTGGCCTTTTCGTTCCAGGGGCTCGGTTGGTTTTTATGTCAAAACCAATCCGACCGCACTCCAACTGCATCCAAACATTGATCGGAGTAATCCAAAAGGTCTGTATCACTAAGAGGAATCCAACAAAGTTGACGACACATCAATCAGACGTCCGGAGATCAAGTTATAAGTGATTCCGCTATGAGGGCCCGGTTGGTTTCGTGTTTGAACCAACCCGGACGTACTCAAAGTTATCCAGAACCATGATTGTAATATTACTAAACGACCTTCTCGATCCAAGGATTGTATCTCAATAGACGGTGTGTCGATCGAAGGTCCATAGCCCAAGATATGGGCAAAAGAACGTACCTGCCCGTTTTTAGGGGGTTTTGGGCCCGGACCGACCCGGCCCGAGACCCCCTGGGTTAGCCCGAACCGGTTCCGGGTCCGGCCCATTAGGGCGCGGCCTGGCCCGGCAAGGCGCATGCTCACGGCCTGCGTGGCCAGCTCGGCCATGCCGAGCTGAGCGGAACAGGGGGGGCTCACTACCCCCCTGATTGTGGAAGAGCGGCCCCCACGTGGGGAGGCCGCTCCTTCGGCCATCCGGGGGATACTACCCCTGGTTTCGTGGAAGCCGGTCAGCCCAGTCCGGCCGGCCAGTGCTACTACTGCGGGACCACCGGGCCCTGCCCCTCTAAGGTGTCGGAAGCTGGCGGTTCCAGTCGCCCACCCTTGCAATGTCGCGGCTTCTTCCGACCGGCGTGGCGCGACGGTGCTGTGCCCCTCCATCGCGACCCCGCTCCGGCCGTGGTGTCATCGTGGTTCTCTGGCACGGCGCAACGGTGCCGCGCCCCTTTGTTGCGGCCTGACTTTGGTCGCGGGTTTGTTTGGCCTCAACGGCACGACGCGACGGTGCCGTGCATCTTTGCCACATTTCCCCATGTTTCCGTGCAGTGTCGTTACACAGCGTCGCCTTCTTTCGAACCACAATAAACACAAACATCAAAGGGGAAGGAGGGTCATTCATGTTTGTGTGGACCGACCTCCTCTCGTTATTATGATAACAGGCGGCCCAAATAGAATATGATGAACGGCATAGGAAAAATTCACAGGCAAAAACAATTAACCCCTACCTCAAGGGGTTGACGAATGAAGGTTCATCGTGGAAAATAATAGTCACGGAAGAAGGTTCTGTAAGCGTCATTGACGTCTCGGAGAAGAGAATCATTGGTGTCGCGGTACACAGCGTCACATCATCGATCTCTGAGGATTCATCATCCTTCGTCGTCTTTCGTTGGAGGATGGAATTTTTCATCGGCGATAGTGCGTTCTTCGCGTTCTTCAAGGAGGAAGATGAGAAGTCCAAGACTTAAGCTCTCCTCTTCAAATCATTCTCGCACAACAAAACAACATAATAAAATAATGCTTTTCCTTATTTTATTTCTCATGCCAACTATTTTTTAAATTGAAAATCAAATCTCAATTTAATTATCGTGTGTTGACCAATTAATGAGGTGTTTAGTAATCCAATTAAACGTGGTAGTTGACTAGGCATTTAAGAGGGGGTGCAGGTGAGTTACCATATTAAAAGAACGTGGGAGGTAAAAAGGAAATAAAGGGGTGGGGATCGTGTGGGCCCCACCTCACTAATATCCTACCTAGGAGTTAGGATTTCAGTGGGTCCCACTCTAACCACCATGCCAAGGTTAACACTAAGAATAAAAATAAAATCTATTTCACAATATTTTATTTTATTCTTTAGTTAACCCAAATAAATAATAACCTCAACCAAGAAAACGCAACTCCGAAAAAGATGCTCTTAAGAAATTACCAGTGTTGTGATTCCATTGGTTCCCTTGGAATTCGATTCCGAGCAGTGGTCCAAAAGTTAGGAAAACCCGCTCGTTTGTTCCCCGAACGTACCCGAGATAAAATTTGCAAAATGATTCCGGGCACACCGGGCCTCGGAATCAGATGTTGTCAGAATCTGAATTCTTTTAAAATCCCAAATAAAATTAAGATTAAAAATTTACCTTTAATTTTACGGGTCTTTACATTACTCCCTCCTCAGGGCTTTACATCCCCATAAAGATACATCATAAACTAGGGGAACAAATGTGGGTATTGTGCATGCATCTGAGCCTCCCGCTCCCAAATGCTCTCCTGGAGGTTCCTGTGCTTCCATCTGATGTGAACTAGGGGTATCGACCGTCCACGTAGGACCCGCTCCTGTCGATCCTCGATCTCCACCGGGACCTCTGCAAAAGTCACCCCATCATCAACGTCCAGCTCCCCATGGTCGATGATATGCATTGGGTCGTGCACGTATCTCCTCAGCTGAGATACATGGAAGACGCCGTGCACCCAGTGCAACTGATGTGGTAGAGCCAGGCGGTAAGCCACCTCACCTACCATGCCGAGGACCTGGAATGGTCGTATGAAGCGCGGAGATAGCTTGCCGCCTCATCCAAATCTCCGTAATCCACGTCGAGGTGAGACCCACAAGAAAACGTGGTCGCCATCCTCGAACTCTAGTGGCCTCCGCCTCCTATCAGCATAAGACTTCTGCCAGCTCTGAGCTGTCCTCATCCGCTCCTAGATGACCTGGACCTTCTCTGTCATGGCCTGGACCATCTCCGGTCCCACATGTGGTAACTCCCCAGGGTCTGTTCATCATAGAGGTGATCTGGAAGGTCGGTCATATAATGCCTCGTATGGTGCCATCCTGATGGTGGAGTAGTAGCTATTGTTGTATGTAAACTCCACCAAGGGTAGGTGGTCCTCCCAACTGTGACCAAAGTCAAGGACACATGCACGGAGCATATCCTAGAGAGTCTGAACGGTCCTCTCCATCTGACCATCCGTCTGAGGGTGAAAGGCAGTGCTCAGACGTAGATGCTTCCTGAATGCCTCTTGCAACCCCTTCTAAAGCCGGGATGTAAAGAGAGAATCTCAATTAGAGACGATAGATGATGGAACATCATGAAGCCATATGATCTCCTAAACGTAGAGGCATCCCAAGCTCTGTACTGATCCCTACTCTCTGATGGGTAAGAAGTGGGCCGACTTGGTGAGTCAGTCGACAATCACCCAAATGGAGTCATGACCTCTGGAAGTGCATTGAAGTCTAGTAACGAAATCCATAGATATCCCATCCCACATCCACTCAGGGACCTTCAAGGGCTATACCAAGCCTGCTGATACCTGGTGTTCTACCTTCACCTGCTAGCAGGTGAGGCATCGTGAAACGAAATCTGCCACATCCTTCTTCATACCCAGCCACCAGTGCTGTCATCTGAGATCCTGGTACATCTTCGCCATGCTTGGATGTACCGCTAAGTGGAAGTTTGAAACTCTCTCAGCACCTCCTCTTGAAAAGTAGCTGGTACCATGGTATGTCCTTTAAAAAGGACATTGTGATCTCCTCCTATGAAAGGTGCCTATCCTGATGATATCTGCGCATGCCGCGTCTCACAGTCAGCGTCCCCACGATGTGCCTCTCTGACCTGCTGTAGTAGTGGAGGAGTGACTTTGAGTGATTGAAGAAAGGATGCTCCATCCCTATCCACGAAAGATATCTACAAAGCGGTTAGCTGCTCCGTCGCCTCCCCGAGTAGATGGATTCCCATCCTCCTGCTGAGCGCATCAGCTACTAAGTTCCCCTTCCCAGGAGTATAGACTATCTCAAAGTCATAGTCCTGTAGGAACTCGAGCAATCGCCACTGTCTCAGATTCAGGTCCTTCTGCAAGAAGATGTACCTGAGACTCTGGTGGTCATATTAGACTATAAAGCGCTCTCCCATCAGATAGTGTGGCCACATCTTCAGAGCGAAGACCACTGCTGCTAACTCCAGGTCATGGGTAACGTAGTTCTACTCATGCTGCCTCAACTGATGTGATCCATAGGCGATCGCGGCCCGCTCCTGCATCAGGGCACATCCTAGTCTGTTCCTTAATGCATCGCAGTAGACTACATACCCTACTCCCTCCTCTGGTAGCCTCAAGATAGGAGCGCTAGTCAATCTTTGTCTCAGCTCCTGGAAGCTCTGCTGACATCTGTATGACCACACGAAGGGTTTCCACTTCTTCGTCAAAGCTGAGAGTGTTGCCTCAACTCTAGAAAAGTCTGGCACAAATCTCCGGTAGTACCCAGCTTTCCCTAAGAAACTCCTCACCTCCGTCACACTCTTGGGTGGCTCCCAAGATGGCACTGCCTCGATCTTCATAGGATCCACTGCAACTCCAACCTCAGAGATGACATGTCCCACGAAGTGGACCTCACGTAACGAGAATTGACACTTCAAGAGATTTCCATAAAACTAGTTCTCTTAGAGTGTGTCTAGTACAACCCGCAAGTGGTAGGTGTGCTCCTCCTCAGTGGTCGACTATATCAATATGTCGTCGATGAAGACCACGACATATCGATCGAGGTATGGCGGAAAGATTCTATTCATGAGACTCATGAACACTGCTGGAGCATTGGTTATGCTTAAAGGCATAACCAAGAACTCATAGTGGCCATACTGACATTTGAAGGTCGTCTTCTGCACGTCCTCATCTCGAACTCTGAGCTGATGATAGCCTGATATAAGGTCTATCTTTGAGAACCACTGTGCTCCCTTTAGCTGATCGAAGAGGTCGTCAATCCTCAGTAGCAGATAATTGTTCCTCACGGTCACCTGGTTCAGGCGAAGATAGTCGACACAAAGTCTCAAGATCCCATCCTCCTTCTTGGCGAACAAAATCGGGGAAGCCCAGGGTGAAACACTGGATCAGATGAATCCCTTGCCCTACAAGTCCTCCAGCTGTACTCGTAGCTCTCGAAGCTCAACCGGAGCCATCTGATATGCTGTTGTGGATATCGGGGTTGTCCCGGGGGTAAAGGTCAATATAAAAGTCTACCTCTCTATGAGGAGGTAGTCCTGGAACGTCGTCAGGGAAAAATTCCGCATACTGATCCACCACTACAGGAAACTAGGACTCTGCACATCAACTGCTCCTAGGATGATTCTAGCCAAATGATGAGTGTTGGGCTGTCCTCTCCTATGCGTGAGTTCAACCTATGCTGTAAAGGCTCCCTTCTCGCCGGTAAAGTTGAACCTACTCTTGTCGGTGCGTACACACCGCACCTTGCACCTAATACAGTCGATCTGATCATGGACTGTAGATAACCAATCCATGACCAAGATGACATCGTAAGGCCTCGACACCGCTACAAGAAGATCTCAGCCGAAGCTCTCGCCTCCTAGATTAAGCTCACACTACCGGAACCAGTGCGTAATCGTCGAGTATTCTCTCGTAAGAGTCTCTATCTGTAAGGATCGAGCCAACAGCTCTGTTGGAATCTCTGAGATCCGAACAAGGGTAGTGGAAATAAATTAATGACTCACTCCTATGTCTATAAGAACTGCTGCAAGGGTGGAGTAGACACAGATAGTACCTCGAATCATTTATGGTGCACTGTGGTCGTAGGCCTCTTCTGCCTGAAGTTAAGTCGGTCTCTACCCGCTTGCTCCCTGTGGTCGGGGTGGACCTCTTGGTGGTGGTGGTGGTAAAGCCTCAAAGTGTCGTCCGCCACCTACTGCTCAGCTAGCTCCCCTGCCTCGTCCGCCTGCTCTCGGCGGACTGCCATGGTTGACCCTCTGCCTCTGCCTGGGTGGCCCCTCAACCGGCCACTGCTCCTCTTCACGGCGGGTCAGGCAGTCACGAGCCATGTGTCCCTACCCACCACATTCATCACACTTCCTACTCTTCGTAAGGCTGGCTCTGCACCATGTGTCCCACACCTCTGAGCCAGTGTACTGAGGTCGTCTGCCTGATGGTCCGGTCTTCCTGGACCCCTGTGACAACCGTCGACTGCCAGCTGTGGAAGACTCTACTACGTGCCACCATGCGGTAGGTCTCGCTGCTAGCATATGCTCGGCAAGAAATATCTCTATGAGAAGAGCTTGAACCAGTACTCATGCCTGTGTCGGAATGCTGAGGGAGATCATCGATGCCCTGATTATCATGCCTCAGTCCCTGCTCTAAGGTCCGGGCCTGGAAGAATGGGTCTCGTACCTTGTCTGTCGAATAGCGCGAGAGGTCTGTAAATCTCGCCGAGTACTGGGCAACCGTCATGCTGCCCTGCCGTAGCTATAGAATCTCCTTGATGAGCACTGCACTGAGGGTGGCTGGGACGAACTCCGAGCGGATGAGTCTCTCAAAGACTGTCCAGAGAAGTGATGCCTCATCATGCACCTAGAGCATCAAGCTCCACCATCTTCCTACTGATGCGTGCAGGAGTCTTGTTGTGAGGATCACCATGAGGTCAGCTGGTGTCCCCACTAACCTAAGGACTCGCACAACCACCTCCAGCCAATCCTCGGCTGCCTGAGGGTCCATCTCCCCGTGGAACCTGGGCGATCTCTAACACTGAAACTCATGCATCGCACTAAGGCGACGTTCATGATTAGCGGCTGGGGCTGGTAGCATCGGTGGCTCGATGGGTAGAAGTATCGTCGATGCCTCTGCTGTCTACGGGCCCTGCACCGAGGCCTCGTCGCTCGGTGGGCTATCATCTCGCACAACGCTCGGAACCCTAGCTTTTTGTCGTCGTGGGGCCATCCTGAGAAGAAATAGGTGCTCGATGGTCAAATAGTATACCTGGTGAGCTGACAAAAAGTAATCACAATGAAAAATTTTGAAACACAAATGCAATCAATGTTTTCGAGCATTGAGTCGGAAAACAAAAGTCAGGGTCCTGGTGTACGGATACGTTGGCCGCCGCACCAACACTGGACTCCCTGGACTGATAACCACACTAAATACACTTAATATTATTGCTTCACATAGAAGAATTATTAGAGTCTAGAGTTCTGCGGTAGAACCGAACTCCTCTGATACCAATTTTTCACGACCCGTCCTAGGAACCCGTCTCGTGACTACCCCAAGCCTGCCATCCATGGGCCAGGGGCTGGCGACTAGCACCAAGGCGTAAATCCTGACAAAAAGAAGAAGGTATTGCCTTTATAAAGTAAAAAAACACCACAGAGTAAGAAAGAAGAAGTAAACACTATGTAAAAATGGGTACAAAAAGTTGTGCAGAAAAGTAAGTGGGCCAGAATACAAACCCAAACTAAAAGTAAAGTAAAACTGGAAAGAAAGTACAGAAACTGAATGTAAAGCATCAACGTAGAGCCTTCCACTGGAAGTCCAACCTGAAGGGTGGGTACAAATAGCCACCTCAGCTCCTCGGGTCTAGTCGTCTGCTCCATGTACATCCCACCCAGTGGTCCACTTCCAGGTACTGACTGCTCCACTAGCCTCTACCACGATCAGCGATGTCCGTCGTCTGCATCCAACACAAAGTAGTGCGGTAATAGCCCTTGTAGGGGTGATTATATGCTACTCAGTAGGGACCATGAGACCCCCGAAAGTCTCTCAGAATCCACAAAGGAATGGTACAATCACGAAGTAACAACCAACAGTATTTATGTATATGCCCATACATATACCAAAGTCATCAATTCCAGTTCGGCTCCAACACCCGAGCCCAAGTTCAATCACGTTCACATAGGATAGTACAACCCAATCCACACAGGAAAGCAAGTCAATCATAGCGATGATAATGATTGAAATTCAAGACTCAACTCACACGGTTATACTTCTTCAGTGATAGAGATGATCAGATATAGCCACTGATTAATCTAAGATGGGACCCACGTAGGATACTAAACCCGCCAAGCTGCCGAACCCACATAGGATTTCAGTGCAGTCTTCATTGTCGTCGAACCCACGAGGGATTTCAGTATGGTCTTCATCGCTGCCGAACCTACATAGGATTTCAGTGCAGTCATCATCGTCGTCGATCCCACGTAGGATTTCAGTACGGTCTTCATCGTTGTCGAACCCACATAGGATTTCAGTGCAGTCTTCATCACCATCGAACCCATATAGGATTTTAGTATGGTCTTCATCACTGCCGAACCCACATAGGATTTTAGTGCAGTCGTCACAGTCCCAGTCCCAGTCGCAGTCACAGTCACAGTCGCAGTCGTAGCCAGCTCTAGGGTTCCCGCACACAGCATGCTCGTTTCTGGGAGGGTCCTCTCCATGATCCAAGGGGTCGATACATCAACTGACATGTAGTCCGGAGTTGATGTATCTTAAACCTCCGTCTTGACAAGATAAACTCAACGTGACAGACGACGCATCAATCGGACGCACGGTCTGAGAGTTATTGTCTTTTTCGTTCCAGGGGCCCTGTTGGTTTTTAATTCAAAACCAACATGAACGCACTCCAACTGCGTCCAAACCTCGAGCGGAGTAAGCCAAAAGGTCCTTCTCACTAAGATGAATCCAAAAAAGTCGATGGCACGTCAATCAGATGTCCGGAGCTCATGTTATAAGTGTTTCCGCTCTGAGGGCCCGGTTGGTTTTGTGTTCAAACCAACCCGTCCATAGCCAAAGTTCTCAGAAACCTTAAATGTAATATACCAAAACGACTGTCTTGATCCAAGGATCGCATCGTAGCTGACATTGCATCGATCGGAGTTCCATAGCCCATGATATGAGAAAAAGAACGTACCTGCCCGTTTTTAGGGGGTTTGGGGCCCAGACCGACCCGGCCCGAGACCCCCTGGTTCGGACCGAACCGGGTAGACCCAAACCGAGTCCAGTTCCGGCCCATTAGGGGGAGGCCTGGACCAGTGGGTAAAACCCAGCCCAGCCGGCACGGCTCGGCCCGGCCTGGGCACGGCCCGGCCTGGCGCGTGCTCGCGGCCCGCGTGGCCAGCTCGGCCACACCGAGCTGAGCGGAACAGGGGGTGTGCTACCCCCTTCATTGTGGAACCACGGCCCCCATGTGGGGGGCCACTCCTTCGGCTAGCCGTGTGTTACTACCCCAGTTTCATGGAAGCTGGTCGGCCCGGTCTGGCCGGCCGGTGCTGCTGTCACGGGACCGCCGTGGTCCTGCCCATCCGAGGTGCCAGCGGCCGGCAGTTCCGGCCGCCCGGCCTTGCACCACCGCGGCTTTGAGCCGCAGCCTTGTCTGACCAGCGCGTTGCGACGGCGCCACGCCCTTCCACTGCGGCCCCGCTCTGGCCGCGGTGTCTTCGTCATTCTCCGGCGCGGCGCGACGGCGCCGCGCCACTTCGCTGTGTCCCGACTCCGACCGCGGGTTCGTTTGGCCTCAACTGTTTGAAACGACGGTGTCGAGCATCTTCACCACATTTCCCCATGTTTCCACGTGGTGTCTTTGAACCGCGCTGCCTTCTTTCGAACCGCAACAAACACAAACATCAAAGTGGGAGGAGGGTCGGCCGTGTTCGTGCGGTCCAACCTCCTCCCGTTATTATGATAACAGGCGGCCCAAATAGAAGTCGATGAATGGAAAAGGAAAAATTCACAGGAAAAAACAATTATCCCCTACCTCAATGTGTATTTGGACGAAGTTTCGTTATAGAAAATAATCATCACGGAATAAGGTTCCGTAAGCATCGTCCACGTCTTGGAGAAGAGAATCGTTGGCGTCGCGGTACACGGCGTCGCGTCGTCGATCTCTGAGGATTCGGTGTCCTTCGTCGTCCTTCGTCAGAGGCTGGAATTCTTCATCGGCGACGGTGCATTCTTCGCATTCATCAAGGAGGAAGATGAAGAGTCCAAGCCTTGAGCTCTGCTCTTCAAATCCTTCTCACTCAATGAAACAACATAATAAAATAATGCTTTGCCTTATTTTATTTCTCATGACAACTGTTTTTGGAATTCAAAATCAAATCTCGATTTAATTATTGAGCGTTGACCAATTAATAAGGCATTTAGTAATCCAATTAAATGTGAGAGTTTACTTGGCATTTAAGAGGGGGGTGCGGGTGAGTTTCCATATTAAAAGCATGTGGGAGGTAAAAAAGAAATAAAGGGGTGGGGATTGTGTGGGCCCCACCTCACTAATATCCTACATAGGAGTTAGGATATCAGTGGGTCCCACTCAAACCTCCATGCCTAGGTTGACACTAATTAGAATAAAAATAAAATCTATTGCACAATATTTTATTTTATTCTTTAGTTAACCCAAATAATTAATAACCTCACCCGAGCAAACGCAACTCTAGAAAATGTGTTCTTAAGAAATTACCGGTGTTGTGATTCCATCGGTGCCCTCAGAATTCGATTCCAAGAACCAGTCCAAAAATTAGGAAAACCCGCTCATTCGTTCACTGAACGTACCCAAGCTAATCATTGGAAAATGATTCTGGGCACACCGGGCCTCGGAATCAGATGCCGTCAGAAACCGCATTCTTGTAAAATCCCAAAGAAAATTAAGAAAACAAATTTCCCTTGAATTTTTCAGGTATTTACAGGGAAGAAACCACACAAATATAATATTAATGTTTATCAAGATGACTCATTGATATAGATATGCAAAATGAATAAATATGAGGGGTCACCATGGTTTTACCATATTTGTAAAAGAACGCCCATTGAGAATGATACATAAATTTCATTAGAATACTCCTTAATTAGGGTCAAGGAGGTGAATCCCATGGTGGAAGAACCTATGTTTATAATTGGTAATATCAGAACTCTCCTTGTGGTTAATCAAGAAATTTTATCAGAACACCCCTTAAATAAGATTAGAAATAGTGTCCATAGGAGGGAATATGTCACACCATGATAGTTTACCAATGGATTAGGATGCCCTGTAGAGTAGTATACAAGAGGTTTATCAAAATAAATATTGATGAGGATCAAAGATATGTTTCCCTATAAGGGAATATTCCACACCATGATAGTTTACCATAGGATGGATTAGAACACACCTTGAGGAGGATCCATATGGTTGATAAAAACCTTGAGGGAGATCATGGAGGTGTTTCCCTATCAGTGAATATGTAACACTTGGATAGTTTACTATATGATCATGTGACCTATAAAGGTAGATCCAAGTGGTTCATCTCTCTATGGGAACACCCTATGTTTTCCATTGTCATATCAAAACATTATTTGAATATGTTCTATAAGGATGATCAAAATTCCCCTAGAGGTGGATCTGGGACAATATTCAATAGGGGGACCATAAAATTTTACCATTAGTTGGATCAAACCTCCTCTTGAGGTAGATCCATATGGTTGATCAGAAGTTATCTTGATTCAGATCAAAAGGATGTGTCCCTTGGAGGGAACACCATGTTTTTTCAATTAGTTTGGATTAAACCTCATGGAGGTTTCCTATGTACCCTTTTTATAAGAAAGAAATCAAAACCCACATTGTTTGATCCTACAGTTTACATTAATGTGATATGAATTATCCATGTAGTTTGACAAAATGGGGTAATGATGCTCATGTTGTGAGAGGAGCATCGATGAGGGTTAGTGTAGGGATTTTTCTTGGAAGATTATCTTTCCAATATGATATATATTATTATTCAGTGGTGTGGGGATTACACGGTGATATTCCTAGGTGATTATATGAGTAATGATGAGTTGGATGGGGATTACACATGGATGTTTCTCTATGGTTACTAGGTGATACAATGGTGTGGATGAGACTTAAGTGTGGAAGATTCCAATATGATCTAATTTCATGGGAATGGTAAACATGGAATTTGTTTGGTATGAACAATGGGGGTCATCCCAGGATACTCATAGATATAGTATCTTATGCTTTTTTCATAGGGTAAGATTATAGTTTTATGTCATTTATTGAGGATATTGTCATACTATTTTAACATTGTGTAACCAGAATACGAAACAAGGATGTCTTATGCCATGCAGCTCAGATGAGGGAGGACTCACTCATCACCACATCGGCTCACAGAAACACCATCCACCATCCTTTTAAAGGGGAAGGGTTTTGGATCTTCCCTAGAGGAGTGTCTAGTCACGAGGCCCATGATAGGGTCCCTTTTTCAAAAAAGTGACATGATATATGGTTCCATTGAATATATATATAAGAGGTATGGGAGGTTTGATCCACAATTTCAGTGAAGTGGGTGGACACATGAGTGTGAGGAACAAGTTACACGGGTAGTTGAGATAATGTTGGAATGTTCATGGATTAGAGTGGTGATCTCAGGTAGTCAGCTATTGCGAAGGGGTTTGAGGTAAAGGGAGGTACCATAGAGAGCCCCAATAGAGAGGTTTCATGAGTCATGGGGCTTTACAGAGAGGTACTTCAGGAACCACATGTCCATTTCAAAGGTTAGGGGCTCCATAAAGTGGTATGTTTCATGAAACGTGTTTTCCCTTCTTCATAGTTATGTCATGATTCATGATGGGAGAGCTTCATGATGATCAAATGCTTCTTGAATCCTCAAGAGCCACATTAGGCCTTCATCTTTGTAAAAGGGTGTAGTAATCTATGAATGGAATCTCTACCTAGCATGGAGGATCATAAGAACACTGTTAATGGGGTTTTGAAAAGCCCAAATACCTTGAGTGATCCATTTTATCTTTGGTTCGTGTTAGGGTGGTGGTTCACAAATCGATATAGATTGTGTAAGTAGAATGGTTGGGGAACATCCATAAAATAATAAACTAAAGGGTGTATTTATAGGCACTGGGTTGATTTAAAGAATTTGGGTGATTTTGGGATGGGTACGACTATATAATTCCAAATGTCGTACTTGAGAAGACACTTTAAACCATTCTTGCATTGTCAAAACACTCAACTCCACAGAGGGTTATTTTTTGGATGCTACCATCATGGATTCAATTTTTCGTGAAGGAGTGTTCTTTCCCATTGAACATCATGAGCACTAACCATTCATGAAGGAATAGGGATACACAAATAAAATTATTAAGTGGGATTTCTGGGACTTTATTTCTAAATATTCTCCAAATGGCCATGCCTATATCATGTATTCCTAGTGTATATGTATTTTTTCTTCCACACATACAATTAATATTGTGAGAAGTAATCATGACTATTATTATGATAACCATGATGGTGAATTAGTATTCTCACATCATGGAAACAATCATATATTATCTAATCCCCACACACCTCAATATATTTAGGTTATTGAAATAAGATCTAGGACCTTTCCGAAAATATCTAGAACTATAATCAGTGTATATGAATTACTAGTATTTTTTATTGCGTCATTTTTATAACCAATTATTTAATTATTTATTCTTAATAATACATAATTTATTTAAGAATCAATATTAATTATGGAATGAGATTAACCCTATGATAAATTACTACAATGTTTTTTTCTATTATTTTTGTATCCTTAATATAATAGACAATCGGGATCAGTTTTCATCCATGGGATTTGATGGAATTTTTCAGGATTATTCTATATCATATAATTCTAAATAGAATAAAAATTTTTGTGGAAGAATTAATTCATGTAACATTTGATGAGAAAAACCCAAAATAACCTAATGTATCCTTATAAAATATAGAAAATAATATGTATCATTTAAATATAAATAAAATTTATAAAATCAATGATCATGTAATTATTTTACTTGAATAACTTCCCAATAATTACATTTTAGAATAAATAATCCATAAGAAGTTGTAAGAATGTAGTATACCCAGAACCATTAGAACACCGAGATATTGTCATTTATATTATATTACCAAAGACCTAAATATATGAATTCAAACTAAAATATCCCTCAAAACCCATGTTTAATTTTTATATTTCTAGTAACATCTTTCACCTACTAACATTAATGGCACAATTAGTGATGAACCATGGGTAATTGAAATTCAAGAAAAGATAAATCAGTTTGAGAGGACTAGAGTATTAGGCCAATTTGAAAAACCCAATGACTCGTTAACCATTAGCACTAAATGGGTAAATTGAAATATGTTTTATGAATAATGAAATGTTATTTGAAAAAAAACTATTTTCTGGTGAAAGTTTATAGCCTAGAAGAAGGTATTGACAATGAGGGAACCATTGATTCAAAAAAAATTACTAGAATCTATTAAGAATATTTTTAATTTTGAAACACATATAATTTGAAATTATATCAATGTTATATCATGTTTTCTTTTCTAAATGATTATATTTTTGAGGTCGGGGGGGTTATTGAACAACCACTTCAATTTTCAAATCATCACTTTCTGAATCATGTTTTTAAATTAACAAAATAACACTATGGTTTGAAAGAAGATCCTAGAAATTTGGATAAAAGGATCAACAGTATTATTATCTCAAATTTTATAATAAAATATTCTACTAATCAAGTAAATTTATTAAAATAACTATAAATGATGTTTTGATATCCAAAAATTATCATGGTAATATAATGTTTTGTTCCAAAAGAAATTATTTATGTAGTGGCTCTTCAAAACATATGAAAAATTACTTTTAAATGAGTTTTATGGCGTAACTAAAATAATTAAATAGATTTTGAATCATTCAATAGAAATAATTATTTATTTTATGCCAACATATGTTCTCTAAAAATATTTTTATTTTTTAAAAGTATAGCTAAAAATTAACTGATAAACCAATGAAAACCCCCCAATAAATTGAATATTGATGAAACAAGAAATCTAGCTGAGAAAAAAACATGCATAGTGATGACTGGGAGTTTATATTAATTGTAAACTAGTAAAACTAAAAATATGATTATTGAGTGAATGCATGAATTTTTTCATGAAAATCAGTGATAGTATCATTAAAATCATTTCAAAAGCATTTTTAAATACCTCAAAATAATAAATAATTTATGAATTTTATACTCTAGAGGAAATAATTTTTATTTTATTAGTTATTAAAATACTACATTAATTTTATCTATGTTATAAATACAAATAAACTATATAACATGTCACTTTTTTGGAATGAATATAGTAACATTGTATAGTAAACAAAGAAATTGTGATACATTAGAAATTTTTTGGCTGCATTCATAGTTCCTTATAGTTATTTTGTAAAATTTTATGGGATAATACACACATTTCTAGACTATGTATATCAATTTTTCCTTATATCTATTGACGGAGGCCATAAAAGTGGTATTTACATTACTTAAAAATTCAGGTGTATCCTTCAAATAAAAATATCATTGATATAAGACATCCCTTTTAGAGATCATTTTCAAAAGGTTCATATTAATCTTGAATTCATTATCATTGAACATCAATTTTATCAAATATTTATGAATTATTTGAATGTTGTCTGATTAAACCATATCAATCATGAGTTAGGTATGATAAATTTACCTCAATCCATTAACCCATAAAATCATTTAAATATGGTATAGTTATTTTATGATTTCTATAATACCATTTTAGTTATAATATCAACATATTCTATTATTTTGTTGGAAACCATTTGGGTGATATCATCTTGTAATTTTGTTGGTTGATTTCATAGTTTCATTATGTGGGATGGTTCCCAATGATGATTCTATTAGACGATTATTATATATGAATCCATTAGATGATTCCATTATATGATTCAACTGGATGATTCTGTTTGATTGTTTTATTGGATAATTTAATTGGCTCATACCATTTGATGACTTTATGGGACAATATCATTATTTTCTAACATTATATTCAACTATTGACACACTTATTTGAGTATTTATAACATTGATAATTTTTATTTAATAACACTAAAAATAAGTAATTAAATTTACCTAAATGTATTTTAAATTAAGAATGATTATTGTTAGAAAAATAATAAAAATATCTATTAGAGTTTGATTTGATTCATTTGCCACACGTTCCATCAAAACCTACTTATCTTCTCTCTCTCAAACCATGACCATGAATCATAATCCACAAATTGTACACTTCAAGGCCTATGCTAAAAAATTATTTGGGTTCAATAGATGATCCGTGACGATGTAAGAAACCAAAAATATAATCTATTTGACAATTTGAGACATTAAATCCCTTTATTTCATGTCAAGTTAATGTCACTAATAATGAAATAGATATAGATTGGTTGATGTTAAGAAATTTATTGGTATGGAATGTCACGACTCACATTCACCAAAAGGAGGGAAGGGTCAGCAGATTGCCAGACCCTTCTTTCTATAAGTTGAAGGAGAGATAATGACCCCCAAAACCCGCCTTCAATAGGTCCCGGAGTGGTAACCAGCACCAAGGGCATGAAATCACACACTAAATGGAAGTCATTACCCTTTTTCTTTTAATAGGATCAGGAGATAAGATAGTGAATCCCACAACACCAAAACTGAAAGTAAAATTAAATCCAAGAACCATTCCCAATGCATGTTACAAAAGTAAAATCCACAATGTATAAGGAGACTACAAGGCAAAGTACCAAAAGAACGAAAAATAGCAACTGAAATGATCTGTCACAAGGTCTGAGCATGTACGGCCCAGCATGATCCCCGAAGTCCTCCTGGAAACCTGAAAATAGTTTTATATATGTAGGGTGAGTATACAAGTATATCTAGTAGGGAAAACCAAATAATCTCATGCACAAGTGGGGAGGCATACTAATTCCATTTGAAAAAAGAGATAACCAAGCACCTAGTAAGGGAACTAACCACCCAAGACTCACCAAAGAACACTCCCCAAATAACGAAAGTCAAGTAATGTATAGTAATAGTACATCGATGTTTGGGTACCCCATGCCACTTTCCCACTAGTTATTGAAGACATCTTATGCATCGAACCAATCCCGCCATTCTTACCATATTCCCACTTCCAAACCTGTCCGCACACACCTAGTCTATAACCACTATCCCACCCACAGACACCTGGGCCACAACCACCACACACAACCATGCCTGCAAACACCTAGGCTGGAACAACCACTACCATGCCCAAAGAAACATGGCCCTCATCCCAATGATACTTGGGAAACCACCTGCCCATAAACACCTAGGCTAGCCACCGCAACCACCTTGCCTGAAGATTCTAGGGATAATAATGGACCTCAGGCCATCACATCTTGTCTGAAGATACTTGGGATATCTGGGAAAGTGAGAAGAAATGATCTAATAACCATCCACTAATAGAAGTGTTGGAAAAAACACCTTTCCCCATGAAATGGGGGTGTTCGGCACTAATTGCTCAACTTGGGTGGGGCGCGAATAAGAAACACAAAAACTACAAGTATATTTATAGGTAACAAGCATTCACCCAATCTAGGTTTTTCTTTACCTAGCCTAAAGAACACTATCCTTACTATTCATTCTAAAGAGAAGAGAATAACACCCATGCCCAAGTCACAACTCACACCAAACCAAATCCACATTTGTACCATCCTTGTTTTCATGTTTATTAATAATGTTTAAATAACTTTCTGCACCAACTTGGGAAACTAGTAAGCATAAGGACAATCCAAGGAAAGAGTACAACCAAAAGAAATTTAAAAATCCACACCCGGTTTTCTTGTAAAAGCACATCAAGTGAGACCCCTCCAAGTATTGGAACCAAAGCAGTTCAAAGTGAGATACAGTCCCAAGTTCCTAGAACTCTGAATAAGAAGGTTTCACAATAGATGAGGATACCACCCCAATTCATGATACAAATAGATGATGTCATCCTCACCCACATCACCCTAGAAATCTATGTCCCTATCCAAGAAAACCATAAGGTCACCCATACTCGGCCCATGGAGGATACAACCAAACCAATACTACCAACACAAGGCAGACTCATCAAGTATTTTCAGATTTAAAAGATTTATCATAGTCCATGATTTTAGTTCCATTGGGCTTAAACCGGGGTTATCATAGAAAAGGAGTTGATCTTGGTGATTACAATTTATTTAGTCAAATATATGTAATTAACCAATTTCCTTTACACTGCAAAAGGTTCACAACCAAAATACAAGACATTTAAACATCACAAGGGGTAAGGGTTTATTAGTGCACAGGGAAAGACCACCAACGACCATAATTTTCAGTAATCCCGCACAATTCCGAAATCATTAATCATGAAAGAGGAGAAAAATAGAGTGGCATCATCAATCTAGCCCCTCCCCTTCATTCTTTATATTTTTTTTATTATCTTCATTAAAGTTTGGTTCATCCAATTCTATAGAAGAAGTAGCGTACCCACCCCGCAAGATGCACAGAAAGGAGACGCGAAGGTGAAACCCCTACCTAATTGATAAAGGATCATCATTTAAGTCCTCCCATAGAAACTGGAAATAGGGTAGAAAGAGCTCCACAGAACGTGGCCCAGGAAAACTTCGTGGGGGTGAGGTACGACTCACCAGGAGGAATGGTATTCTGAGTGCAGGGTGATTGATAAAGAAGAAACTTAGGGAGAATATTAGCCTTTAGGATATAAGGGATGAGATACAGTGCCCTAGGATGGTTAAGATATGGAGAAAAACTCGGAATCGTGGAAGGAGCGGAATCGTGGGTTGACCATGCAGTTGGGCCACCCCACACATCCAACTTAAAAGTCCCCTCCCTTTTTTGTGGTTAAAATGGACTCACACCTCACCAAAATTTAATTAAAACCCATTAATGGCTTTAAAGGGAGTCAAAACGCGGCTTAAAAGCCAATTTGTGCAAAATGAGGCGCCACTGGGAAAACCCGTGGTCACCAGTAGGCTAGGTCTACCGGTTGCCCGAGGCTGCCGTGAGGGGTCTTAAGCTTCACCGAGAAGCCTCGATAACTTTCCCAGACTACCCAGAACACCCAATATTAGATTTACACCATGTAATGGACCCCAAAACCCCAGGCCATTACATCAGATACTTCTCAAACTATTCTCGTCCCCAAGAATATAAGAAAAAACCAGAAAGGAGAAGAGTGGAGTTTGAACAACCACCCTCTAACGATACTTCTTAGGGGAAACCCTGAGTTGTTCCAAAGCTGGAAGACAACCCCTCCTACATCCAAGAACACTCACCAAAGTTATCAACCACAACATTCAAAACAGGCACAAGGATTCACACTTCCCAACACCTGAGCCAGGGAGTCCCTTCCTATACGTCAGGATATTATCCACTTTAGGCTACACTGACTTGCTCGTACGGGTTTAATCACACCCACATTAATGTGACCTGATTAGAAGTCAGTTTTTCCCATAATCACATATTCGGACACACCCATAGAGGTACATGGAACAAATCATTTCATAGATAAGAAAAACAAGAATTTCATATACATTAAAGAACCAAGTAAAACATTCCAACAAGGTCAGAACAAAACAACAAAGAAGTCAAAACAGATCTGGGTACTGGATGCGTAACTAGGCATCCTGCTCCCAAGTTCTCTCTTCCAGGCCACCATGCCTCCACAACACATGAACCAAGGGGGTGTTTTGTCCACAAAGCACTCTCTCCTTACGATCCTCGATCTTGATCGGTCGTTCTATGAAGGTCTAATCCTCTTCCACATCTAATTCTCCCCAATCGATGATGTGGGATTCATCGTGTAGATAGCGACAAAGCTGGGAGACGTGAAATACGTTGTGAAATTTCTCTAATTGAGGTGGCAGCACCATCGAATACACCACCTCACCAACTCGTACCAACACCTCGAAAGGTCCGATAAACCTAGGGGAGAACTTACTTCCCTTGTCGATCCTCCGTTGTCCATACCGAGTGGAGACCTTCAAGAACACGTGGTCTTCTACCTCAAACTTCAAGGGCCTTCTCCTACTATCGGCATATGACTTTTTTCGGTCCTGGTCCGCCTTCATCCTTTCTCTTATAAGTTAAACCTTCTCTGTCGTGCTCTACACCACTTCCGGGCCATGAACACATGCTTCCCCAACCTCATTCCAACACACGGGTGAGCGACACAGCCTTCCATATAGGGATTCAAATGAATCCATGACAATTGTAGAGTGGTAGCAATGGTTTCAGGAGAACTCTACCAGAGGAAAGTGTCGCTCCCATGATCCCCCGAAGTCTAGGATGCATGCTCGTAACATATCCTCCAAGGTCTGGATAGTGCACTTTGTCTGCCCATCTGTCTGGGGGTGGAAAGCAGTGCTAAGGCACAGCTGGGTGCCGAGAGCATGATGCAAACCCCTCAATACTCATGAGGTAAAACGTGCATCCCTATCCGAGATTGTGGAACTCAGAACTAAATGAAACCACACTACCTCGTCCACATACTTCCGTGTTAATGCTTCTACTGCACCCGACTCCTTGATATCCAGAAAGTGAGCCAATTTCGTCAACCGGTCCACTACTACCCTGATGGCGTCACAGCCCCCTTTCAACTTGTGTAATCCCCTAACAAAATCCATCAAGATGTTGTCCCACTTCCACTCGGGGACATCAAAAAACTGCAGCAGGCTACCTAGAACACGGTGTTCAGCATTCACCTGTCGACAGACTATGCACTTGGACACAAACTCTTCCACTTCTTTCTTTACTCTGGGCCACCAAAACTATCTCTTCAGAACCCGTTACATCTTGGAAACATTTGGGTGCACTGCTAGGGGTGATTTGTGGAACTCATTAAGAACATGGTCATGCATCGCCTATGGAACAAAAAACTTTCCTCGGAAAAGCATCTGATTTTGACCATCTTCCATCCATCCTTCTAGATCATTACCCTAGTCAACTCGGTCGCACATCACTTTGCACTCTTGGTCTCCCCACTGAGACTCCTCCACTTTCCACAATAGAGAAGACTTCACTGTCATCTAATACAGGAAACCTCTACTACTATCCATCCTCACATCCAAGTGCAAGGTAGCCAACTCCTCCATCGCCTTCCAAGAATCTTTCTACTCCTGAACCGCATCCTTCTGCGACCTCCTTCTCAAAGAATCGGCAGCTAATTCCCTTTTCCTAAATTTTAGGAAATATCAAAGTCAAAATCTAAGAGGAACTCCATCCACCTTAACTAACGCAAGTTTTGGTCCTGAGGGGAGAAGATATACCTCATGGTTTTGTCATCAGTGAAGACCACAAAGTGTTCTCTGATAAGGTAATTCCGCCACAACATCGGTGCGAAAACGGCCGCTGAAAGCTTCAGATCGTGGGTGGAATAATTATTCTCATGGGGGCGTAGCTGCCTAGACCCATATGTAATCACCCCTTGTAGCTGCATCAACACACATCTGAGGCATTTCCTTAAAGCATCACAGAACACCTCATATGTCGCCCCTTATTCTAGTAGTCTCAGAACTGGGGCACTAATGAACTTCTCCTTTAGATAGATGAATGATGCTTCGCACTGCTAACTCCACACAAAAACATGGTCCTTCTTGGTCATGGTCGTCAAAGGTGCCACAACTCGAGAGAAGTTGGGTAAAAATCTCTGGTAGTAACCTTCCAGCCCGAGGAAGCTACGAACCTCTTCCACGTTCATGGGTGCTTCCCAAGAAAAAACTGCCTCATCTATTGATGGGTCCACCGCTACCCCTTTCTCGGATACTACGTGCCCAATGAAGTGCACTTCTCACATCAAGAACTTGCATTTAGACAAATTCCCATAGATTTGGTGCTGTCAGAGGACCTCCAAAACCATCCTCAGGCGCTCAGCATGGTCCTCCTTTGATCTTGAGTATATCAGGATGTCGTCAATGAAAACGACTATGAACCAATCTAGATACTCCCGGAAGATGGAGTTCATAAGCCCCATGAATACAGATAGAGTGTTCATAACGCCGAATGGCATGACCACAACTCGAAGTGCCCATATCTTCACCTGAAGGTCGTCTTTGAGATGTCACCATCATTCACCCTCAACTGGTGATATCCAGACCATAGGTCGATCTTCGGGAACCATCATTCCCCTTCCAGCTGGTCAAAGAGATCATATATCCTCGGAAGAGGGTATTGATTCTTGATCGTTACCTGATTCAGCCTCCTGTAGTCTATGCAAAACCTGGGACCACCATCTTCCTCCTTTGCAAACAAGACTGGACACCCCATGGTGACGCACTCGGTTGAAAAAAACCCTTCTTCATCAGATCATCAATCTGAATCCGCAACTCCCATAGCTCCGAAGGTTCCATCCGGTTGGGAGCCATTGAAATCGGATGAGCACCAGGCTGTAAGTCTATCCATAACTGAATATCCCGTCAATGGGGTAGAGTCATCACCTCCTCGGGGAAGACGTCCATAAACTCACAGACGATCCCTAGTACTTCCACCATCTCATCATCCATTGACTCTACTGACATCTCGGCTAACAAGGAGAGGAGGGGTTCCACTCACCTGCTGCCCTTTTAGACACTCCGCTTGTGGGTGAAAGTAACACGTCAGCCGCCAAAATCTGAAATAATGACCCTTCCTCGAAAGCGGTCGTTGAAAGAACACACAGAGAACCGCCAGTTGATGCCTAGGATGACATTGTATGGCTATATCTGCAATAGTAGGAGATCCCTGACTAACTGATGGGACACTATTATCAGTTTGCATCCTCGACAAACATATAACAAGTCGGTTGGACCTCTGACTGGTGTGCTCATCACCTAGGGCACTGGAAGTCTCTCGGCATCTAGACCCCGAGAATGGGCCAGACCGGTGCAACAAAGGAGTGTGATTCTCTGATATCAAACAAGTTGCATTCAAGGGCACTGAACAAACTGATTGTACCTCGAACAACCTCCAGTCCCGCTGGAAATGCTGCCTCTGCAGCGTGCAGCTATCCATGCCCAGCTCCTCTTCCCCTCAGCTGTCGTCCACCTCCCCGACCACATCCTGGTCGAGGTACCTGAGGACTGCCCTAAGGTCGGCCTCCACCTGCAACATCTGCCCTCGGAGGAGAGGGAGCTCGCGGCCCTTCCTACTACTGAAAGGGCCTAACCCGAAGCTGCTGCTAAGGTTAGTACTGGGCATGTCCACCACCATCGTACTGTTCTCGGTCCGAGCACTGATTCCAGAGATTTCCATGGCTCCCACAGACGAGGCTCCTCAGTCTTGGTCCCGAAGGGAAAGAGCGAAGACCGTGGGACCGGAACTGGAACTGCTGCAGCTTTCTCCCTACTGGTCGGAACCTAGAGGGTCCCATTGCTGGAGGTCTAGTGCTGACGGCATTTCCCTTTGACAGGAATAGCTGAATCCCCTATCATTACACACCTCCTAGTGCGTGAATCCTATCCACCTCTTTTTCCTTCTTCTGGACATCCAAGAATGTCGACATGGTGAAGGGGGTAACATCTTATTGGAGGGAGGGTTGGAGTGCCTCCTCTAAACGTCTCGCCCGAGACTCCTCATCTAGAAAGAGGTTCGGAGAAAAATGGAGGAGGTCCTTGAACATGATTCGCAGCTCCCTTACTGACATACTCCCCTACTGGAGGGAGAGTAGCTCATGCCTCTTCCCTGCCTTCATCGTAGAAGAGAGGAATTATGCCCAGAACTCCTTCTCGCAGTCAACCCATGCCACCTCAGCTTCTCTACTCTCCCCCAGGTAGAGTTTCCACCACAGACGTGCTGCTCCCCGCATCTGGCTGACGGCTAGAGGAACCCAGTACTCGGTCGGAGCCCAGATCAGGCCGAAAGCTATCACCAGCTCCTCCAGCCAGCCCTCCGTCTTCATGTCAGAGGTGCTGCCCTCATACATCTTGAGGGTCTGTCACTGGAAGGCTCAAAGCATCTTCTGCCACTGGTCATCGTCCTCCTCTCGATTATCCCTTTGTTGATCGGCCAAGTTAATCTCCTAGGCATCGATTGCCCGTACAACTCATGGTTATCTCTCGGGTGCCATAGCTGCAAGGTAAACAAACAATGCCTAAGCCCAAGTAGTGCATGATATTGTTCTTAAAACTTCTTAAACTTATTATTTATTTTAAATTCCCAAAACTCCCCAGAAACACTAGAACACATGTCATTATGATGCATGTACCTTTCCTAGGGTCTCTACCCTGCAATCAGTGTAGTCTCACTTGGTTGTTCAGTAGGTCTAGAGTCCTTGCATCAGATCACGAGGGGCCCTAAAATCCCATGTCCTAGCTGGTCATCCATGGCCTAATTCACGCACCAAGGCCACCAAACGTTGTTTCCCTACCGTCCCATGAAATCCTCATAGTGCCTAACTCCAGACTCCATCCTATCTCTCAACCCTACTTTGATACCATTCTGTCACGACCCGCCTTCACCAAAAGGAGGGAAGGGTCAGCATATTTCTAGGCCCTTCCTTCATTAAGTTTATGGAGAGATAATGATCCCTGAAACCCGCCTTCAATAGGTCCCGGAGTGGAGACCAACACAAAGGGCATGAAATCACACACTTAATAGAAGGCATTACCCTTTTTCTTTTAATAGGATCAAGAGATAATATAGTGAATCCCACAACACCAAAACGTAAAGTAAAAGTAAAGCCAAGAACCATTCCCAATTCATGTTACAAAAGTAAAATCCACAATGTATAAGGAGACTACAAGGAAAAGTACCAAAAGAAGGAACAACAGCAACTGTAATGATTTGTTAGAAGGTCTGAGCTAGTAAGGCCCAGCACGATCCCTGAAGTCCTCCTGGAAACCTGAAAATAGTTTTATATATGTAGGGTGAGTATACAATTATACCCAGTAGGTAAAACCAAAGACTCTTGTGCACAAGTGGGGAGGCATACTAATTCCCTGTGAGAAGAGAGATAACCAAGCACCTAGCAAGGGAACTAACCACCCAAGCCTCACCAAGGCACACTCCCCAAATAATGCAAGCCAAGTAATGTATAGTAGTAGCACATCAGTGTTTTGGTACCCCGCACCACATTCCCACCGGTTATTGAAGACATCCTACGCATCGAATCAATCTCGCCATTCTTACCGCAGTCTCATTGCCAAACCCCACCCACACACACCTGGGCCATAACCACTATCTCTCCTGCAGACACCTAGGCCACAACCACCACACACAACCACGCCTGCAAACACCTAGGCCGGAATAACCACTATCATGCCCGAAGGAACCTGGGCTCGAAGAACTGTTGCCATGCCCGAAGACACCTTGCCCTCATCCCTAAGATACTTGGGAAACCACATGCCCGTAAACACCTCGGCCAACCACCGCAACCACCCCGCCCGAAGATTCTAGGGATAATAATGGACCTCAGGCAATCACAGCCTGCCCAAAGATACTTGGGCTATCTGGGAAAGGGAGAAGAAAGGAGCTAATAACCACCCACTAATAGAAGTGTTGGGAAAAACACCCTCCCCCATGAAATGGGGGTGTTCAGCACAAAGTTCTCAACTAGGGTGGGGCGCAAATAAGAAACACAAAAACAACAAGTATATGTATAAGTAATAAGAACTCACCCAATCTAAGTTTTTTGTCAACCAGCCTAAAGAACAGTATCCTTACTATTCATTCATAAATGAAGAGAACCGAACCCATGACCAAGTCATAGCTCACACCAAACCAAATCCCCATTTGTCCCATCCTTGTTTTCATGTTCAGTAATAATGTTTAAATAAGTGTTTTCACCTACTTGGGAAACTAGTAAGCATAAGAACAAGCCAATGAAAGAGTACACCCAACAACAATTTAAACATTCACACCCGGTTCTCTTGTAAAAGCACATCAAGTGAGACCCCTCCAAGTATTGGAACCAAAGAAGGTCAAAGTGAGATAGAGTCCCAAGTTCCCCGAAATATGAATAAGAATGTTTCACAATAGAAGAGTATCCCACCCCAATTCGTGATACAAACAGAGGATCCCATCCTCACCCACATCACCCCAGAAATCTAAGTCCCTATCCAAGAAAACCATAAGGTCACCCGTACTCAGCCCGTGGAGGAAACAACAAAACCAATACTACCAAGACAAGGTAGACACATCAAGTATTTTCAGATATAAAATATTTAACACACTCCCTGATTTTAGTTCCATTGGGCTTAAACCGGGGTTATCATAGGAAAGGAGTTTATCCTAGTGCTTCCAATTTATTTAGAAGAATATATGTAATTACCCAATTTCCTTTACATAGCAAAAGGTTCACAACAAAAATACAATCCATTTAAACATCACAAGGGTTAAGGGTTTATTAGTGAACAGGGAAAGACCACCAATAACCATGATTTTCAGTAAGCCTGCACAATTTAGAAATCATTAATCATGAAAGAGGAGAAAAATATAGCAACATCATCGATCACACCCCTCCCCTTCATTCTTTAGAATCCGCTTATTATATTCATTAAAGTTTGGTTCATCAAATTATACAGAAGAAGTAGTGTACCCACCCGACAAGATGCACATAAAGGAGATGCGAAGGTGAAACCCCTACATGATTGATCAAGGATCGTTGGTTAAGTCCTCCTGTGGAAACTAGAAACATGGTAGCATGATCTCCATGTAACGCGACCCAGGAAAACTTCATGGGTGTAAGGTACGACTCGCCAGGAGGAACGATATTCTAAGTGTAGGGTGATCAAGAAAGAAGAAATATAGGAAGAAGATTAGACTTTACACTATAAGGGATGAGATACAGCTCCCTTAGAAGGTTAGGATATGGAGAAAAACCCGGAATTGCAGAAGGAGCGGAAACAAGGGTTGACCACGTGGTTGGGCCACCCCACACGTCAAACATAAAAGTACCCGCCCTTTGGGCGGTTAAAATGGACTCACACCCCACCAAAATTTAATTAAAACTCATTAATGGCTTTAAAGGGGGTCAAAATGGGTCTCAAAAGCCAATTTTCATAAAAAGTGGTGCCACTGGGAAAACCCATGGTCACCAGTCGGCTAGGTCTACCGGTTGGCTGAGGCTACTGTTAGGGGTCTTAAGCTTCACCGAGATGCCTCGATAAATTTTCCAAACTACCCAGAACACCCAATATCAGATTTTCACCAAGAAATGGACCCCAAAACCCCGGAACATTACATGGAAGATAGTTCAAGAGGTATTTTTTTGTATTTATATTCATGGATATCTTTTTCTTATAAATTCTGTAAAGATTGTCCAAGATAATTATTTATACATACCATATTATTCAAATGATTCAACTATGTAATCCTATCTCTATATGAAAAAAAATATTTTAGCTAATAATAATATCTACAATGATATACTCGGGAGTCTTGGTTCATTGAGGAGATGAAAATATTCTATCATGTTGTGGAATTTCTATAATCCATGATACATTTAGTTCGATGAAAATAAACTAGAATTCTGGGACGATGAAACATATCATGGATAGTGAAATACTTCTAAAATCATCAATCCATTAAATAATCCCACCAGAAAAAAGGATTATTATACTATTCAGTTATAACCATTGGATGGTGTATCTTATTCCTATGATGAATAGTTTGTTGAAGCTAGTTCTATAGGTGCTATTCTAGCTAAGTAAAAAAATTAGCCATAATTAAAGATGAATAATAGTCATTTTTTGTATTCATAGAAGATATGTGCCACCCTCACACTATCATATGTCAAAATATATCCTTTTTGAATCCTTATTCCCTTTTCTTCTCACCTTTATGGAAAACTTACTTGAAGATGAGGAGGTATCCAATGGTACTCAGTTTGTTGGACCTGATTAAGAATGAATAAAGGATTACATTGAGTAATTGGATGAAACATTATCTGATACACATAGTGAAGTTGATCTAGATTATATAATTCCAATGAAATGGGATGTAAGAGATGAATTTACTAAGGGGGGATGTCCCCAGGTTCATTCATTCATAGAATATTGTACACATAATCATATTATAATGATGATAATGATGATGGAGAAATCCCGTTTAGAATAGTGAATCTACCAATTATTCTATATTTATGGATCCAAATGGATAATAAATAAATAAAAATGGATTGATATAATATTATTTATCCCTTTTCATCATTGGTTCTTTCTAATAAATAAGAATAAGATCATTCAAATCCATAATGAGGATATTAGTGTTAAGGATATAGGTTAGGGATCTACTTTTATCCATGTTGGACCATAACCTATACTGGAGAGGTCTTCACCCTCATATCCTCATCCTAATTATAGTCTTTTGACTTTATAATGCATGGATGAATTTAAATTTGATATCAGATGTTCAATCACTAGATTAACTAATATGTTTACCTCTCATGATGGGTATCCTATAAAAGATTATGTATCTGGGATAGTTTCTTTAGTTCTGGAACATCTCAAACCATATTTCATTGGATTAGTGAATTTAAAGGTGTGAATAGGATGATAGTTGATCACATTAGTGATATCCACACTACCTTTTTTTCATGAGAATGGACCTAACTAAGATTAAAATATCCATTCAGGGGAATATTGAGTCTCTATCATCTTTGGTTGGTGCCTACTATTCTTGTGATCTTATTCCTATAGTATCTATGTCTCTTTATTTTAATTTAAATATGCATATCATTTGAAAAAATTTCATCTTAGCTTATGTGATTCAATGAATTATCAATATGGTGATCTTAGAAATATCATGTCTCTTACTAAAAAAATTATAATCCTATTAGAGGCTATATTATTGAGCATAGAAGTGACATGGAAACTATTTTCAAATCAATAAAGTATAATATTTCATTGATTTATACCCAAAATATAATAAATTTTCATTTTTTTTATATAAGATTATAAGCATTCCATTTAATTTTAGGGACTTTAAGAAGTTAATGAATTTCTTAAAAGTGTTATCTTCCTATTTGAAGTAGTTCATGGAATAGAAAACTAATATATTCACAGAAATAGTTCACTGTCAAAGAGTGATCACATTGTTTTTCAAAATGATAGTGTTTTTTATGAACACATATAGGATATTTCATATTTCCACACCAAACATATCTCTAATTGATTGTGTCTAAGATTCTATTTTATTTTCATTTCTGACTCATTCTGTATCTTTGAGATCATTCGGAATAACTATGGTATAGTTAGTGAAACATCTAAAACTAATTTATTCTACAAATTTCTTTAGGCCTCCTAAACTACCCACAAAATATATCTATAGTTCATCACTATTTCATGAAAAAGAAAAATACCTCATAGTTCAATCCTATATTCACAATGAGGTTTCCTCAATCTATGACTAGGCTTTAATATGGTTTTTTGGTTTTTGATTTTTATGATTTAATATTTTTTCATATTTATGCTTGAAAATTTGGATATTCCTTACTATATATTGATCCCCCATTATTTTATTCTTATTTTTTATTCACAAATGGTGGATAACTTACATCTTAACTGTTTTACATTTTATTCTTATTCTTTGACCATTTATAGTTAACTTAATCCTTACCATTATTTGATGTCACATTTTACAACATAAATTATTGGGAACTACAACTTTTATCAATTTTCAACCATAATTTTTTATCATTAGAAAGGGATATTTTTTTATCAATAAATAAATTCATTATTTGATTATAAAAAACAATGTTAATTTTATTACTAATTATTTGTGTGTCATTTTGTATAAGATTAATAGTTCTAGAATATTTTTTTAATTTCTCATAGTACAAGATTCAAACATATGATGGAATTAACTAGTAGTCGATGGACATTTTTTACACTTGTTGAACTTATTGCCTCCAAAAAAATCATAATTACACCATTTTAAGGTGTAATAAAGCATGTGAAAATTTTATACCACGGGATGATTTTTCTAATATCAATCCAATCGTTCTTCCTTTTGGAAGAATCATGCTACTATTATAATGCTTCCACTCCATAAAAAGGAATCTACCACCACTTCAATGATCATTATAAAACCATAGAATATATTACACCAATAATAAATATATTCCACAACCATTTTATAACTAATACCTCTAATATTTCACTTCTTCTTCTAGTTGATGATTTTCAATAGTGAGGATAATTTATTTACCTATTGAAGGTTCTCATAGCACCTATATGAATCCATAATTGTCCATCTAAATCTGTTATCACCCAGATAATTATATTAATTCAAGAGGATCTCTACTTTCATTGAATTCAACACTTATATTCTTTCTTGAAAATAAATTAAAAGTAATTATTCTAATTTATTGTTTACAGAATTTAACTAAATTCTATAAACTGGTAATTAATATTATTTAAGAATAATAATTTTTAAATAGATAAATTGTTTTATGAATAAAAGGAAATTATTTATGATTTTTTTCTTTTTATGAGGTTTTATTGTTTTATTATCCTAAAAACTATAATTGGGGTTTTCTAAATTCTATAATCCATATGCTCCCCTCACACATCGATGTTGGATAGTTAATTTACTGACTTTCTAGTTGTAAAAATGAAACATGTAGGATTAAATGTACAGTGATGGAAAGATAATTATATGTACTATATAAAAATCTCTTCTTTTTAGAGAGTAAAATAATATTTTTAAAAACATTTGATATGCCTATAATGACATATTTAAAGAAATTCAAGAAAAATAAAAAGAACACAATTTTTTATGATCCCAATAAAATCATAGAAAGTAAAATGAAAAATCACATCTATATTATTTCTATATTATATTATATTTTAAATAAATAATGGTTGTTATTATAATATCTACTAAAATATGGAGAGAAAACTATTTTTTCGTATTGGAATGTACTCTGACACTCTTCTCACACATCATTTACATATTTTTCTGATGAATAAATGTGGAGGAGGCATTGTGTATCCTAGACTATATTGTGTGTTGTTGTAATTTTATAACTCATTGATTTTTATATATCTAATTATTATTTCATGTGAACTTGTTTTCATTTTAAATCAGTCTATCAATTATGTATGTGCAGAGAGGAGAATCTCCATCACTTGTTTATGGATTGTGGCTATGCTTGGCATTATTGAGATTATGTTGGGACCCTGTTTGAGAAGCAACCGAATAAAAATATGCTTCTTGATCTACAGGCAGGGCGGTCTGATGCTTGCAATAGCGAACAGGTACGTAATCTCCTCATTGTGGTTAAAGAGAATTTGATTGACGCCATATGGGAAGCTCGAAATGATGAAGTTATTGATGACGGAAAGGTACACATCCGTCATGGAATGATGGTGGTTCACTATGAGGTTTATGCTGCCTCGAAGGTTCAATCATATGCGATGCACAACAGTGTCTCGAACATGAAGATTCATTGGATACTTGGTATTTCTATGCATCCATGGAATCCATGGATCCTTAGATACATTCATTGGATACCCCAAATATTCCCATGAATCAAATCCAATGTGGATAGCACTTCTTCTGGTGAAACATGTCCATCAGGGTGTGGTGGGGTTTTTCGAATTTACATGGTTTTGTGGAAGGATGTTATTATCAGTTCACTAGCATTGGCATTGCTTTAGAAGATGAGTTATGGGAAATTTTTCATGCAGTTAGGTATGTTGTGTACTATAATTGGAAAATATTATGGATTGAATCAGACTCTACACTTGTAGTTCAATCCAAGGAAACCAGAACTCAGAATGGGCCTTGGCGGGTACTCCAAAAATGTGTGAAATGTCTCCATTAGGTAAATCATTTAAATCAGATTGTCTAGAAGGCTTATAGGGATGCCAATTATGTGGCATATTCTTTTTCAATAAATCAATCCTGGCAATGGATATGACATGGTCTTTTATGGCCCCTGGTTATTGCTCCTCACTAGTAGAGGTAGATATGTGTGGTGTTTTGTACTCTCGGTTTTGTAGTGGACCATGCGTTGTTTGACTCATTTTTCTTCTCCTTAATAATTTCTCTAGGACTAGTTCTGACCATATCCTAGACATTCTAGGTATGATTGTTTGATTTAATTAGTTATTTAAATACTTTTTAGGTGAATTTTTTTTCAAAATCTAATGTTATTTTCAAATTATTTTAACTAGGTTGTGATCAATCCATTAATAAATATTTTGAAATCATAATCATATATATATATATATATATGTATATATAATATTTTAGTTAACTAAAATATTTTTACAAGTTGTGGGATTTGGTTTAATTTTTTTAATATAGTTTTTTTTACCTATTTAATTAATCCCTCCAAAAAAATATTGATTTTCCACTCCCCCTAATTATTTAAATCGAAAGGATTTATTCCATTTTAGTACTTTATTTATCAAGTTATTTATTTGTTTAGGTTTCAAACAAAAAATATCTAAATTTCAATTATTAAAAATTTCAATATTTATGGATAATTATATTCTTGAGGGAAATAATTCTAATAGACCTGCTTATTTCAGTTGTACTATCTATGATTAATAAAATATTAAAATGATTATACATCTTGAAATCATGAGTTTTTACATTGGGATGGTGATAGAAGTTTAATATGTAAAACCTAACTCTGATAGAGCTGTCTAAAATGATTCAACTATCTAATTATTTATTTTTATTTAAAAATAAATTAACTAAAATTTAGTACAAAATAACAAGTTGAATTTAAAAGAATATATGTGTCTGCTAAAACTTTTTGAAATTTGGGATACATTATCTTTGTCTCTTGAATGAATGTCTATTGTCAAAGAAATGTTTTTAAATTCCAAAAATAATATGTATGAAATATTCAATATTAACAATGATAACTATATTACATTTATCTATCTTAGGATTAATGAAAAAAAGTAAATTATGAATTAACTAAAAATGACTATTGATGACAAGTCTTAAGTAATGAGGATTTTGAGATTATTAAAATACAGGTGGAGATAACAAAAATTTATCCATTAGAGGATCATGTGCTACAATAAAGCTTCCAAAATTGTTGTTGATGAGAAAAGTGATTATTTATGAGGATGAAAATAATAATTATTATTAATATAATGAACCCAAAAATATAATATCATTCTATTAATATCAATATATATCTCATATGGTAAGGAATAAAGATATATTTATTTGATTTGATGGTGACTCTGATAAGGATGATAAAATTTTCCACTTGGAATGGATATTCATGTATATTGACAAGAAATATTTGTAAATTATGAAATATAATTTCATAGTAATATATTATTGTAATTTAATTTAGAAATAAGGAATATATTGGGAAATATACCTTCTGTAAGCTAAAGTTAAAAAGGAAAATAAATGATGATTCTAAAAAATTAAGGAATAAAAATCAATATGAGAACTGACGAAATAAAAAAAGGGACATATAGGAATTATGAAGGAACTATATGGAATGTTCTAGTGAATCAGAATCATATAGGGAAAAATATTCAAAGAGATAATATACGGTTTATCAAAATGAAAATTTAGGAAACCAATTATATTCCTATATCATATGAAAAATGAATATCTAGATAAAATTTTAAAAACCATTGAAAATTTAAATAGGTATTATAATATTTAAGAATATATGATTAATGATATTTAAGATAAATATTATAATTTAATGAAACATCACTCATTAGATACCTCTATTAAATATGATCTTTATGTTTAAAATGATATGAAAAAATTATTTTCAAGGAAAAAAATGACTTCAACTTAGTAAATAAAAAACTCACAAATTATATTTATGGATTTTTAGTATGAAATAAAAATTTTAAAAAAATAATATCTAGTCATGATGTGCTTATAACGAGATACTATTTTTGTTATCATCTAAGATATAAAATCATGATCAATAATATTTCTTTTTATTCCTATTACATGTGATGTAAAAAAAATGTTGTATCAAACTATACAGCCTGAACTTCTAAATCTAGAACAAACCAATATTCACAAAAAATATGATTTTTTTCAATTAATTAAAATATGTTATTAAATATATATTTTAATTTATTAAATAGTCATCAATTCTAATGAATTTTACTATAATATTTTCTAGACATTGAACTATCTTGGTACCAAATTAATTTGAAATATTATTTATTGTAGGAAACATAATTTTAAAAGAATTATTATAAGATATTGTATATGGATAGTGTGTGTTCTAGATAGGTGAATGTGGACGTTTTAGGATTTCGTTATTAACATAAAACAAATGGTGGCCATGTCACCTATGGTTATAATGTCAATGGAAAAGATATTGTTTTTGGTCAAGTCATTAATTATAAACCTATTTAATTTACATTGTTTAAATTATTAGTGGTTTAAATTATATTCATCTAATAATAAATCATTAATGTGATTTTGGTTTCCATTAAATGTTTTATAATAATTTTTGTACTATTTATGATTACATATTTATGTATTTAGTATATTGAGGAATGTTTATGTTTATGTTGTTTATTTAAATTCATTAATTTTTATAATATTTCGTGATTAAATTCATTTAACCATGAATGTGGGCTATGAAATATGATATTATCAATCTATAATATATAATATATTATAATGTTATAAAAATGGTTATATTAAAGTATCTACTTAATCTTTAATTCCATAAAGAAAAATAGTTTAATTCCAATCAAATGGGAAATCAACATAATGTTTCCTTCCATTCAATGAAGTTGTATATACCTTTCAACCACTATAACTGGTTCATATGTGCTTGTTTGGATGATTTTTTCTTCTTTTTTATCTATAAAACAATATGATTATATAGTATTTTGTTTCAACTCATGGTTTGAATAGGTATATTTTTTGTACTATAAAATTATGTCAAGCAGGTGTTTTGAAATTTATGTAAAATCAATAGAGAAGCATTGTGGAATTAAAATTATGAGTTTGAGAAGAGATCATGGGTTTGAGTCAAAAAATTAGTATTTTTAATCTTTATGATAAAAATATATCTATAATAATAACATCATTTCCCTCAAACACTTCAATGGGATGGGGTCGGTAAAAGAATTAATTGGACCCTTCAAAAAACAGCCTTTGCCATGCTCAGTGGAAATGATATATATGTATATTTATTTGATAAATATATAGATGAAGCCTATTATAAAATGAATAAAATCTAAATAATACAAATATTCATGAATAATACATATGAATTATGAAATAGATGAAATGATATGATAAATTACTTTAGTGGTTTTTGATACAATATTTATATCAATTTTTATAGGAAAATATGGATATGTGAATAACCATGAGTGATGCGTGAATTATCTATGGTTATTCTATATATAGTAAAGCCTATTGAATCATTAATAACATAAAAATTATGGTATATGAATCTGTTCATGTCATTATTGATGAGATATATCTGTACAAACCTAAAGTATCATTTGAAACTATAAAGTATGATATGTCCAATTTTAATATCAATAATAACTCATTGAACAATTATAACTATATTAATTTACATTAAACACATCCTAATGAATAAATTTTAGAGGAAATATAATTTATGGAAAATCTAGTTGACTATGGTATAAATATAACCATTAAAACCCATAAGTAGCATGTTTTAGTTGTTTTTCATTATGATCTAAATAGACGATCTAAAACTCGAGAAAAAATATCAAAAACAATACTGATTATAAACTATTATACTCAAATCATGAAACCAATAATAATAATTGGTCAATAATTGATAAAAATTGGTTAATACATATGGATGAATAAAAAATTAATATTCAAACGAGTAATGTGTGATAACTAGTTCAGTGGCCCAAATAATATTGAAACGTTATCACTAATTGGGTTTGTAAAAACGTGGATGTTGAATTGATAAATGTTGAATGAAATAATTATAGGTTAGAGACATCAGGATATAGTCATCTAGAAGGTATTAAATATTATGAATCATTTTATTTAGTAGATAGACACAAATCTATTGTGTTGATTCTATCAATTATAGCACATCTATATATCAAATTTTTTTCAAATGGATTTTAAGAGTAATTTTATTATTTAGTATATTTTGTATGTTTTTTATTATGAAGCTCTACATTTTATAATCCAATTTTTCCAAATCATTATTTTAAATTGAAAAAATCACTCTATTATTTCAAACAGGCTCCTAGATCTTATTATGATATTCTCAACAAAATTCATATCTCAAATTTTTTACATAAGTTATTATTGATCCTACTCTATTAATTAACATAACTTAAATGCTTTTATTACGAAAATATATATTTTTTTGGATATATGTTTTCGTTTTTCATTAAATTAATTTTTTACTAATGTTTCAAAACATACAAATAACGAATTTCCAAAAGATTTTTATGTGCAAACTTAATTATATATTTTTTTAAAATAATAAAAATAATGACTGGATTTTTTTTAAACAAATTTAACTAAATTATCATTTAAATTTTTTCATGGATAGTATAAATTTTATTTATACACAAAATGAGAACCATATTTAAATTAGATATTGATGAAACTAAAAAAGTAGCGGAACAAACCATTCACTGAGGTATTATTATAAGTTTCCATTATATCTAGTTGTCATGTGATTTTTTTGTTTGCGTACTTGTTCATGATTCCATGATAACCCCATGAAGAATCATTTAAATGTATTCTAATGGATTATAAGATTATTCAAATTTGCCACTGATTTATAGTTATTCTACACTATTGGATATTATGTTTTTATTTAGTTAGCTATACATATGTTAATCACTAGGTATTATCATTTGATAAAAAATAACTTCTTGAACGTGAAATTTTTTGGGAAATTTCCTATTATCATGATTCGGTAAAAAGATAAAGTATAATTTATTATGCACTACTAAACCTATTTATAAAGAACTGGGTAGTTTCTATTGAAAAATTATATCAACAAAACACACTCTAGTAGACTATAGATATCAATTTCATTGTATACCTATAAACAATGATAATAAATATGATAATAAAATTTATAAAAATAATGTGTCTAATTATATAATATATAACATTGATATATGGAAACAATTTTTTGTGGGATAATTTCCATATTAGTAATACAACTCTTGAATTGTTTAGTAATTAACATTAAATTACTAATATCTCTATAATTACTTTGAAAATTATGAGATGAATATATATCATGCCTGAGTTCCATGGGTTAAATTTATCTGACACCTTTATTAAAAAACATATATTGAATATGGTATATTTTACTCAAGATTTTTCTAGTTGATTTAGTTGAATTCTTAAACTTCTTGATTATATTGGACGATTTTATCATATTATTCCACATTATGATTACATTTCATGAAAATATTTGATGATTTTACTGTATTATTATGTTTGATGATTCTGTTGGATGATTCTATAGGATGAAACATTTGGATGATTCTATATGATAAAACCTTTAGATTATTTCATTGGGGGAATTCATTGGTTGGTACCATTGGATTCTAATATTTTCATAATGCAGTGATTGTTTCTACAATTATAAATGTTTATTATTTATCCCATTTAATATTCAATTTTTGTTCATTTAAATTTATTTTAAATTGAAAACATTGGTTACCTAAATGAAAGCAACAATATTACTGCCCAATATTATTCTTCTCTAATGAAAACCCTCCAAACCACCTATTTCGTTCTCTATTGATTCATAGACTTCAATTATGGGAATCCAATAATGTACTACAATGGATCTAATGAAATGTAATTCTAGTTATCTAGATAAGTCATAACCTTGAATGAATTTTAAAGGAGAGTATTTTCAATAATAGATCAATGAAATACCCATATTCTATAATATTTTATTTTCAATAATAATGAAATATATATATATATTGGAGAAATTGGAAAAATTATCTGATGTAAAAAGTACATCAAGATAGTGTATTGAAATATATTTTTTTCATTTGGAATGACTGAAAATTCTAACCATGGTTGGTTTTTGATTTTTTCTATATACGTAGAATGAGTTTGAGAAAAAAAATTATTTCATTTTATCATTGATTAATGTGAATAAAAAAATTTACCCATTTAAATAGTAGGAACACTTTTTGGATTTCCACATGAAGGATTTTACTTAAATTATTTTGATTTTTTATCGTATCAACCACATTGAAATTTTTTTCTTGGATAAATTCATCGACCTTTAATGGGATGGAGGCCCAAGAAGATAGATTTTAGTGTAAATTAAAAGAGAATACTAGATTATTTATAATATTATATAGAATATGTTTTAACCCAAAAGGTGGACTTTTATTGTTAATATTTTACGATATTATAATTTTTTAACTTTTCAAAAATTTGGGCCAAGATACATATTTGTTGGTACCATAGGGTTTACATGATGGAACAATGTAAGCCTAAATATTTATAAATCTAATTACCTTATCCCAATAATAAATCTATTTTGTTATAATATATAGTCCCAGTCCCTGAATGTATGATATTATTCATATGTGTTTTGGATTCCTCAAACTCCAAGATACAAGAAGGATGGTGAATATAAATTGGTTTCCTAGGTTTAAGAAATGGAAAGAGTACAATGAAACTATTTTTTAAATCTTTAATCCATTAAATAATACATTAATTTCTAGGGATAGGTTTATCCCAACATATAACAAGATGAGGTTTTAATTTATTCATCTTAGGAGGAGGTGGTTTATGTTGGTGTTGTAGCTAGTAGTTTATCTAAGAACAAATAATTATCTTTAGTTGGGGATGAATAATCGTTTGATATATCTATTGAATCTATAAGTGTCCATGACTCTATTAGAAGTCATATTGACTCCATTGGGCCTCCTGATACTCTAATATCCTCACTATGAAAGGATATTTTACTTCATGAATACGTGGATTCAAATACCCTAGGTTTCTAATATAGCTCAATTAAATGGATTGGATTTTGAATGTATAAAGATGTCATTGATATGTTTGAGTAGACATCATATGACATAGATTGTGAGGTTGGTAATGCAGCTCGAAGTCCAGTGAGATCTTACAAAAGAGATAAAGTGACTACGGGATAGAAGTATCTAATGTTAGATAATATTTTCATGGTCAACATGTATTCATATTCTTTTTATGTTAATGATTATGGTTTTAGTCTACATCAGTATGTTAGAACCACTATATATGTTGTTTAGAGGAATTCTATGAGAATATCAATTGAGATAGTAGATCTAGGGATGTTACATGATCCCTTTCATTTTTTTCCTATCAGAGATAAGAGATATATAGTTGCTTCTATAGTACATGATGATTAATTCAATATTGAGAATATAGGATATGGATATCCTTCATCCCATAATGCACCATCAATTATGTGGGAGAGTTATTCTCCTACATCTCCACATCCCCATTTTAGAGTTTTGACTTGTGTTAACGTAAATTCCTTTAAGAAAAATATTATAGGTTCTCTTACTTGTAAACCAATTCCATCGACCTCTTAGGACATGTCTCTTATTAAGGATTAAATATCCTAGATATATTCATTGGTTGTGATAAATCTATAAAAAATATTGTATCATAGGATTAGAGAATTAGAAGAGGAGAATATGTAGTTGGTGGAGAAAATAAGTTATATTAACTCTTCCTAGGAATGAATGAGAATATGCATGTATAAAATAAATTATTCTTCTATTTTGGGAAACTTCAATCCCTATATTATTGTTCTACTATATCCTCTTATAGAACAACATTTTTAAGTCATATTTCTCATGATTATTATTTAATTTGGATTGTTATTTGATAATTATTGTATATTATATTGAGAGAGTAATATGATTCAAAATATTATTTGATTTAATAGATCGTGTTATATCAATGAGTTATTTATAATATTTTGATCTAATTTCTTAATGATTCTCGAAGTGACATGGAATATATTACTAAGTCTATAAAGCACAATCATTCTATGATTTATTAAAAATTTAATATTAATTCTCATTAACTACTATTAGATGATGATCTAAGAAGGTATCCTATAAAAATGTAATTAAAGGAGAATGTGAATTAGTTAAAGGTATTAGCTATCATGTTGAAGTATATAATGGAAGATAAGAGGTATTTCATTCCAGGTATGGACCATGGTTGATTGACTTCTATATAGTTTTTTAACTAATGTATCTTTATCTCAACACTACCCTGGAATTTGCCACTATATCACCTTTTATGCCAATGATTCCAATTGATTCAGCTACTATTTCAAATCTACTTTATAATCCACCCATATATTTGAGTCATTTTAGCTATACTATAATAGGGTTACTGAGGCATAAAAGGCTTTCTTCCTCCAAGATTATCTTTAATCCCCTTTCATTTGACTCCACATATACCCTCCATCTTCACCAGTAGGTGGCAATGTCATGGACGCCATAAACCGTTCTTCCACTGAAGATGAGGATGTTAGATTCCCTGAATAGCATATAAAAGGGGTTTTTCATAATGAGAACTTCTATATTTAGTATTTATGATAATTCATATATATATAATTATTTTCTATTCCAATATCATTTAATGTCTATTTGATAATACCAAAATTGTGAGAACATCTATGTTATATATAATATTTATCATTTATGTATATTATTGCAAAATTCATTTATACTATGATTTTTATCATTAATTATTCACTTTTTATACATTGAAAACTATTTAAAACAAATGTTTTGAACTTATTTTCACCCATGATTTTGATCATCAAAATGGGGATGATATCTGGCTTAAACTATAAAATCCTTTTTTTTAAATGCACGCATATATTGATTACATTATTTCAATATATTATAAGTGTAAAATTGTTGAAGATTATAAATTAATAATTTTTTATAAAAAATTTTTAAGTAAAAGATGATTCTATAAGATGAAATTTATCGATGAACATCAAAAATTTTCTATCGCTAGAACAGATCGATATAAATAGGAATATTATGATTCCAACAATTGTAGTTGTAATACATGTAATGAGCCAAAATTTTATCAATGACATTTTCACTTCATATAATTATGAAATCTAGTATAAATAACATAAAATCACATATATAACATAATATAAACATTACAAATTTTGAATAAAAAAATAATATGTTTTTTTATAAATAAAATAACCTAAACAAATGGAGTACTAACTTGACCTTTAGAATAGTAATATGAACATTATTAATAGTAAAAATACCAACAGAATAGTAAAATTACCCATGAATGTATAATTAAAATTTTGGTATCTTATTAATTAAAATATGATATAATTATATCGTAGTATAAGTAAAAAAAATGTTTCAAGAATGATAAATTGTGTTTTGGTATCTTTGTGAAACATAAATGGTTAATTTCAATTTAATATATTATAAAATGAATTAAAAGAGGGATTATTTTCATAAAATATACTCATAAGTTAATATTTAATAATCTTATGATTATATGTTAATTTTATGATACCTTAATTAATTTTTCAATGTGTTATATAATAATTAATAATTTAAAATTTGGTATTTTTTCATAAATGATTATTTTAGTTAAAAAATAAATTACTCAAATTTATAAAATAATTATCATAAAATGTAATAAATTTTTAATTCTAATTGTCAAAAAAATATTACGGTGATTTTTTATTATTTCTAATATAGTTAAATTTTTTTGAATAGTTAAATATGATAATTTAAAATATAAGAAAAATACATGAATAATTGAGTCATGGATGATGTATAGATAACTTAAGAAACCTTAGTTTGAAATAAAAATCACTAGTTACAATAGTTATTCATATATGGAAATACTACTCATAGTGCTGAGCCAAAATAATAAACAAATAAATAAAATAATAAATAAACACCCTTCTACTTCGTTATAAATACTAGTTCTCACCACCTCTACTCTTCAGCCATAATAAGAATTGAATCATCTTCAATTTCTACACAATACTCTTCCCAAGTTACCTCCTCATGTCTAGGAGGTTTTTATATCATCAAAATACCCAAAAAAATTCATTTATGTGGTTCTCATGGTAAAAAATTCATGTGGAAAAATCCTCTTTCATTTTCATTACCATATTTTTTCACATTCTTCTATTTTATTATACACTTTTCACATCATCTACCAAAACATGAATGCTAAATCTAGTATATTATATATATTTTAATCTTAATATGTTAATTTAAAATCCAAAATCAATACCATTTTACTATTCCTTTTATTCTAAAAAAGGAAATATCATCTGTGAAGTGTTGATTAATCGCCTTTGTGGGTGACATGTTATCATATTCCTTTTCCAAAAATAAATAATTGGAAAAAATAGTATAATTTCTAGTACATATTTTAAAATTTATGTTTTAACGCATTTAATTTTAACAAATAATATTTTATATAGAATAATTGACAATTAAACAAAACTAGTTTATGGTGATGAAAAACACCAAAATAATCTAAATGATTATCACAAACATATTATTTAATTATTCACCCTCACCCTAAATAAAAATGACTTAAAAATAATTTAATAATTGTTTTTCATTAATAACATATAAAATAAATTCTATATATATATTCCCATTTTTAATGATATTTGATACTCTTATTCAAGTGAACCAACCATGAAAACCCATGAAAAGAATAGTCCCAAATAATGAAATTGTGTCTCATAACACATCAAAAAGACAAAATTAAAAAAATAAAAATTTAGTATATCATATATATATATTTAAAGGGTTTTAATTTATTATTTAATAGATTTATTTTTATTATACAGGAAATTTAGATCAAGTGGAAAACACTTTTGAACTTAAGCTATGATATTATTTCCGAACCTCCATTCTTTTCATTAGGTTACACTTTCTCTCCCTTCATCGAAATGAAATTATTAATTATTATTGTTTAATACTCCTATATTATGGTTTAAAGCTCCCAAAATATGTTTATATCCCTAATATTCAATATTTAATCAGTAAATAAAGGTTCTATAAGGTTTTTTCATTTCCCCCAAATAGAAATGTATATTAAATGTAACTTCTCAAATGTCATTAATCTATTTTAAGGCAATTTTTTTCTAAAATCACTAATATTATGATGACATTAAATATTTTTTCCCATTTCTTTTTTATATAGATCATTAGGATTTTAATATGTTTTAATGACTCTTTAATGTTTTCCCTTAAACCAAACTAAAGTGGATCATTTTTAAATATTCATATACACTCGTGTTAGATGGCATCATATCATTTTTAAATGATTTATAAAATTTATTAATGTTTTTATTTATTAATGTCAATTTATTATTTAAATCCATTATTTCATTGACTATTTTATTATATTCCCTTTAGTTATTCATTGTGTCATGTTTATGATACTAAATTATTTCATTGGGTAACCCTTATGTTTATACAACATGTTTGATTCCTATTGTGGAACAAATATGCATGAAAATATTTTGATGGGTGTTCCCATATATTTCTCCAATTTATTGGGTAATGTTTAATCTGATGATATGTTATGTTAGGATAGTGAGCAATCTGAATTACTTTATGGGACATTGTCCCCCATATGAAATGGTCTTGGAAATTATCCTTGAAACATGCTCATTCCATGTTGTGTGTTGTTGACACATAAATGTGATTCCATGAATATATTCCATCATGCACTAAATTGTATTATTAATTATGTTCATTTCTGATCCTGTACATGTTATGTCATCATTATATGCCTTCAAAAAAAAATTCTTTTATTTATTACTATTTTTATACACTTATTACAATTTTTATCTCAGCCCATTAGTTTATGTATACCTAAGGTTATCCTATAAATCTTTATGTGATCAGTGGGATATAGTAGATCTTTATGGAAGATTAAGAAAAATACATTTTATTCCCATTCCAATTTTTAGGCTTTATGTACCAAATCATCCATTGACATTATACTTTATGATTCATGGATTGTAATTTTATAGTTAATTTCACAAAAAATCATATAATAATTTGTGTAATATGATAGGTTATCTATAGTTTTTATTAGAGAAAAGTATAATATATTTGGATATTGGGACTATAGAACCTTAGTAAAAACATTATAGATAATTATATCACCATGCATAGCCTAGATTTAATCTTTGGGTAGCATAAGTTAGGATATACATTTCATTTACATGTTTATCCTTACAAGTTCAATGTTTTGTTTTCATATGATTATGGTGTATGGATTCAAGACCCCAAATTGTACTTTAAATTTCATTGTTAATGGATGGAAATATATTAACATGTGACAAAAATCAATATGCTATGAAATGTGAATATTTCACTATTGATATTCCAAATATGATGGGAATCAGTTATCAAAACATCATGAAAATACTTTCTCAAATGAAGGATGTTATGAACATTAACTTGAATCCTGTTGAAATCCATCTACCTTTAAAAGATAATTATTTAGTCAAATCGTTGATGAGACAATGGCCTCCAATATTTAGGGTATATTTCAAACATGTCATTGAGAATCAATGGATTTAATCCATTGAAATTTATTCTCTATAATCTTGTTCTTAAAAGAAGAAAATGTAATATTAGAAATATTTCATTTGGATGGGGAAGTTGATCAGTGGTGGACCCTAATAAATAACTAAATCTCCAAGGATAATATTTATTGCATGGAATGGAAATATTCAAATAACATAATTTTCAATAAATAGTTTCCCTTAACCCTCCATCTCAAGATCAAAAGGGAGTTCTTTTGACTAAATCCAAGTGAAGATTCTTTTTTTGGAGTGCAAGATTAAAAAATTATAAGGCTTTAATTATATGCCTTTGGTATTTCCATGAACTCTAAAATAAAGGTGGATCCATTATTTAGCAGACTAAATCGAAGTCTATAACAAAATTTGGTGGTTCGAAGCCTCAACAGTTTTGAAGTGGTCGTATCTTTTTCTCTTATGGTTGAGATGGATATCAAAGACTCTTAGTAGTCTTGTGGGACATGGGACCGAACGAAGAAAATTTAGTTTAATTTTGGTGGATTAATAGATAAGTCCCATGATGGAATGACAACCCATCATCCCAAATGTTAATAGTGCGGGAACAAGAATCCTATAAACTACTTAAATGGAAACAAGAGATTATTAAAATGTTGAATGGGGGAACTGGTATGATATGTACCGATGGGTTATGAAGAATCACATAAATGTGGAAGTTGAATGGTAGGTTCATATCAACACTTGTAATGATTTTTAGTGTGTCAAATTAAAGAAACATTAGCATTATGAAATTGATTTCCCTAAGCCAAGGGTTAATGGTAGATGTCAAAAACAAAAACCTCTATGGTAACAAAGATATTAATATTAAATCACTACTTATAAGGTTGAACCTAACAGTGATGTGGTGATAGGTATGTTGGTTATTCATTAATTAATAGATAACATACTTTTGGATTATGGTTATTCTCATTGATTCTTATATTGAATGTTTCACAGAAAAATTCAAAAATCACCTTAATATTTGGATGTTAAGTTGTCAATGAAAACATATACTAATGAAATTATTCCATCCATAGTATATATATCATCACTAATTAATTTTGTTGAAAATATCAACTATCATGAAAATGAGATCAGTCTCTACATCTCGAGGAATCCACCAATTTTATACAAGTGTAGAGAGGAAAATGAATCTGATTTAGTATCATCACCCATTTTTTTATTTAAATTACTTATTATAATATGTATCTAATAAAATTTATTAACATAGAGGATAGAATTATAACCTAATACATGCTTATTGTGAGGGACTACAGAGATGTATTCCCTATAGAATTCTTTGGTCTTCCTCCTGGCTGTGATTTTTGAGTATCTAATTAAACATATTCCACAATCTCTACCTATATAAATAACACGTTATAGAATTTCCAGGATTTTGATTGAAGAACTGAAGATGTAGTTTCAAGCGAATCTAAATAAGGTTTTTATATACCTGAGTGCTTTATAATGGGGTACGCCTTTCGTCTTTGTCAAGAAGAATGATATATCAATGTGGCTATGTATTTATTATAATGATCTCAAAAAAATCATGGTAAAAAAAAGTATCCCATTCAATAGATAGATGAATTGTTCGATCAACTATGTGATACCATGTATTTCCCAAAGGGGGACCTTCGGTCGGGATATCATCATGTAAAAGTGAAGAAGCAAGATTTTAGTAGGACTTCCTTTTAAATAGGTTATAGACCATATGAGTTCATAGTAATTACCATTGGACTCCCTAATTTTCTAGAAAAATTCATTTACATAATGATTATATAATTTAGGGATAACACCCACATATTTGTGGTAGTATTTGTTGATGATATTCTGATATAGTCTAAGAGTTTGTAGAAACATGAGGAGCACTTTAATAATATTTTTTTAAGACACTCTAATGGAAGAAACATTATGAAATTTTTAGTTAATATGATTTATGGATGGAGGAAGAATCATTATTTTTTTATTTCACCACCAGTAAATAAATAACTTTATACCCCATAAAGGAAAATGAAATTGAAAATAGACCCAGTCCAACACCTACAATCTTGATATGTAGTTTTCATGGTCTATCTGTGTATTACCAATAATTTTTAAAAACATATCCGGATTTTAAAACACAATAACCTATATTACATATAATATATTCATGTTTTTATGGATAAATGAATGTTAATACTAATTCAAAAAGTTTGAAAAGATGCTTTCCAATACACCAGTTCTCCCAATACTAACATGTAAGGAAACCATTGTGATGTAAAACATTTATTCAAAGAATGGAATAGGTTGTGTACTAATTATAAATGACAAAGTTTCTGTCAACGCCTCAAGGAAGTTAAATATTCATGACCAAAAATATCACACAAATGTTCTAGTGTCATATTCTTTGATCAACACGTGGAAAATATGGCAGAATTATCTTTATAGGGTTAAGTGTAAATTATATACTTTTAATTATATCCTCAATTATATATTCACAATGTTTGAGTTTTACATGTTCCAATAATGATTGTTAGAGCTCGGAAAGTTTTATGAATTCTCAATCCACTACCATCGTATTAAGGAAAACAATGTGGATGAATCTCTAAGTATAAATGATCATGAAACATTATCAATGGGGATAATTTAGAAGATTACAATATTCATATATTTTCAAAGGTTTAACATGGGAATCATTAGGGATGGGAAATCATCAATATTTTTCTACATATTTTATCACTATTTCTCATAGAGAAAATAAATGATACTTAATGAAATGATGGAAAAATTTAGAATAAGGTGGAAGCCCTGAGGAAGGGGAAATTATCCAAGTTCAAAATTGATGAAAAATTATTTGTAATATTTTGGCCATGAATTTGTGTACCATCCAATCCATCTATTAAGATAAATATTTGATTTGACACATATATCTCAACCATTTCTATTCCCTATGGAAATAGAAAGATGTTTCGAGGACTCTGAGAGTACTATTGGTGTTCCAATATGAAAAAGAGATCATCAACTATAAATCAATGTGACTTGTATGTCATTATGTGAATGCTAAAAGAAAATAGTTGTGGGGATGATGAAAACATTAATCATACCAACATATAAATGGGAAAAAACCATGTACATTATCTTCAGAAATCTGAATACATTTAAAGAAAATAATGTTATATGTGTTGATGTGTGTTGTATTTCAAAGATAGCTCTCTTTATCAAAATTTGAGAAGAATTATCACTAGATAACCTTCCATAGATATATATCAATTATGTGGTAGAACTGCATGGAGTATCATTTTAAATTATATTTGTCCTATATTTGAGATTCAGCCACATGTTTTGAAAAAGTATATAACATTCTCTAAACATTAGGATGAACTTCAGTTCAGATATCATACTAAAAAAGATGGCCATTCATAATGGACTATTCAGAAACAAGAAGAAATTTTGGGAGAATGTTATATGGACTTCAAAGGAGTGTAGTACCAACATCTACCTCTGGCTATGGACTCTTACAAAAAATATTTCTACTCAATCATCAAAGGGGCTCTATATGAATCCAATTGAGAGAAAATATTCATAAAACAATCATGATGGGTTGAATTCGGTGAATATAATCTAAAAAAACATTAAATGTGTGGATAAATTTTGGAAAAGGTAAAAAACCATTCAATAACACATCAATGCATCCCAAAGAAAATAGAAGAGAAATGCAGATAATTGTGGGAGATGTCTTTATTTTTTGGATGGATACATGGTATTCATCTACATATCTCCATGTTATAAGGTCAGGATATTTGGGAATAAATGAAAAATAATCCCGAGGTACATATGCACATTTAATATTCTTTATCCTATTGGGATTGTGGACTATAGAATATCACTTCCACCGACCATGACTCAAGGACATGATGTATTCTATGTATGTATCTTGAGGGAGTAAATACCAAATTCATTACATATAATGAATTCTATGGTGGTAAATTTTGAAAATGATCTCATTTATGACGATCATCTAGTGAAGACCATAGATCATTGATATAAATTTATACACAACAAGACCACACACCTAGTCAATGAACTATGGTATTAACATATGTATGAATATGAAACACAGAAACCGAAAGAAGAAAATAAGTATTAGTACCCCCCATATAATTTTCCTATAGTTTATAAAATGATATTTTGAGAGAAATATTTCATAAGGGTGGAAGAATATAATGAACTAGAATAGAATCAATAAATATTTCACTTCTTATATTTTTGTAAAATTGTTTAAATCAAATAAAATTATAGAAAGAATGTATTATAGACTTTATAAATGAATAATGAATAGAATGAAAGGTATTTCTAAAATGTAGGGATCATATACCTATGAAATTAGTAGATGACCTCTAGAATAGTATTATGAAAATTATGAATAGTAAATTGGAAAATATAATAGTAACCCACCCATGAATGTATGAATAAAATTTTGGTTTTTTATAAATGAAAAAATTGTATAATTATATAACACTACAAGTAAAGAAATTTTTTGAAATAGATTAAATACATTTTGGTAATTTTTTAAAACAAAAAATATTATTTTTAATTTAATAGTTAATATAAATATTTTTAAAGAATTAATTTTCATAAAATATATTAATAAATTAATATATTTTGGTCATATTAATGGAATATAATTTTATGAGACATTAATTAATTTATCAAGGTGTTATAAAATTAGCTATAATTTAAAAATTTATATTTTCAGAATAAATGATGATTTTAATTAAACATTAAATTTCTCATATATATATATATATATATATTATTTCTTGATAATGGTGTTCATATTTTAATAATAAATTTCTAAAATATTTTTGGATGATTGTTTTGTTATTTTTCATAAATTTTTTAATTTTTTATAATAGTGAAATATAAATATTAATGGTATAAGTGAAATACATGAATTAATGAGCTATGAATTGTGTGTGGCTACTATAAGAACAATTATTTCAAAATCACATGCACTATTTACTATTCATATAAAAATTAAGGCACTATATTCACATCCTTTATCAAAAAACAATAAACAAATGAATTATATAATAAAATACACCTCTCTCATCCTCTATAAATATCACACATCTCCACCTCTTTCACTCACAAAACTTAAGCCTTGAATGTTGTCTGATTTCTGCCAAATATTCTCCCCATGTCTCCTCCCCACATCAAGAAGATTCTGGTCTCAAAAAAAAGTTTATGTACAAATCCTCTAAGGATGTTATCTAAGAGAATAATTCAAGTGGTAAATCCCATTTCTCTTTATTTCATTTATTTTTACATTATTTTTTTCTTATATTCGATACAAAACCTCTATCCAAGAAATGGTTGAAAACTACATTATCTTATATGTACTATACTATAATTATGTTATGGGAAAAAAGATCATCAACTCTCTTATCTTATTCATTTTATTCTAAAAATTATAATATCATCTGTGAGGTGTTGATTTATCACTTTCCGTGAAGAAAAGTTTTCATTTTACATTAACTCTTTCATTGATGGAAATAAACCAATTAAAATAGATGGTGTAAATTGTAAATTTTTGTTTTATGAATTTTTATTTTCTAAAATTATGACTTGTATACAATAAAGAATAATTATTCAAAACTAGTTTGTGATGATAAAAAACAGCCAGAATATTATTAATGATTATCACTATCATATTACCTAATGATTAATCCTCACACAAAATAACTAAAGGAATTACATAACCACATAATCTTATTTATATTCATTAAAGAAATATAACATCAATTCTAGATATCTATTCCAATTTTACATGTCCATTCATAAATTTATTCATGTTAACCAATCATGAAAACCACGGGAACAAAAACTACTATAATATAGCCCTATACCCACAGTTTTTGGAGAAACTGTGGGTATAGGGGTTATATAGAAAACTATACCCCTTGTTTTGGGAAAAACCATTGGTATTACTTTTTTTGAAGACCTATTCCCATAGTTTTGGAAAACCGTGGGGAAAAACATTGTTATATCCATGGTTTTGGTCAACACCATGGGTATATGATTTTTTTTCCAAAGACCTATACCCATGAATTCATATAAAAAATGGGTATAGAATTCATGCATTATGGTAGGAAAAATAGTTCTACAAGACACACAGAATATTTGGTGGGAAACCCTATCCACATGGTCTTCCCTCTTTTACCCATGATTCTGATTAATATATTCAATTAGATACAAATATATAAACATATAAGCTTCATAGGTGGGTTTGTCAGGTGTTGTGTATTGTTCGATGTGGTCATAGGTTTGGAAATATATGACCACTTTTATCTCAAATATAGGATTATAAATTAATATATTACAACAAATAAGGATATATTAATATGTGAATCAGTATTCTTGGTTGGTTAGGCATTGGATGCATGAAGGTAGAGATGCGAGATCGAAACGCCTGAGATGTATTTTTTAATATAGGGTTATATATTAATATATTTAGACAAATATAGATAGACATGTATGTGACGTAGCATGAGTGGTGAGGATCCCTGAGTTAGAAATGTTGGTCGCGGGTTTAACACCTACTACACATTATGTGTACAAAAAATTATACCAATGGTTTTCAAACCGTGGGTATAAGGTTTTTACATGGGGGAATAGGGGATAAGGATTTGACATGGTAGAAAAAAAAGAAATGGCAATGGTTTAGAAAACTGTGGGTATAGGATGAGGACCTATCTCAATGCCTCAGTTTCCCATGGTTCCCAAAACAATGTGTATAGAAATACCCACAGTTTTGGATGCTATAACCACAGTTTTGAATAGTTGGTAGAGGCTACTTTTTAGTAGTGAAACACTCTCAAATGATGAAATTGTATTATATGACTCATCAAAAGGCGTTAAATGAAATTAATAAAATTATTGTAAATTAAATTAATTTATAAAAGGTTTCAAATTAATTAATTAATGTATTTAATTTTATTTCCCAGGATATTATGATCAATTGACAAACACTTTTGAACATAAGGTAGGGGATTCTTTTAGAACCTCCAATTTTCTTTCAGTTAAAATGTTATCTCCCTTTATCCAAATTTAATTCATAATTATTCTTATTTAATAATCATAGATTATATATATTTTTTCTAGAGATACGTTCCTACACCTTAACTTCTTTATTTAAAAGAGAAATTCATGTTTTATAAGGATCCTTTACCATTTCTTCATGATAACCAATCCCAGTTAAAGGGAACTTCTTTATTTCTTACTCATTATCACGTACAATCCTTAACAAATTTTAAAATAAAATATTTTTAAAAAATTAGTCAGCTAGTCTATCATGGTTCAATTATGGTTTTATACAAACAATTGTGACATCTCTTTTTTAATGAATCCTTAATGTTTTTATTTAAACCACACTATAGTTGCTCATTTCTAAAGATTCATAAAAACAATTTCTAATTGTTTTTACATCATGTGGACTCAATTTATTATTATTTAATCCTATTATACAAAATTAATTTATATTTATGATTTGAATAAATTCATCCATGAATGTGTTTATGACTCACCCTTTAGTTTATCATTATGAAATGTTTATCATACCCAATTTATTCCTTGGGTAACCCTTTTTTTATACCTCATGTTTGATTCTTCTTATGGGAAACATATGTATTAAAATGTTATAATGGGTGTACCTAGAAATAAATCAAATACATTTGGTAAATATTTAGTCTCATGAGAGGTCATGTTGGGATATATTGTGAACATGATTCATTTATGGAACCTTGTACTCCCTATGAAATGGTATTTTTCATAATCATGGACTCTTTCTTATGTCATGTTGTCTGTTGTGGAAACATTCTTATGATTCCAAAGTTACATGTCCCCATGATCTGGATTTCATGATTAGGTATGTTTATTCAGGAACAATTCCTTTTTATTTCACAATGTTTTCCCTTCTAACCCATGTAAATTGCCTAATTTCAATTTCCATATTCATACAAGTATTTTTAGCATATCTCTTTTGTTCATGTATTCCACAGGTTATCATATATATATATGTGTGTGTGTGTGTGTGTTCTTGATGGAAGATAGTTTCTCTTTATGGATAATTAAAATAAATTTGTTGTATTCATGTTCTATAATTAAGAGTACTCTGGTATCCTTTGAAATTATTTTATTGTACCTATGAATGAGTAACTATGGAGGAGATTCTTTCTAGACATGACTACCTTATTTGTAGTTGTTACTATAAAACAAAATTCTATTTATTAATATGCTAACTTTTTAATGAACCATCATGGTAATGAGTTACATTCAAGTGGAGTTGATATTGACCCATCCTAAGACTGAACCTCGTATATTTATTTCTACTTTTTGTTAAATTTTATTTTCCTATTTTTTGGAAATATGTTTATTTTTTTAACATAAATCCATTACAAATGGATTATCTTATACATATACATAATTAATGATTTATATATTATCATTTATATGAATATATTTTATTCAAAATTCAATGTGAATATAAAATTTTTTTAACATGGTTGTAATCCTGTGTTTTGGAAATATTGGTAAAATATGAAATTTATATTTATTCTATTTTAGTTAAATGTATTGTTTCTATAAATATAGTGATTTGGGTTTAAAAAAAATTACGTATAAATTTTAGTTTGATAATAAACTCTCCTTCTCATGAGTTTTATATTCTAACATAAATCAAGGTTATTTCATTCCTAACCAACGATTAGGAAAAGCACTCAAAAAAATTCCAAAACCTGAAATTTTATTATTGGGATAATTTTAATTTTTCACATATTAATTATTATATAGTTCATCAAATCTATTAAAACTTCCAATAGAGACAATTCCACCTGCATAATTGGAATATGGTTTGAAAAATAATATAATAAATCCGTGTGATATACCCATAATTTTAAAAATGTGATGTTATCAAATTTATAATTAATAGTATTAACCCTTTACCCCTCCATCATATCTATTTCTATATCCCTCAAACATGATCCCCCCTACTTATCTACTCCATGGGTTTAATTGAATTTGAATCATTAAGAAGTTCTTCTATAAAATAATATGGTATGGCCTTTCCCTTCATTCTCCATTCTTTGTCCTCTATTCCATCCATGCATTTCCACATCCATAGGTCCATGTTGACCTAAGATTTTATAAATATGAACAAAATTCTTTGATACTCATTTTTTAGGGTACTTATATTGTTCTATTGGGTATCTAATCCTCCTAGGTTGTGGGTTCGGACCAATCGTTACTTATTTCATGTGATTAAGATAAGTGGTTTCATGATATACTAATTCTTGATAAACTAAATGCACATGAATATATTTATAAAAAATTTGTTAATTATTTTGATTCATGCAAATAGAATATGAGAATTATTTTTATATTTTTGGGTGATTAAAATTATTCCCTCTTAGTTAGTAGTGAAATATATTGTGGTTTTCATGTTTTTATATAATATTAATTGGAAGTGGAATTTGCGTTTATTATAATGGTAATATTGCATTGAAACCCCAGGTACTATAGTGGGTTGACTAGGACATGTACCACTTCTCACAACACAATGTACCTAGCTTTCAGAATACACAAAAATATATATATAATTTTTCAAATTGGTTTTTTTCATAGTTGGTTCTAACCATGTTACTAAGAACATAATAGTGATCTCTGTAGTATTTGTGTGTCCACAAAATGTATTAGATTGATCAATGAGTGTATGAGTGTCCTATGATGTGGTTTCAAAATTAGATACCCTATGGTTGTCCCATAATGATTTCTCTTCATTACATCGTATTTTTTTAAAGCTTATTTTAAATTTGAAAGGTATGTTTTTAATTAAATTGATTTCAAACAATCATGTTTATTTTTTTCTACAAATATTTATTCATTAATAACTTGTTGGGTACATAATTGGATATAATTTCACACACCATACATACATCCAATGGGTGTATGGATACTTTTTCTGTTAGAAATAGGTTAATGAAATGCATCACTCAGAAGAAAAATAAACTTGTGTTAGTAGATATTGGGCGATCAAGGTGATTTGGTGGGTGGTTTACCCTCATTTACAATGAATATTAGAATGTTTGTTTTTTTATATTTTGAGTGTTGGTTCATCACCGTAACCTTCATTTATATATTCCATTATCTCCCCAGAAAATTTATTTTGTTTATATATGTTTTTTCCTTTTGTTCTTTGTTGGTATGTTTCTTCAATATATGCCTTGTTATGATTTATTTTTAGGTATTTTTTATGTTTTATTGAAAATTATATTTTTAAAACTAATAAGAATTATTTTTTTATGAATTCCATGATCTAATTAATTGAACTATTGAATTTTTAATTCCCTTTGTTCCTTCCCACATATATTATTTGGTGCACAGGGGATGTTGTAGCTTGGGTTAGTTCATGAACAAATTGTAATAGTGCTATGTTATTATCATGTAAATTGGGATGTTTGGTATAAAAGAGTTATGAAAATAATAGTTAATTTAGTATGTGTTAGAGAGTATCAAGGCATCATACTTAGTTTCTATATAGGTTTTATAGGTAGTGATGGGAATGTGATTTTTGTTTCTCATTTGATATTTTATTTCCATTCGAGTTGGGTTCTTGGGCCACAAAACGTGAAACTTTTCCATAATTTATGGAGGGAGAAAGTAAAATTCCATGACATAGTCCACCATTTGATCAGAAACATATTAATTTATTGGTTTAGTACATTCATTATTTCATCCATGGGGCATGTTCTAGCCCCACTCCCATTAAAGAAGATAATTAATTCAATGGAATGCGTTATGATATGGAATTTTTTAAGCCCATGCCTCAATATTTTAGGTATTTAGTAATACTTTTTAGGTTTTTTAATGAATATAGATTATCATAATGTTCATATTATAACTTGAAACTCCAAAATAAATTAATGTGAGGAGTTTAATAATAAATCGTTAGGACTCTAGATAGGAATTGTGTGAGAAAATGATTCTTGAAAATTAGCATTGGAATATTTAGTTAGGGGATTTTAGGGTGATATTCACGTAGGTGTTTTTAGCCTAAAAATGAATATTAGATAAATATGTTCCGCCAATAGAAAAATGATTGATTATGAAATAATTGAACTAGTTTATGGAATAAATGATCTATTCTATTAGAATAGTTTATAATAATGGATTGAAATCCTTATGCTTTAAGATGGGCATATGATCGAATATTCAATCTGAGGTATTAGATAAATATTGGTAAATATTGGTAAATATTGGTAAATATGTTCCTCCAATAGAAAAATGATTGATTATGAAATAATTGAACTAGTTTATGGAATAAATGATCTCTTCTATTAGAATAGTTTATAATAATGAATTGAAATCCTTATGCTTTAAGATGGGCATATGATCGAATATTCAATCTGAGGTATTCATATTTTGACAAAATAACTTTTATATGTTTTTTGATGAAGATTTAAGGATATAGATCATATATTAATGGCTTTTTAGAGTGATTATAGTTCATTATAATCCTAGTGGCAGTGGGAATACTAACTCAATGAAGATATAGATGTTTTTAGAATCTGGGTAGGGTTGGGGATGAATTTATAGAAATCCATTAAATTATTTAGAGATATAAATTTCATGTTGTGGGTTCATTGTCTTCCATTAGTGTGGTAAGGTGAGGAATATGACTTATTTATTCCAAGTGAGTGTATGGATGTTGTGAATCTATTCCATTTTCTGGATCTAGAACAATTTGAATCTGAGGGAGGGCTCGTGAAATTCTCATTTTCAAATATTATTGGATCATCTGTAGTGAAATATTTATTTGACACAGGTTCATATAAATCATTTACGTTTTATCATGGTTAGGAATCTCTAAAAGACCCTACCAAGATAATGTCATATGTTATTGAGATAGTCATGCATCTTGGTAGAGAGAAGTAGCATGGATTCTGGTTCCCTTCATGTGTGATCAATTTAACTGATGTTGATATAGAATATGATTTCATCATCCATGGGATAGAACTATTTAATTTAATTCATAGGAACCAAAAATGAAAACATATAAGTATTTGGTAATTATTATTATTTTAAGGTGAGATTTATTTTCCTCAATGATATAACATTAGTATTCCAGGGAATGTGGGATCAACATTATGGTCAGGTGGGACCAAATCTTTCTGATATGGGAAGACTCGGTTTTTTGGGGAAAATTCATCAATTGGAAATATGTTTTGGGAATTTTAAGTGATAGTTACCACTTATGGTAATGGAATTCCATATAGTGTTCCAAAAAAAATTTATAGGTTTACCCATAGAGAGAGAACTATATTTTTCTATTCCTATGGTAGAGGGGACATATCTGATACATCTCCCTTCATATAGTATGGATCATATTGAATTAAAATAATTAATTTCCCATCTGGATGTCGTGGATGTAAAAGCTTTCATTCACCCACGAATGTCCATGGGGGTTTCACTGGTGATTTTTTTCTAATAATTGATATGGGATCCAATATTTATGAATTCATTACCAAAATATAAACCATGTATTGATCAAAAATAAGTATCCATTTTCCCATATTGATAACCTATTTTATCTACTAAATGCATAAAATTGATCTTTGAATACCATGATTTTGATTGGGTACCAAAACTATACGGTGATGGAGTCATATATTCTAAATATTTCTATTAAAATAAGGTATGGTCACTTAGGTTACCTAGTGATTTCATTCTGGTTGAAGGTTATATTGGGATATTTATACCATTCATGAAATAAATATTCCATCAAGTAATACCACCTTCATCATGTTTTTTTGGGACGCCAATGTCTTTTTATCTTATTTTATGTATGATCATGAATGTCATTTGAGGATCTATTGGGGATCCTTGTAGGATGAAACCTTCTTAGATATGTTGTCCATGTAAAATTTATGGATTTTAGAAAGTAGGTTCCTAGAGCATGTAGAGTTGTTACATGGTATCTCTGTTGATACTAAAATGATAGAGGCCATGATTTCCTAACAAGATAAAAATAAAATCTTTGAAATTATAAGAATATTGGTATTAGTTGGATATCATAATTTTTTTGATGATATATCATTGCTTGAATACACTATTCAACCTCTCGTATAAAATATTAAGATATTTATATGTATCCTAGAGTCTGTGGTATCTTTTGATAAGTAAATGTGGTGATTGACCCAAACTCCCAAAAAAAATTCATGATTTCTAGTTTTGTTTACAAGATTTAATATAATATATTAGGTTCAGTTTTGGTTTTTTCTCTTATTTATGGTGATCAGATGGTGAAGTAGTTTATTCACAACCCTATCCCACATTAGAAAAATCAACCTACACATTATCTATAGTCCATGATATTATTTTATTCCCTCTCGTTCTATTATGGTTGTGTTTTAGAAAAAATTTAAGGGTTTAATATAATTGTGAAATAGTATTATAATTCTCTTCTATGGAATATTTGATCCATAGGATTCCAAGATTTGTGGATTTCCTCCAGAGAGTTGATATTGATTTCGATTATATATCAGGAATGGTGTTTGTAGTTTATTATTATCTAAGTATGAATTTCACCTCTCATAACCTCATGGGTTCTATTTATGAATAATATTTTACTAGTATATTGATTTTTATAAATTTTTAATTAAAAAAATGAGGTATGAAATGTTTATTTCAAGAGAATAGTTAAATTGCTATCTCACTGAGCATATTATTCATCATTAAAAAAGTGTTGAAAAGAACCAATGTATTAATAGAATTATAATTTAGAGGGATTTATCTATTTAACGGTCTCAAGGCCAAGTGCATATATTATATAATTTAGTGTCATATATAGTTTCATTTTCGATGATCTAGATGGGGAAAATTTATTTTAATAACTCTTAAAGGAGAGATCACATGGGAGCTACTTTGTTGAATTGAAATAATGAGCCTAAATTCTAGTATCCATGTATGATTCTTAGTATCATAAATTTTATATCTCATTGTTACTCTTATAAGTAAATATATGTTGATCATCATAGTACATGAGGTCTACATTAACCTCTTCTCATACCTCCATGGGAGTCAAAAAAAGGTGTACATGTATTTTATTATTTTGTTTCCTAATACCACTTAGTGGAGGAATTATATATGGGTTTTAATTGAATATTCTAACAACATCCTCCCATTATATTCATATAAAAATCCTAATATGGGGTAATATCTTAGAATGTTCTATGTGTAGGAGGTTGTGTGGTCACACATGGTTCCATAAATAATTATCTCAAATATAGATCTCCAATTTAACACATGTTTCTAAAAATATTTTCATACGGTGTTGGGATATTAGGTTAATCGAAGAATGATATGTCAACAATCCATAGATATCTAGAAGAAGAAAGAAATATTGATTTTTAGGATATAATCCATTGTTTCATTATGAATTTTAGAGACATCGGGGATTCCCATATAGATTTGGTTGAGTTAACCTCTAATAATCATAACTTTTCCTCAATTAGGATGGTTCCATTTGATTCATTGAACATATGATTGTATCAGTCTAAACTTCGTTAGACCATGGTGTGAAATTCCTCACTAATAGTACCAGGTAGTATCCATAAGATAGTTCAAAATATGCATACCATATGATAATGACTAGTCATAAAATATATTTAACATAAGTCTTATTCTTACCATTGATGGTGTACAATATAATTCTCATGGGTTACCATGTGTTTTCTAAGGCCATTCATCAATTTATTCATAAATATTATAGAATTTATGGGAAACATGAATCATGATATGTCAATCCCTTTCAGAATATTGAGAGGATATGGATAGGGACACATTAATTGGAGTTTCCTCCTCAACATATGTCAATTCATAATGTGTCCCTTATATCTTAACTGAAGGATTAAAATCATGACCCCTCTCATGTTTTGAATTGAGAAGATTATGAAATGGATCCCAATGGATTTGCGAGTTAACAAATTATTCAAATTTTAGACTTCCAAGAGATGATTTTATGTAAAAATAATATTTTTTTTATTTGTTATGGTAGCACAAGAATAAATCTAATGGGACATGGGGGTGGATTTTTGTTGAATTTTCAATGCCCTGATTTATTTTTTGATCATACAATGGGTTGACATTAGGGGGATAAAAGTGATATGTTGGGGATAATTTTCAAAATAAAATTGTCACTAACAATATTATATTTATTATTTATTGGAATGTTATTTTATTATTTTCATATTTTCCCTTTTTAATGTTAAAACCTTGAATATGGGGGGAAAAGATATTTCATGGTTGTCGAATGTTTTGAGAAAACCATGTAAATTTATAAATTGGTTTTTAATTCCAATTTAAAAAATAGAGTATGATCTAATAATAATTTTGTACAAACAATTTTAGTTACCTAGTAGTAAATATCATCCTATATGGTTTTCATATGGTGTTAAAAAAATATTGGTAATACATGTAGTCTACCAAGAATATTCATAATATAAATTTTCTGCTTTCCCCTTACTCATTTTTACCCTATGACATATCCCATATCTCCCTTATCCCTATTTCTCTGACTCTAACACAGGGGAACCCTCCAAATCTTCTATATTGGATTTAAAGACTAATATAATTTTTTTTCTTCTATGAAATCATCATGTGAAGAAATAGACATCATTCAAATAATTTTATACTCATTTATCTCCAATTTTATCTTCTTCCCTTGGGCCATGGAGACCTAGGTCTTGGAAAATATAAACCAATTTGTCTAAGGATCAATGGTCATGGTTTTATCCAAGGTCTGTAGGATTTTCTCTCCACTTATTTTATTCAATACAACTATTTATTGGTGATCCAATGTGATTAAGGAAGGTGGATTCATGATATAAAATTTATTATAAATATTATTTTACATGGATATATTTATAAGAAAATATGTAATGTTTTTGTTTCACAAAATGGGTTTTTGGTAACTATTTTAATTCTTTTGGGTGATTATTAATTTTTTTCCAATTTTATAAATAAGGAAATGAATTTCAACTGACATGTTTTCTTATGAAATTTATTTCATGTATAGTTTTAATTGAATAAAATGGGTATAACACATTGGATCCCAATGTACCTATGTGGGAATAATATGACAACGGTATGTAGCATGTAATTCCATCCCTAACATTTTGACTATTCTACAAAAACAAATAAACATATAGAAATTGGTTTTGGTGTAATGGTAGTGTGTCACAAGTCTGTTAGGAACATGAATATTTTCTCCCTAGTATCTATATGTATATTGAATGTTCTGGATTGATCACTAATTTTTTGAGGATAAAAATATGAGGCCCCAACCTTAGTTTCCATAGGTTTATCCCATATTTTTTTTTCATACATTGTATCTTTTATTAGTTTATTAAAAATGAAAAAAGCATGTTTGTAGATAAATTCTTCTTAAACGAGAATGATCATTTTTTTCTAGAAATGGTTATCCATGAAACACATTGTGATACCCTAAGTACCTAGATGTGATCACACCCAATATATACCCAATAAGAATATATAGGACGTTTTTTTATTAGAAAAATAGGAAATCAAGGTCTAATGGAAATTTTTTCTTGATGATTCTGTTGTGACATTTGTGGCTGTAGTTTTCAGGATGTTGAAGGGATGATTGAAGTGATTTTGAACATAATTTTTAGTTATGATAGTTGGACTTTGCGTTGTTCCTTTATATTAAGGTGTGATGTGGTTTTCCAAATCAGATTATGGAATGTTTGTTTTTAATTGGTTGTAAAATATAGAGGGGGATGAATTTCGTGCCTCTGCTAATATGAAAATTATCCTGCTGCATGTATATGTCACCCTATGAAGCATGAAGGACATAGTTCCCTTCACTTCATATATTTATGTGTGGTTTCTTATGTGGGAGTGTGGATATTCTGTTGTGTCACTTGGGGTTCCAAGGATATTAGGGAGATGGGGTTATGATTATGGTGTGGAATATATGTGGTATGTTTATATTTGAACCCACGTGGAATGAAATCTCATTTGATGATTTAGTTTAGCTTTAAAAAACTATAAATTGTGGAAGGGACAATGCGGATGCACCATGAACTAGTTTTTTAACCTGCATGTATAAAATAGATACCCCTATTGAATTATCTTATATATTATTTAATTATTTTCACCATATTACAAATGAAGGCTTATTTAAAAACTATTAAGAACCATTATCTAATTTTAATCCCTCGGATTGTACAGATTAATTCACTTATGACATGAGGTGAGCATTTACTTTTATATATGGGCTCTAATTTAGCAATTTCTATTTTTCAATGATATATCTTCACTTTATAAAGGGTATTCATCTGGTTATTAATGTATGGTTACTTGTGGGAGGGTATTTTTAGGAATCATAAGATTCGTTTAGGGAGAGGTGACTGGATATTTTTATGGTTATTCTGTTCTCTCCATGTGGAAGTTGAACACTAGTGTTAACACAGAGGATTCATTATATTTCATTTTATTTTTATGAATTTCTAAATGTTTCATTCATTACGTCATTATTCAATAATTTAAAATAACCAAGAATGAAAATTACTATAATTGAAATTTTACTCAATTTTTTGTCTTTGTGATCTCATGTGTTGTTATTATATGGATGTTGAATTATTATTTTACAGGACATGGCGTTATATATCCACAATGTTTATTCTCATTTATAATGACTAAGTTTTTCATAAATTGATCAAAAATGTAAAATTGGAAATAATATAATTAATTATGAAAATACGTTATATATTTAATACCATTCATAGTTTACATTGATGAAATATTTTGGTTTTCCTTTAAGAATATTTATTTTTGATTTCTATATTTGGATGGCTATTGAATATTAAGTATTCATTTATGTTGAACCTATTTATAATGTACTATTTAACTAAAAATAGAAGGGAGATTATTATTTTAAGAATTAAATTAATTTTATTTTAATGAGTTGCGTATTTTTTGATAACTTCATTAATTCCTTGGTTGTGTGGCCTTTTTTTCCTCATGGGTGTTCCATGTTAAAAATACCTCAGTTACATTTTTTTATATGTCTTGAATATTAATAATGAAATGTTCTATTGATAAACTTATATGGTTGGTAAATATAAATAATTATTTCCCACTTCACCCAAGGATATTGTAGATGCATGATTCTAGAGATTGAGTAATGGAATGTGTTGTGTGTAATGGTGTTGGGGATTACACCAAGGCGTTTGAAGTGAGATATGAGTTGGGGATCTCTTAAATTGGTGATTTGTTTATTTAAAATTGGATGGTTTATTGGATTTGGTTTTCTGGGTCTCTAACTACATGATAGAGTTTAGTTTTTTAATGGTAAGTGATTCATTTCTTATGGTACTATAACTTTATTCCTTGGGTACCTACAATTTATATAATTGTAGTTTGTTTAAAAATAAACCCATGATATGGACTTTTATTAATTTTAGTAATTTAAAATTATTTGTATCATAATGAAATCCATGGTATAGATGAATTAAAAGATCATTGAGAATGGGAATGGAATATAGTGAAATTAAAATTAATTATAAAATCATGATTCCACGAGTTAAAAGGAATGGATGAAATAGGTAATTATAATTGTGTTTAATGAAATGAAATCGTTTAACTTAATCCAATTATAGGGTAAAAAATTGGTAAAATAGTGTATTATTAAATTAATGAATGGAAATTACATAAATAATTAAGTACATATTATTAAAGATACTACAACATTATTCTTGGGGTGACATTATGAAAATGAGTTTCCTATGACTTAGTGGCCACAATCATGTTCCACATGGGAAAATACATGTATTTGAGTCTATACCTAGGTATTTTCTCTTAGCATGGGTTTGTGAAATATATTCTTATATTCTCTAATTTCATACACTTCACTACTGGATTCCTTATTAAAAATAACACGAAAATATTTTTGGGAGGTTTTTACCAACTCTGAGGTTTGATATAGAGCGTACATATAAATCATTCCCATTCAACCTACCGCTATTTTTAGTCTATTATGTTGAAATATTTAAGATGTAATGACTAATAGTGTCAGATTTAGACACGCATGGGTTTTGTAGGATCCCAGTTCACTTTTAATTTATGTTAAGGATGTAATATCTTGTGGTTATAATGTTTAAATTAATTTATCATTGTGTCTATAGTTTCCAATGGGTGGGTATTTATAGGATGTAGTGGATTCAAGTAAATTGTATGATATAGATTCTATCGTGGCTTCTAGAATTCTTTATGCATACAATTAATTGTGATGATATGGATATATATGGTGATGTGTTGTATTGAATTATGTACTTGATACAGTTAAATGAGTTTTTGTAGGATTATTCATTAGAGGGATGATAATGGGATGTGATACATTGTGTTGTGAGAGTGGAACAACAATGTCGAAGTGGAAGTGTGGTACCCTCATATACATACATACATATATATATATATATGGGTGAGTGGGTGGGTGTGTGTGTGTTTGTGTGTTTTTTTGAGTTTTATTAAGTATATTAATACAAATATATATTTCATAGGGAATATTTATAATGAAGGAGAGATATATAATCACATTATACAGTGAAATGGTATCTTACTTTTTTTATTCAATAAGATTAACTATTATTTTTTAAAATTTTCCATGATAGGTCATGGTAAGGATCCAACTTAGTATACATATATGCTCAAACTATGTATACATAAACTATTTTCATGCTAAAGGGATTTTTTTAGTTATGTAAGTGGGAATTATTATATTGCGCCATTTTTTAGTACCATTTAGAGTTCACAGTCACTAGATAAGAATTATATTGGTAATTTTCTATTTTTTATATTATGTATGACATTACATTCATGAATTGTTATTTATTTTTTATTATTAATATGGTGTTTTTGAATAATCTCATCTTAATTATTATTCCATAAATTTCAAAATAGAGTGTAATGCCACCCATTTATGAAAATATACCATCAATGTTAATTAGGATGTTGTGTCCAACATGAGGTGGTCTTTTGGGTCATCTCCCTCTCATCTTTTCTATTCCATTAAGGGTGAAAAATGGGTGAGGTCAAGAATTATTGTTACCCAATCTGATGGATGATAGAGGTAATGAATTCTTGAGATAGGCAATAGTGAGAATCCATGGGTTGGTTGGGAAAAAATATCAACTCAACCAAGAATGTGATTTAATGAATGTAGAATGGTATGTATATTGGTATTTATGTGCCCTTATGATATCATGTTAGGACCTTAAATATTACTTATCATTCTAATCTATGTGAGACCACTTATGGCATAGATACCAAGCTATGGATTTATTATTATTATCTTCTTCACCTATCTTTAAATTGTGTTGAAAATTTCAATCCCGTTATTTTTTAAAATATTAATTAATTAACATTAATATTTTCATATTCATGGTTATTGATCCCCTAACATTTATTGTTTTGTGTGAATGGATTTAGGTTTTCAAACTTATCAAGTTCATGTGGATGATTTTTGGCCAAATGTGAATATATATCTCCATGTATTCTAGTTATATGTGGATGTTTCTTATAGTTTAACACTCGTTGATTTTTTGATAATGGTTCTATTGATGTATACGAGATCATTTTCAGATAAAAAGATAGTGGTTTTATTGTAGGAGGTTATAATTCCCTTTAGATCGATTTGTGATTGTATGAGGATGTATGAGTGATTTGTTGTTATGATAATATGTTTCGTATATCGGTAGTGGCAGTTTATGTTGCAAAGGTATTATAATAACAATAAAAAATAATGGGAGAATTTATGAAAAAAAATTATTATATGTTTTTTCTCTGACCTAAACATGTATTTTCTATTGATGTTTCCAACTCCTGATCAGGGAATCTATAGTGTGAAACAATTTAATATCCATTATAAGGAACTCTTAAATTTATATTCAAACCATCTACTTGATGATGGGGATAAGGAATTAAAGTTAAATGATTTTTTGTTACCATATATCCATCATCATGTCATCCCATTTATTTTGATGAAAAACCATGAGGTGTAAGTGAGATAATTATCCAGTTTGAGGATGGTAGTAAACATTGGAAATTCATCCGATAGTGGTTATCTGGAAACACCATGAATAATAACTATATTTTTAGTCCTTCTTTTTCCTATATATATAATTATGTTTTATATTGTGAGGATATATTCATAACCTTATTCTACTATTTTTCTAGATATGACTATTCTTAAACCCCTACTAGTAAATAAAACATGGGTTTTTATTATTTAGAGGTAATTTCCATAATAAGGGAATGTATAAACTTTAATTTCTATCTGGGTGGATGTAGCAATCCACCTTATACCCAACTATTACAATATTTTCCCCAATGGTAGCTACAAAAACAAGGAGCTACACCCATTAATCAATAGATATGGGACATGGTTGATGAAGAAAACATCATGATTCCTCCCATCATTAGGGATGATTCGTAGAGAATAACCATAGTAGTGGTTACCATTATGTATAAAGAGGTTATTGAGCTAGCCATGGTTAGATGCCTGAATTATAGTTTCTAGAACTACAGGATCTCGATATCTTATGTGGTACAGTCTACATTTTTAATACATTTTTTATGCCTTTTTTATTATAGTACCATACAAACCGTTATTGAACCCACCCCAGTCAATGATTCCTACCTTGATGTGGGAAGACTTCCATTACCCATTGTCTTTACTATATTAGTTATAGGTTAAACAAGCCCATATGATGTGTGAAGATACTGTGAGTTTATATAAGAGAAATATATCTCATTGGGAGACTTCACTTATTTATGGATACCATCATTTTACATCATTATTAGCATGGATAAGTTGTATTCACTGTAGTATAATGTGCATTTATTCAGGTGGTACATTTTATTCCAATACACTAATATATTGGTGATTATATTGTGAATAATACCATCATATGCATTGGAATAATGTTAATCTATTGTATTGCTTTATTATCAGGATACTATTGAGTTCAGTACAGTATCATCTAGTGTTGTTTCCCATGTTAATTAAATAGTACCCATATGAACTTTCAAAATAGGATATGAAACTATCCCATCTATAAGATATAAATTTTAGGATTGAGTTTATATTAGAAATTCTATCTTATATCGATTTACCCATATATGATAACACCTTATAATTTTAAAGATCGACATATTTATGTTTAAAACAACATTTAGAGATGTTAAATTCATTCAAGTCTATAACAACCCTAAAAATTCACTCCCAGATCCAATGATACAAAACATAAAATCTGCATTCCCATCTTTTATAATGATGACGGTGACCTGAAATTCTCTCTCCAAAACATACATCATCAATAAGGAAATATTCCATCAGTTACATTCTCAAGGAACTTTTTGGTATAGAGTTTTTGTGAATTAGAAAAAAAGTATTACATAAAAAATACCCATTTCAATAAATGATCATTTCTACAACAAAATAAATATTTCTTAATTTCTCATCAACTCATCATCATTATATATATGAACCCATTCAACAAATAATTCCTTCAACTTCAATATTGATAACCTCGTGAAAAGGAAACATATGAATGGTGAGATCAAATGCTCATGATTGGTAAACATAATTATCATATAATGAATGTCATATGTGATAATAAGATGATCATAACGGTATAATGAAATTATAAAATTTTATGATATTAACATAATAATATTCATACTCATATATACCTAGATCATAAAACATTAAAACATAGTTAATTAACAAATGAAATATTTATCAGAATAAATAATCATGATCCATGTGATATCAATCATGATAAAATGATACATTTATTAGCTAAGTGGAATTAATGAAATGCTTTCATATCATGCGCCATTATCTTTATAAAAATCAAAAAATTAAAATAACTATATGGTTTACATATAATATAATTCCAAGGAAACAAAATCATTACCCAATGAATTAGAGCATTACCTCGGCACACCCATCATATTGCCTATATCAAGATCACTTGGTGCAATTTGGGTACAACCAACTTATAAGCTATAATAGGCTCACTCAATGTTATATCTGTGAATCTATTAGAATTGATAATTCCAAATTATGGTTCATGAATAATTTAAATTGATAAATCATTACACCATAATCTCATTAAACAACAATTATTATTTTAGGAACATGATAAATAATTGGAAAGAAAATAGTTCCATCAAAATATCTTTGAAACATTATTATCCTATGAAAATTAAATGTGTTCTATAAAAATATCAATAAAACATGAATAACCCATGAATGAAATTGGTTTCTATAACAATATATTTGAAAAATAATGAAACCATAATAAATTAATAGGTTCTATAAAAATCCATTTGAATCAATAATAATCTATCTATTGAAGGAATAATAATGGTATTATTATAAAATATACCCAAGGGATAAAATTTAACAAAATGGTTTTCTATATTAAAGAATTTAAATAAAATTAATATATCATTAAAACAAATATCGAGGAAAATAACATTTTCATTTTTAAATTCACGTTTAAAAATTACAACAACACAAAACAAAATCATAATCCATTTCCTTGAAAACAAACATGGAATCTTATATTGTATGGATGAAAAAAATAATGGTCATTAGGGAGGGTAAATACTTTTATTTAACAATTGAAAACATAATCATTTATTTCAATACAATTTTTAAAAGGGAAGGAAAGTGACTCATTTGGTTAATAATAAGAAATTAATATTCTAAAAATTTATAAATAAAGTCAAATATAATTTGAAATGGAAATGTTAACTAATTTAGTTTTAAAAAACAAATTTTTTCAAACCATTTTAGAAAACATAGATATTTAAGGGAGTGATACCAGATATACTGTAAAATACAACATCAGTATCCCTTACAAACGACTTCCTTGATGTTTCGTTAATAAAACAATTGAGCAGATGGAAATCAATAATGTGATTGAAATTCATAAATTTGGGGAAATACATGTTATTTTCTTCAATAAATTAACATAACATTATATTTCACCAAAAGAATGTTATACATAAACAATCTCAAAAGTAAAAATATTATAACCTAAATCTATTTCCACTTTTTTAACTCATCAATTGTAAGTCCCATGTAAGAATATCAACAAATGAAACATTAAATGTCATTGAAATAAGAATCATCATGATTTAACATGTCAATTTTAAGTATATATGACTCTAAATTTATTATAGGTTCATATCATAACTCCATTCCTCAATGAAAGATAATTAGAGAGAAATAACCATTACAAAAATCATACATTTAAATCGAGAATAAATCAATGAATTAATTATCTCTATCAAATGCATTACTAGTTAAAATAATTCTAAATACAAAATAATATAATAATATTCCATACATACACTATCATGAAATATTAATGTCAATGAATAAGTATTAGAAACATTTGAAATGAAATTTTGTTAATAAATTCTATACCACTTTGTAAATTTCTAGTCAATTACCCTTGAATGAAATAATTAATACATAAATATAATCTACAATTATAAAATACTTGTTGATGTTATTACCTATAAAATGTTCATTATAATCTCTTTAAAATAAATATAAGCTGTGAATATGGAATATTTCTATAATAAATAAAAAGTGATATGAGAAACCTTTTACCTTTAGTTAGAAATTATTCATACATATTCTAAAATATTTTTTTCTAAATATATATATATATATATTAGTTATATGATTTCTTATGATTATTTTATATATTTAATACCTTATAAATAAATAATATATTTAATTTCTCTCTAATTTTATATTTAAACACTTAATCTATTAGGTCAATGTTAGATGTCTTGTATGTGTTTGGTTAATTGTTTCAAAATGGATTCAATATGGTGAATGGGGTCAAAGAGGTAATTGTTTCAACACATCCAGAATAATAATCATGAAATATTTATCATATTTTTACATTAATTACTTTTCTAGAATGAATTATGAAATTTGGTTATGAAAAAATCTTAATGTTACAGTCATGGATATGGTTGGCCATATGTGTGCTTGAGTAACGTTTCCATTTACCAATGGCCATTATGGAAAGAAGGTAAGTTATATTTTATCATTAAAGAGTCATAATAATTTCCGAAATAAAATATTATTACATTAATTATAATTATATATATCAAATATTTTATTTGATGATGAAAAAATAATCACATCGCTTTGTGAAGATTGTAGTCCACACGTATGCACGAAAAACATCATAATTTATTAGTGTAATAAAGAAAATGATTTTTTATTTTTCATAATGATAAATATGTATTTAATATCATAATTACATCCTTTATATCACATATATTTATTAACATTGTATTTATAACCTTACTTTTAAAGGATTATGGAAAAACAAATCACACTGCTTAGCGAGGTGGTAGTCAAGTGTACACACGAATGAAGTTATCGTATCCCCCATAAAATGAATAGTAACAATGTATATGTGATATAACAACTAAATAAGTATAAATAATTTAAATATTATATATATATATATACTAAATTCATATTTATAATAATCTATGTTTGAAGATGATGGAAAATTAATGACATCATTTTGTGAGGTGGTAGTCCACCATACACACGAATGATGACTTCATATCCCTTTTAATTAAAGTGGAGATAGATTTAGTTTTTTTAATTATAAAATAAACATATATATATATATGAGGAATTTATTTTATTATATAATATGTATTTAATAATATTTTAAAAATTATTTAGAATAAATAATATAATAGTGCTCAATTAAGAATAACACCTACTAATTAGACAACATCCTTTGGTAAGCACAAAATCCTTAATGGGGTGTATTTATTATAAAAATAAGGGATGTAGGATGTGAATATATGAATAATAAACATATTTTGGTATAAAGTGTATGTTCCTGTGGTCTTTGGCTATGTGAATATGATAGGAGAGGTGGTTTTCCATTATAAGTTAGATGAGTAGTATAAAAATAATATTTGAAATGAAAAAGGGGTACCCATGTTTTCCAGATGAAAAAAGGAATAAAAATGGACCCTTTTAAATAAATATACATTCAAAGGTCAAAATATGGACATAAAGTGTATTTTTGACACGTCTCAGTCATTTTGAGTCTTATAATTCTAGTTCTCCCCCCCCCCCCGATAAACATGTTTTCACCATTACCATGGTAATTAATATTTAATGTTTCCTATACTCATTATGGTAAAAAAATTTGATAGTATTATTATATTATATAAATAATAATTACTAAATATTGAAATATATTTTAATGAATTAAATTCACATAAGAAGAATAACTTAATACATATGTAAACTTGATAATACACCACAAACGGGATGTCAACAATCTTATTTTTCTAGAAAAATATAATTTTATATTAACTATATGAATAAAAATATTTATTATATGATTATAGAATAACATTAACATATAATTAATATATATATTTCATTTCTTGTTAGTTATTATTTTAATTATTTAAAAAGTTGATAGTTTCTGCACTTTTGAATAGTTTTTAGAAAAATCATGTTTTCAAACTCAAAAATAAACCTAGAGTCAAATAGAATATAAATATTGTTAAAATGAAATAAGGTGGATTTTATATAACTATACTATAATTATTTCTAAAATAAATTTTATTAATAAAATTATGACATATTTAAATGACATATTTTATTGAAATAAAATGATTATTTTTAACAAAATATCAATTTTCAATATTCACAAAATAAAAATTTTTTTAAAAGAATCCAATATTTCACCCATTTATTATATTAATATTATTATATAAAAATTTAATATAATCCCACCAAATATATTATCTAAAATTTTTAAATGCTAATTATAATATTTATTTTTGAAAAGAAATAAAAATCATTGGTGAAGAAATTTTTTTTAAGAATATAATTACTCTAAAAAATTGATTAAAGACATTAAAACTCTATTATAAATAATTCAATTGAATAGGGAATTTAAATATATATTTAATAATATATTAAAATCTTTTCATACCTTAAAATTTATGGGCTAGTTTAATAAATAAATATATTCATTAATTCATTTAAGTGAGGAGTAGTATGTTTAATATGTTATCGAACATGAATCTATTCTTCTTAAATATCATGTAGTTATATACCAACTACTTAATAAATTTTTCCCACAAAAGTTGAACATGAACCCAGAAAAAAAATGTTTTAAATTTGAAACTAAAATACCAATTTAGGAAACCCTCATCATAAAAACTATAACAAAAACATTCTATTAATAATATATAAAAGAAGGTATAAGGTCCATATGGAATAAAACATATTAGGTTTCCATATAAGATAACAAATGTGAGAATTAAATATTTAAACACGGAATAAAAGTGTCAATTGCAAATAATTATTGATAGTGATAGAGATCGTTGATCACATAATGGTGAATGATCATGATAAATCGAAAAACCAAAAATGATAAACAAAATATGTGTAAAAATGGTCATCTATACCATTAGAAATTATGGTAATACTGAGAATTTTTTATTGATAATTATCTACAAGGTGAGTAATTAGTTACTATATAGAGTATGGAAATGGGGAAATATAATTTCTGGATACTTTTAAATTCATTCCATTAATTAATTTCCACAAAAAATATTGAAATTCTCTCTAAATGAATAGTATTAAAGAGGAATATTTCATGCATGAAAATCTAAAATAATGATTTTAAAAACCACATGATGACAAAACAAAACAAAAATTATTCCAATATTATTTATACATTAACCAAAATAAAAATGTTTATAAATTATAAAACAATTCCGAAAATTAATAAACCCTCACATAAAAATAATAATAAATTATTCCAAAAAAATCTGTAACACCCCAAGCTTCTACGGTACGCTTCTCTTTTAATAATGTGATACAGTGTGTTGTACGCAACACCGAGTTCTAACACACCATAACTAATCAAACTAGCCGTTATGAATAGTAATACGTACTTTTTGAAATTATATATATTTTATATTTCAAAATGGACTTCATTTTTGGATTCGGAATATCGAATTTAGCCTAAGGTGAAATTTTGGTACTTTTCGGATAACTTTAATATTTTGATGAATAGTGAAAATTACTAAATTTTAATTAAAATAAACTTTTGTAATCGAAATAATTTATATTGATAAATAATGAATTTGAGTGGTTTTAATGTATATTTAGAATATATTTTTACCATTTAATACAATGTTGTTCATTGGACATAATTTCACTATTAAACCGAACATAAACAAGTATCAATCTTTTTATAGTTATTATATCTTAAAACACGCTTTTTGTTTTGACAGCGGGAATTAATTTTAAATTTATATCTGCCACTTCTGTGTTCTGAATTTGGAAAAATAGATTCCAAATTTTGAATCATGATTTTCAAATTGTGCAAATAGGTAACTTTTATTTTTAGACATTTTGAATAATTACTTCAGTAAATATTTTATTTACCATGGTTAAAGGGTAAATCCGGTAAATAAGGGTTAAAAATAATATTATAATAATAAAAAATTACCCTAAAATGTGTCCTAACCTTATTGGTTGATACATGTTCGACCATGGGCATATTTGGGTCTATTTTGGGACCCCATGGTGCCACTTGTAAGTGATAGGGACACTTTATTTTAATTAAGTTAAAATGAATACAAAAATGACACAGGCATATATCTTTTAGAAAAACAACTTTTACATAGGGTTATATATGATAGATTTCCGACTATAAATATTCTTTATAAATCTCAAAATATTTCCTACATAATTATAGTTTATTTATAATTTTTATACATTAAAAAATTTAATTTATTTATGACACAATGATGATGCAGTAATTACCATAATAGTAAAAAATTAAAATAATTAATATTATAAATACCCAAATAAATATAATTTGAGGATTTTAATGAATTAAACTAATTTAATAGGATAATATGACATATCAGTATTGATTTAATTAACTTTTTTCGAATTAATCAGTCTGGTATGATTTTTACAAAAATCAATTATTAAATAGTGTCAAAATTGACATAAAAGAGTTTTTAAAACAAATATTATATTATTAATTTATATTAAATTCCAAAAAATCTTAGGTTTGGCCAATAGACTTATATAATGATAGGTGTATCATTAATATACCACTTGGGGGTCTCTTTTATGTTTATAGTAAGTTTATTAACCATATAATATAAAAATACAAAGAGACGTTGTAAAAGTGAAACTAATTTACTAAGAGTTAATACTTGAAGATAAGGTTAATATAGTAACCCAAACCTGTATAAATTCTATTAGTTGAGTGGTTTTCGACACATCCCCACCTTAAATTTTAAATAATCAACTTTTGAGGCATTAGAAACCGAATATGAATTTATTATAAATTAATATTTCTAGCTTTTCCAAAGGTGCCCCTCACCCCTCTTATAAAAGGGCACTCCCCCTTCCCATTAATTCACACCATCAAAGACTTTTGGTTCAGCCAAACTCTTCCCCAATACTCTATAAACTTCCCTAAATTCATCCTAGAGTCCTTACTTTAGTAAGAAAGCCAACTTAAGGAGCCCTTTTGATCAAATCAAAAGGAAGAACCCAAATAAGAGGTAATGATTTCACCACCCTTTTCCAAGTTCCTTTCTTCTTCCACTTCTTCTTCCTTTATTGTTACCATTCTAATGTAATAACTCCAATATCATATAAATAATATGATATTATTATAAATATTGTACAACCATTTTTAGTAATATATCCATCCTTTGAATAACATGTCACCATACGTGCGTACGTACGGCTTACCGTCTCCACGTCGTGGTGTAATTGTTATTCAATAAATTATTATTTGGATGGGTATAATAATGATGGGTAACTCATGTAAATAATAAATGTTACATGATAAGGATTATGTATATATGATATACCATTCAATTATATATTATTTTAATATCAAAATAATGATATTGCCGCTCGTGCGTACGTACGGACTACCGTCTCCACGAACGCCATGAGATTCATTCTCCATCGTATCCATTCAAGTATAATTCTCATTTGATGATTAATAATTGTATCTAAGGACTTTATATCATTCTGTATATGATTAAGATACAACCTATCCATTACAAACATGGCTTATGTAACAATACATAGAAAAGAAAACGAGTAAGTTAACACCCGAAACAACGATAATACTAAGATATTATTAACAAATCAATGGTAAAAGATCATATATGATATCATATTAATATATATGGTTCTTTTATAATTTAATAACAATTATTTCACCATTATAAAGGAGGTTAACATACCCGAACCAAATAAAAGTACAAGTTAAGGGTTATTTCACAATCTCTTCATTATCCGAGGTTGTTTATACGTAATAATCTACTGGGATCTCTTTATCATCCACATCCATGTTTCTTAAAAATGTTTTTCAAAACATTTTTACTATTTAAAAGAATATGGGTTAAAGTCATTTATACCCTTGTTTGACTTTTTAAAAGAGTTTTATAAATTAATCTTTCCTTCGTTTTCCAAACATGGTGCTTTTTAACCTTTTCGACAGAATTAAGGTAAGAATGCTTTTTTTAACTTATACGGCGGGTGCGGTTATTTTCCACCGATTATAAAATCGTCGAAGCTTCCCTTACAAGAATATAAAAATATTTTCAAAGAAAATATTTTGTTTTATAAATATATGACTCTTAAATAATTTCAAAATAGAAAGAGATATTTCTCTAAAAAGAGTTTTGATTTCATCTATGTCAACATCCTTTGATGGATTTTACGCTTATTTGAAGTTGATTTATTATGAAACAAAACATCTATATTGTATTGAAGGTTTTGTGATATGTTTGACTGTGGATGTGTTATTTTTATACCATTCATGGTTTATGGATGAAGTATTTATATTTCTTATGATAGTTTTAATACGAATGTTTATGTTATTCTTAAAAAATTTCATATGGGAATGAATTGGACGTAATATGTGACGGGTGGAGCCCGCTATAGCTCCTAGATGGATTGTTAGGTCTCATGAGACAAACTACTGTCTTGGCACAAGGCCTTGAAAAAATCTTATTTTTAGTCTTGGAACGAAGCCTTGGCTATGTGGTTATGATAGTCTGGCATTATGCATTCCATCATTCTGAAAGTGGTTATTGATATTGCATGTGATTATTCAATTCATAGAATATCCATGTGAATAAGTAAATGGAATTATTTCATTTTATTTTTTCCATACTATGTTGAAGTTCAAGTTTAAAAAGCTTTTGTTTTAGTTATACATTGCATTAAATGTTTATTCTTAGTTATGAAGGTTTCCGCTATATTGTTATCATTACTGGGCATTTGAGCTCACCCCTTTTCTATGTTTTATTTTTCCCAGGATGTGAAGAAGTAAATTATGAATGACCTATGGGGATATTATGAGGGGATAATAGTGTGGACTATGGAGACAATATGTTGTTGTAGTAGTTTTTCACTTTATGATGTAATGTAAAACTTTATGAATATGTCTAGTGTTTCCAAGGCTACTAAACCAATCGGTCTTTTGAGATTTGATATTTCTTGTGATCATGCCAATGTAATGTAATAATGCACCGACACTAGGTAACTGGGGTCGGGGCATTATAAAATCAACTGTAATAACCAATGTTAAAAATAAATAATTCCATATATAAATGAACCTATATCAAAAATTAAATTATCAACCTAAAAATTATATTTTTTTTAATATTTATGTTTATATAATAATTTATAACTTATAAGTAAAATAATATTGTGATCTTAAAATTTATTAAAATTAACATCTTTGTCACAAATAACATTTCCATCACATGGATATTTATATAATAAATCATATTTTCCCTAAATTACCTAAATATACAATTTCAAATAAAACCACAATGTTATAAATTCTAAAAAAAATTATGTCAAAACAGTGTAATTGTATAATTCCCAGAAAAATGACACTTTACATATATACTAACCCACAAAATGCATCATTTGGTGTAATTAATCACTTTATTCTATAATCACAAAAAACATCAAAAGGGATGTCAAAGACATTCAAATTTTGACAGAAGTTAATGATATAGATCAATGATGGTATCCAAAAATCATAAGATAACTTCATATGCAAGAATCCTAGTATATAATATTATATATGAATTATCTTTGATACCAAATATAAAAACCATGAACCCACACTCTTGGATTTGGTGCTAAAAAACATTAGCATTTTGGAATTGATAACAATAAAGTTGAATCAATGTTCACTATTAAATCCGATAGTATAAAATATAAATTTTTGGATCACTTAGATTATAAATGTCCATTTAGGTTTTGTGTTTTAGAGAATTAAGAAAAACTCAAACATAAACAATACCCTTATCATTAAAATATCATTTTTTAACTTACCCAATCTTTTCATATGTTACATTAATCCGTCATAAAAAATCCCTATTAAACCCTTATAACATCAATTAATTCAAAAGAATTACAATACAATGGTTAAAAGGAATCATAAAGGGGTTGAGATCACATTCTCGGTAAGGGTAATTCTTAGCATTAACAATTGAATTTCATTAGTGAAAACAACATGAATTTATAGGTCTGATGAAATAAATAAAGCTGACTATAATAATATAATAATATTTATACCCATCAATTCATGAATCATAAAACATGGAAAAATAGAATAAAGATATTATAAAGGAAATTTTAATTTTAATCATTATTCATGAGTCATGTGATCTCAATATTGATCAATAAAATATATTTATAATCCATTGATTCATAATCACAACCTATTGGTATGTTTGTAAATTGGGAATTTATATTTATAGAACCCATATAATATTCATTCAATTGGAATAAACATATAGATTACATAAAATATAATTATCCAGAGAACATAATCAATACCCAATGCATTGGAGCTTTAACTAAGTGTTCCCATCATAAAAGCTATATTGGACCCACCCAGTGCCTTCTAGGAACAACTGTATTCTAATTTATAATTAGATCACTTGACACTAGCAATTCTCAAAATTTATCATAATTAGTTTCTATTTACTTTCCATGAATAAACTACAGACGGAAATTATTTCATCATAATATCATTGAAACAAACATTATACATTTAAAAACAAGTTAAAATAATGGAAAAGAAACATGTACCAAAATAATCTCATATAAAACTTATTAGCCTATAGAAAAGAAACGAAATCTATAACAGGTTCTTTGTATCATCATTAACCAATGAAAAAAACAAGTCATAAAACAATTTCTTTGAAATACGATTTTCCTATGAAAACTAAATTGATTCCATAACCATCTCTATGAACTAATCATAATTTATCTAGACAAATAATAAGGATGGTATAATTAGAGAATATATCTATTGTATAATAAGAAACTATAATGATTGTTAAATTGATTAATGGAAATACAAATAAAATATAAATAAAACATTAGGAAAATAACCCTTTAATTTTGAAAATCACATTTAAAGAATAAAAATTTAAAAAATATTGTTTAAATAATATTCTTTAGAAACTACCTTGGAAACATATAAATTAATTTTAAATTAAAATAATTTTAATTAAACTATGAAAATACATTCATTTTTTAAATCATAAAAATAATCCTCATTTTTAGTACAATTTATAAAAGTGGGTCAAAAGTGATTCGTTTGAAAAAAATCATGAAATTTCTATTCAAAATTTTTAAAATAAGGAAAATGATATTGTAAAAATAATTTTTTAAAATATTTTAATATCAAAAATGTATGTTTATAAAAAAATTAGAAAACATGGATATATAAGGGAAGGAAAAATCATCTAAAAATGCATTAGTGATATCCCTTAAAACAAAGTTCAATGATGATTATTTAATAAAAAATAATGAAACAAAAATAAAACATGTGAACCAAAGTCATATCAAGATTAGAATAAAAGAGTTTTGTTTCATCAGAGTAATATAACATTTTTAACTCAAAAATTATATTGAATATAAGAAATCGTGAAGTAAATTAGATTGTGACCTAAATCATTTTCCACTTTGGTAAATCATCATTCAAAATAACCATGAAATAATAACATCTAATGACACATTCACTATCATTAACATAATTAGTTTAATGATATTAATTTTAAAACTGAATTGTATACATATAAACTACAAATATATGTTCATATCATAATGTAAAGTCTCAATGAAATATAATTTGAGATGAATAACCATTAAAAAAATCATACCTTTGACTTTATAAATTAATAAATTAATAGATTATGTATATAAAATTAAAAAACCATAAAATAAATTGAATTAAAACATGTCATAATAAAATTTAATTACACACATGTAACGCCCCAACCCCAGTTACCCTGAGTTAGTGCATTATTACATAACATTATAATGATACAAGGAATTATGTCCCGAAAGATAGATCTGTTTAGTAGCTTTTGAAGTACTAGATACATACATAAGTTTAACATTACATAATGAAATAAAAAACAACATTGTGTCCCCTCTGATCACTCATATATCCCTTAGCTTATTTTTGCAGGTTAATCATAATATAAATCTTCACATCCTAGGAATAATAAAACATAAGAAAAGGGTGAGCTCATATGCCCACTAAGGATAATAATATAGAGGAAACTATTCAAAATAAGAATAACCATTTATGGAAATGTATAAGACTAAAACACATGCCTTTTAAACATAAGATTCATCATAATATGGAAAACATAAATCAAATAATAATATTTAATTATTCACATATATATTTTACTAGCTGAATAATCACATTTAATATCAATATCCAATTTCATAATGATGTAATGCATAATGATGGACATCATAACCACATAGTCAAGGTCTTGTTCCAAGACTACAAATAAGATTTTTTCAAGGCCTTGTACTATGAAAATAGTTTTTCTTATAAGACCTACTGATTCATCGAGGAGCTATAGAGGGCTCTACCCATCACTTACTATGTCAAATGAATTCCTCAAATGAAAAGGTCCAAACATAACATAAACATCTGTATTTAAAATAGCATACGAAATGCCAATACATTATCCATAAACCTTGAATGGTATAAAAATAACTCTTCCATAATCCAACATACCACAAAACCTTCAATACAATATGGAAGATTTTATAATTAAAAATCAACTTCAAACATGTGTAAAATCTTTCCAAGGATATTGAAATAGATGAAATAAAAACAATTTGACAGAAATATCTCTATCAATTTTGAAATAATTTAAAAGTCTCATAATTATAAAGTATAAAATTAATTTTTAAAATATCATTATAATACTGTAAGGGAAGCTTAAAAGGTGTTATAATGGTGGAAAATAGCCACACTCACCATATAAGTCAAGAAAACAATTGTTCCTTAATTCGTCGAAAAGGACTTAAAGTACCATGTTTGGAAAATGATGATAGGATTCCATTCAAAACCTTTTATAAAAATTCAAACAATGGTATTAATGACTTTCAACTATATTAAAGTAAAATGTAAAAATGTTTTGAAATACATATTTACGAATCACTAATGTGGATGATAAAGAGGTCCTAGTAGATACTCATATATAAACAACCTTGGATAATGAAGAGATTGTATAATTAGCCCTTACCTTGTACTTTTCCTTGATCAAGGGTATGTTAAGATCTGGTATAATAGTTAAATAATTGTTATTATGTTATAAATGAACCACATACATAAATATGATATCATATTTGATATTATAATATTGCATTTTTACTAATATGTATGTAGTATCATTGTTTCAGGTGTTAACCGATTCATTTTCCATTATATGATTTGTAACATAAGCTATGATTGTTATGGATATGATGTATTTTATTCATAATCAAAATTATATTATGTTGTTAAGAATTATTTTTAATCACAAAATGATTATTTTTCTTGAATGGTTATGATAGGGAATAAATTTCATCGCGTTTCTGGAGATGGTAATTTGTACGTACGCATAAGAAAATATATCATTCTATTTATGGGGAAATCATAAGTATTTGGATGGTATATAATATTTACAGAATCATTAACATGATATTTTTATTATTTACTCACGTTATACTCATCATTATACCCCTACAAATAATGATGGGTTTGAATAACAAACTACATCGTGACCGGGAAACTGTAAGCCGAACGTACGCACATATGGTGACTTTTCATTCATTGGATGGATAGAATAATTAATGTGTTTGTACCATATTTATAAGTACATCACATTATGTATAAGGTATTGGTGTTAATATTTTTTTATGGAAACAATAAATTAAGTAGAAGTGGAAGAAGATAACAACTTTTAAAGAGGTGGTGAAATTATTACCTCTTCTTCGGGTGTTTCCTTTTGAGTTGATCAAAAAGGCTCCTTAGGTTGGATTTTTGATCAATGAAAGTCCTATAGGATGATGTGAGTGTGTTTGGGAGGATATTTGAGTAGGGGAAGGTCGATCCAAATGGATTTGGAGTTGTGATTTTGAGAGAAGGGGATGTACACTTTTATAAGGGAGGTGAGGGTAACATTAAAAAAATCCTAAAATTTTATTTCCTTATACAATAATATTCATATTTTATTGGCTCCAAAAAGATTTTTTTCGAGGATAAGGTGGGGACGCGTCAAAAACCTCTCAACCAATTGGTTTTATATAGTTTTATGTGGCCATATTAACCTTATCTCTTAGATTTAACTATTAGTTAAATAGTTTAACTATTACCATGTATTCTTATATTATTATAATATAGTGTTATGAAAATACCTATAAGAAAATCCAACCAAACCCCAAGTGGTTCATTTTTGATATATAGGACCTTTTCAATATCCTTTGGCTGAACCATTGATTTTTAGGAATATTATATCTGTTAATAATATAGTATTTTCTTAAACTCATTTATGTTAATTTTAACACTATTTGATATTTTGTTTTCGTAATAGTCATATCAACTTTATCACTTTGATCAAAATTTATTTAATCAACCCTAACATGTTATATTAAAGTATAAAATTGGTGGAATTCATCAAATTTCTCAATTTATATTTATTTGGATATTTATAATATCAATTATTTTAATATTTCATTAATAAGGTAAATACTGCATCATCGTTGTGTCATAAATAAATTTAATTATTTAATGTCTAAAAATTATAAATAAAATAAAAATATTTAAGAAATATTTTTATATTTCTAATGAATATTTATAGTCAAATTTATCTTATGTATAACCCTATATAAAATTTTTTTTAGTTATTAAAAATTAAATTTAACACTTTTAACTCTTCTTTAAATAAAATGATAATAAATGTCTAATCTAATCCATGTGTACAAAAAAGATCATATTTTATTTGTAAGGTTGATTTTGGTCAAAATACACTTATCCAACAGAATTAAGACATGTGTTTGGGTAATTATAAAATCATTTTTACCATTAATTACCCTATTTACTATTAAACATGGTAAATAAAATTCAAAAGTTACTATTCATCAAAATTTATTATCATCCTATTGAAATTCAAATGTGCCTAGAAGGTTGGTAAAAGACATTAAAAAATTAAATAAAATTTTATACATCTAATATTATTATAAAATTACTCTAATGAATTACATTGAACTAATATAGGTATTATGTATCTTTTTTTACTTTAAAATAAATTTAAATAAAATTAATAATTATTTAAGTAAAAGTTGTTTTTAAACAATATCGTAGTGTTTTTCACTATTCCTCAAAAATTGAATGTTTTCATAAAAATACCTAAAATTAACACTAAGATAATTTTCATATTTAGAATCCAAAAATGAAGTCCATTTTGAAAAATAAATTTTACAAAATTTCAAAAAGTGGGTATTACAATTCATAACGGCTAGTTTGATTGGTCATGGTGTGCTAGATCTCGAAGCTGCATACAACACACATTATTGCATTATTCAAAGAGAAGCATATCAGGGAATATTGTTGTGTTCTATTATTTCATCCTTCAAATAATTTCATCCTCAAAATTTCTATAATATTTCTGTATAAAAATATTTTGGTGGTTTTTTGTCATAAGTTTCTCAGGATCCCACATTTCATCTTCCAACTTATGGTTTCTCTATAGAAATTTTAGCAGACGAGTCACCCGGTTTCTCAACACTTGTTCTCTGGTATCAAGAATCATGATAGGCTCTTCACAATTAGATATATCAGGTTCATGTTCTATCTCATCATAGGTGAGTACATACGTTGGTTTAGGCATATATTTTCTCAATAGAGAGATGTGGAACACATCCTGAACATTGGAGGGACATTGATTCATTGCTAAACGGTAAGCTAAAACTCTAATTCGTTGTAGAATTTCGAAAGTTTTTATGTACCTAGGACATAATTTACCCATCTTAACAAATCGTAAAACACCCTTATATGGAGATATCAACAATAAAACATGATCTCCTACATTAGATTCCAAATCCTTCTTTTTATTATCAGTATACATATTTTTTCTACATTGATCTGCTTTGATTTGGGTTTGGATAATCATCATCTTTTTCATTGTTTCCTCAATAAGTTATGGGCTTATGAGATTTCTTTCACCAACATCATCCCAACAAGTTAGTGTGAAATATCTCTTTCCATATAATACTACATATGGTTTCATCTTAATACATTAATGGAAGCTATTGTTATAGTAAAATTATACCAGTGGTCAATATTGATCACACATTCCTAGAAAGTCAAGTGAGTAAGATCTCAACATGTCTTATAAGGTTTGAATAGTCTGTTCTGATTGTCCATTGGTTTGAGGCTTCTAGGTAGTTCTCAAATGAAGTTCATAATCTAGGGCTTTCAGATGACTTTTCCATAATCATGATGTAAAATGGGGATCATGATAAAAAACAATCAATAGGGGTACACCATGAAGTCTTTCAACATCATTAATATATAGTCTTTCAAAATGTTAAAGTGTTAAATATTCTCTTATAGAATGAAAATGTGCTAACTTGGTAAGATGATCAACAATGACCCATATTGCATCATATTTCTTAGATTCTTTGGTAGACCCATGAAAAAGTCCATCGTAATGTCATCCCATTTCCACTCAGGTATAGGAAGAGGTTTCATAACTCCTCTAGGATGTTGTCTTCCAGCCCTCACGTGTTTAAAAACCATACATCTTAAAACATAATCAACTATCTCCTTCTTCATGTTTCCCAACCAAAAAAAATTCCTTCAAATCTCTATTCATGTTAGTCCTACCAGTGTGTATAGTGAAATTGGATCTATGAGCATCATCCAAAACTTACATTTTTAAATCTGTTATGTCCGGAACACAAAGTCTCTTCCCAAATATCAAAATTCCATCTTCATATATGAAATCAATCAATATCTCATCATTCACTATTTTAATCTTCTTTTGAAACTCCTCATCATCAGTCTGAGAAATTTGGGTCTTTTATTGTAATGTTGGATTGGAAACCATTTGAAAAAGTATGGATTTTTCACCTTCCATGATTATTCCCAGATTCATCTTTACTAGATCCATGAACATAGGATCTCTTTCAAACATCACCTTGTTAAAAACACAGTGATCCTTTCTTATTAAAGCATCTTCCACCTTATTTTCATTCCCTTGTTGGTAGTGTATAATGAAAACATAATATTTTAGTAGTTTAAGTCATCTTCATTGCCTAATGTTTTGTTCTTTCTGTGAGAAAGTATAATTCAAACTCTTGTTATCTTAATATATCTGACATTTTTCACCAAAGAGATAGTGTCTCCATATCATCAAAACAATTATTATATCTAATAACTCAAGAACATGATTAGGATAGTTTTTTTCATGAATTTTTATCTGGCATGATGCATAGGAAATAACCCTATCATTATGTATAAGGACACAAGCATGTCTATTATTTGAATCATCACTATAAATAGAAAACCCATCATTCCTCAATGGTAGATTCAAGATATGATCATTGACTAATATTCTCTTTAGTTCTTCAAAACATTCTTCAATTACTTTTGTCCAATCAAATTTAACCCCATTAAGTGTGATCTTGGTTAATGAGATAGCCAATTAGGAAAAATCATTGACAAAATGTCGTTAATAACCTGCTAAACCAAGTAAACTGTGTATTTTAGTTTTATTCATTGGTGTTGGAAATTATTATATTTCCCTTATCATAAAATTATTAACATAGATTACATCATTAGAGACAATATGACCTTTAAAATAATTATCATGAATCCATAATTCACACTTTCTAAACTTCTCATATAATTCATTTCATCTAAGAGTCTTTAGAATAGTGCACAATTGATATTCATGATCTTCTTAGCATTTGGAGAATACCTAGATATCACAAATAAATACCACTACAATTTCATCAATATAATCCTTGAAAACTCTATTCAATAGATCGATGAATATAGAGGGTGCATTAGTCAATTAAAAAGGAATTACTTTAAACCTGTAATTCCCATACCGGGTTCAAAATGCAGTTTTCGGAATGTCTTCCTTACACACAAACAACTGATGATATCCAGATCGAAAGTCAATCTTTGAAAAATATTGTGCTCCAAGAATTTGATCAAATAAATCATAAATGAGAGGTAGGGGATAATTGATCTTTATTATTATATAATTGATATCACTATTCTAAATTCAAAACCTCATATATCCATCTTTCTTCTTAACAAAAAATAACATGGGGTGCCCATAGAGAAACACTATGGAGAATAAATCCTATATTACTAAATTCCTCTAGTTGATTCATTAGTTACACTAATTTTACAGTGTCCATTCTATAAGGTGTCTTCGATATGGGCCTTGAACTAGTAATTAATTCGATAGAGAACTCAATTTCTCATTCTGGAGGATGTCTAGGTAAATCCTATGGAAACACATCAACATATTCTTGCACAATAGGTGCATCCTTTGTTTGAAAATTCATTTCCTCACCCATTTTTATTTCATTCTATTCCTCCCCCAAAATTGAATTTAGTAGAGCTACTAAGGATGGATCTAGATGAGAATCAGAGGGTGACATTTCTGCTCAAAAGAAAAGTTGCTCTTTATCGTCATCAAAAATTGTAACCTCCTTTTTCTATAATAAATTTTCCATCATGGTCTGAAATCCAATCCATACCGTAGATTGTATCAAATTAATACATGGGTATGACGACGATATCAGTGGATAAAGAACATTTATATTACCTAATGGGAACTGATTAACAAAATATTATTACAAATATAATTCCCTTAGGAGTTTTGACTGAAAACTCCCTTATTAAATCAAATTGGAAATATCTAATTTTCATAGAAAACTAAGAAGATATGAAACAATGCGAGGATCCCGAATAAAATAAAGCATTGGATAGACTTGAGGAAACCATTAAATTACCTTCCAATATGTTATTTGGTGCTTTAACCTCAGCAATAGTGATCGCATAATCTTAGCCTTTCTCCCTTGTCCTTTTTTGAGTTATGATTCTTTGGCTCCTAGGACATTAATTTGAATAATGCCCCATTTCTCTACAATTGTAGAATTCAACATAGGAAACCTCTTTCTATCCCTTGAAATTGAAAGCTTGGTGGCCTTTTTCAGCACACTTATAACATACTCATATTCCCATCAGGCAAGTACTAGGGTGTTTCTTCCCACATTTACTGCAGGATGGAAATTCAACTTTTCCCTTCATCCAGTTATTTCCATTTTCATGGTGTTCAGCAGACATCTTCAACTATTTTTTTCTTTAACATCATAAAACCTAGATATCTCCTTTTCTTTCTTGACAGTTCATTATACAATATCATCATAATATGAGACAGATTTTGAGACTAATTCTTGATATAGAAATGTATTTAACCCATCAGTGAATAGAAAAATCTTACTCCTTGGGTTATGTATATAATTTGCTATATGGCATTCTATCCTTGTAATGTTAGGCTCATACATTGTGATATTTTTATCCCCCTTTTTCCCCAGACTCAGAAATTGTATTTCCATATCCGCTCGATGGTCATGATGAAAGTAGTTTTCTTTGAAAATCCCTTTAAACTCCCTCCATTCCATATTTGATACTTCTTCATCTTGCTTTGTGTTTTTAATTTATTACCACCATTTCTCTGTATCTCCCATGAGGCGATAAACATCCATGACATCTTTTTCCCTTTCGCTACATTCAAAAGCATAAAATATTTTCTCTAAGGAACTTATCCATCGCTCAGCTAAAAAAGGATTTGTAGTCCCATTGAATGTTGGTGGTTGTTGCCTCATAAAGTAGTCTAACATTGATCCTCTTCGTTGTGGATCAGGGTGCTCCATACGAGTAATGATATTATTTATAACCTGAGAGAGTTTTCCCAGTACGGTTATAATTTGTTTAGAACTGGTTGCATCACGAGCTCAACTATAATTATCTTGAGTAAGATGGAAATCCTTACATGGATTACTTGTGTTGATATGGTTTTCATTTGTTCCACTAGGAAACCTTTTTAAACAATTTCATACACTATATTATAGTTTATGAACCACAATTCATAATTACAAACTAGTAAAATACCTAACATAAATTGAACCGTTTATGCATATAATCCATAATCATAAAAAATGTTTTCATTGAGGAAGTATTTACTCATAAATCCTTAATAATGGTTTGGTAAAATGTAAAATATCCTAATCATATCCTCCAAGAGTGTCGTAAACAAGAGTGAAGAAATTCCTGTTGTCGTGTACCAAGATACCCCGGGTCCAGCCCAAAACACCTTGTCAGATTTTTTACTCCTATTTACAACTGTGACTGAGCCAACTCTACCTACCTGTATCTAGACAGGGATGTATAGCTTGGAAAAAACACAAAATATTTTACATTACCAAAATTCTAGGAAGTTCTTTTATACTAATCCTCAAATTCTATCTTAGTGTATTGTTCTCTAATCGGATATTTTCTTAATCTAGCTTCCAAGGTATGTACTAAACTTCATATGATACCAAATATAACACCAAACCCCTAGTTACCTAGAGTCGGTGAATTATTACATAACATTGGAATGATACAAAGAATCATGTCTCGAAAGATCGATCAGTTTAGTAGCCTTGGAAGTAATAGATACATACATAAGTTTTACATTACATCATGAAATAAAAAACCCACATTGTGTCCCCTTTGAGCACTCTTATATCCCTTAGACTATTCTAGCTGGTTTATCATAATATACTTCTTCTCAACCGGGGAAAAATAAATCATAAGAAAGGGGTGATGTAGTACCCCCCGGTTTCGGGTACATAACCACCTTCATCATGTTGTTTTAAAATGATGTGTATTTGATTAGGTTTCCCTAAAATAGAGAGTTTCCATAAAATAGAGAGTTTATATAAAATAGAGAGTTTCCATAAAATAGATAGATTCCATAAAATAGAGAGTTTCCATAATATATAGAGTTTCCATTAATTTGGGTGTTTTCATAATGTTGGTTGTTTCCATAATGTGGGTTGTTTCCATAAAGTGGCGGTTTTCCATTGTCACGACCCGTCCTCAGGGCCCGTTCCGTGACTACCCCAAGCCTGCCTTCCATAGTCCAGGGGCTGGTGACCATCACCAAAGGCGTAAATCCCGATAAAAAGTGAAGGCAATGCCCTTATAAAGTAAACAAACACCACAGAGTAAGCAATATGAAGAAAACACTAAGTAAACTGGGTACAACTGTAAGTGATGGAAAGTAAATCGGTCAGAATACAAACCCAACTGAAGTAATGTACAACTGAAAAGAAAGTACAGAAACTAAAAAGTAAAGTAGAAATTCCGAGTCGTCCACTGGAAATCCCACCTGATGGGTGGGTACAGATAGTCTCCTCAGCTCCTCGGGTCCATCCGTCTGATCCGTGTACGTCCGGCGTAGTGGTCCACCTCCAGGTACCGACTTTCTCCACAAGCCTCAGCCACGATCAACGTTGTCTGTCGTCTGCATCCAACACAACATAGTGCGGTCATAGCCCGTGCAGGGTTGAGTATACACTACTTAGTAGGGACCCCAAGACCCCCGAAGGTCTCCCAGAATCCACGAAGGATAAAACACAAAGGAAAGATACATTCATGAAGTAACAACCAACTCTACTTAGGTATAAACCCATACATATACCTAAGTCATCAATTCCAGTTCGGCACCAAAATCGGAGCCCATGTTCGATACAGTCCACACATGATAGCACAACCAATCCACATAGGATAACACAACCCAATCTACATATGAAAACTAGCCAATCATATCGAAGATAATGATTGAAAGTCAAGACTCAACTCACACATGTATACTACTTCGTATGAGGATAGAGATGATTAGATGTAGCCACTGATTCATCTAAGCTGTCGGACCCACAAATGATACAAGACCAGCTAAGTTGTCAGACCCACAAAGGATACAAGACCAGCTACTCTGCCGGAACCACATAGGATACAAGTACAGAGTCAAATACTGTCGGACCCACGCAGGATACAAGAACAGTAGTCACGTACTTCCGGACCCACATAGGATACAAGAACAGTAGTAATCTTCATCCAACCCACTGAGGATTTCAGTACGGTCTTCGTTGCTGCCGAACCCACATAGGATCCCAATACTGTCGTCATCGTTGTCGCAGTCGCAGCCAGCTCTAGGGTTCCCGCACACAGCATGCTCGATTCCGAGAGGGTCCGCTCCATGAGCCAAGGGGAGTCGATACATCAAATCACATTTAGTCTGGAGTTGATGTATCCCAAAGCTTCGTCTCAATAAAATAACTCAACGCGACAGTCGGCGCGTCAATCGGACGTCCGGTCTGAGAGTTATTGGCTTTTTCGTCCCAGTGGACCGAAAGTTTTTTAAGTCAAAAACAACCTGACCATACTCCAACTACATCCAAACCTCAAGCGGAGTAATCCAAAAGAACCTTCTCACTAAGAGGAATCCAACAATGTCGACGGAACGTCTATCGGACGTCTGGAGCTCAAGTTATAATCATTTCCGCTCCGAGGTCCCGGTTGGTTTTGTGTTCGTACCAACTTGGACGTACCCTACATTCTCTGTAACCTTTAGTGCAATATACTGAAATGGCCGTATCGATCCAATAATCACATTACAACTGACGGTTCATCGATTAGAGGTTCGTAACCCAAGTTATGGTCCTTTGAACGAAGTTCTCCGATTTTAGGGGGTTTTGGGCCCAGACCTACCCGGCCCAAGAGCCCCTGGGTCGGCCCAAACAGGGTCGACCCGACCCGGGTCCGGGTCCGGCCCACTTGGGTGTGGCCTGGCCCGGCACACGGCCCGGCCCGGCCGGTATGTCCTGTTCCGGGCGCCCGCGTGTTGAGCGGACGCGGAAGGGGGGGAGCCGCCACCCCCTTCGAACCGAATGGCGGACCCGCAGGGGGTCCGCCCTGCTGCGCTGAACGGGGGTTCAAACCCCCGGTTTTTTCGGATCGGGCCGGCTGTAACGGTCGGCCAGTTGTGTCGTTCGGGATCGCTTGGTCCCACCTCCTGTAGCACCGGCGGGCGGCAGTTCTGACCGCGCTTCCCTGCTCCAATGGGGCCCAGGGCCGCGGCCTTGGTCCGACCGGCGCCACGCGATGGCACCGCACCCCTCCGTCATGGCCCTGCTCCGGTTGTGGCCTCTTTCAGCCTCAATGGTGTGGCGCGACAACGTCGCGCTCCTTCACTGCAGTGAAATTCCTCATTTTTGCGCGGTGCCATTGCACTGCGCCACCTTCGTCCCAAACCGCAATGGTGAACATCAACAAAGGGGGAGGAGGATCGGCTGTGTTCGTTCGGTCTGACCTCCTCCCATTAATTTTAAAATAGGTGGCCAAATATTTAGTGATGAACGCAAATAATAATCACATCATAAAAAGACACCACTACATTGAAGTAGTTGTTGAAAGAATATTGTCGCGGAAAATGGCGTCATGAGGTAAAGCTCCGTACATTCTTGACAGAGAACGTCTGAGGTGGACGGCGTCTCACACCGGCTGCGAAGAGGATAAGAAGGGCACAACAATCACTCCTTGAGATGATGGCGTTCTTTCATCGAGGTCTTGATTTTCTTCATGTGGAATATGATGTTCTTCAAGACTAGAGCCCTCCTCTCCAAAAAAAACTACACACAAAGATTCAACAATAATAAAATAAGTCTTTGCCTTATTTTATTACTCATGCCAACCTTTTTCAAAACTCAAATTGAAATCACCAAATTAATTAACTTGCGTTGTCCAATTAATTAGGTGTTTTATTGGCATGTAATTTAATGTGTAAGAGTTACAAAATTAATTTCTATAGAGAAAATTAATGGGGTGTTGGTGAAATTGAAGGAGCTGGGGGCTCGTGTGGGCCCCACCCCAACTTCCTCACATCTTCCTTTCCCAAAAAACTTAAACCATCAGTAATGAAATAAAAATAAAATTGTAAAACAATTATATTTTTATTCCTCACATTTTTAACATCTCCTCCCGAGAAAACACAACTCCAAAAAAAGTCTTACTAAGCAATTATCGGTGTTGCGGTTTCATCGTTGTCCTCGGATTTCGATTCCGAGCACCGGTTCAAAAGTTAGGAAAACCCACTCGTTCGTTCACTGAACGTACCCGAGCTAAACTTCGGAAAATGATTTCGGGCACACCGGACCTTGGAATCAGGTGTCGTCTGAAACTGTGTACTCGTAAAATCCCAAAGAAATTAAGAAAAAAACATTTCCTTGAGATTTATGGGTCTTTACATTACTCCCACCTCATTGATTTACGTCCCCGTAAAGATACATCACAAACTAGGGGAAGAAATGAGGGTACTGAGCACGCATCTGAGCCTCCCGCTCCCATGTGCTCTCCTGTAGGTTCCTGTGATGCCACCTGATCCGCACTAGAGGAATCGACCACCCACATAGGACACTCTCCTGTCACTCCTCGATCTCCACCGGGACCTCCTCAAAAGTCGCTCCGTCATCAATGTCCAGCTTCTCATGGTCGATGATATGCATCAGGTCGTGCACGTATCTCCTCAGTTGAGATACATGGAAGACGTCGTGCACCCGGTGCAACTGAGGTGGTAGAGCCAAGCGATAAGCCACCTCACCTATCCTCCTGAGAACCTGTAATGGTCTGATGAATCACGGAGATAACTTTCCACCCAGGCCAAATCTCTGTAATCCACGTCAAGGTGAGACCCGTAAGAAAACGTGGTCACCATCCTCAAACTCTAGTGGTCTCCGCCTCCTGTCAGCATAAGACTTATGTCGGCTCTGAGCTGTCCTCATCAGCTCCTGAATGACCTGGACCTTTTCGGTTGTGGCCTGGCCCATCTCTGGTCCCAAAAGTGCTGACTCCCTAGGGTTTGTCCAGTATAGAGGTGATCTGTAAGGTCGGTCGTACAATGCCTCGTATGGTGCCATCTCGATGGTGGAGTGGTATTTGTTGTTGTATGCAAACTCCACCAATGGTAGGTGGTCCTCCCAGCTGCGACCAAAGTCGAGGACACATGCACAGAGCATGTCCTCGAGAGTCTGAATGGTCTTCTCCATCTGACCATCCGTCTGAGGGTGAAAGGTGGTGCTCAGACATAGCTGCATCCCGAATGCCTCCTGCAACCCCTTCCAAAGCCGGGAAGTAAAGGGAGCATATCAATCAGAGACGATAGATGATGGAACACCCTGAATCTATACAATCTCTTGAACGTAGAGGTTTCCCAACCTCTATACTGAGCCCTACTCTCTTATGGGTAAGAAGTGGTCCAACTTGGTGAGTCGGTCGACAATCACCCAAATGGAGTCGTGACCTGTGGAAGTCCATGGAAGTCCAGTCACGAAATCCATAGATATCCCATCCCACTTCCACTGCGGGACCTCCAAGGGTTGTTCCATGCCTACCAGTACCAGGTGCTCCGCCTTCACCTACTGGTAGGTGAGGCATCGAGAAACAAACTCTGCTACAACCTTCTTCATACCCGGCCACCAGTGGTATCGTCTGAGATCCTGGTACATCTTCGCCACTCCGGGATGTACCGCTAAAGGAGAAGAGTGGAACTCTCTCAGTACCTCCTCCTATAAATCAGCTGGTACCATGGTGCATCCCCTGAAAATAATGTCGTGCTCCCCTCCTATAGAGAATCCATCAGGTGCATGTCCTGAGGACATCTATGCACGCCACGTCTCACAGTCAACGTCCCCATTTTGTGCCTCTCTGACCTTATATAGTAGTGGAGGAGTGACTGTGAGTTACTGTACAAAAGATGTTCCATCTCTATCTACAAAGGATATCTACAAATCAGATAGCTTCTCTATCGCCTCCCCAAGTAGCTTAATTCCCGTCCTCCTGCTGAGAGCATCAGCTACTACGTTCCCCTTTCCAGGTGTATGGACTATCTCAAAGTCATAGTTCTGAAGGAACTCGAGCCATCGCCGTTGTCTCAGGTTCAGGTCCTTCTGCGAGAAGATGTAACTGAGACTCTGGTGGTCAGAATAGATTGTAAAGAGCTCACCCATCAGATAGTTCCACCACATATTCAAGGCAAATACCACTACTGCTATCTCCAGGTCATGGGTAGTGTAGTTTTGCTCATGCTACCTCAACTGGTCGTGATCCATAGGCGATAACTGTCTGGTCCTGCATCAGGACACACCCGACTCCAGTACCTGATGCATCGCAGTACACTACGTACCCTAATCCCTCCTCTGGTAGCCTCAAGATAGGTGCACTATTCAATCTCTGTATCAGCTCTTGGAAGTTCTACTGACATCTATCTGACCACACGAAGGGTTTCCTCTTCTTCGTCAAAGCTGAATGTGGTGCTGAAACTCTGGAGAAGTCTAGCACGAATCTCCAGTAGTACCCTTCTAGACCCAAGAATCTCTACACCTCTGTCACGCTCTTGGGTGGCTCCCAAGCTAGCACTGCCTTGATCTTCGCAGGATCCACTGCAACTCCCGCCTCAGAGATGACATGTCCCGAGAAGTGGACCTCACGTATCCTGAACTAAGACTTCAAGAGATTACCATAAATATGGTTCACTCGGAGAGTGTCCAGTACAACCCACAAGTGGTTGGTATGATCCTCCTCAGTATTCATGTATATCAATATGTCGTTGATGAAGACCACGACAAATCAATCGAGGTAAGGCTGGGAGATCCTGTTCTTGAGACTCATGAACACTGCTGGAGCATTGGTTACACTGAAAGGCATAACCAAGAACTCATAGTGTCCATACCGACATATGAAGGTCGTCTTCTGCACATCCTCGTCCTGAACTCTAAGCTGATGATAGCCTGACCTGAGGTCTATCTTCGAGAACCACCGTGCTCCCTTGAGCTGATCGAAGAGGTCTTCAATCCTCAGAAGCGGATAATTATTCCTCATGGTCACCTGGTTCAGGCAACGGTAATCAACACATAGTCTCAAGCTCCCATACGCCTTCTGGTGAATAAAATCAGGGAATCCCAGGGTGAAACACTGGGTCAGATGAATCTCTTTCCCTACAAGTCCTCCAGTTGTACCTGTAGCTCTCAAAGCATAGCTGGAGCCATCCGATATGCTGGAGTGGATATTGGAGTTGTCCTAGGGTACAGGTCAATGTAGAAGTCTACCTCACTACGAGGAGGCAGTCCTGGAATGTCGTCAGGGAAAAAGTCCGCATACTGATCCACCACTATAGGAAAACTCAGACTCCGCACGTCAACTACTCCTAGGATGAGGGTATCCAGCTAATGAGTGATCAGTTGTCCTCTCATATGCATGAGTCCATCCTACGCAGCAAAGGCTCCCTTCTCACCAGTAAAGGTGAACCTGCTCCCATCGGTGTGGACACACTGCACCTTGAGCCTAATACAGTCAATCTGATCATGAACTGTAGTTAACCAATCCATTCCCAAGATGACATCGTAAGGCCTTGACACCGCTACAAGAAGATCCCAACTGAATCTCTCACCTCATAGAGTAAGCTCACACTGCCGGAACCAATACGTAATCGTCGAGTCTGCTCTCGTAGAAGTCTCTAGCCATAAGGATCGAGCCAACGGCTCCGTCATAATCTCCGAGCTCCGAACAAGTTCAACGGAAATAAAAGAATAGATCGCTCATGTGTCTATAAGAACTGCAACAAGGATGGAGTAGACACAGATAGTAACTCGAATCATCTCTGGTGCGCCGTGGTGGTGGTGGTAAAGCCTCAAAGCGTCGCCCAACACCTTATGCTCGGCCAGCTCCTCTGCCTCGTCCGCCTGCTCCCTGTGGACCACCACGGTCAACCCTCTTCCTCTGCCTGGGTGGTCCCTCAACTGTCTGCTGCTCCTATGCACGGCGGGTCGGGCAGTCACGAGCCACATGGCCCTGCCCCCCGCATGCGTAGCATTGTCTGCTCCTCATAAGACTGGCGCTGTGTCGCGTGCCCAGCACCTCCGATCCAGTGTCCTGAGGTCATCCGCCTGATGGTCTGGTCTTCCTGGACCCCTGTGACATCCGTCGACTTCCAGCTACAGAAGACTCTTCTACGTGCCGCCCTGTGGTAGGTCTCACTACTGGTGTAGCCTCAGCAAGAAATCTCTCTTCGAGAAGGGTTCGCTCCAGTACTCCTTCCTATGTCGGGATGCTGAGGGAGATCATCGATGCCCTAATCTCATTCCTCAGTCCCTGCTCAAAGGTCCAGGCCTGGAAGAATGGGTCTCGTACCATGTCTGTCGAATAGCACGAGAGATCGGTAAATCTCGCCGAGTACTAGGCTACCGTCATGCTGCCCTGCCACAGCTATAGTAGCTCCTGAGTGCACACCGCATGTAGGGTGGATGGGATGAACTCTGAGGAGAAGAGGCTCCCAAAGTCCGTCTAGAGGGGAGATGCCTCGTCGTACACCTAGAGCATCAGGCTCCACCATCTGCCTGCTGCCACATGCAGGAGACTCGCTGCAAGGATCACTATGAGGTCAGCTAGTGTCCCTACTAACCTGAAAAATCGTACAATAGCCTCAAGCCAATCCTCGGATACCTGAGGGTTCAACTCCCCGAGGAACTTAGGCGGCCTCTAATGCTGAAACTCGTGCAGTGCACTAAGGCAACGTTCACTTTTAGCGGCTGGGACTGGTTGCATCAGTGGCTCGGTGGGTAGAGGTACCATCGTTGCCTCCGCTGTAAAAGGGCCCTACACCGAGGCCTCGTCGCTTGGTGGGGTGTCATGTCGCACAAAGATCTCAACCCTAGATGGATTCTATCGTGGGGCCATCCTGAAAAGAAACAGGTGTGCCATAGTCAATACAGTATACCTGGTGAGCTGACACAAAGTAATCAAAAAGAAAACTTTTGAAACACACATGAAATCAATATTTTTGTGCACTGAGTCGGAAATCAGAAGTCAGGGTCCTGGTGTATGGATACGTCGGCCGCCGCACCAACACTAGACTCCCTAGACAGATAACCACACTCAATACCCTTACCACTATTGCTTCACATAGAAGAAAGATCATATTCCTGAGTTCTGTGGTAGAACTGAACTCCTCTGATACCAATTTGTCATGATCCGTCCTCGGGGCCCGTGTTGTGACTACCCCAAGCCCACCTTCCATAGGCCAGGGGCTGGCGAATAGCACCAAAGGCGTAAATACCGATAAAAATGGAATCCATTGCCTTTATAAAGTAAACAAACACCATAGAGTAAGCAAGATGAAGTAAACACTAGGTAAACTGGGTACAACTGTAAGTGCTGGAAAGTAAATGGGCCAGAATACAAACCCAACTGAAGTAAAGTACAACTAAAAAGAAAGTACAGCAACTAAAAAGCAAATCAGCAACACCGAGTCGTCCACTGGAAATCCCACCTGAAGGGTGGGTACAGATAGTCTCCTCAACTCCTCGGGTCCAGTCGTCCGCTCCGTGTACGTACCACCCAGTGGTCCACCTCCAGGTACCGACTTGCTCCACAAGCCTCGAACACAATCAGTGTTGTTCATCATCTGCATATAACACAACGTAGTGTGGGAGTAGCCCATGCAGGGGTGAGTATACGCTACTCAGTAGGGACCCCGAGACCCCCGAAGGTCTCCCAGAATCCACGAAGGATAAACCGCAAAGGAAAGATACAATCATGATGTAACAACCAAATCTACTTAGGTATATGCCCATACATATACCTAAGTCATAAATTCCAGTTTGCCTCCAACATCCAATCCCAAGTTAGATACAGTCCACACAGGATAGCACAACCAATACACAAAAGATAACACAACCCAATCCACATAGGAAAACTAGCCAATCATATCGAAGATAATGATTGAAAGTCAAGACTCAGCTCAAAGAGGTATACTTCTTTGTATGACGATAGAGATAATCATATTTAGCCACTGATTCATATAAGATGTCGGACCCACAAAGGATACATGACGAGCTAAGCTGTTGGACCCACAAAGGATACAAGACCAGCTACTCTGCCGGACCCACGTAGGATACAAGTACAGAGTCAAATACTATCGGACCGACGTAGGATACAAGAACAGTAGTCACATACTGCCAGACCCACATAGGATAAAAGAACATTAGTCATCGCTGTTGACGACACTAAAAATTTCAGTACGGTCGTCATCACTGCCGAACCCACGGAGGATCCAAGTATAGTCGTCATCGTCGTCGCAGTCGCAGCCAGCTCTAGGGTTCCCGAACACAGCATGCTCGATTCCGGGAGGGTCTGCTCCATGATCCAAGTGGAGTCGATACATCAACTGACACGTAGTCCGGAGTTTATGTATCTCAGTGTTCCGTCTCAATAAAAGGAACTAAACACGACAGTCGGTGCGTCAATCGGACGCCCCGTCTAAGAGTTATTGGCTTTTTTGTCCCAGGGGTCCGATTGGTTTTTAAGGAAAAACCGACCCGACTGTACTCCAACTGTGTCCAAACCTCATGTGGAATATTCCAAAAGAACTATCTCACTAATAGGAATCCAACAAACTCAACGGCACGTCTATTGGACGTCCGGAACTCAAGTTATAAGTGTTTCCGCTCCGAGGACCCGGTAGGTTTCGTGTTCGAACCAACCTAGCCATACACAAAGTTCTTTGAAACCTTAAGTGTAATATACCAAAACGACCATCTTGATCCAGGGATCGCATATCAATAGACAGTGCAACGATCAGAGGTCCATAGCCCATGTTATGGGCCTTTGAACAAAGCTGCCTGATTTTAGGGGGTTTTGGGCCCGGACCGACCCGGCCCAAGACCCCCTGAGTCGGCTGAAACCGGGTTGACCCAACCCAGGTTTGGGTCTGTCACACTTGGGCGTGGCCCGGCCCAGCCCGTGGCTCGGCCCCGCATGGGCGGCCCGGCCCGGTGCGGGCGGTCTGGGCGCCCGCGTACTGAGCGGACGCGGAAGGGGGGAGCCACCGCCCCCTTCGAACCGAACAGCGGACCCGCGGGGGGTCCTCCCTACTGCGCTGACCGGGGTTTCAAACCCCTGGTTTTTCTGAATCTGGATATCCCTAACGGCCGGCCAGTTGTGCCGTGCGGGACTGGTTGTTCCCACCTCTTGTAGCACCAGCAACCAGCAGTTCCGGCCGCCCTTCCCTCTTCCGCCGCGGCCTTGATTCGACCGGCGCGGTGCAACGGCGTCGCGCCACTCCGTCGCGTCCCACCCTTGCTGCGGCCCTCCATGGTTCTCCAGAGCAGCGTGACGGCGCCGCGCCCCTCTGCCGCGTCCCCGCTCCAACCGCGGCCTCTTTCGGCCTCAACAGAATGGCGTGACGGCACCGCGCTCCTTCGCTGTGGTGATATTCCTCGCTTCCGCGCAGTGTCGTTGCACCTCATCGCCTTCGTCCCAAACTGCAATGGTGAACATCAAAAAAGGGGGAGGAGGATCTACCGTGTTTATGCGGTCCGACCTCCTCCCGTTAATTTGATAATAGGTGGCCAAATATTTAAAAATGATTGCAAAGAATAGTCACATCGTAAAAACACACCCCGACCTTGAAGTAGTTGTCAAAAGAAGATTGTCACGGAAAACGACGTCGCGAGGTAAAGCTCTGTACGTACATGATAGAGAACGTCCGAGGTGGAGCGGCATCTCACACTGGCTATGAAGAGGAGAAGAAAGGCACGAAGATCACTCCTTGCGGTGACAACATTCTTCATTGAGGTCTTGGCGTTCTTCGCATTGTTCACATGGAAGACGACGTTCTTCAAGACTAGAGCCCTCCTCTCCATAAAAAACTCCACATAACGATTCAAAAATAATAAAATAAGGCTTTTCCTTATTTTATTACTCATGCCAACCTTTTTTAAAACTCAAATTGAATTCACCAAATTAATTAACTTGTGTTGTATAATTAATTAGGTGTTTTATTAGCATGTAATTTAATGTGTAAGAGTTACAAAATTAATTTCTAGAGGGGAAATTAATGGGTTTTTGGGGAAATTGAAGGAGGTGGGGGCTCGTGTGGGCCCCACCCCAACTTCCTCACATCTTCCTTTCGCATAACACTTAAACCATCAGTAAAAAAATAAAAATAAAATTGTAAAACAATTATATTTTTTTCCCTTGCATTTTTAACATCTCCCCCCGAGCAAACTCAACTCCATAAAAAGTCTTCCTAAGCAATTACCGGCGTTGCAGTTTCATCGGTGTCCTCAGATTTCGATTCCGAGCACCATTTCAAAATTTAGGAAAACCCGCTTGTTCGTTCACTGAACATACCCGAGCTAAACTTCGGAAAATGATTCATGGCACACCGTGCCTCAGAATCAGGTGTCGTTAGAAACTGTGTACTCATAAAATCCCAAATAAATTAAGGAAAAATATTCCCTTCAAATTTATGGGTCTTTATATCCATTAAGTGGATTGTTTCAATAAAGTGGGGTGTTTCCATAAAGAGGGATGTTTCCATAAAAATGAATTTCCATAAAATGGGTAAAGGTGAATGATGGGAGATTTTGGGGGTTTATTAAGGTGTGTTAGGACCAATGAGAAGGTCATACGATCCATACATGGTTGGCCCATATCATGTGGTCAAACTTGCAAAAAGGTCATTATGGATCCTATTTTCTAGGAGCATAGTCATTTTTTATCTATATATTTAGTTCTAGCATCAAAACGCCCCTATTTCAAGATTATTCCCCTAAAAAGATGGATAATCCTCCCCACACAAGTTAGAGCCAACCTAGAGCCTTCCCTTTGTTATTTCAAGCACGATTCATTGGGTATGTGCCGATCTTCTTTGTTCTTTTCTATTTTCTACAAACTCATCCTTCTCTTCTTCTCGTTTTCTTTGATCTACACCTCATGTGAGTGGATATAAAAATTTTATCATCATTTAAGGCTAAATATGGTGTTTTTCATGATTGAGGAAGTGATCTAAGTTTCTTTGATGGAATCTTGATCTGATTCTTGATGTATATATCCATTCTTTCCTGATTTGTCATGTTTTCATATATCTTCTTAGATCTAATTCATAGATCTCCATTAATTCAAATTTATGAACCTATAGTGGGTAGATATATGTTTTTTTATGAAGAATAATTCTATGTTGAGTCGTGATCTTGCTAGTATAAGAGAACTAATGTCATTCTTGGAGAATTGACATGCCTTCTTGTGCGTTCTTCATTTGTTGTCGAGTTTCATCAAAACCATCATGGTAGGAGGCTTCTCTCTCGAATCCTCTATCTAGAATTGATTGTCATAGATTCAAATTGGTTTATTTAAAAGAAGTTAATTGTTAAAATCATGTAAATATCTTCTTTAGTGATGATTTATGGTTTTTTTGAAATTGTGTGATCTTGGGGAATAGTTGTGAAAGGGTGATTCATTTCAAGAATTTAAAATTTTGATTTTAAATTATATACTTTCTGGAATTGATAAGTGGTTGACTAAAAAGGTTTTGTTAAATAAAATTTTTGTTTCATTGAATTTTTTTTGAATTGAAATAATTTTTCCTTGAAATGGTTTTTATGGAAATGGTTTTCAATAAAAATGTCTTTTTATTGAAAGGGATGTTTTGGCATGATGATTGGGCATATGTGGTCAATGTTCATATTTCATATACAGGGCTTAGTTGAAATATGACCTTGTTCTTGGTGATAAAGGGTTAATGGAACATGGTAATTTTATATATGGACATGGTTGAAATATGACCTTGTGTTCGGTGCCAAATGGTTAATGGCACATGGGACACAATTACCTTGTGACGACTTGGTAGATTGACAAGAAATCACTCATGATTAAGTAAATGTCCTAACATAGCATGCATGGTTGGTTTCTTGGGTTCGGGAATGGTTGGGTATTCTAAGAAAGGGATATTGTGAAATTATTTTAAAGTTTGTTTAGTTATTTTTCAGGAAAAATATTTTACTCGGAAAATTGTTTTCAATTGAACTTGTATGCTTTTGGTATGAATGGTTTTGGAAACATGTTTATATTTAGTTATAAACTATTTTTGAGAAATTTTATTATATAAAATATTTAATATAATCGTTTCTAACTCTTCTATCCTAGTTGTGTGAGTTGGGAAGACATTTGGGAAAACCTAATGAGTTTTATACTCATCCGTACTTTGGGACTTTGGTGCTTTTGCAGATGTTATCTTCTGGGAAAAGGGAAAGGGTAATTTTTTACACGTGTTAAGCACTACCTCCTAATGTTTTGTATATTCGATGATTATGAATCATGGAGCATATAAAGCATGGAGTCTTGTGGTCTATGGATAGTATTGTGTAGTTTGTCTGCTGTGTACTTTGATACTTGGTTATTCTTCCAATGTTTCTTACATTGATGTAGTTTTGAGATACATGAGGTTGTTGTGTTGTCTTTAATTCCTTCATTCATCATATATTGAATGTTTGGTTATGGTTTGTAGGTTTATTTATATATTTCTCAAAGGTTAAATCCTCCCCCACTTTTTTTTGAAACCCTTCAGCATCTATTTCCAGCATTTTACATCTTGGGGATGTCTTTTAAGGCCTATTAATGACTCATTTCACTCTCAAGCCAATGAGAATTTGTAGGTCATTACAAATTTTATCAGCTTGTTCAGTCCTTGCATAACAAGCCTTCAACAATTTTCCTAGTTTTGGAGATGAAATCCCTTCTTTTCTATTCCTTGGGAGGGAATCTTAGAAAGGTGTATTATTGTCAGAACATGATTTTTATAGCATAAAAGGATGTAGTTAACCCTTTTATGATGAATGTCAAGTTACCAGGGAGTTGTGTAACTAAGTGTTTAGAGACACTTCATGAATTTTTAAATCCCATTGTAGTGGTTTTATACAATGAGATGAGCATGAGATGCATTTTAGAGGAATGAATTCCCACGAGGAGTGCATAAAAAATTTGAGGAATGATTAATGTTGTAAAAAGAGTGATAATATTTTTAAAAAGTATGGAATTGGTTTTCAAATGAAATATTTTGAAAATGTGAATGCATATCATATTTTGGAAATGGATTAATTTTCAAAAGCATGTTAAGTTTTTTAAAAGATAAATTATCATGGGATAAAGGTTTTTTTTGGAAAACGATGTGGTCATAGTTGATGTGATATAATTTAAAATGCTAAGCCAAAAATTTCTATAGAGTGATATTAACAGATTTTTTTGGTAGTATAGAAAATGGCACCTGGTAGGCGTCATTGAATCTAAAGAGAAAATGCTATGAAGAATGTGGTTGCACCTGAACCATGTGTGAACTAAGAGTTGGTTCAGAGTATTTTCCATGCTTTTAAATCTATGGACACAGGGAACAAGAGAAATGAGCCATGACAAGTGGATCATATCATTTAGTTCATGAAGAAAATCCACATAATTTCTGGGGTGATTCCGAACCTGGGACAGTGGAGTCATGGGTATTTAGGATGAATCATATCTTCGAATTCATCGGCACACTAGTAGAGATAATTCTCAAACTGGGGACGTATCTACTCGAGGATATTTCATGACAGGGGTAGGATTTAGTGGTGTAGGCTAAATTAGATGAAGGACTTACATGAGAGGATTTTGAGGAATTTTTCAACAAACAATTATATCCTCACATGTTTAAGATCCTGAAAAAAATGGACATCATCATCCAGAAATAATAGAGTCTCTCTATCACAAAGTAAGCATATAAGTTCATTAAATTAAGACACTTTTCAGAAGAAGTTGCGGAAAGTGCCTCTTTAAAGGCATGCATCATCAAATCAGGTCTACGGTAGGAGATTTGATCCAAGATTGCAGTACTTTGTATTACTAATTATACAGAGATGATTAATAGAGAGAGTGTGGATGAATGTGATATCTTGATATCTATTTGAGTATGAATGATAATACCTACAGGAAATAGAGGGGAACTTAACCCCTGGGAACAAGTGGAAAAGGGACACCTATTTCCACTGTTCACGTGAAAATCAGAACCAGATGACTGGATCTGTAAACCATCCTTCATGCCCCCAGAGTAAAGAATGTGGTTTTCAATGTGGTTCTTCTGACCACATAAAGTGAGATTATACGACACAAACTATATCATGTCATAATTGCAACAATATGGTACATCTTCTGCACTATTTTCACAATTCTCCAATGTCAGGTGGATGAGACATTTTTCAAGCGTCGCAAGCATAATATGATTTTATTGGATGAGTACAACAGAATCAGTCTCTTCAGTAGAGTATATATAGAAATGGTGATTCTATAAATACCATGAATCCTTAACCATGTAAACCTAAACAAGGAAACAAGGATAACAGTGTAGTGAAGAAACAATTTTATGGAGCTTAGGAGATGATTTTCAATGATAAGGCCGAACCATCTATTATGAGAGGTATGATTCTATTGAATTCTACCTTTGTGCACATGTTGTTTGATACTGGTGCATCACATTACTTCATTGATTCTCTTGAATTTTACATTCTATGTTTAAAACTAGAAATGATTCCTTCTATTTTGAAAATGCAAACTCCTCTCGGTGAAAGGCAATGTCAAAACATTGTGTATAGAGCATGTTCAATAAATGTTGATGGAGTCGAGGTAATATGGGACTTCTTGATGTTGGATATAGATGTCTATGATGTAATCCTGGGTATGGATTGGATGATAACATTCAAGGCTCAAATCAACTGTTATAGGAGAATAGTTAGTTTCATGATTGAGGACGGTATCAGGAATCTCTTTAGAGGAGAATGGATTGTAAAGAAGGGGGACAAGAGCTTGTTGTAACCAATGGTTGGTATGATCTATTACTAATTGTCAGGGTTGACTTTTTCACCATTGTGAGATATTGATGAAAATAGTTTTCCAACTATTGTGGATCAATTACCAGATGTTTTTCCCAAGAACATCTCAGGGTTACCACCTCTAAGGGAACTTGAGTTTAAGATTGATCGTTTTCTAGAGACCATTACTATTTCCCTTATGTCTTATATAATGGAACCAATAGTGTTACAAGAATTGAAAGTGTAGTTAGTAGTGCCGGAAAGAAAGGGTTTTATTTGACTAAGTATACCACCATGGGCAACATTTGTTTTCATTATGAATAAGGTAGATGGAAATATTCTGTTGTGTGTTGATTATTGCAAGATTAACCATATTACGATAAAGAACAGATATCCACTTCATTGTATTGGTGATCTATTCGATTAATTAAGGGGAGCTCAATTGTTTTCTAGCATTGAATTGTGATCAGTATATCACCAATTGAGAGTTCAGAAAGAGGATATTCCAAAGATAGATTTCAGAAGTATATATGGCCACTATGAATATGTAACCATGACTTTTGTTCTAAATAATTCACCAACGATCTTCAAGGAATTGTTGTATCATATATTTCAACAGTATCATAATTCTTTTGTTGTGGTGTTTGTGGACGAAATTTTGCGCTATTTAATGAAAAGGGATGATCATGAGTCGCACCTGGAAACAAAGTTATAAATCTTGAGAGATCATCATTTGTATGCCAAAATATCAAAGTGTGATTTTTGGATACAAGAAGTACATTTTCTTGGACATGTCATTTCTGAGATATGTGTTTCTATTGATCCTGAAAAGATAGATGCCATTATCTCTTGGCTACCACCGGATAATGTTTTTGAGATATGAAGTTTTTTTTGGTCTATTTGGTTACTGTCGATGATTTTTGTATGATTTATCACGACTAGATTCACCAATAACATCTCTAAAAAGAATAATTCTTCATTCCAATGGACATGGCAATGTTAGAAGACTTTCTAGGAATTGAAAAGTTTGACTTACATCGGCACATATCTTGATCATTCCAGAATCAGGACAGGGGTGTATGGTGTATTGTGATGCTTTGGGGTAAGGATTGGGTTGTGTTATCATGAAAAGAGATCATGAGGTTTCTTATGGTTTAAGTTAGTGGAGGTTTCATGATAAGAACTTCCCAACACATGATTTAGAGTAAGATGTAGTCATCCATGATTTGAAAACATGAAAACATTATCTCTTTGGTGAGAAAATTACTGTGTTTAAAAATCACCTAAGCTTGAAACACATTTTCTCAAAGTCATATTTCAATCTATGGAAATGGAGATGGATGGAGTGTCTCTAAATGATTGAATTTATCTTGATGTACACTCCAGGGAATGTAAATTTGGTGGAAGATGCATTGAGTAGAAATTCATAGGCTCGGTTTGTGAAAGAAGCTTTAGATGAATGGTAGTTGATGTCCATCGTAGCCGACATGCATGTATAATATGAATACTGACGTGATGTTGAACTTTTATTTTCAGCTACACTTGTTCCTAAATTAGTAAAAATGATCAAAGTGGCACCAACATCTGATGCAGAATGTCTCAATGTAAGTTCAAAACTCAATGGTGTGGAGACCATTGAAGGATGGAAACATGATGGGGGTTTAGATTTGTGTTTCGAATATTGCATGTTTGTGCCTATGGTTTATTAGGAACAAATACTTTATGTTTACCAAAATAGGAGATCAGTTGTACATCCAGGTACACAGAATATGTATAAGGTGTTAAAGACATTGTTTTGGTGGAGCGGCATCAAAAGGAAGGTGGCCGAGTTTTTCTCATAGTCTATAACATGTCAGTAGGTTAAAGAAGAGAATTAGAGGCCATCTGGTATGTTACAATCATTTCCCATCCCAGTATAGAAATTGGATCCAATAGAAATGGATTTTTTTACAAGCCTTCCAAGAACGGTCTACAAATACGTTTCCATTTGGGTGATAGTGGATCGTCTAACCAAGTCGGCCCATTTCATCCCTATTTTTAAAGCTCATATGTTAGATGATCTTTTAAAAATCTATAACTGAGAAGTTTTAAAGAGGTATTGTGTTCTAGTGTCAATAGTATCATATAGATATCTGAGGTTCACATCTCATTTCTAGGAATCCCTACAGCAAGCCCTTGGAAATCAGTTGACTATGAGCAAAGCGTATCATCCACAGACCGATGTACAATACGAGCAGACGATAAAAATGTTGGAAGACATGTTTTGGGCTTGTTTAATAGATTTTGGAGGCTCATGGGATTAGTAGATACCCTTAGTGGATTTATCATACAATAACAACTATCAAGCCTCGATACACATGGCTCCATTTAAAGCATTGTATGGGGGTCCTTGTCGTTCTCCACTACGCTGGGTAGAAATGGGTGACACATCATTAGTTGGGACAAGCCTGGTCCAAGAAAAAATATGGAAGATCCATTTGATTATAAAGAAGTTGAAGATGGATAAGAGTCATTAGAAATCTTATGCAGATCACTGTCGAAGACCGTTGTCATTCATTGTGGGTGATCATTCCTTCTTGAGGATCTCTCCAAGTCTTTGACATCATCGATTTGTGAAGTAGGTAATGTTATCGACTAGATACATTGTCTGTATTGAGATACTAGAATAGGATGGAGAGGTGGCATATCGGTTGGCATTACCATTGTGGTTTAGTTCAGTGAATAATGTGTCCTAGATGAAAAAGTATCACCCCAATCCTGACCATGTGATCATATGGGATCACATTGAGATATAACTGGATGCATCATTAGTATATATCCCTATATGGATTAGGGATAGATAAGAGAAAGTCTTTCATGGTAAAGCATCAGCCTAGTGTGGGTTTTATGGCGACATGATCAGATTCAAGAAGAGACTTGGGAACATGAGAAGGAAAGGAAAGAGCAGTGGCCAGAACAATTTTTGGCCAATAATGGTTTTCTATATTCCAAGGAAGGAAAGAAAAATGGTGGGGAAAATGTAGTCCCCCCATTTTAGGGTACATAAACTCTTTCCTCATGTGTTTATAAATGATGTTCCTTTGATTGGGTTTCCCAAAAAATTTGAGTTTCCAAAAAATAGAGTGTCTCCATAAAATACAGAGATTCCAAAAAATATAGATTTTTCTTTAAAATAGAGATTTTATATAACATAGAGAGTTTCTATAAATATGGGTGTTTCCATAATGTTGGTTGTTTCCATAAAGTGGGTTGTTTCCATAATTTGGGGTGTTTCCATAAAGAGGGTTATTTCCATAATGTGGGGTGTTTCCATAATGTGGGATGCTTCCATAAAAATTGTGTTTCCATGTAAAGGGTAAAGTTGAAGTATGGGAGAGTTTGGGGGTTTTATAAGGAGTGATGGGACCAAAATAAATGTCTCACAATCCATACACGGTTGGACCAAATCGGGTGGTCAAACCTTGCACTGAGGTCAAATATAGATCCAATTTTATAGGATCTTACTTTTTTTGCTCAATATATTTCGTTTTTGCTTCAAAACACCCCTATTTCTAGATTACTCTCTCTATAAGTATGTATAACCCTTCCCACATAGGTTGAAACCAACATAGAGCCTTCTCTTGGTGATTTCAAGACCGATTCATGGGGTAAGTGCCAATCTTCTTGGTTATTTTCCGTTTTCTGCAAACACCTCCTTCTCCACTTCTCATTTTCTTTGATCTACGCCTCATGTGGGTAGATATATTTTTTTTGAAAACAATTACTACTAAATATGTTTTATCATGATATAGGAAGAGATATAAGATTATTTCTTGGAATCTTGATCCGATTCTTGTGGTATGTCACCATTCTTTCCTAGTTTGTCATGTTTTCTTATATTTTCTTAGATCTACTTCACTGATCTCCATTCATTCACAGATCTGAACCAATAGTGGGTGGTTTTTTGCTTTTGGATTACAAATAATTCAATATTTAGATGTGATCTTTCTACGATAAGTGAAGTAAAGTCGTTCTTGGAGAATCAACCCACCTTCTTGTGCATTCATCGTCTATTGTCGAGTTTCATAAAAACCTTCAAGGTATGAGGATTCTCTCTAGACTCCTCTTGCTAGAAATGATTTTCATAGATTTAAATTGGTAATTTAAAAGAAATTTATTGTGAAAATAATGTAAAAATATTCTTTAGTGATGATTTATGGTTTTGGTGAAATTACATTATCTTGGTGAATTGTTGTGAAAAGGGTGTTTAGTTTCATGAATTTAAAATATTGATTTTAAATTATAGATTTTTTGGAATTTCTAAATGGATGATGAAAAAGGTGGTTTTAAATAGAAATGGTTTTCAATAAAAATTTATTTTTATTGTAATTTTTTGGAATTAAAATGGTTTGCAATTGAAATGGTTTTGATGGAAATGGTTTTCAATAAAAATGAGTTTTTATTGAAAGGGTTGTATTGGAATGATGATTGGGCATATGTGGTGTGTGTTCATGTTCCATATATGGGGCATGGTTGAAATATGACCTTGTTCTTGGTTCCAAAGGGTTAATGGCACATGGGAATTGCATATACAAGGCTGGGATGAAATATGACCTTGTACTCGGTGCCAAAGGGTTAATGGCACATGTGGAATAATTACCATGTAAGGACTTGGTAGATTGACGAGAAAACGCTCTTGAGTATTGAACTGTCATAACGCAGCATGAATGGTTGGTTGCATGGGTTTTGGAATTCTTGGGTATGATAGGAAAGGGATATTGTGAAATGATTATAAATTTTGTTATTTATTTTTTTGGAAAAATGTATTTCTGGGAAAATTGGTTTCAATTTCACATGTATGATTTTAGTAATGAATGGTTTTGGAAACTTGTTTATATTTAGTTATAATCTATTTTTGAGAAATTTTTTTATTTAAACTATTTTTTATAAATGTTTCTAACTATTCTATCATAGTCGTGTGAGTAGAGAAGTCATTGGGGAAAACCTTCTATGTTTTATACTCACCCCTTCTTTGGCACTTTGGTGCTTTTGAAGATGATATCTTCCAGTTCAAGGGAAAAGGTAATGTTTCACATTTTTTTATCACTACCTCATGATGTTTGGGATGTTCTGATATTGTGGATCATGGAGCTTATGGAGAATGGAGTCTTGAGGTCTTTGGAGAGTCTTATGTAGTTTATCCATTGTGTACTCTCATACATTGTTATTCTTCTTTTGTTGATTACTTTGTTGTGGTTATGATATTCATGAAGTTGTTGAGTTTTCTTTCATTCGTTCATTCATCATATAATGAATATTTGTTTATGGTTGGTAATTTTATTGGTTTATTTCATAAAGGGTAAATTTTCCCCCACTTGTATTTGAATCCCTTTAGCATTTATTTTCAGCCTTTGGCGTCTTGGGGATGTCTCTTAAGGCCTAGTATTGACGCGTTGTACTCTCAAGACAATGAGAATTTTTTGGTCATTACAGGTGAGCTCAGATGCTCAGTAAGGATACCAATATAGAAACAACTATCATAAATAAGCATAAACATTTAAGGAAATGTATGAGACTAAAACACATGCCTTTTAAACTTAAATGTTAGCATCATATGGAAATGATAAATAAATTAATTCCATTTACTTATTGACATGGATATTTTACTAGTCTAATAATCACATGTAATATCAATAGCCAATTTCATAATGATAGAATTCATAATGTCAAACATCATAACCACCTAATGAAGGTCTCATTCCCAGACTACAAATAAGATTTTTTCAATGCCTTGTTCTAAGACACTAATTTTTCTACTGATACATACCGATGCATCGAGGAGATATAGTGGGCTCCACCAATAACTTACTAAGTCCAATGCATTCCTCACATGAGAATTTTGATACATAACATAAACATTCATATTAAAACTAGAATATGAAATGTCAATACATTATATATAAATAATGAATGGTATAAAAATAACTCATCCACAGTCAAACATATCACAAAACCTTCATTAAAATATGGAAGATTTTATCATAATAAATCATCTTCAAACAAGTGTAAAATCCATCAAAGAATGTTCACATAGATAAAATCAAAACAATTTGAGAGAAATATCTCCTTATATTTTGAAATCATTTAAAATTCACATAATTATAAAAGAAAACATTTTTTTTGAAAATATTCTTATAAGATAGTAAGGGAATCTTGGAAGGTGTTATAACGGCAGAAAATAGTTGTACTCGCTGTATAAGTTAAAAAACATTGTTTCCTTAATTTGTCGAAAATGTCCTAAAGTACCTTGTTTGGAAAACGAAGGAAAGATTCCATTCAAAAAAAATTAAAGAGTCAAACAAGGGTATAAATGACTTTAACCCACATTATAGGAAATAGTAAAAATGTTTTTAAGTGCATTTTTAAGAAACATGTATGTGGATGATAAAGATTCCCCAATAGATACCCATGTATAAACAACCTCAGATAATAAAGGGATTGTAGAATTAACTCTTACCTTGTAATTTTCCTTGATCTAGGGTAAGTTAACGTCATTTATAATATTTAAATCATTTTTATTAAATTATACCAGAACCAAATACATAAATATGATATCATATATGATCTTCTAATATTTCTTTGTTAATAATATTTCCATAGTATCATTGTTTCTGGTGTTAACTGATTAATTTTATTTTATATGCATGGTTATATAAGACATGATTGTCATGGATATGATTTATTTTATTCATATCCAGAATGATATTAAGTTTGTAAAAATAATTTTTAATCATAAAATAAAATATATTCTTGAATGGTTATGATGGGGAATGAATTTCATCGCGTTCGTGAAAATGATAATCCGTACGTAAGCACGAGCGATAATATCATTCTATTGATGGTGAAATCATATGTAATTGGATGGTATATCATATATACAGAATAATTAACATGTTATTTTTATTATTTACATCAGTTATACTCATTATTCTCCCCATCCAAATAAAGATTTGTTTGAATAAAAAACTACACAACGACGGGGAGACGGTATGCCGTACATACAGACGTATGGTGACATGTCATTCATATGATAAATAGAACAATTAATATGGTTGTACCATATTTATAATAACATAATAGTATGTATATGGTACGTGAGATATTATTTTGTAATGTAAACAACCATGAAATGGGAAGGGGATGAAGAAAAGAACATCGACAGAGGTGGTAAAATTATTATCTCTTCTTCAGGTGTTTCCTTTTGAGTTGATCAAAAGGGCTTACTAGGATGGCTTTCAGATAAAATTAAGGACTCTAGGTTTAATTGAGGGTAGTTGGGAGGATATATGAGTAGGTTTTGGCCGAGCTAAATGGCTTTGGAGGTGTGATTTTGAGAGGAGGTTAAGTAACATTTTATAAGAGAGGCGAGGGTCACTTTTTGGAAATGTTTGAAATATAATTTTATTATACAATCATATTCGGTTTGTAATGGAACCAAAAGAATCTATATTGAAGATAAGATGGGGATGGGTAAAATGCCTCTCAACTGATAGGTTTTAGATAGGTTTAGGTTATAATATTAACCTTATCAATTATATTTAACTCATAGATAAATAGTAAAACTTCTACAATGTATTTATGTATTTTTAAAATAAATTATTAATAAACTTATTATAAAAAGCCAATAGAACCCCAAGTGGTTCATTATTGATATATATAACCTTATATAAGTCCTTGGGTAGATCCTAATATTTTTAAAAATATTATATCAATTAATAATATAATATTTGTTTTAAAAACTCATTTATGTCAATTTTGACACTATTTGGTATTTTGATTTTGTGAAAGTCATAACAACATTATCACTTATAAAAAAATTATTTAATCAACCATAACATGTCATATTAACCCAAAATATTAGTGTAATTTATCAAAAGTCTCATTTTTCATTTATTTGGTTATATATAATATCAATTATTTTAATCATTCATTAATAAGGTAATTATTGCATCCTCATTGTGTCATTAATATATCTAATTAATTAATGTCTAAAAAATATAAATAAAATACCATTACATAGGAAATCTTTTTATATTTTTAATTTTTTTTATAGACGAATTTATCGTATGTATAACCCAAAATTATAAATGGTTTAGTTATTAATATTTGAATTTAACACTTTTAACTCTTCTTTAAATAAAATAATAATAAATGTCTTAATCTAATCAATGTGGACCAAAAGGATCATATTTTATTTATAATTTTGGTTTTGGTCGAAATAAATTTATCCAATTAAATTAAGACATGGTTTAGGGTAATTATAATATCATTTTTACCTTTAATTAACCTATTTACTTTTAGACATGGTAAAAAAAATTAAAAATACTGTTTACCAAAAATTATTTTTAACCTATTGAACCATATTTTACATACTAATGTCAATAGTGTCTCTAAATTTTTTGAAATTCAAATCATCGTATCGGTAAAAATATGTTTTAGGCAAATTTTCAAATGTTCCAAGAAGGTGGGTAAAAGATGTTAAAAATATTCTATAAAATCTTATACATCTAATCATATTATAAAATGACTCCAATTAATTTCATTGAACTAATATAGGTAGTATGTATCTATTTTTACTTTATAGTAAATTTAAATTTATATAACAATTATTTAAATAAAAGTAAGTTTTAAATAATAACATATTGTTTTAAACTGTTCATAAAAAATAGATAGTTTTTAGAAAAATACAAAAACATTACCCTATGAAAATTTTCATATTCCGAATCAAAAAATGAAGACTGTTTTGAAAAATAAAATTAATAAAATTTCAAAAAGTGGTTATTGCTTTTCATATCGGTGAGTATTATTGGTCGTTGTGTGCCAGAACACGAAGTTGTGTACAACGCAATCTATTGCATTATTCAAAGAGAAGTGTACCAAGGAATATTGGGTTGTTACAACACATAATAATTATATAATAATGTTAATGAATAATTATTACAACCCAATGAAAAGAAAAAATGTTACGAAATTCTATACCTCTTGGAATATTTCAACCCAATTACCCTTCAATGGTATAATTAAAATATAAACCTAAAATTAATTTCTTTATGAATTATTCATGTTATTAAATGTAAAATGGTAATTTAATACACCAAAAAATAAATAGATGTTGTGATTGTAGAATATGTCTCACAGAAACATAATGTGAGATACGAAAACCTTAACCTCTTATCCTCATTCTTCGTAGATATTCGATCCACATATATAATTAAATTATATTATTTATTTATTTATTAATATCCTTTTAAAGGATTAATACCTAATACATAAATTATTTAAATAATTTAATTATAATTACATATATATATACATTATCTGTTTTGTCAGGATCGGGTGTTTTAAGGACATTTGGTTCATTGTTTCCAAATGGACTCTGTGTGTCTATTATAGTCAATGTTTTCATTATTTAAAAATATATAGAATAATAATAATGACATATTTATCATATTTATCATATTTTTAAATAAATTATAATTTTAAAAACAATAATTAAATATGGTTTTAATGAATGAAGTACATTACAATCATGGAGATGGTATGTCATACGTATCCTTGAGCAATGTTTCAATTTCTAAATGATCATTATAGAAAAAAGTTATGTAATATTATATATATAATGAAAATAATATCATAAATTAATTATTATTTCACAATTTATTATTATATATATAAACTATGTGTTTTTTTATTACAAAATAATCACATCGCTTTGTCATGGCGGTAGTCCACACATACACCAAAACAACATTATCGTGTTTTAATGTTCGAAGGAAAATAATATATTATATATATTAATGATAAATATATAATTAATATAATAATTATTTAATTTATATAACATATATTCATGAACATTATCTATATTAACATATATATAAATCATTAGTGAAATACAAGTCACATTGCTTAGAGAGTCATTACTCCACCACACACATGAGTGATGTTATTATATCCCCATCGAGAATGAGTATTATGAACGTAAGTGTAATATAAAAAAATAAATATAAATATATTATTCATATCATTATTATACTATAATTTCTTCATTATAACATTCCTTCAGGGAATATGATGAAAAATAAATGACATCGATGTGCAAGATAGTAGTCCATCGTACACATAAATGGTGATTTTGTATCCAATTTGATGGAAGAGGAGATAGGCTTATGTTATTACATTAACATAATAAAATATAATCAGATGATTTATAATATTTTTATTATATAATTATATTTTAATAATATTTTATGAAGGTGGAAGAAAGATAACATAATAACCCTTAGTTAATCATGATACCTCTTCATCAGAAAACATCCTTTTTAAGATAAAAATACATCATAGGAAGGTTTTATGATCATAATAAAATCTATTTTTTGGTGGAATTGAGGGCGAATCTTTTATAGGGATTGATATATCCTAATTGATTTGATGTTTTGAAGATGATTGGAATGGTGGTATCCTTTATAAGTTTGGTGAGTAGCACACACGTAATTTATGATGAGATAAATGTGTACCCAGTCTTTTCACATTCCAAAAGGGAACAAAAATATAAAATTATCAATAATTGAAATCATAATGTATAAATATGGATATTGTAACATCCCATGAAGATGAAGAATAAGAGATTTTTCATACTTATTAATATTTGTTAATTTAATATTAATTTTACTTTTAAAGGGTTTCTATGTTCGATAGCGTACCCGATATGCAACAACGGGTTTCTTTGAAATCTTACGTTGCACACTAATAATATAGTATTATTATTTTAAAAGGTAGTTAACTTCTAGACTTTGTATTGGAGGGAATGAACAAAAATAACAAAAATATGATTATACATGATTGTTAAATGTATTTACATTTATCCAATAAAAAGTTAGAGGCTTAAAATATGAATGAAACTAATTTTAAGCATTATTTACAATAAAAGGCCACTTTATCGTAGTTTTAATGGAGAACCCTATTTAAATATAGTTTTGGTCACTTTAATACATTAAAATTTACCAAATAAAATAATTTTTATAATGGGGACATCCAAATTTACTTTGTGTAAATTTTTGAAATTTTTCCGATAAAGTCCATTTTTTAATGAATAGTGAAAAATATTGTATTTTAATTCAAAAGTTCCTTTAATTTAATTTATTTATATGGTTAGATTTTATTTTTATTTGGTTTTAAATTGAATTTAAAATATATTTTTACCATTTAATCCAATTTTGGTCATTGTAATTAATTTCACTTTAACTTTTGACATAAATAATTATCAATCTTTTGATTGTTATTGTTTCTTAAAAACACACTATTTATTTTGATAACGGGAATTAATTTTAAAATTAAATAATTCCACTCCTATTTTTTGAATTTTTAAAAATAGGCATCATTTTTGAATTCGGAATATCAAATATAGGTTAGGCTAAATTTTTGGTCTTTTTCTTGAAAAACATCAATTTTTGATGAATAGTGAAATCACTTTGTAGTAGTTAAAAAAATGACTTTTCCATTAGAATGAAATTTTATCACTCCTGTGAATTAAATTTTGAAAATATGACATACATGGTTGTTATTTATAAGTAAAATATGGTTCATTAAGATGAAAATAATTTTTGGTGAATAGTAACTTTTGACTTTTATTTACCACGGTTAAAGGTAAATTGGGTAATTAAAGGTAACAAGAATATTATAATATTTCAAAATTACCTTAACACTTGTCAAAAACATATTGGTTGAGTCATTTATGACCATGGTCATATTTGGATTGATTTTGAGACCCCATTGAGCCACTTGGGAGTGATAATGACAATTTAGATTAATTAACTTAAAGTAAAGGAAAAAAATGAAAGAAGAAAATATCTTTTAGTAAATTAATTTTTATAAGGAGTTATATAAATTATACTTTCAACTATAAAAATTATTGGGAAAGCTAAAATTATTTCTTATATCATGGTGTTTTTGTTATAATTTTTAGACATCAAATAATTAAAATTACTTATGGCACAATAATGATGTAGTGTTTACCTCATTAATAAATCATTTAAATAAATAAGATTATAGTGATTAAAATATTATCCAAAACCTATCCAATTACTATTGGATGATTTTATTTCGACCATGAGTCATCTTACCTTCTCCTATAATTATTTTTGTGCCATTATAAACCGAATATCATTATATAATAAAATAATGTTTCACACTTTCCTAAAGTGCCCATCCTCCCCCTAATAAAAGGAGACCATTGCTAACCAATTACTCACACCTCTCAAGCCTTTTGACTCATCCAAACTCTGCCCAATTAAGCTCCCTACATCCCTCTCCTTCTCTTATAAGCCTTACCTTAGGCAGATGTCACTTCAAGAAGTCCTTTGGTCCAAACCAAAGGGAGTTACCCAAATTAAAGGTAACAGTTTCTCTTAAATTGTTTTCTTTTATTTTACTTCTCCAACCACTAAACTCTTTTTATTACTTTTTTTTGTAACAACACCATTATCCTCAATATACTATGATGTTTTTATGATAAGGATTCTAACTACACTTACACACACCTCCATCTAATGGATGAATAACATAATGTTTCTGTGGATGGAAAACTAACGCCTCACGAAATGATTATTGTTCAAATATCTCCAATTGCATCTCATGGTGGCCATTATAAAGGAACTATATTTATATATGATATATATTATGTTTATTTTTCTTTATGCTTCATTATTTTCAATTTATATCATGCCTTTATGGTTTCCATTAGGGGTAAACGCGATAATCTCATTAGAGGAAATGCGGACTACTACCCCTCAAAGTGATATGACTCGTTCATAACATATGTGGTACATATAAAGAATATATTTAATGATATTATATATGATACAATACTGGAATTATAATACTACTATGTATCATTATGTTTAATTCCATTTACTACGAAATAGAAATGGAATTAGCGTTCATGCGTAAGTACGGCTTACCATCTCCATGAATGGTGCATTTCATTTCTTACCTCTAAATGTTATGTACTATTATAAATACATGTATATACTAGATATATATGATATGTTGATATCTAAATCATTAATATCATTCTGGATATAATAGACTATTGACCACATGAACAACATGTAATTATAAGAAGTCCATTTTTGACTCAAGAACCAAATATCGACAAAACGAACATTATTAACATAAATGATTGCATAATGTTTATAACATGGTATTAAGTGATATAAAAGGAATAATAAACTTGAAAAAAGTTCTTAATCATGTAGAAATTAACATTAGTTTTTTATTTAGGGTATTAAAGAACGAACAGGTCAAGTTGGACATGAGGTAAGGGACTTCGCCTCAATCACCTTTCATTGAGGCATATTTTTTTAATACATGATTTTATTTTATACACTGTATAAACACCCTTGAATTTTCAAAGGGAATTTTTTTCTATGAATCATTTTACTCAATGAAAAAAATGAATGTTTCTTTTCACGTAACCGATGACAATGACCTTTTCCATGGCCGCGAGTATTATTTGATCCTTGGCTTCCTCATCAAGTTGTAATGTTTTTAAAATAAAATAAATACCTTATAATATTTTACATATTATTGGTATTGAAAATGGTTTTGAAAATGGATTTTTTATGTCAATATATTTAAGTGATATATTTTGATTGAAATTTTGAAATTTTTTCTTTGCTTTATATTTTTTGTATGTGTTATGATTTTATATTGGTACTTGGACATTTAACGGGTGGTTACATGATAAACCAAATGATGGGTGGTTCCATGAATACCAGGATAGGTGGTTATGATATAACCTCCAATTCATTGGGTATGGAATTTTTCAGTATGACTATTCCATTTAGTGATATATGTAGAAGTCGTCCGTATGGTTATTCCATTTAGTATGTTTATGTCCTAAGTTACCTTTATATGTTATGTGTTCTTTATATGGGTTTTATGGTAATATTTTGGTTACAAAAGGGTAAGTAATGAAATTTTATTCAGTGAAGAGTATTTACTACTTCATAAAGGTGAAAAGAATTACTTATGATAAAGTATTCATGGTTTACCTGTTTCCTTGAAAAAATTATAGTTTTCCTTCTTTGTGTATCCCTTGCTGATCTTTTTATGATCATCCCATGTTTTTGAAATATTTTTCCGAGGACATAAAGTGGAATAGTCCCATGTAAGGGATCAAGGAAAATTCATGCTCTCTTAATCATGGAATTAGACATTACACTTTTTTTATAGCATTTTGTTTGTGAAAAAATGGAAACTGAGTAGGAGTGTCTACTTTGTAATCTTTTGTGATGTAATAGTTATGTCCTAATTCTCTAAAACTCCAAACCTGAAAAAATACTCGATGTGAATTATTAATTTAATTAAATACTATGTAAGGTTTAAGGTCGGGTCCTTATAGTTGGTATCGGAGGTCGGTTTAGAAAACTTTAGGAGTTATGGTATTGTTAAATTAATATCCATAAAGTAATTTCTGTTAATATCGAAATCATATAACATTTACAGATTACCATGTTGGTTCGCCTAAGATATTCCTGTGTTCAGAATGATTTTCCACAGAGGAAACAGGGCAGCTATGTTGGGATTATATCAGGAAGAAGACAACCTTCCAAATCAGTAACTTGAGATGGTCATAATCGGAACTGAACAGTTTGTTGCCGTGATGGGACAATTGACTCAAGCTATAAATGGTGGTGAAATCCATGCACGAGATCAATCAGATCAACCGTAGAGGAACTTGTCAGTAGTAGATAATTTCGTGAGGCAACATCCCCCATCATTCATATGGTCATCTGATCCTATGTTAGCAGAAGGGCGGATTAAATCATTGGAAAAGATTTCCGATGTTATGGGTTGATCAGAACATCAAAAGTTTAGTCTCACTATTTGCCATTTTTAAGGTGAAGTTGATCAGTGGTGGTCGATACTGAAACATATTAGTGATAGTGAAGAGATTTATTCTATTAATTGCGATGTATTCAAAGGTATGTTTCATGATAAATATTTTCCTAAGGTGGTTCATCTTAGGATGGAAAAAAATTCCTAAAATTGAGGCAAGAGGATGACTCAGTGGCTGATTATGATGAAAAGTTCACTCGACTGGCAAGGTATGCACCATATTTCATCTGGTAAGATAAATCGATTTTACTCAGGATTGAAGCCACGATATTAAAGAGCATCAGCCTCACATGAGTTCAAAAGTTATGAAAAACTTGTTCGATATGTTGAGAAGGTGGAAATGTAGTTTTTCAATGATCAAGTGTTCTTTGAAAAACAATAGAATAAGAGGTCCAGTTGGCAGGAAAAGGGGAAAAATTCATCAACGATGTAATGTCCGAGATCCGGGTTCCACTCAACGGGTGCCCTGAACCCGGTTCTCTACGTGACCTCAAGCGCATTTCCCCAAATGCCATAGGCTGCTGACTAGCAGCGAGGGCCCAGGTCTGATAGTGGGGAAACTATGCCCTCATTTGTCAAAGTGTAGCACAACAGAAAGAAATAAAACCTTACAACAATAGCGGAAGTAATAATCTGTGAACATTTAATATAAAAACTGCAGAAAAAGATAACTGATTTGTTATATAGATATAATGAAACATGTCTCAAGTTCTAAGAAAATAGCTAGATCTTGTTACATAGCAGTACAACAATACAGAGTACAACAAACCAAAAAAAACAACCAGTATCATCGTGATCCTAAGCTCATTCTAATGATCCCCTACTCCTCAGCAACAATCAAGTACCTATATAAGGACCCTTTCCCTTATCCACACCTGCAAAATTGCAATCTATTTGGGCCTAAAGCATAACCAAACAGGGTGTGAGATATAATCTCAGTAGGCACCCACCAAAGGCTCATGCCCAACTGTGTGTAAACAGGCAACAAAAATGTGAAAAAGTAAAATAAATAACTAAACAGTACTCAAAAATTAACTAACTTACTAGTTATATTTCCATTTTATTATTCAATTTATCCATTTAATATAAGAAATCACTATAGTGAATTTCTAAGTAAACAGTCACTGTCCTCAGACATGCAAACCCTTACCCTCAGGTAATCAGAATCCAACCCATAGGTACTTGCCCTCGGGCATAAAAGATATTTCCCTCAGGCGTATGAAGTGTCGCCCTCAGGCATAGAAGTCACTGCCCTTAGTCATACGAAAGTTTACCCTCAGGTGAAAAAGAGCGTTTCCCTCAGGCTAATCCTGTCATGTCCTCAGGATATAGTAAAACACTGCCCTCAGGCATAAGTAACCAGGCCGAGCCCAACATGTAAATAAGAAATTCATAGTAAATTCCTATCAAGGAAATTTAACAAACATTATTATAATGGCATACCCTCAGGTTTCCTGGAAAAATGGCTAAACAGAGGAACACACCCCTAGGGTGGTCTTGGATCGAAGGAACGATCCCCAACAGTAGGTTATTATCACATTTAATTTCCTATACAATTCTAGGTTTTTAAAACAGCCAAGTCCTAAGCCACATGACACCCCAACACGGGTTTGGATCACAAAAATACACACAAACTCGCAATAGTTAGAAATTAAACACCAAGACACCTACCTTAAACACCCAAGAATGGTATACCCGAACAACGCCTTCTGAAATGTCCAAGAACGTCGTCGATTTGAGGTAAAACAATTATCATTCATCCTCAAATAACTTCCCTTAGAGGAATAATTGGAAAGAAACACACAAAGAGAAGTAATCTCTTACCCCGTGTGGTTCCAACGAGATCGACGGTGGAAGAATCCAATTCCCGATGTGCGATCGGGAGCTCTTCAAAGCTCCAGCCTCCTCTCGCGGCTCCAAAATGCATCCAAAGCCTCCCCTGCCAAATGAGGAGGCTACTGCCCATTTTAAGAAAAAACCAAACTACACGGTGTTTACTATGGACTACACGGCATGTACTTTTCTCATTTAACTGTTCCTCTGGTTGCACCTCCAAACTGTTCATCCGTCGACATGAGTACACGGCGTGTATTCCTGATTACATGGCGTGTACTATCGCGTAGCTGGCAGCTACATCCACTGCCTTATTATTTGCCTTCCAACTGACCACACGGCGTGTAAATACCACTACACAGCATGAAGTCAGTTTTTACACCCTTCGTCACCGACATGTCTACACACACTGTGTACTCATCCCGCATGGCCAAAAGTACACTACGTGTGGAATAGTACACGGCGTGTAGTTCTAAATTGTTGGATTTTTTCCATTTTCCTTATTTTCTCAAAAACACATAAGGAAAAGAGAAAAGAAGAAACATGTACCTCAAAAATAAGAACTGGGTTCTTACAAAATTCCCCCCTTAAGGAAATTCGTCCCCGGATTGCCCTTCCAAGGGTGGCGAAGATAAATCTAAGAACAGATCTGGCCTCTGAGAATGTACGTCGATCTCCCGCTCCCAGGTTTCGTCCTGCACTCGGCCATGCTGCCATAGCACCCGTACGAGAGAAACTGACCGTCCTCGGAGAACTTTTGTGCTCCTATCAACAATACTAATTGGATGCTCCTCAAAGGATGCATCTATCTGTAGTTCAACCTCCTCGGGTTGATAGACATGAGACAGGTATGAATGATAGCGATGCAACTGAGATACATGGATGACATCGTGCATGGCTCGGTACCTCTGTGGTAACTGCAACTGATAGGCAACCGGTCTGAATCTCTCCAAAATCACTAATGACCCCACATACCTCAGTAAAAGTTTACCCTATCTCCTGATCCGTCTGTGTCCCAACCTCGGCGAAACATGCAAGAAAACATGATCCCCAACCACAAACTCCATGGGTCGTCTGCGGTGATCAGCATAATATTTCTGACGATACTGTGTGGTAGCCATCCGCTTCTAAATCAACTAGACCTACTCAGAAGTCTCCTAACAAGATGTGGTCCTAGTAAAGCTGCCTCACCTACCTCTAACCAGCACAAAGGTGATCGGCCTGGCCTACCATATAATGCCTCGTAAGGTGCCATCTCAATAGTTGCCTTAAAATTGTTACTATAGGCAAACTTGACCAGGGGTATATGCTTCTCCCAAGAACCCCCAAAGTCAAGGATGCATGAACGAATCATCTCCTCAAGCACCAGTATCGTATGATCTGATTGGCCATCAGTCTAAGGGTGGTAAGCTATGCTCAGAAGCACCTGTGTACCCAATTCCCTCTGAAAACTCTGTAAAAAATGAGATGTAAAATGGGTGTCCCTATCTGAAACGATAGAACGAGGGACCCCATGAAGATGCATGATCTCTCGGATATACAAATTCTTGAGCTCGTAAACTCTGAAGGTCTCCTTGATCGGAAAAAAGTGAACTACCTTTGTGAGTCTGTCCACAACAACCCACACGTCATCATTGCCTTGAGGTGACCTCGACAACCCCGTCAAGAAATCCATCGCGACATCATCCCATTTCTATTCGGAAATGGTTAACTTATGTAATAGTCCAGCTGGTCTCTAATGCTCTGCCTTCAGCTGAAAATAGGTGGAACATCTCATAATAAAACCAGAAACATCTCTCTTCATACCCGACCACCAGTACTGATGTCTCATGTAATGGTACGTCTTGGTAACTCCGGGATGAACTGCCCAATCTGAATCATGAAACTCCCGCATCAGCTCCTTGCATATATCACCTGGAACCCATACTCATCTATGGAAATAAGGTACCTCATCATTGCCTATCGTCCAACCAGGAGGAGAGTCCTCACTTGTCACCGACACCCGTAAAACTAGGCCTTCTAAATTAGAGAGCTATCTCATCCTCACTCTATCCGGGAGGGTAGAAGTCACAGGTAAATATGAAATATAGGTCTACCACTGATTTTCATGCACCTCCAAATTCATCTTAGAGAACAATGCCATGAGCTGCCACTCACCACCGGCCTCCTGTACCGCATGTATCTGAGTCCACCTGCTCAGTCCATCAGCTACAGCATTACCTTTACCAGGTGTATAGGCAAGCTCAAAATCGAAGGACTGAAGGTATTCGGCCCACCTTCATTGTCTCAGGTTCACGTCACGCTGAGTAAAGATATACTTGAGACTTTTGTGGTCGGTGAAAACCACAAAATTCTCTCCAAAGAGATATTGTATCCAACATCACAACACATGAACAACTGCAGCCAACTCAAGGTCATGCGTCGGGTAATTCCTCTCATGTGGCCTCAACTATCGAGAACTGCACACAACAACTCGATCGCCTTACATCAACATTGCTCCCAGCTCAATAACTTATGCGTTGCAATAAACTATATAGCTCTTCTCTTCCTCTGGAAGTATTAGTACTGGTGCTGATATCAACCTTCCTTTCAGGTCCTGAAAGGCTGTCTCGCAAGCTTCTGACCAAACAAACTTCACAGTCTTCTTAGTCAAACCCATGAACGGTGCTGCTAAGAGGGAGAAGTCCTATATGAAGCGTCTGTATTAACCATCCAGCCCCAAGAAACTCTGTATCTCAAACACGTTATTAGGTTTCTCCCAGGAAACTACTGCTCTCGCCTTCTCTAGGTCTACTTCAACTCCAGCCTCTGAGATGATATGACCCAGGAAGTGAATCTGGTCCATCCATAAGTGGCACTTTGAGAGCTTTGCATATAGCCGATTCTCTCTCAGTGTACTCAATAAGATCTCAAGATGGGTGGCATGGTCGTGTCGAGTGTGAGAGTACACCAAGATATCATCCACGAATACTACCACAAAAGAATCCAAATAAGGATTGAACACGCAATTCATCAGATCCATGAAAACTGCTGGCGTGTTTGTGAGTCCGAAAGGCATAACCAAGTACTCATACAGACCATATCTGCTCCAAAATGATGTAAACATTATATCCGATGGTCTCACGCGTAGTTGATGATATCTCGATCTCAATTCAATCGTCGAGAACACTCGTGATCCATGAAGTTGATCAAAAAAACCATAGATCCTCGGTAAGGGATATCGGTTCTTAACCATCAACTAGTTGAGATTCCAATAATCTGCATAGAGTCTGAGGGTACCATCCACCTTATTCATAAAGAGGACCGGTGAACCCCAAGGAGAAGTACTCGGTCGGATGAAACCCTTTTCATGTAACTCCTCTAACTTCCTCTTGAGCTCCTGCAACTCTTGTGTAGCTATCTTGTAAGGAGGAATGGGCACCGGTGCTGCTCCTGGAACAAGCTCAATAAAGAAATCGACCTCTCATTTTGGAGGTAGAACTGAAAAGTCGTTCGAGAAGACATCCATTAAACGATCAACTAATGGAGGGAATTCCGTCTGACAAGTCCCCTGATCATCCAGATATAAACTGGCAATCTGGGTTGTGACTCCACATTGCCCATGATGCTCTGGTCTAGCTCGACTCGCCTAAACATCCCATTCTCCCTTGAATAGATACTCTCCGCCCTCTGGTGTCGTGAAACGCACCTTACGACGATAGCAATCTACATAGGCTTGAAAGGGAACCAACTAGTCCATCCCGAGAGTGAAATCATAGATCGTCATCTCTAAGACATAGAGGTCCCATAGAAAGTGACACCCACCAACCTCAAGGGGGAACTCCTTGCACTGCCGCACACATGTTGTTCTCATTCCCAATGGAGTGTCTAGAGTCATAACATCAGAAGAAGAAGAAACACATAGCCTGAGGCTCTCCACAACGGGCACAGATATGAAACTATGTGTAGCACCCGTATCGAAAAGTACCAAAGATAAGATAGAAGCTACTAGAATAATACCTTTGATAATAGAAGGTCCAGGATCCTAATCCTGCTGGGTCAGTTGCACTGCATATGCCTGTCCAGTGTCGTGACCCTGCAACACAGCCTGACTACCCTGAGCTATCCCGCCATGCTGCCTCTGAGATCCTGGTGTCTGGCTACCATGTCCACGACCACCATCTCTGCCTGCATGCCCTGATGTATTCCAGTTTCCTAACTTGTAAGAAGCCACCAGTCCTGCTCCTGTACGTGGAGTCTGTACAGAACCACTCTCACTAGCCACTGGTGGAAATGCCCTGAAAAAGCACTGCAGATGACCCATCTTGCCACAATCTCGACACTCCAATGGGTCACGTGGACACTGCGGTCTATTGTACCCCTCTCTACTGCACTAGTAGCAAAAGACGGGTCCACCTGAAGAAACTGCCTGGCTAGTACTGCCACTGTGAGAGAAACTCATCTGTTGCTTCCTCTTCTTGGTAGAAATTGTACTAGAAACTGGTGTTGAACTGCCATGGCCCACACCACTGGCTTCCCGCGGGTTCCTTTCTGTAATCAGTGTCTGGTTCAAAATAGCATGTACCGAAGGAAACCTGAAAACAGTCACCAGTGTTCGGATGTCATATCGAAGACCATCCTCAAAGCGTCTAGCTCTCAACATCTCATCACCCACCAGAACGGGTGCAAAACGTGGAATCTCGATGAAACGAGCTGAATAATATATCACCGATATAGCACCCTACTGCAGATTGATGAACTCTCGATCTCTATCGTCTCTCAGCGTCTCTATAAAGAAGAATTCATAGAAGACTGCCTGAAAATCATCCCATGCCATGTCCTTGTGATGCTATAACTGGGTGGTAACATCCCACCACCTCTTGGAGGAATCACGCAGTATATAAGTCTCGATCTTGACCCTCTTCCCTAGAGGCCTCTCAAGATGCTTGAAAATAGTCAACATAGACCCCAGCCAAGACTCCATAGCCTATGGTCCGCCATCCCCTAAGAAAGTAGGAAGATGCTGCTGCTGGAAGATACGAGTCAGCTCAGCCATATATGTGGTAGCTGGCGGTGCTCCCTGAATGGTCTGAATGAACCGCACAAAGCCTTCACGGAACTGTGCCTCTGCGCCTGTATCCGGTATAACAGCTGGTGCCGCATCTGGCTTAGCTAGATGATCCACTGGTAGCCCATGGCCCAATATATCTTGAGTATAGTCGTTGTCTCTCTCTTGGAGAACAACGTGTGGTCTTCTTAGCGGCATGACTCTACAAGGTCAAACGCAAACCTTAGATCCACATTATCAAAGACTGAAAATGAAGGGACCAAAAAGGGAACAGGAGGAAGAAGGAATTTCAAGATTTGAAAAACAAGACTACACGGAGTGTATACTGACTACATGACATTTACCTAACTTCTCTTCCCCTACCCGGGTCCTTCTACACGGCTTAGCCACACGGCTCCTGTTGAACAAAACTACACAACATGTATATAATCTACACGGCGTGTATGGTGAAAATTTACAACTGCCCGTGTCATTTGTGACATGGCCAACTACTCAGCTTGTCACTACACGGCGTGTTACACCCGCACACGGCGTGTACACCACCCTATTTCTACAGCCACACGGCTAACCCCACATGGTCTGTCCTCAGAAAAGACTACACGGAGTGTCAAATAGGTACACGACGTGTACTAGACGAGCTCCCCCGACCCGTGCTGTTAGTTGCACGGTCAGATATACTGCTCAAACTACACTGTGTGTTGCATATACACACGGTGTGTACACGAAAGGATTACCCCCAACTGTGTTGTTAGTTACACGGTCGGGTCTCCATGTCACACTACATGGTGTGTTCTTCATTGACATGGTGTGTTCAAGAAAATATTACATCGGCCCATGTTTTTTAGTGACATGGTCAGGTATTTGGGTCAACCCTACACGGCATGTACGTCAGGTACACAAAATGTTCTACCCCAGCCTTTCCCTACCCCGTGTCCCCACACACACGGTCCATGACATGGGAAGAGACCACACGGTGTGTAATTAGGGTACACGACGTGTACTTAAAAAGTTTTACTTTCTTCATGAACAGAAGAATGTACACTGCGTGTTCAATGAACTACACGGCGTGTATACTGGGTTTTCCGGACAATATGGCTCAGAAAATTTTCTGGAACCCCTAAAACACCGAAAACGATATATAAGTTCCAAATTCCAATTCGTGAGGGCCCATACTCCCCGAAAATCAAATTTTGGCATCTTATCTGGGTTATAATAAAATAAACAGTCAATGATCCACCAAATTTCGGTATATGGGGGCCCATACTCCCCAAAAATGAATGTTTGGAAATCATTCTATAAACCGGATCACACAAAAATACCATATCACATAGCAGGTATTTATCAAAGTAGCTACCACTACAACATTCTTTTCTAGCACAAAAATTATCACAACAACATGCATTTTCTAATGCACCTATATGGCATGGAAACTATGCATGGCATGTGATTCCTAGAATGTTCCTAAATGATGCATGAGATGGAATACTCTAATCACATCGGGTTGCAACTAAATATAACCCATGGATAAAATATAAACAGCACCATCACAAGTGCGTCACCCAACGGTGAAATCAAATAAACTGTAAAATTTGAAAATTCAGAAGAATTGAAAAGCATGGGGTAGACTAGATTTTCCCTGTACAAAGATTAGCTATGCCCAGGCATAGCTCATTACCAACTACTGTTTCCATTCTATCCCTGACTAAGGCTCTAAATAGTATGTCAAAGAAAAGAAAGCCTCTGATACCACTTTGTAACGTCCCAGATCCGAGTGCCACTCAACAGGTGCCCTGAAACCGGTTCTCCATGTGACCTCAAGCGCATTTCCCCAAACGCCAGAGGCTTCTGACTAGTAGCAAGGGCCCAGGTCTGATAGTGGGGAAATTATGTCCTCATTTGTCAAATTGTAGCATAGCAGAAATAAATAAAACCATAAAATGATAGCGGAATAAATAATACATACACATCTTATATAACAATTGCATTAAAAGATAACTGATTTTTTATATAGATATGATGCAACATGTCTCAAGTTCTAAGAAAACAGCCAGATCATGTTACATAGCAGTACAACAATACAGAGTACAACATAGCAAAACAAAATAGCTAGTATCATCGCAAGCCTAAGCCCGGTCCCATGCTCCCCTACTTCTCATCAGCAATCAAGTACCTATATAAGGACCCATTTCCTTATCCACACCTACAGAAATGTAATCTGTTAGGGCCGAAAAGCATGACCCAAACAGGGTGTAAGAAATAATCTCAATAGGCACCCACCAAAGGCTCGTGCCCAACTGTGTGTAAACAGGCAACAACAATGTGCAAAATTAAAAGCAATAACTAAGCAGCACTAAAAAAGTAACTAACTTAACAGTTATATTGCCATTTTATTATTCAATTTATCCATTTTGTATAAGAAATCACCGCAGTGAATTTCTATGTAAACAGTCAGTGTCCTCAGACATGCAAACCCTTACCCTCAAGTAATCAGAATCCAACCCGTAGGTACTTTCCCTCAGGCGTAATAGATTTTTCCCTTAAGCTTACGAAGTGTCGTCCTCAGGCACGGAAGTCACTGCCCTCAGTCATACGAAAGATTTCCCTCAGGTGAAAAAGAACGTTGCCGTCTGGCTAATCCAGTCATTCCCTCAGGCTATAGTAAAACACTGCCATCAGGCATAAGTAACCAGGCTGAGCCCAACATGTAAATAAGAAATTCACAGACAATTCCTCTCAAGTAAATTTAACAAAAAAAATTACAATGTCATACCCTCAGGTATCCTGGACAAATGGCTGAACAGAGGAACACACCCACGGGGTGGTCCTGGATCCAAGCAACGATCCCAAACAGCATGTTATTATCACAGTTAATTGCCTATACAATACTAGGTTTTTAAAACAGTCAAGGCCTCATCCACATGACACCCCAACATGGGTTCGTAGCACAAAAATACACACAAACGCACAACAGTTGGAAATTAAACACCAAGCCACCTACGTTAAACACCCAAGAATGGTATACCAAAACGACGCCTTCTGAAATGTCCATGAACGTCGTAGATCTGAGGTAAAATAGTTCTCATTCATCCTCAAATAACTTCCGTTAGAGGAATAATTGGAAATAAACACACAAGGAAAAGGAAGCTCTTACCCATGTGGTTCCAACGAGATCAACGACGGATGAATCTAATTCCCGACATGCGATCGGGAGCTCTTCAAAGCTCCGGCCTCCTCTCTCGGCTCCAAAACACGTCCAAAGCCTCCCATGCTAAATGAGGAGGCTTCTGCCCATTTTTAGAGAAAAAAACAAACTACACGTCTTGTACTATGGACTACACGATGTGTACTTTTCTCATTTAAATGTTCCTCTAACGGCACCGCCAAACTGTTCATCTGTCGACATGAGTACACAACGGTTATTCCTGATTACATGGCGTGTACTGTCGCGAAGTTGGTGGCTACTTACACCACCTTACTATTTTCTTGCCGACTGACTACACGGCATGTAAATACCACTACACGGTGTGTAGTCGGTTTTTACACCCTTCGTCACCGACATGGCTACACACCCTGTGTACTCATCCCACATAGCCAAAAGTACATGGCGTGTGGAATAGTACATGGCATGTAGTTCCAAATTTTATTATTTCCCCATTTTCTATATTTTCTCAAAAACATTTAAGTAAAAGAGAAAAGAAGAAACTCGTACCTCAAAAATAAGAATCGGGTTCTTACAAAAGAAGCCTGGAGGTAAGAAAACTATATATCCATCTTGTGAGAAGTGTGGTAAAAAGCATCCTGTAGAATGTTTATCAGAGTCTGGAAAGTGCTTTCGATGTGGTAAGTCTGGTCATATTGATCGTAACTGTAAGGAAGATGATCAAGCAGGGAATGAAAAGCCATCTGTAAGATGTTTTAAGTGCAACGAAATGGGTCAATATGAAAATGAGTGTCTAAAGAAGAACTCAAATGAGGTAAATCAGTCAGACTACATACAGAAAGGGGTGTTGAAATCTTCACAACTAATTTAGCAGTTTTTGGGCCATTGAATGAAGTAGTATCAGATACACTATGTGTTCGTTCAGATTATGCCAATGTGTTTTTTGATTCAGGGTCTACACACGCATTCATTTCTGAGAAGTTTTCTAGTAAATTGGTAATTCCATATCAAGATATGTATATAGAACATACGGTAAAAACACCTAGAGGAAATTTTGAGACAAACAGAAAACATAAGAACATTCCAGTCCTTGTGTGTGGAAAGAATCAACCTGCAAACCTTATTGTTTTTCCTCTAGTAGATTTTGATGTTATTTTGGGCATGGATTGGCTTTCTGTTTATCATGATAAGATTTACTACAGAGCTAAAGAGTTATCTTTTCAGCAATATTTTCAGATTCTATACAAGAATGAACCCTTTCTTTTGATAACATATCTGGAAGTTGAAAAACTGGTAAAATATGGAAATAAATTTTACCTTTCACATATTGCTGAAAATAATGGAATTGTTCAGATTAATGATGTGCCTATGGTAAATGAGTATCTTGATGTTTTTTCTGATGAGCTGCCTGGTATTATACCTGATCCGGAAGTTGAATTTACTGTTGACTTCGTTCTTGATGCTAAGCCAATTTCAAAACCCCCTTATCGAATGGCTCAAATCAAACTTTTAGAGTTAAAGAAGCTATTTCAGGAGTTATTAGATAAAATATTTATTCAACCTAGCACATCACCATGGGGTTCTCTTGTCTTGTTTGTTAAAAAGAAATATGGTTCAATGATATTTTTCATTGATTATAGAGCATTGAATAACATTACTATTAATTACAAGTATCATTTTCCTCATATTGATGATTTGTTTGATCAGATCTAGGGAGCTTAGTATTTTTTGAAGATTGACTTGAGGTTGGGGTACCATCAGTTGAAAGTAAAGGAAGTAGATATTCTGAAGACTTCATTTCGTACTAGATATGGCCATTATGAATTTGTAGTTATGCCTTTTGGGTTAACCAATGCACCTGTTGTATTCATGGATCTTATGAATAGAATTTTCCGTGAGTTGTTGGATATGTTTGTGGTTGTGTTCATTGATGATATTTTGGTTTATTCCTAAATTAAGGAGGAACATGAAAGTCATTTAAGGGTTGTCTTGCAAACATTAAAAGAAAAAAAACTATTTTGGAAATTTAGAAAATGTGAGTTTTGGTTGCCAAAAATTTCTTTCCTTGGTCAAATTATTTCAAAAAACGGAATAACTATTGATCATTCTAAAACAATATTTGTTGAAGAATGGCCAAGACCAACAAATATAACCATGATTCGTAGTTTCCTTGGATTGGCAGGTTATTACTGGAGGTTTGTTGAAAAATTTTCACGGTTATCTAGTCCAATGACTAAGTTAACTTGAAAATGTGTTAAGTTTATTTGGACAATAGAATGTGATGATTGTTTTGAGGAATTCAAAATGATATTGGTGAATGCTCTAGTTTTTTCACTGCCATCTAGAAATGGTGAGTTTGTTATCTACAATGATGCTTCTTTGAATGGAAATGGTTGTGTCCTAAGGCATAATGATCAAGTAATTTCTTATGCTTCACATCAATTGAAACCACATGAGTTAAATTACCCTACACATGATTTGGAATTAGCTGCTGTTGTTTTTTCTTTAAAAATTTGGAGGCATCATTTGTATGGAGTGAAGTGTGAAATATATATTGATCACAAAAGTTTGAAGTATATATTCACTCAAAAATAATTGAACATGATACAGTGGAGATGGATGGAATTAATCAAGGATTATGATTTCATGATCCATTACCATCCGGAAAATGCAAATAAAGTGGCCGATGCTTTGATTCGAAAAAGTAATACTTCATTAACCATGTTAAGTTTGGAACAAGGTCCTTTGGTTTTTGATTTGATGAACTTTGGCATAGAATTTGTCGGTGCAGGAAATTCTTCTGTTTTGTTTCAGGTGTCATTGAAATCATCTCTATAGGAAAAAATTAAGCAAGCACGGAAGGAAAAAAATGAGTTGCAAAAAAAGGTATAGTTGGTTTAGAAGGGTAAGTTTCCAGATTTTAACATTGATAAAGATTGTGTTTTGAAATTTGGGAAGATATTATGTGTGCCTTGTGATTCATAGTTGAAGAATGAGTTGTTATGTGAAGCTCATACTTACCCATTTTCAGTTCATCCGGGTAGTACTAAAATGTACAGAGAAATTCGGGTGTATTACTGGTGCGATGGAATGAAAAGAGATATTGCTAATTTTACTATAAATTGTTTGACTTGTCAGCTAGTTAAAGAAGAGAGGAAGTTACTGAAACGGATGCTTTCGCCTCTACCAGTGCCAGAGTGGAAATGGGAAAATATATCAATGGACTTTGTTATGGGATTACTGAAGACATCTCGAGGTAATAATTCAATCAGGGTTATTGTTGATCAATTGACTAAATCTGCTTATTTCCTTCCTATTAGAGATACATAGTCTCTAGATCAACTTTCTCGATTGTATGTTAAAGAGATATTCAGGTTGCATTGAGTTCCCCTATCCATTGTATCTTTTCATGATCCCAGGTTTACTTCTAACTTTTGGAAAGGCCTTCAAAATTCAATGGTACTGAATTAAATTTTTGTACAACTTTTCATCCTCTATTAGATGGGCAGTCAGAATGAAAAATTCAGACATTGGAAGATATGCTACATGCTTGTTCAATGGATTACCATGGAAGCTGGGACCAACATCTTTCTTTGGTTGAATTTTCATATAATAATATTTTTCATTCCAGTATACAGATGGCTCCATCTGAGGCATTATATGTAAAGCGTTGTCGAACTCCAGCTTTTTGGGATGAAGTAGGTGAAAGGAAGCTGATGGGACCAGAATTGGTAGAAGAGATGGTAGAGAAAGTTCATTTGATTCAGAATCAATTGAGAATAGCTCAGAGCATACAGAAAAGTTATGTAGATAACCGGAGGAAGGATATTTCTTTTGAGGTGGGTGATCAAGTCTTTCTCAAAGTTTCTACATGGAAAAGTGTGATGCATTTTGGTAAGAAGGGAATGCTGAGTATATGTTTATTGGACCTTATTAAATCTTATAGAAAGTTGGATCAGTTGCGTATAGAGTGGCTTTACCTCCATGTTTATCCCAGGTACACAATGTTTCATGTTTCTATGTTGAGAAAGTATATGCCAGATCCATCTCATGTTTTGAGCCCAAAGGTAGTTCAGTTTGAAGAGAGTCTCTCTTATGAAGAAAAACCAGTCCAGATTATAGACCGTAGAGAGCAAGTGTTTCGAAATAAGGTAATTCACTAGGTTATGGTTTTTTGGAAAACCCATATGGTTGAACAGGCCACATGGGAATCTGAAAATGCTATGAGGGATAAATACCCCTACTTATTTTGACAAGTGAATAAAAATTGCGAGGATGTAATTTCCAAAATGGGGGAAGGATGTAACATCCTAGGAAAATGAATAATAATAGATTTTTCATATTTATTAATATTTGTGAATTAAATAGTAATTTTACTTTAATAGGGTTTCTATGTTCGATAGTATACCCGATACGCAACAACAGGATTCTTTGAAATCATATGTTGCACACTAATAATATATTATTATTATTTTCAATGGTAGTTAACTCCTAGCCGTTGTATTTGCGGGAATGAACAAAACTAACTAAAATATGATTATACATTATTTCTAAATTTGTTTGCATGTATCCAATAAAAATTTAGAGGCTTAATATATGAATGAATCAAATTTTAAGCATAATTTACATTAAAATGCTGATTTACAACCTTTTAATGGAGAATCCTCTTTATATATAGTTTTGGTCACTTTAATACATTCAAATTGACCAAATAAAATCCTTCTTTAGAATGTTAATGTCAAAATTTACATTGTGTAAATTTTTGGAATTTTTCCGATAAAGTTCATTCTTTAATGAATAGTGAAAAATATTGTATTTTAATTCAAAAGTTCCTTTTAATCTAATTTATCTATATTGTTAGATTATATTTTTATTTGTTTTTAAAGTGAAATTAAAATATATTTTCACCATTTAATCCAATTTTGGTCATTGAAATTAATTTCACTTTGAAATTGGACATAAACAAGTATCAATCTTTTGATAGTATTAGTTTCTTAAAAACACGCTATTTGTTTTGATAACGGGAATTAATATTAAAATTAATTAATTCCACTCCTATGTTTTTAATTTTTAAAAATAGACATCATTTTTGAATTTGGAATATCAAATTTATCCTAGGCTGAATTTTTGGTATTTTTCTGAAAAACTTCAATTTTTGATGAATAGTGAAATCACTTAGTAGTAGTTAAAAAAACTGACTTTTTCATTAAAATGAAATTTTACCACTTTTGTGAATTTAATTTCAAAAATCCGACGTACATGGTTGTTATTAGTAAGTAAAATGTGGTTTATTAAGATGAAAATAATGTTTGGTGAATAGTAACTTTTGACTTTTATTTACCGCGGTTAAAGGTAAATAGGGAAATTCAAGGTAAAAAGAATATTACAATAATTCAAAATTAACTTAAAACTTGTCCAAACCTTATTTTATGTATAATTTACGACCATGTGAATCATTTAGTCGATTTTGGGATCTCATTGAGATACATGGGAGTGATAATGACAATTTATATTAATTAACTTAAAGTAAAGGCAAAATGACAAAAGAAAATTTATTTTAGTAAATTAATTTTTAGAAGGGATTATATAAATTATCATTTAGACTATAAATATTCATTGAAAGTATAAAACTATTTCCTATATCATGGTATTTTTTATAATTATTAGACATCAAATAAGTTAAATTATTTATGACACAATAATAATGCAGTGTTTACCTCATTAATAAATCATTTAAATAAATAAGATTATAATGACTAAACTATTATACAAAAACCTATCCAATTCCTCTTGGATGATTTTATTTAGACCATGAGTCATCTTATATTTTACTATAATGATTTTTGGACCATTATAAACCTAATATCATTATATAATAAAATAATGTGTTCACACTTTCCTAAAGAGCCCCTCCTCCCCCTTATTAAAGGAGACCATTGCTAACCAATTTCTCACACCTCTAAAGCCATTTTTCTAGTCCAAACTCTGCCCAATTAATCTCCATACATACCTATCCTCCTCCTAGAAGACTTAACATAGGCATAAGGCACTTCAAGAAGTCCTTTGGTTCAAACCAAAGGGATTTACCCGAATTAAAGGTAACGATTTCTCTTAAATTGTTTTCTTTTATTTTACTTATCCAAAGTATAAACTCTTTTTATTTCTTTATTTTGTAACAAGACCAGTATCCTCAACATACTAGGATGTTATTATGAGAATTATTAGAACTAAAATTACACACACCTCTCTCTAATGGATGAAGAACATAATGTTTCTGTGGATGGAAAACTAACGCCTCAGGAAACGCAAATTGTTCAAATATCTCCAACCGCCTCTGATGGTAGCCATTATGATGGAACTATATTTAAATATGACATATATTATGTTTATGTTTTCTTTATGCTTCTATATTTTTCATTTATAGCATTACTTTATGGTCTCCCTTATGGGTAAATGCGGTAATCTCATTAGAGGAACTGCGGACTACTACCCCCTCAAAGTGATATGACTCGTTCATACCATATGTGGTTCATATAAAGGATAGATTTAATGATATTATATATGATAAAATACTGGAATTATAATTCTACTATGTATCATTATGTTTTAATTCCATTAAATATGAAATATAAATGGAAGTAGTGTTCATGTGTACGTACGGCTTACCGTCTCCATGAACGGTGTATTTCATTTATTACCTATAAATGTTATGTACTATTATAAATAAATTTATATACTGGATATATATAATATATATTATATATAAATCATTAATATAATTCTGGATTTAATGGGATATTGACCACATGAATAACATGTAATTATAAGTAGTCCATTTGTGACTCAAGATCCAAATATCGACAAAATGAACATTATTAACTTAAATGATTACATAATGTTTATAACATGGTAGTAAGTGATATAAAAGGAATAATAAACTTGAAAAAATGTTCTTAAGAAATTAAAATTTATCTTTAGTTTATTATTTAGGATATTAAAGAACGAACGGGTCAAGTTGGACACAAGGTAAGGGACTTCGTCTAAATCTCCTTTCATTGAGGCATATTTTGTTTTAATACACGACTTTATTTTATACGATGTATAAACACCCTGGACTTTTCAAAAGGGAATATTTTTCTATGAATCATTTTAATAAATTACATAAAAGAATGTTTCTTTTAATGTAAGCGGTGGTAATGACCTTTTCCGCCACCATGAGTATTATTTTATCTTTGGCTTCCTCAACAAGCCAAATTGTTTTTAAAAGAAAATAAATACCTTATACTCTTTTAAGCATTTTTTCTATTGAAAATGGTATTGAAAATGGATTTGTTATTTCAATATATTTAAGAGATATATTGTTATTGAAATGTGGAAATGTTTTCTTTCCTTTATTTTTGTTGTATGTGTTATGATTTTATATTGGTACTTGGACATTTTATGGGTGGTTACATGATAAACCAAATGACAAGTGGGGCCATGAATACTGGGATTAGTGGTTACATTATAACCATTAATGAATTGGGTATGGAATTTTGTCGTATTGCTATTACATTTAGTGATATGTGTAGAAGTCGACTGTATGGTTATTCCATTTATGTATGTTTATGTCCCATGTTACCTATATATGTTATGTGTTATTTATATGGGTTTTATGGTAATATTTTGGTTAAAAAGGGTAATTAATGATATTTTATTCATTGAAGAGTATTTACTACTTCATAAAGGTGAAAAGTATTACTTATGATAATGTATTCATGGTTTACCTATTGTCTTGAAAAACTATCAGTTTTCCTTCTTTGTGTATCCCTTACTGAGCTTTTTATGATGACCCCATGTTTTTGAAATGTTTTTCACAGGACATAAAAAGGAATAGGGCGAAGTATGGAATCAAGGAAAATCCATGACCTCTTAAACATGGAATTATACATGAATCTTTTTTTCAGGCATTTTTTATTTTGTGAAAAAATGGAAATTGATTATGAGTGTCTACTTTTTATTTTTGAGATGTAATATTTTCCAATGTAATAGTTATGGTCTAACTCTCTAAAAATATAAACCTGAAGAGATGATCAATGTGAATTTTTCATTTAATTCAAGATTATGTAATGTTTTATGTTTGCGTCCTCATAGATATAAAATGGGTTTTATATAAATTTTTATTTCATTTGAACCCTCATATTTTTAGTTTAACCCTCAATAAACTCATTTTCACTATATCCATGGTAATTAAGTTTTACATATATCACTATTCATTATGGTAATAAATTATGTTAACCATATTAGATAATATAAAATTTTCATATTCCAAATCTATGATCAGCATTTTCAAAATTCCATTTAAATAGGTGAAAAGTTTAATTTAAAACTATGCCTACAAACATGAATAAATGTTCTTTTCATGTAATGTATTTTTTCAAATAAATTATGATATTATATTAACAATATGAATAATAACAATTAATATTTTAATATAAAATAATATTTATTTATACATAATAATTAAATTTAATTTATAAAATTACTCATTAGGTATTATTTTAATTAATTAATAACCAAAAAAATATGTAATTTAAGATAGTTTTCCAAAAATTCTCTTTATCAAACCTAAAAATAATATTATTAAAAAAGAACTAAATAAATATGATTAAAATTAAATTATGTTTATTAAATATTATTAAATTATAATTATTTTATTATAAATCATATTCAAAAGTTAATGATATTTTTAAATTACATAATCTATTCAAAGGAAATAACAGTTATACAGAAAATTGAATTTTTTTCTATTCATTAAAATGTCAATATTTTCTAAAAAATATAAAAATTTATCAGTATGTTAATTTTAATTTAATAAATTAACAATGAACATAATTTTATGAAATGTAATATATAAAATATCCAAAACATTTAGATAATAATTTTTCCAGAAATAAAGAAAAAATTTATTTAAAAAAACATATTTTTGAGGAATAAAATTACATTCCCAAAATAAAAATTGATTATTTACTACGAATTTATCAATAATTTATATTTAGTAAAAAATTATAAATTTATATTCCATAAATTAGTTTATATTACATGTAACTCCCATTTTAATTTATCAGTTATAACAGTTATATACTTCGTCGGTTGATTTTTCACAGTGTTGTGGGTCTAATATGCTAAGAACATAATGATCTTCTATAAAAATAGTTTTGTCCTTCATAGTGCACCATCCCATTGTTCTAGTGGTCTATTTGTAAATAATTATTATTTTGTTGTAATGTAATTTATTTATTATCATCACATGAACCAAGTTCTAGTGAAGAACCAATACCCTCACTTATGGATCAATGGTTTATGTGATCACATGAATTGATTTAGATGGTTTCGTATGATTGGTTAATAGTGTGGATATCAAATGATGTGGTTAATGAATAGGGATATTTCTATGAAAACATTAAATTGTTTTTTGGAATTATTAGTTTTTTAATGATTTTCGGTGTGAATAACATTCTGGATAAGTTCAAGAGATTATTAGATGTACTATTATGTGATATTCAAGATCAACTCAAATTTGTGTTTATCTATGAAATCCATGTGTATTAGATGTTTTAGGAGGAACATGAAAAGAATATGATGTCTATTTTTGGAGTTATTTAATGCCAAAACTATACATGATGGTTTTAATGTGACTATTCTGGGCTTGGGAGGTAAATTTTTTTATACATGATGTATCTCACTGAAGAGTAGTAATGGATCCTTTAAATATTAATGTATTTTCTTCCCAGGTGTCCACCAAGGGACCTCTAGAGGTGTTACGTTTCTATTTCCATATTATTTATTATATGAAGTTTCTTCCCAAAATCCACCAAATTGTGACTCATAGGATAAATTTCACTACGAAGAATCAATATTTCATATATATTAACAAGTTATAGGATTATTTTAAGTATTTTAAGGAAAATATGGTTAGGGATGAATTTATTATATTTCTAGAGGATATAGTTTTGTTTGATGTTTCTTTTATTACTTCACACATTTTTAGTTATATTTTAATACAGATGATATATTTTATCTCTTATGTGTTTCCGATGTTATGAAATCATTAATGTAAATACTCTAATAATTCTATAGACATAGAGTAAATTTTTTTCGCTTCAATATTATGGTTGAACTACCCCATTGGTGATCAGTTTGTGGCCTCCATGGATCACAAAATTTGGATATATTTCCTCTCCTAATGTGAATTCAATATTCATAAATGATAATAGATAAAATTAATATATTATTTAAAAATTATTATTTCTTATTCCAAAGGGAAGGTGAATGTTATAGATAATGTGAAAACCAGGAATTCATATCATGATGAAATTCATGAGTATATGTATTTTTATAGGGTGGTGTAGGAGTTCTCCATAGCTCACCTAATAAATTATATTTCAATGCTTGAAGATTTATCTTCCAAATGATGGTTAATATTTGTTTGGAGTGTCAGGTGCATGAATCTCTAATGGGGGATAATGAGGGGGGGTTATCAAGACTGACGTCTTTTCCGAAATTCTCATAAGGGATAGTTTAAGAATGATCAGCATCAACTATTATTTTTTGGGATGATATTTTTCTTCATATGGTTATGCATGAGGGTGTTCAATGGGATTACCATATATCTCCCTTGGTAGTATATCCTACTATATTGTATATGTATCATACCATAAAATTTGAGTTCTTGTGGTATGGAATCATGTAGTCAATTTTAGTGTTTTACACTGGATTTTTAGAGTTCCGTAGGATAAATAATTGGAACCATGTTCCTGGTGGGATACATAAATGGAAAAATATTCTTAGAGGATGTGGGAATACATATCTATAGTGTTAATTACTTGGTTTCTTGAAGATCATGGATATTATGATTTTATATAGGTAATTAGTGAAATATTGATGATGTTATCTCACATCTCAATGATGAATAAGTTGAGATTATAGAAGCTTTTATCGATGTAGAATATGTGTGATATTGTGAAGCTTTATGGGGTATCTAATATGATCATTTAATATCATTATCCTAAATTACCACAATGTATTAGAAAGATATTGAGCTTGAATTTGGTTCATACTTATGCATTATCACTACATTTCATCATCATATTAATAGTCACATAAAAAATGATATCCATGATTTAGATGACAGGTTATTTACATTTATTTTAGATTTTTTATGTTCATGGGTGGCGAACCAGACCATAGTTTATTTCAATTATATTATGATTTTTAAATCCACTATTTATATATTGTCATTAAAAGCATTAGATATAAAAACATTCTGATCTTAATTAATCTCCGTTGTCGCTGCAGAGATTTTATTTCATTTAAAACATATTACAAAGCATGACGCTAATGGTATAAGTAATTCACAAGTGAATGATTGTGGAATAACATAATCATATGTCATATGTTTGTCTAAGTATTAGGCCTCTATAGTTTGATATTGGATTTAACATGTTATTGAAGTTGTATCCTAACCATGTGATGTTACGGTTTGGATGTTAGTTTAAGATTTATCACTAATTTATTAAACCTATTATGTTGAGGGTGTGTGTTGGATCCTTGGTTTATCATTTATCACTACCCCAATAAATGACAAAGATTCATGATATCATTCATCTATTATAGCTTAAGTGGTACCTTTATACATATTCCCACATCATTGATTAGGGTGAAATAGTTACTAATGATAATACTGCCAACACAGAATGACTTTAATATGTTTTAAAATTCCGTGAGATGTTATTGAATAAGAATTACATTAATTCATTTATATTATATTGTGTAATGGTGTCCTAGAGGAGATAACATGTGATAAAGTGTCATGGAAGCATGATCAATATCATTACTTGTTCAATTTTTAATCTCTGTATAGATTTTTTATATATTTATGATCTGATGGATACAAATTTATAAGGATTTTGTTCTTCATTAATGTAATATCCGACCAATGTCCTTGTAACTATTTAAGTGTTATCCCTAACTAGATTTTTATTTTAGATGGTTCTGTTTTTTGATATTGTTCTCTTACCACATATTTTGTTTTCTATGTTTGTGACATAGTGAGATCCTTGAGTCATATGTCATGGGTGGATATTTCCCCCCTATATCACCACATTTTCATCTCGGGATTAGTTTATATTCTCGATTGTGAAAATTAATCGAGGGGTATCTATTGTATGGGAAAAAATTTTATGATCCCTTCCTTTATGAATTTGGAGGCTTGAGATTTAAAAGAGGATGATTGAAAGATAGAAGTGGTTTTGAGTACTATATTTAGATAGTATAGTAGTTATGTTTCATCCTCAATTTTAATACCGAAAGGTGTGGTATGGGTATGAAATTATGGTGTAGTTTTCATCATAATAGTGTGGAGGGTATAGGGTTATTTTTGTGATGTGTTTTACAAGATTAAGGGTTCATTATCATGGTGTCAACTACTCTATTGAGATTGAATGACCAGGTTCCCCTCCACTTGCCTATTTAAGGGAGACTATGATGTGGGGATGGGGAAATTTCATGCCATATACAAGTGTTTGTATCGACTAAGAGAGATATGATGAATATTAGGGTGTTTATCATGGAGGGTGGGTTTGGATTAATTTCCTTTTTAGCATGGAATTAGTAGATCTGTGATATTTTGGATAAAAAACACTGAAATTATTGTATAGACTATGTTGTTGAGATTTAAATTATATTTTATGCAACTCAAATAAATTACCTATCATTACAAAATTTAATTATGTTTATCCTCCCCCATTAAAAACCTAAGATACATGATGGAATCTTTAAGAGAAATTAAACCCTATTTTTCTTTGATATATGATTCTGGTGATTGATTTAATGGTGATAATAGTTTAGATTTACCGATTCATCATAGGATATTATGTCTCCCACTGACTATTTTAGTGATATGGAATCATTTTTCATATATTTTCTTCTAGTTATTGATCGATGGTTATTTTTAGGATGATTGAAGGATTAGGATGTACTAACTATTCCTATTAAATCCTTATACAGTTTGTATTTTATTAGTTTCAATAGATAATATTAAATATGAATGACATATACCGACACGAAAAATTGAATTTTTTTTATGAAATATAAAATTTTGAAAAAAACCAAAAGATTATATCAAATTAAATTTATATTTAATTTAAAATAGAATAAGAATCATAACCTTAGTATAGAGATCATTCTTTATTGACTGCATTGATCCTTTTAACCTTATTTAGTGTATCATTGTTGCAACATTAAGACCCAAAGAAATGAAACTCTAGAGGTGATCGATATTTGTTACATCAAACTTTGATATATGAAAAAGATAAAATGATAGGTGATAGCATGATCATTTGATAATTTTTCATTGTTTGAGTTGGTAATTCCATGTTCCATTATTATAAACAACATATTTCTTGTTATTTTAGGTATTTAGTAGAAGATAGGCTGAATAAGAGGTTCTCGTGAGATCAATAGAAAACCCAAGAAAAATTATTCATTATGAGAGAATAAATTTTCAAGGTAATTTTTTTCATGAATATTGTGTCTCCAAAGGATTGTATTTATAATTTTTTTTAACTGCATAGGATTTTATCTACAATAGATTGAAACTAGCATGTTTTTTTGTCTCCAATAGATTTTATTAATATAATATTATATCAAAATTTGGTTATATTTACATTAGGTTGTGTCTCCAATGTATTGTATTTATTTTGTTCTGGATCAATGATGATTGTATCGATAATATTCATAATCTGCTGTATATTTTATCTAAAATAGTCCTACATAAATAGGTTTGGTCTACAGCCAATTACATTTAATGTTTTATTTAAAAAACTATTTATTTATATAATGTTTTTTATCTAAACCAATGTTTTTCTACAATTATAATATCTACAATAGATATAGCCATATATTTATAATCCTTATAGATATGGTTATAATATATGATAATTTAACATAATCCATTAACAATCTCTTGACATCTCAAAGATCCACATTCATTGTAATATAACAAAGCAATAATTTTTTTAATGGAGTGTTCTATACTATGAAATGATAAATATAATTAAATAGTATGGCATATAAATATTTTCATCGAACTCTATAATCAATACTCCTATCCTCCATAATATTTATTAATACACAAATAAATATTTATATTAATATAATTCCTTAAATAGGACAATAAATAATTAATATATTAAATTTCAAGTTATTAATATTTTTTTTTCTTTTGATAAAAAAAATACTAAATAAATATTATTTCTTGAATAAATTAATATTTAATATCTTTGATAAATATAAAGAATAATTTTCTGAGATCAATAGAAACAATATGTGCGTAAACATCTGGGATTATTCCATTATGGCATTAATAAATCTTGTATAAATTCTAATGTCAGTGTCAAGAAACAAATAAATGTACTCTCAAGGGAGATGTTAATGTCATAATAATTAAAACCAATTAAACCCCTTATAGTGTAACATAATACCTTTGGATCATTATATTATCATTTAAGAGTAATACATGTTTAATCAAGATATGTTTTTTATACATCACACTTTAACATCATAAAATGAATCCATATGCATAGAATTGAAAAGGAATTTAGATTTATAGTATCATTTAAATCTAGTGGATTAGATATTAACATCCATAAATATGGAATTGAAAACTTATATTCTCTACTAACACTTAAATATCATACCACTCATTATAGATAAAACATACCCAACTTCACTATTTACATTTGGCGCAATGGATTATGGAATCAAATATATATACGTCAGTCGTGAATTTTTTTCAAAAAAATTAAATTATTAGGATTATTAAACACAATCATAGATAGGAATATCCAATGAAACACAAACATGTTGAATTCATACCAAAGGGGTTGTCATCATAATCTATTATCTTTGAGTATACTATGTGAGAACATCATTATGTGAGGTTTCATCCACCAAATATACTTACATGTGAAGGAATACATCATATATTTCCTGTTAGAAGATGAAATGTTATAATATCCTAGGTAAATAAAGAATATTACAATTTCATATTTATTAATATTTTAAAATTAAATTTTAATTTTACATTAAAGGGTATTCTAAATTTGATGGCATACCTGACACGCAATAATGGGTTTTTTCCAAAGTCTTATGTTGCACACAATACAGAGTCATATTGAAAACAATTATAATATAATTATTAACTCCTAGTCATTTAATTGGTAAGAATGAACATAAATAACCATTTTAGGATTAAAAATTTTTTTGAAATGTTTTTTCATTGATACAATAAATTTTAGAGGCTTAAAATGCGAATGAATCCAATTTTAAGCATTAATATTCTCATATTTTTAAATGGTAGTTTTACCACCTTTTGATTGAGAATCCATTTTAAATCTAGTTTTTTTCTTGTTTATATGTTGCATTTGAAAAAAATAATCTTCTTCTATATAAGTGGGATATCAAAATTTACTTTTTGTAAATTTTTTGTATTTTTTGATAAAGTTCAGTTTTAATGAATAGTAAAAAATACTACATTTTAAGTCAAAATTATATTTTCATCTGATTTATTTATATTTTTAGATTATATATTTAATTGTTTTTAAAGTTTAATTGGACTATATTTTTACCATTTAATTCAATTTTGGTCATTGAAAGTAATTTCACATTGAAATTGGACATAAACACATGTCAATCATTTTGTAGTTTTTACTTCTTAAAAACACACTTTCTAGTTTTTACAAAGGAAATTAATTTTAAATTAGTTAATTAAAACTTATTTGATTTTAATTTGGTAAAATAGACATCATTTGGAATTCAGAATATCACAATTATCTTTGGTATAATGTTTGGTATTTTTATGAAAACATTCATTTTTTGATGAATAGTGAAACCACAACATTGTAGTTAAAAAACCAACATTTTCATTTAAATGATATTTTACCACTTCTATGAATTGAATTTCAAAAATACAATATACATTGTTTCCACCAGTAAGTAAACTTTGGTTCAATAGGATGGAGGTGATTTTCAGTGAATAGTAAATTTTGATTTTTATTTACCGTGGTAAAAGGTAAATAGGGTCATTCAATGTAAAAAATAATATTATAATAATATAAAATTACCTTAACACTTTTCCTAACTATATTTTATGAGTCATCATTTACCAATAGAATCCTTGGGTAGAACATGTGGCCTTTTTATGGCACTTGGGTAAGATAATTACTTTAATAACATTTTTTGTAGTAAAAATGATAATATCATAAACATGTATTATTTTGCTAAAACAATTTTAATGTGGGTTATATAATTAATATATTTGACTATAAATAGTAATTATAAAGATAAACATATTTCCTAAATCATTTTTTTATATTTATAGTTTTTAGAAAACAGATAAAGTTATTTATTTTTGACACAATTATGATGTAATGATTAACTCATTAGTGAATGTTTTAAATAAATGTGACTATAAATTTTAAAATAAATTATCATTCATGAAAAAAACGAATTTTATGGATGATTTTGACTTGTAATATTTTAATTAATGATGTTTTTTCAAATTGGTCATGTGTTTAGGAATTTTTAAAATGTCATGATATGAATAGTATAAAAATTGACATAAATGAGTTTTTAAATAAATTAATATTTTATTATATTATAAAATAGTCTTAAAAATCAATGATTAATAAAAATTGACATTTATGATGTTACAAATGTCATTAATTCTCAATTTTGGGTCACTAGAAATTTTATTTTAAATATTTTAACCATATAGAATGATTATACAAAAAATACATGGTAAAAGTTATATAAGTTATTAAATGGTTAAATAAAAAAATATAAGGATTAACAAATATCCAAAACCAATTCAATTCGTATTGGATGATTTTATTTCCACTTATTTTCATCTTATCATCAAATTTAACGAGTTGTGGGCCTTTTGAAACTTAAAATCATTTTATAATAAAATAATACTTTCAAACATTCCTAAAGAGCCCCCCTCTCTATTATAAAATGACACCACCACTAACCAATTAATCACACCTCTCAAACCCCTTGTCTCATCCAAAATCTACCCGAATAACCTACCAACACCCCTATGTTCCTCCTATAAGTCTTACCCTATAAAGAAATCAATTCAAGAGAGCCCTTTGACTCAAATCAAAAGAAGTTACCTGATTTGATGTAATGTCTTCTCTCATGTTTCTTTCCATTATTTTTCCTTCTCCACTCCCTATACTCTACTTATACATTTGTTTTATAAAAAATCATGTATCATAAATATAATTGGTTGTTTTTATGAGAATTATTCAAACTAAACTTACAAATAACTCCATCTAATGGATGCAAACATATTGATTCTGTGTACGGTGAACTACTGCCTCACAAAATGATTATTGTTCGATTTTTTCCAACCACATATCAAAGTGGACATTATAATGGAAATGTAATTATATAAGATATTTATGATATTTATTTAATCTCAGTTCTTTCGTAATTATCATTTAGAACATACTTTTATGCTTTTAATGTTGTATAAATACAATAATTTTTTTGAGAAAATGCAGACAACCACCCCTACTAAGTGATATGACTCATTCATACTGTACGTGGAACATATAAATGTTGGTGTTAATGAACATATGTAACATATATAAAATATTATCATATAATTTAATTATAATATACCTAGTTATCATTTGTTTTTTATTCCTTTGAAATTAAAAAAAATTAAATAAAAGTAGTGTTCATGCGTATGTACGACTTACCGTCTCCAAGAACTGTTCTTTTCATTTTCATATATCCAAATGATATGTACTATTATAAATACATATATATTATATATATATATATATGATATATATGATATATAAATCATGAATATCATTCTGGAGATAATGTAATTCTTACCACATTGACAATTTGTAATTATAACAAGTTCATTTTTTACAATAGTTCTGAACATTAACAAAATGTCCGATATGAAATCAAATAATTAATTAATTTTTATAGAAAGGTAATAAGTGATATAAAAGGAATAATTAACTTGAAAATGTTTCTTAAGAAAGTAAAAATTAACATATGTTAATTATTTTGGATGAATAAGGAACACACAAGACAATTAGGACGTGAGGTAAGGGAACTTCTCAACCCAACTTCCATTCAGTGGGTTAATCTTATAATTATTTATTATTTTATTATATGAATATGTGAGACATAAATATTTATTTCATGTATTTTATTTAATCTTGATTTATGTTTATTTAGAGTTAATACACATAATCTATCTATTTTATTTACGAAATGATCTTTGTAAGGGAAAAATTCACCCACTTCTTTGAGTCAAAGACTTCATTTATGCTGTGTATTTTAATTTCCATTCTCATGTGTTTGGATATGTTCATATATATACCTATTATTTTATATTTTATTCCCATGTGATTAGAGACCCTTTTCTTTCTCATCATCTCATTTTTTTAATGTTTATGTGACGTTGTTAGGATGCCTAATTTGCATAACAGTACTTCTTATCCAAATTTTAATTCTTTCAGTTAAACTTCTACTTTTTCTTATATTGTGATATGAATATGTGTGAATGAGTTATTATTGTTTTACAAATAATATCAACTTATATTTGGTGTATTTATGTTTGACACACAAAATAATGTCAAAGATTGTTCCTTAATGTAATGGTATGGTCTTTGTAAGGGACTATGTATCAATATATTTTCATTGAGGCATGCTTTGATAATATAAAACTACATCATTTAGACGGTGTATAATAAAACCCTTTGACTTTTATTTTTATTCAATGGGAATATTTTTTCTATGTAGAATTTTACCAAACATCAAAAGTAATGTTTTTAACATTCGCGAAAATAATGAACTCTCCACCGCCGTAATCGTTATTTAGCTTCCTATATAAGCCTTACTATTTAAAAAAAGTAAAATAAATATTGAATTCTTTTTTTTGGGTGTTTGGTTTTTGAAAATGGTTTTTGAAATGGATTGATTATTTCAATATACTGAAATGATATCTTGTGATTTCAAATTAATTATTTTTTCTAAAATGTTGATATTTGTAATATTTTATGTTTTATGATTATGTAATGGTACCTAGAAATTTAAGGGATGATTAAATGATAAAATAAATGACGGGTGGTTCCATGATAGACCTAGTATGGTTGGTTAGTTTATAACTTCCAATGCATTGGTCATAGAAGTCATCTGTATGGTTATTCCATTTAGTGATATGTGTGGAAGTCAACCTTATCGTTATTCCATTTATGTATGTTTATTTACCAAGTTACCTTTATATGTTATGTGTTATTTCAATGGGAAGTGTTTTAATCTTTTGGTTACAAAAGGGTAAGAAAATATATTTTATTTAGTGAAGCGTATTTACTAATTCCTAAATGGGAAAAGTATTAGTTATGATAATGTATTCATTGTTTACTTGTTATTTTGAAAAAATAACAATTTTCTTTCATTCTGTATCCTTTACTATTATTATTATGCTCATCCCATGTTTTTGAAATGTTTTTCATAGGACTTAAAGTGGAATTGGGTCAAGTATTAGATCACAGAAATGTCATGATGAATAAAACATGGAACTGAACATGTTTATTTTCTTTTAAGTGTTTTTATTTTATGAAAAAAAAATGGATGATGAGTAGAAGATTCGACATGTAATATTCAAGTTGTAATGTATAAGTTAAGACCTAATTATCTAAGTCCCCAAACATGAAAATATCAAAAATGTGAATTATTAACATAATTCAAGATTACGTAATTTTTAAGGTTGGGTCCTTACAGTTGGTATCAGAGGACGGTTTAGATAACATTAGAGGTTAGGGTGTTATTTACGTATAATTGACATAACCATAATGGATATCAGATTAGAAAGATTAAAATTTATTTTAGATTAATTTAATGAGTTTAAGGTAACATGAATAATTATATCTTAGAGTTTACCCACCACATAGGATATTATATAACAATTTTACAGATATACTCATGCTAATCTTTTTGGTTTTAATAAATGGATGGATATAGTAGGCACAGAAGTAACAATGAATTTGAAGAAAATATTAATGGTTTTTCTAACAAAAAACTAAATTAATTGGGAGCTGCAATTAGATATCTTGTGGTAATTCTCAACCAACTATCTAGAGTCATGATGGACAACTCGATCCTTGGTGATTTTTCTATGTCGATATATATGTGTGAATTGAATCCCAATGGATGTTCTGGTAATAATCATAAAAGATAGTATATTCCAAAACATATGTGTTATGAATGTTGAAAGAAGAACATAGGAAAATGATTCAATAGGATGGGAAGATGTTATAGATTTAGTAATTTAGGTCATAAATCCAAAACAAGCCATTGAAATAGGAAGCATCGAGTTGACTCCATGAAAGAGAAAGGTGTTCATTTTGAAGAATTAATTGAATGTATTAAATGTCATGTGCATGGTCATTATAAAAATAGATGTCCTAAGAAAAAGGTTGGAGAATGGGATAAGTTTTATCGTACAAATATAGGTTTACCAATTCCAAATTTCTTTCCAATTGAGGATGAAGAAACTGAAAATGACCAATGAAAGGTATGGATTATTTCTTCGCTACTATTTTCATATTATTTAATCTTAGGGCATGATTCATGATTTTGATTTTCAGAAATAATTATTACTGAATAAGATTGAAAATAATGGTTAATGGATCATGAATAAAATTGAATGATTACTAATTCTACATATAAGGTATTCAAGAGTTATGGTACATTTTAAGAGAATGAAATGCTTAAAATTATTAAGCCTCTTTTGATGATGCAATTACATTGGGAGACTTTTTCTAGTATGTGTAACCCTAAAGATTGATATCTAAAAATTTTATTCAAGGAATAATTATCATTTATTTTGTGGATATATTTATAAAGAACCATTTGGGATTATATGATCCTTCAATTTTAGGCAATTTCATGTTATTACTTTTTGGGATGAAAATGAGAGGTATGAGATAACATTTATAGTTATAAATATTATGGTTCATTTTTAAGAATTTATCTCATTTTTTGGGAATGTTATAAAATTATATAATTTTTGAAAAATGAAAAAACACAGACTATGTGAAAACCTGTTACATCAGAAAAATCTACAGGAATCGAACCCACAACTAATGTGCGATGGGGATTTATGTCCTACCACTATGCTACATGATTTCCCTGGATAGTATGACAAATTAATTTTATTTAAATAATTTTATTAATCTAGAATAAGTTGATTTTTGAGAACTTATTTTTTATCATATGGATATTATTATTATCAGAAAATTATTTTGTGATTAACTAATAAGGGGTATTCTAGAAGATGTTATCTCTTTTGGGGAACCACTATATTCTTATGGAAAATAGAATACTATGGGATTTAATTTGTAGAAGTAATGGTTGATTTTTTTTGGATGAATAAATGTTTTTATTGTGGACATAGAGCACTTGGGGTTATTTATGGAAATGATTAACCTATTGTGGAGAATATGTAATTAGGTTAATTACATTTCAGTATGAGAATTTAAGAGCAGCCGATATTATTTGGAGATAAATGTCAATGTTTTTAGGGGATACTATATGATCAAATTATTATGAGTGTGGATTTCAATAATAGTTTAAATTTTATTGAATGATTATAAGTATAATTGTATATTGAATGTTAATTTTTGAACTCTGGGTACTGTTTGTTCAATTATAGAGATTAAGAGTAGTATTTCTTTTTATAAATGATAATCCTTTTATGGATAATCAAATCTTGTACAAACCCTTTGTTTTGGGATAATGTCTAAATATTAGAGACATATATAGTTCCTCTTTTTGTATTATGTGATTCTCTAGATGTTGGTTCTAGTTCTTCATGTGTGACCATGTCATCATGAATACTCATCGTATGGAGAAAAGATAATTTTTTGTTGAAAATTATTAAATGATGAAACTCTACTTGAAAAGTATGTATATTTCATTATGTCCTTATCCAATCACATAAATAAATTCTCTATATTTATGAAATATAACAAAAAACAAAAACACTATCAATTTACTTTTCCTACTGGGAAACCAATTACCATTTAACCAATCACATTTTTATAGTTTTCTTGTTGTTAACTTTCTCCTGATAATGTTTTCAATCACTCTCCATGAAAACATGACACTTATTTCTCCTCCAAAGCCATTTTTTCCTATATATAATCCTAGTATGGGTTATCTCATGTGACCTTTGTACTTATTCTTTATTTCTATTAATGTCATAGTTTTATTAAATCTTTATCTGATATGGGGCTTTTAATGACGTTGCCGAGCATAATTTTAAAATTGTGTGGACGCAATTTCCAAAAGGGGGGAATGATGTAACCTTTGAGTTAAATAAAAAATAAAAAATTTACTTATATATTATTATTTTTGAATTAGATATTTTTTCACTTTAAAGAGGATTCTATGTTCGATGGAGTACCTTACATGCAAAGACGGACTTCTCTGAAGTCTAGTGTTGCACACAATACTGAGTCATACTGAAAAAATAATAAGATAATTATTAACGCCAAGCCATTTTTTTTCATGAATGAATATAACTAACCATATTATGATTAAACATGTTTTTTAATTGTTTTTACCTTTTTTCAATAAAATTTAGAGGCTTAAAACGAGAATGAATCCAATTGTAAGCATAAATACTCTAATATTTTTTAAAGACAGTTTTAATGCCTTTTGATGGAAACCCCCTATTAAATCTAGTTTTTTCACCTTTATATGTTGAATTTTAAAAAATAAAATTATTATTTAGAAGCGGGATATCAAAATTTAATTTGGGTAAATTTTTGATATTTTTCTAATAAAGTACATTTTTAATGAATACTGAAAAATACTACATTTTATGTAAAAACAATATTTTTGTCTGATTTATTTATATGGTTAGATTATCTTTTTAAATGGTTTTATAGTGTAATTGGATTATATTTTTACAATTTAATGAAATTTTTGTCATTGGAAGTAATTTCACATTGAAATTGAACATAAACACATGTTATTTTTCTGTAGTTATTACTTCTTAAAAACACACTTTCTAGTTCTGAAAATGGAAATTAATTTTAAATTAATTTATGAATATTATATAATTCTATTTTGGTAAAATATATATCATTTTTTAAATTAGAATATCAGAATTATCTATTGGGGATTTTTTTTATTTTTTTGATAAATCTCAATTTTGATGAATAGTGAAAACACAGCATAGTAGTTAAAAATAAGCGTTTTCATTTAAATATAATTTGAAAGCTTCTATAGATTGAATTTAAAAAATATGAAATACACGGTTGTCATCAATACGTGAAATTTGGTTCAATAGGATTGAAATAATTGTTAGTGAATATTCACGGTTGACTTTTTTACCATGGTTAAAGGTAAATTGTAAAGACCCATAAAATTCAAGGGAAATTTTTTTTCTTAATTTTCTTTGGAATTTTACAAGAACGCGGTTTCTGACGGCACCTGATTCCGAGGCCTGGAGTGCCCGGAATCATTTTCCGAAGTTTGGATCAGGTACGTTCAGTGGACGAACGAGCGGGAATTTCTAACTTTTGAACCGGTGCCCGGAATCAAATTCTGAGGGCACCGATGAACTCGCAGCGCCGATATTCACTTAAGGAGACCTTTTCCGAGGTTGTGTTTATTGCGGGTTGAGAGTTAGTTTTTGGGAGTTTAGAATAAGTTAAATAAAAATTGTGGAATACAAATTTTTATTTTAACTTGTTGGTTAACTTCTCCCAAAGGAAGTTAGAGGTGGGGACCACATCCACTTCACCTCCCTTGGAAGGATTAAGTGTGGTGGGGCCCACAAGAATCATAACTCTTCATCTTATCTTTTTAAACTCCCAATAACCCCTCTTTAATTAACTTGACAGGTTGGGATATAAAATGGGTGGAGTTGTTTAATTTCAAACCTTTGAATTTCAAAATGGTTTGGTTGAGTAAATAAAATAAGACCTTAGCTTATTTTATTTGGGTTATAATTCTCTAGACAATCTTGAGAGAATTTGGAGCCTACTTCTTCTTCTTCTTCTTCAAGCTTTGACGAAGAACGCGAAGAACCTTCGAACATCGGCGTCCTTCTTCCGTGACGTCGACCACCGCGACGTGTCTTCCGCGGGTCGTTGACGATCATCGTTCTTGAAACCGAGGTAGGGGTTTGTTGTTGATTATTTATTTATTCTCGTTCTTGGTTCTAGAATGAAAAACTTTAGGATAAATTTTTATGTGTTATCGTCTAACGAGAGGGGGGCCGGACCGCACAAACACGGCCGAATCCTCCCTCCTTTGTTCTTGAATATTATTATTTTATTGTGGTTGAACGAGATGGCGTGGTGCCGTCGCACCACGCGAGAATCACATGGAAAATATTGCACGCCGACGTTGCGCCGCGCCGTGGATAGATTATCATGAACGCGATGTCGTCGCGCCGCGTCGAAAGAAACCAAAGGCGCTGGGGCAGGAGTGGGGCTGCGGCGGAGGGGCGTGGTGCCATCACACCGCGCCGGACGACGAAGGCCGCGGCCGGTTCCGGGCCGCGGCGGAACGAGAAGACCGAGGGCTAGCAGATCCACCGGTGTCGGAAGCAGGAAAGGGGACCGGCCTTGCCGGTCCCGTTGAGGAAGGACCGGCCGGCCAGGTCGGGCCGGCCGGAAGGGAGAAGAACCGGGGGAATTAATTCCCCCGGCTGGCCAAAACCGGCCCCCCATAATGGGGGGGGGGCCGCGGTTACACCAAGGGGGGGGGGGGCAGCGCCCCCCCGTTTTTCTCAAAAGCAAGCCCCCACGTGGGGGGGCCGTGGAATCAAAGGCGCGGCTTTCAGCCGCGCCGCCAGCAGAGAAGGGCGGGGGCCTTGCCCCCCACGCGTGGCACCCGAGCGGCGCCCAGGCCGCGCCGCCGCCGGCTGGGCCGTGCCGCCACGCCAGACCGTGCCACCGCGCCGGACCGCGCCGCCGCGCCGGGCCGGGTCGAACCCGGGTCGGGCCGACCCAGGGAGGGTCGGGCTGGGACGACCCGGACCCGGACCCCCGTTTTCGAATCGACTTCAGTCTTTTGTCCATAACTTGAGCTACGGACCTCCGATTGATGAACCGTCAGCGGCGATGCGATCCTTGGATCGAGACGGTCGATTCAGTTTGTCACACTCAAAGTTTCGGATTACTTTGAGTTCGGCCGGGTTGGTTCGTACACGAAACCAACCGGGCCCTCGGAGCGGAAACGCTCATATCTTGAGCTACAGACGTCCGATTGACGTGCCTTCAGCTTTGTTGAGTTCCTCTTAGTGAGACGGATCTTTTGGCATACTCCGCCCGAGGTTTGGACACAGGTGGAGTATGGTCGAGTTGGTTTTGCCTTAAAAACCAATCGGGCCCCTGGGATGAAAAAGCCAATAACTCTCAGACTGGGCGTCCGATCGACGCGCCATCTATTGCGTTGAGTTCCTATTGGCGATACGGAACTTTTGGATACATAAACTCTGGACTTTGTGACAGTTGATGTATCAGCCTCTCGGCTCGTGGAGCGGACCCTCCCGAACGAGCTTGCTGTGTGCGGGAACCCTAGTGCTGGCTGCGATTGTGACTGCTACTGCTACTGCTACTACTACTGTGACTGCGACGACGACAGTATAGAGATCCTTGGTGGATTCGACGACGACTACAGCACTCAGTGATCCAACGTGGATCAGTGCTACAGGTCCTGTGTGGGCCCGATCTTGTGTGGGTCCGATCCTGTGTGGGTCATTGCGCTCAGCGGTCCTGTGTGAACCAGCGCCTACAGGTCCTGTGTGTGCTTGATACTGTGTGGGTCTTTTGCGGGGGTTAGTTACCTATCGATCCTTCGTGGGTCCGACGACTTAGATGGATCAGAGGTCATCTTTATCGTCTTTCGAAGAAGTATACCTGTGTGAGCTGAATCCTGTTGCTTTCCTGTGTGGATTGTGTTGTGCTATCCTGTGTGGATTTCGTTTCGCTTTCCTGTGTGGAATACGTTTGCTTTCCTGTGTGGACTGAGTTGTACTTGGGCTCGGAGGTTGGAGCGTATTGGAATTGATGACTTAGGTATATGTATGGGCATATACCTAAGCAGTGTCGGTTGTTACTTCATGTTTGTATCTCACCTTTGTGGTTTATCCTTTGTGGATTTTGGGAGACCTTCAGGGGTCTCGGGGTCCCTACTGAGTAGCTTATACTCACCCATGCACGGGCTATGCCCGCACTACGTTGTGTTGGTTGCAGACGACGGACAACATTGATCGTGGTTGAGGCTTGCAGAGCAGGACGGTACCTGGAGGTGGACCACTGGGCGGGACGTACTCGGAGCGGACGGTGGGACCCATGGAGCAGTGGAGCTATCTGTACCCACCCTTTAGGTGGGATTTCCAGTGGACAGCTCGGTGTAGCGGCTTTTACTTTACAGTTGTTGTTTTCCCTTTCGAGTTGTACTTTACTTCAGTTTGGGTTTGTATACTGGCCCATTTACTTTTCCGCACTTTCAGTTGTACTCTGTTTTTACTTAGTGTTTACTTTTCCACCTGCTTACTATGTGGTGCTTGTTTACTTTTCAAAGTCAATGCCTTCCCTTTTTGTTGGGATTTACGCGTTGGTGCTAGTCGCCAGCCCCTGGCCTATGGAAGGCGGGCTTGGGGTAGTCACGGCACGGGCCCCAAGGGCGGGTTGTGACAAATTGGTTTAAGAGGAGTTCGGTTCTACTGCGAACTCTGATCTTTTCTATGTGAAGAAATAATGTTTAGCGTATTAATTGTGGTTATTAGTCCAGGGAGTCCAATGTTGCTGTGGTGGCCGACGTATCCGTACACCAGGACCCTGACAACTGATTTCCGACTTAATGCATGAAAACACTGATTGCGTGTGTGTTTCAAAGTTTTCTTTGTGATTACTTTATATCAGCTCACCAGGTGTACTATTCTGATCGTGGCGCACCTGTTTCCTATTCAAGATGGCCCCACGACGGCAGCCAGCTAGGGTTCCGAGAGTCGAGCGTGATGATAGCCCACCGAGCGACGAGGCCTCAGTGCAGGGCCCTTTGTCAGCAGTGACACCGGCGGTAGCTCTACCCGTCGAGCCACCATTGCTTCCAGCACAAGCCGCTGACGATGCACGTCGCCTCAGCGCACTGCATGAGTTTCAGCGCCAGCGACCGCCTAGGTTCTGTGGGGAGACGGACCCCCAGGAAACAGAGGACTGGTTGGAGGAAGTTGTACGAGTTTTCAGGCTAGTGAGGACACCAGCAGACCTCATGGTGATCCTCGCTGCGAGCCTACTGCACGCAGTAGCGGGCCGATGGTGGAGCTTGATGCTCCAGGTGCACGATGAGGCATATCTACTTTGGACGGACTTTGAGAGCCTCTTCCGCTCGGAGTTCGTCCCAGCCACCCTTCGTGCGGTGCGTATCCAGGAGCTTCTTCAGCTGTGGAAGGGCAGCATGACGGTCGCTCAGTACTCGGTGAGATTTACTGATCTCTCGCACTACTCGACCGACATGGTACGGGACCCATTCTTCCGGGCCCGGACCTTCGAGCAGGGTTTGAGACACAAGATCAGGGCATCGCTGATCTCCCTCAGCATACTGACTCAGATAGGAGTACTGGAGCGGGCCCTTTTAATCGAGAGCTTCCTTGCTGAGTCTACACCAGCGCCGAGACCCACCGCAGGGCGGCACGTGGCAGAGTCTTCTGCGGCTGGCAGTCGACGGATGACTCAGGGGTCCAGGAAGACCAGACCTTCAGGAAGACTACCTCAGGACACTGGCTCAGCAGTGCGGGGCACACAGCACGGAGCCAGTCTTTCGAGAGGCAGAGGTTCGACCGTGGCGGTCCGTAGGGAGGAGGCGGACGAGGAAGAGGAGTTGGCCGAGCAGCAGGTGGTGGGCGACGCTTTGAGGCTATACCACCACCACCACCAGGAGGTCCACCCCGACCTCAGGGGAGAGCATAGCTTCAGGCAGCTGAAGCTTACGATCATGGAGCTCCGGAAGCGGGTGGACTAGTGCAGGACTAGCTCCAGGCATAGAGGCCTTTGCCCATAATGCCACTAGCTTTGTAGTTTGTGTTGCCTTGTGTCCTTGTACTTTAAGTTGAAGTAATAAAAGATACTTGACTTGGTGAATTTTGTTTTCTTTTCTTTTGTTTGTTTTTACTAAGAGGTGCCGGTTAAAAACTGTTGACTTGACCCTCACTTGCGAGATTCTTACTGGAGGAAACCCAATGACCACACACTGATGCCGACAGTGTGACTCAACCCTTGGAGGTGAGAGTAACGGTTGGATCAATTGGTAGCAGCGTCGAGGCCTTACGACGTCATCCATGACATGAATTAACTAATCATGACGGGATTGACTGTATTAGGAAAGGAACGTGGTTTATCCAGGGGATGAGACCAGATTTCACTTTTCGGAAAAGGAGAAATCTTTGCAGCTTTTCTGTACGTTAAGGAGGAAGGGGAAACTCTTCATGTGGTCAGACAGATGTCAGCAGAGCTTCCAGGAGCTAAGACAGAGGTTGACTAGCGCACCTATCGTGAGGTTGCCTGAGGAGGGAGTAGGGTACGTAGTTTACTGCGATGCATCAGGGATCGGACTCAGTTGCATCCTGATGCAGGAGTGGGCAGTGATCGCCTATGGATCACGACAGTTGAGGCCGCATGAGCAGAACTACGCTACCCATAACCTAGAGTTGGCAGCAGTGGTCTTCGCTCTGAAGACATGGCGGCACTATCTGATGGGCGAGCGCTTTACAGTCTTTTCTGATCATCAGAGTCTCAGGTATATCTTCTCGCAGAAGGACCTAAACCTGAGACAGCGGCGATGGCTCGAGTTCCTCCAGGACTATGACTTTGAGATAGTCTATACTCTTGGGAAGGGGAATTTAGTAGCCGATTCCCTCAGCAGGAGTATGGGCATTCAGCTACTTGAGGAGGCGACGGAGTAGCTAGCCTCTTTGCAGATATCCTTCGTGGATAGAGATGGATCAGCTTTCCTCCAGTCTCTCACAGTCACCCCTCCACTACTGTAGCGGGTCAGAGAGGCACAGCGTGAGGACGCTGACTATGAGACACGGCATGCACAGATATCCTCGGGACAGGCACCTGATGGTTTCTCCCTTGGAGCAGAGCATGACATCCTTTCCAGAGGACGTACCATGGAACCAGTCGTTTTGCGAGAGGAGGTGCTGAGAGAGTTTCACACTTCTCCTTTGGCGGTACATCCTAGAGTGGCGAAGATGTACCAGGATCTCAGACGACAGCACTGGTGGCCGAGCATGAAGAAGGCTGTAACAGAGTTCGTATCTCGATGCCTCACCTGCCAGCAGGTGAAGGGAGAGCATCAGGTACCAGCAGGCTTGGTACAGCCCTTGGAGGTCCCAGAGTGGAAGTGGGACGGGATATCTATAGACTTCGTGACTAGACTTCCACGCACTTCCAGAGGTCATGACTCCATCTGGGTGATTTTTGACCGACTCACCAAGTCGGCACACTTCTTACCCATCAGAGAGCAGGACTCAGTGGAGAGCTCAGGGCGTCTCTACATTCATGAGATTGTGCGGCTCCAAGGTGTGCCATCATCTATCGTCTCCGATCAAGATGCTCGCTTTACTTCCCGGCTTTGGAAGGGGTTACAGGAGGCGTTCGGGACGCAGCTACGTCTGAGCACAGCCTTTCACCCTCAGACGGATGGTCAGACGGAGAGGACCATTCAAACTCTCGAGGACATGCTCCGCGCATGTGTCCTAGACTTTGGTCGTAGATGGGAGGACCACCTACCCTTGGTGGAGTTTGCGTACAACAACAGCTACCACTCCACCATCGGTATGGCACCGTACGAGGCGTTGTACGGCCGACCTTGTAGATCTCCTTTGTGCTGGACAGACCCTGGGGAGTCAGCACTTGTGGGACCGGAGATGGTCCAGGCCATGACAGAGAAGGTCCAAGTCATCCAGGAGCGGATGAGGACAGCTCAGAGCCGGCAGAAGTCATACGCTGACAGGAGGCGGAGGCCACTAGAGTTCGAGGATGGCAACCACGTCTTCTTGCGGGTCTCACCTAGACGTGGTATACGGAGATTTGGCCGAGGCGGCAAGTTATCTCCGCGCTTCATCGGACCCTTCCAGGTCCTCAGTAGGATTGGCGAGGTGGCTTATCACCTGGATCTACCACCTCAGTTGCACCGGGTGCACGACGTCTTCCACGTGTCTCAGCTGAGGAGATATGTGCACGACCTGATGCACATCATTGAACATGGGGAGATTGACGTTGATGATGGGGCAACTTTTACGGAGGTCCCGGTGGAGATAGAGGATCGACAGGAGAGGTTCCTACGTGGGCGATCGATTCCTCTTGTACGCATCAAATGGCAGCACGGGAACCTCCAGGAGAGCACATGGGAGCGGGAGGCTCAGATGTGTGCTCAGTACCCTCATTTGTTTACCTAGTTTTTTATGTATCTTTACAGGGATGTAAATCCCTGAGGTGGGAGTAATGTAAAGACCCGTAAAATTCGATGGAAATTTTTTCTTAATTTTCTTTGGAATTTTACAAGAACGCGGTTTTTGACGGCACCTGATTCCGAGGCCCAGAGTGCCCGGAATCATTTTCTGAAGTTTGGCTCGGGTACGTTCAGTGGACGAACGAGCGGGAATTTCTATCTTTTGAACCGGTGCCCGGAATCAAATTACAAGGGCACCGATGAACTCATAGTGCCGATATTCGCTTAAGGAGACCTTTTCCGAGGTTGCGTTTATTGCGGGTTGAGAGTTAGTTTTTGGGAGTTTAGAATAAGTTAAATAAAAATTGTGGAATACAAATTTTTATTTTAACTTGTTGGTTAACTTCTCCCAAAGGGAGTTAGAGGTGGGACCCACATCCACTTAACCTCCCTTGGGAGGATTAAGTGTGGTGGGGCCCACACGAAGCATAACTCTTCATCTTCTCTTTTTAAACTCCCAATAACCCCTCTTTAATTAACTTGACAAGTTGGTATATTAAATGGGTGGAGTTGTTTAATTTCAAACCTTTGAATTTCAAAATGGTTTGGTTGAGTAGATAAAATAAGACCTTAGCTTATTTTATTTGGGTTAGAATTCTCTAGACAATCTTGAGAGAATTTGGAGCCTACTTTTTCTTCTTATTCTTCAAGCTTTGACGAAGAATGCGAAGAACCTTCGAACATCGACGTCCTTCTTCTGTGACGCCGACCACCGCGACGCGTCTTCCGCGGGTCGTTGACGATCATCGTTCTTGAAACCGAGGTAGGGGTTTGTTGTTGATTATTTATTTATTCTCGTTCTTGGTTCTAGCATGAAAAAATTGAGGATAAATGTTTATGTGTTATCGTCTAATGAGAGGGGGGCCGGACCACACAAACACGGCAGAATCCCCCCTCCTTTCTTCTTGAATATTATTATTTTCTTGTGGATAAACGACATGGCGTGGTGCCGTCGCACCACGTGGGAATCACACGGAAAATATTGTGTGGCGCCGTTGCACCGCGCCTTGGAAATATTATCATGAACGTGATGTTGTTGCGCCGCATCGAAGGAAACCAAAGGCTCCGCGGCCGGAGCGGGGCCACGGCGGAGGGGCGCGGTGCCGTCGCACCGCGCCGGACGATGAAGGCTGCGGCCGGTTCCGGGCCGCGGCGGAACGAGAAGACCGGCGGCTAGCCGGGCCACCGGTGTCGGAAGCCGGAAAGGGGACCGGCCAGGTCAGGCCAGCCGAAAGGGAGAAGAACCGGGGAATTTAATTCCCCCGGCTGGCCAAAATCGGCCCCCCATAATGGGGGGTCGCGGTTACACCAAGGGGGGGGGGGGCAGCACCCCCCGTTTTTCTCAAAAGCAGGCCCCCACGTGGGGGGGCCGTTGAATCCAAGGCGCGGATTTCAGCAGCCCCGCCAGTAGCGAAGGTCGGGGGCCTTTCCCCCCGCGCGTGGTACCCGAGCAGCGCCCAGGACGTACCGCCGCCGGCCGGGCCGCACCGCCGGCCGGGCCGAGTCGACCCAAACCCGGACCCCCGTTTTCGAATCGACTTCAGTCTTTTGTCCATAACATGAGCTACGGACCTCCGATTGACGAACCGTCAGCGGATATGCGATCCTTAGATCGAGACGGTCGATTTGGTATATCGCACTCAAAGTTTCGGATTACTTTGAGTTCGGTCGGGTTGGTTTGTACACGAAACCAACCGGGCCCTCAGAGCGGAAATGCTCATATCTTGAGTTACGGATATCCGATTGACGTGTCGTTAGCTTTGTTGAGTTTCTCTTAGTGAGACGGATCTTTTGGAATACTCCGCCCGAGGTTTGGACGCAGGTGGAGTACGGTCGGGTTGGTTTTTCCTTAAAAACCAACCGGGCCCCTGGGACAAAAAAGCCAATAACTCTCAGACCGGGCGTCCGATCGACGCGCCGTCTGTTGCGTTGAGTTCCTGTTGGCGATACGGAACTTTTGGATACATAAACTCTGGACTTTGTGACAGTTGATGTATCAGCCTCTCGGCTCGTGGAGCGGACCCTCCCGAACGAGCTTGCTGTGAGCGGGAACCCTAGTGCAGGCTGTGACTGTGACTGCTACTGCTACTGCTACTACTACTATGACTGTGACGACGATAGTACAGAGATCCTTGGTGGATTCGACGACGACTACAGCACTCAGCGATCCTACGTGGATCAGTGCTACAAGTCCTATGTGGGCCCGATCCTGTGTGGGTCTGATCATGTGTGGGTCATTGCGCTCACCGGTCCTGTGTGAACCAGCGCCTACAGGTCCTGTGTGGGCCCGATTCTGTGTGGGTCTTTTGCGGGGGTTAGTTACCTATCGATCCTTCGTGGGTCCGACGACTTAGATGGATCAGAGATCATCTTTATCGTCTTTCGAAAAAGTATACCTGTGTGAGCTGAATCCTGTTGCTTTCCTGTGTGGATTGTGTTGTGCTATCCTGTGTGGATTTCGTTGTGCTTTCCTGTGTGGAATACGTTTTCTTTCCTGTGTGGACTGAGTTGTACTTGGGCTCGGAGGTTAGAGCGTATTGGAATTGATGACTTCGGTATATGTGTGGGCATATACCTAAGCAGTGTCGGTTGTTACTTCATGTTTGTATCTCACCTTTGTGGTTTATCCTTTGTGGATTTTGGGACACCTTCAGGGGTCTCGGGGTCCCTACTAAGTAGCTTATACTCACCCCTGCACGGGCTATGCCCGCACTACATTGTATTGGTTGCAGACGACGGACAACATTGATCGTGGTTGAGGCTTGCAGAGCAGGACGGTACCTGGAGGTGGGCCACTGGGTGGGACGTACTCGGGGCGGACGGTGGGACCCGTGGAGCAGTGGAGCTATCTGTACCCACCCTTCATGTGGGATTTCCAGTGGACAGCTCGATGTAGCATCTTTTACTTTACAGTTGTTGTTTTCCCTTTCGAGTTTTACTTTACTTCAGTTTGGGTTTGTATACTGGCCCATTTACTTTTCCGCACTTTCAGTTGTACTCTGTTTTTACTTAGTGTTTACTTTTCCGCTTGCTTACTCTGTGGTGCTTGTTTACTTTTCAAAGGCAATGTCTTCCCTTTTTGTTGGGATTTACGCCTTGGTGCTAGTCACCAGCCCCTGGCCTATGGAAGGTGGGCTTGGGGTAGTCACGGCACGGGCCCCGAGGGCGGGTCGTGACATAAATAGGGTAATTCATGGTAAAAATAATATTATAATAATATAAAATTACCTTAAAAATTGTCCATACCTTATTTTATGAGTCATGGTCGACCAATAAAATCCTTTAGTATTAATTTTGGCCTTTTCAAGACATTTGGGTATGTTAATTACATTAATAACGTTTTTTAAAGTAAAAATAAAAATATCCTAAACATGTATTGTTTTGATAAAATAATTTGAATGTGGGTTTATATAATTTATATCTTTGAAAATAAATATTCATTATAAAGAGAAAATTATTTAATGCAACAAGGAATTTTATTTATAATTTTTATAAATCAAATAAATAAATTTATTTATGACACAATGATGATGTAATGATTACCTCAGAAATGAATGTTTTAAATAAATAAGATTATAAATATTAATAAAAATTTATTTTGAAAGTTTTTATGCCATCCACGAATTTTTGGGATTATTATGACTTTTTATTATTTAATTAATGATGTTTTTTAGAATCAATAAATTTGTTATGGATTTCTAAAAATTCATGACATGAATAGTATAAAAATTGTCAAAAATGAGTTCTTCAATCAAATAATATTTTATTATATGATAAAATAGTGGTAAAAATATAAAATTCAGCCAAATGGAATATATGAGGATAAATATTTCATTAATGATCCATTTTTGGGTCTCTTGGATATTTATTATAAATATATTAATCATATAGTATGAATATACAAAAAGACATGGTAAAAGTTAAATAAGTTAACAAACAGTTAAATAAAAAATGATAAAGACTAAAATATATACAAAACCAGTCCAATTATTATTGGATGATTTTATTTCGACTTATATTCATCCTATATTATAATTTAATTATTTTTGGACCTTTTAAAATAGAAAATAATTTTATAATAAAATAATACATTCAAATATTCCCAAAGAGCCCCTCCACTCTTTTATAAATGGACACTAACTCTAACCCATTTCTCACACCTCTAAATCTCAATGGCTCATAAAAACTATTCCCAAATATGATCCAAAAATCCATGTATTCCTCCAAGATTCCTTAACTTATCTATAAGGCATTTTAAGAGATCCCTTTGGCTCAAATCAAACGAAGTTACCCGATTTGAGGTAATTTCATCTCTCTTGTTATTTCAATTATTTTTACTTCTCCACTCCCCATGATCTTCTTATTATTTATTTATATAACAACACTAGTATCCTCAACATACTATGTTGTTTTTATTTGAGGTATTATAAAAACACTTAGACACACCTCCATCTAATTGATACAAACATTATGTTTCTGTGTATGGCCAAATACAGCCTCACAAAACGATGATTGTTTGATTTTTTCATACCACCTATCATGATGGCCATTATGATGGAACTATAATTATATATGATATTTATGAAATTTTTAATAGCTCTATTATTATTTAACTCTCATTTATAAATAACCTTTATTCTTTTCGTGTTGTAAGAATTCGATAATTTCATTTGAGGACGTGCGGACTACAGCCCACTCAAAGTGATAAGACTCGTTTATACCGTACGTGGAACATATAAATGATTGTGTTAATGAACATATTTAATGTATATTATATATTTTATTGTAGTTTAATAATAATATACCTATTTATAATTTTGTTTTAATTCCTTTAAAAATGAAAAAAATGAAATGAAAGTAGCGTTCATCCGTATGTACGGCTTACCGTCTCAACGAACAGTGCATTTCATTTTCATATATCCAAATGATATTGACAATTATAAATACATATATACAGGATATATATGATATATATGATATCTAAATCATGAATATAATTATGGATATAATTTAATTTTGACCACATGGACAATTTATAATTATAACAAATTCATGTTTGACTCAAGTTCCAAACATCCACAAAATGTCTGATGTGAACTAAAATAATTAACTAATTGTTATAGCAAGGTAATAAGTGATATAAAAGGAATAATAAATACAAAAAAGTTTCTTAATAAAGATTAAATTAACTTATTTTTATTATTCAAGAAAAACAATGAATATACAAGGCAAGTCAGACATGAGGTAAGAGAACTTCTTAACCCAATTTCCTTTCTTTAGGTTAATCTTTTAATTCACTATTATGTTGTGCTACGATTTTGTGAGAAAAAAATATTAATTTTCTGTATTATATTTAAACATGACTTAGGTGTACTTAGAGTGAATAAAAAAAATTGATCTATTTTATTTACAAAATTATCTTCGTAAGGGAACCTTTCACCTTCCTCTTTTAGTCAAAGACTTCATTTAGGTTATGATTTTTAATTTCTATTCTCTTATGTTGGGATATGTTCTTATATAACCTTATTGTTGTAATTTTAATTTCCAAGTGATGAGAGACCCTTTTCCATCTTATCAAAATAATTTATAAATCTTTATGTGACGTCGTTAGGCTGCCTAATTTTCATAAGGGAACATCTTAACCCAGTTTCCATTCTTTGGGATAAAATTAAACTTCTTGATTATGTTGTTCCATTAATATGTGGGAATGAACTAGGGTTGTTTTACACATAATATCCACTTATATTGGGTTTATTTTTGTTGATCACACATAATTATGTCATTGATTTATCCTTAATGTAATAATATGATCTTTGTAAGTGAATATGTCTCAATATACTTTTATTAAGGCATGTTTTGATAATATACAACTCCTTTTTTATACGGTGTATAATAAAACCCTTTTTCTTTTATTTTGATTCAAAGGTAATATTTTTTTTATGTATCATTATACTAAACATCAAAAGGAATGTTTTTATCATTTGTGGCGATAATGACCTCTCCGCCATCGTAATCATTATTGGGCTTCCACTATAAGACTTAATGTTTTTAGAAAAAGGTAGTGAAATCTCGTATTCATTTTTGGGTGTTTTGAAATTGAAAATGGTTTTTGAAATGTTTTGAGTATTACAATATCTAGAAAATATATCTTGTGATTTCAAAATAAATTTTAATTCTAAAATATATATATTTTTAATATTTTATGCATTATGACTTTGTAATGGTACTTGAACATTGAATGGTTGGTCACGTGATAAACCAAATGATGGGTGGTTCCGTGATATACCAAGGACGGGTGGTTATGTTATAACCTCAAATTTATTGGGTATGAAAGTTGTCCGCATGGATATTCCATTTAGTGATATGTGTGGAAGTCGACCGTATGGTTATTCTGTTTAAGTATGTTTATGTCCCATGTAACCCTTATATTTTATGTGTTATTTTCAATGGGTTTTATGGTAATATTTTGGTGAAAAGGGGTAAGAAACTAGATTTTATTCAATGAAGTGTATTTAATACTTCATAGAGGAGAAAAGTATTACTTATGATAAAGTATTCACGGTTCACTTGTTGTTTTTAAAAACTAACAGCTTTTTTGAGTGTCCCTTACTAATATTTTTATTCTCATCCCATGTTTTTGAAACTTTTTCATAGGACATAAAATTGAATAGGGTCAAGTATGGGATCATAGAAAAGTCATGATAATTAAAACATGGAACTAAACATGTTTTATTTCTTTTAAGGGTTTTTTATATTATTAAAAGAAAGGATATTGAGTAGAATTGTTTACATGTAATATTCAAGTTCTTATGTACAAGTTATGACCTAATTCTCCAAACCTATAAACCTAAAAATAACCTCAATGTGAATTCTTAACTTAATTCCAAATTATGTAATGTTTAAGGCTGGGGCCTTACAAATATGACCATATTTTAATTTTATATATTATAATCACATTATGTAAATGTTATCATTGTAATAGGGAACTTATTGTAATCTTTTCAATGTGAAATATATTCTAGGACATTATAATTTAATGTCATGTATCAGAATCATAAATGTGGGTTGAGATATTTGTTATTAATCAATTTTATTAATATATTTGTAATCTAAATTATAATTGATTATTTTCTGGGAAAAAACACTTATAGGATCCAATTTCCGTTAGATCCATCTATTTACTAACTAGTTTTACATCACATGTAAAACATTTTTAGGCCTAGTAGAGTTATATCATCTATGACTATCCTGTTTTTATGTATAAGGTTGGTATATCCACATATATGTGGAGTGAATCTACATTGTGCGATATTACTACCTTGAGAAAAAATAACAGCCTAATATTTTTAAATGAACAAAATATTTTATAGCATAAAATATTTGTAATATCATGATAAATCAAGAAACTAAATATTATTATTTAATTATTACAGTTATAACATAGTCGTATAAGTGGTGTAAAAACTATTAAAACATTATGATATATATATACAGGTTATAAAAAATAAAAACATATTAATTATTTATTATGAATTATTCACCAAAATTTTTAGTGAAATATTAACCTTCATCAAAAGTAAATTTTCTAAGGAAAAAAATTATTATTTTTGTGACAAAATATTATAATTAATATATGGAAGATTTATAAACTATATATGAAAAAAAAATGATATAATTTTTAATTCATCATATAAAAATTATCATAGAATGAAACTTAATAATTCTATAAAATGTTTTATTTTTCAATTAATAGTGAAAATGTTAATTGTTTATTAAAAATATTTTTTTATTTCAAGCATTTTTTAATTTAAATTTTGACATAAAATTGATTCAAATTAAATATGTTCAATTAAAATATCAATTATCCAATTATTTTCATTGTAATCAATTTTATACATGGATTTTGTATAAAACATTTTTATACATAAACAATGTATTTTTTAGAATTTGTTTTCTGTCATATTTCATTTTTATCTAAAATAAATATCTTCCACCTCTAAAAAATTAATCTCTAAATGTATATTACATATTTAAAATTAGAAGATCCATATTTGGTAAATATTTCTCATTTACAATTTTCATTATAAATGTTAAACATGATGAATATATGTTAACTTGGTAAGGTTAAGAATATTAAGAAGGGTTAAAATTTTGGAATAAGGCTTTAAAATGTCACAACTACTTAACATTATCCTATTAGATGAGTATATCTGGGAAATTTCTTTCCATGATTCGAGAATATGGAATGTTTTTTCCATATTAATTTGATTCTCACCATTATAATTTTTATGTAAGAGATAAATTCAAAAATTTCACTTTTATTATCATAATATATTTAATACATATTAATGTGACAAAACTGCTTTTGTTCAAATAGTAAGTATTATTTTTTATATTAATGATGTTTTTATCAGGTAATATTTCCCCAAGAAAATTACTGATTATATAATTTCCTTAAATTCTTACGCAACACAAACACAAGCATTAAGCAATCAATTGAAAAACAAAAAAACATTATTTTAAAATCTCTAAAAGTAATATATATTTGGTGAGTTATTGTGTCCAATAAATCTTCTAGATTAATCAAAAAACTAATAAATTTTTAAATTATTACAATCGAATTCTAATTCTTTATCATTTTTTCCAATGTCATTTTATATGAATTTTGTCAATTATGGATGAAATGATAATTTAGGATAAATATAATATATTAATTAAAATTAAAATTTAATAAATTAATAAGAGTGTAAAATTATGAAAAAAAATGTTCAATATTTCCATACATTTGATATTTGTTATCCAATTCTCAAAATATAAGTATATTTATAACCCTTATATATTGACAATGATGAACAGGGGATTAAAAAATAAAATTCAGAAAACAACATATATAATTTTCCTAATATTATTATATATGTTGATATTAACTTCTACTCATATTTTATTCATAATTTTTAAAATTTCATCCATTTGAAAATGAAAATTAGTTTATATTATATTCATACTTTAAAAAAATCCATGAATTCCCTTACCTCAAATATTAATGAGAACCCCTTGTCCTCTTAACTCAACACTTAATGTGACATTTGTAGAAAAAAATGACTTCCATAATAACTAACTATAATTCTAAAGACATTATTAATATTATTTTATTTCCGAAATGTCCCTCCCTTCATGGTCTAAGGTGTAAGAAAATATAGGGTTCTCAAAAAAGCGTTATAACTGTGTTTTTGAGAATATTCAATTTTAATTCTTATTATAACTTCCCAATATCCTTGTTATACAATATAAAATATTAAAATAAATATTATAAGTAATATAAAATTTTAATATGGCCATGAAACAACCATATTCAGCCCTGTTTTCCATTAAATGAAAGATAAATTGTCGATCATGTGTACATGTGGACTACGACCTCCACATAATGAAACAAATATTCTTCTATAACCATATTTCATTGATGTTTATTATTAAGGTTTTATGTCTTTTATATTAATTTATGATATAATTTTTTATTTTGAAATTATCATATAATTTCAACCTTATTACCATTGAATCCATTGTAAACTGATAATGTCACTCATGCATTCATGTGCACCCATGATATGACGTGAATTTTTTTCAATGGAGTTGAAATATATGGTTATAATGATTATTTTAATAAATATAAAATATATATATTATATAATAATGAATCTATAAAGGTTAATTAATTTTTATAGTTCTTCCATTCTGTCTTTTGAGATATGAAAACAATGTTCATGTATACGTATGACATACCATCTCAATAAATGGTGCAATAAATTTTTCTATATCAATCTTTTATGGATGAATAAAAATATATTTATGGTATATATTTATGTGATATTAACATGAATATTAATATTCCGTATTGGATTGTTCCATGATCAATGTATATGTATTTGAACTACCAAACTGAGATTCATTAGAAAAATGAAACAATTTACACAAAAAATAAAGATTTAAAAAAATTTAAAAATAAATGAGTTATTGAATGATATAATGGGATACTATATGATATTATACTTATGTAAATGATTATTCCAAATAATTATATTAAATTTATATTTATTATATAATAGGTTATGGATTTTTAAAATCAATTGTAACTTTAGGGAATGGATTCATTTAACTCTTTTATTTCTATAAGACACTTGTCTTGTTCACTATAAGAACCTTTTATGTGTTTTATATAATACCCATTAATATATTTAGGATTATTTTATTCAATTTTATTGGTTATAAATATTTATAAAATGTTATTTATTTTATAGGGCATATGATTCAAAATTTACCGAACTTGTAAATATTTTATGTTTCAATTTAATTATTTTCCTAGATTATTTATGATTATTTAAAAAATGATGAAGTTTCATAACATGAAGCTAAAATATATCATAGAATTTATTATATTATTATCATTTATATATAATAATATTTTTTCCTTTATTTTTCCTCACTTTATGTAATCGTGATACAAAAAATGGTTTTTTTAGGAAAAAATCATCATTAATTTTCATTTCAGCAAAAAAATTATTCCATGACCATATTTTCTAAAATTTTATCATAAAGTATTCTATCATCCTATTATTGTTTAACATCATATTCAATCACTATTTACATTTTAAAATAGGTTTTAAGAGTAACCTTTATAAAATTTTATGAATGAGGAACTATATAATTTTTACAGAACATTTGAAAAGAATATCTATTTTAACATAAACTACTTGAATGAAATTCCCCATCATGATGATCAATAAATGATAAAAAATATTCAATAATAGTTCCCAAGGATCATTTAATAGAATATTTTTTCCTCTATATTTGTTAAATTAAATTTACTTTAAAGATGTCATTTTAAAATTAAATGATTATTTTCATCAGGAAATATTTCAGTGATATATAAAAAAATTTCTATGATGACAACCATACATGTACTTATAATTTAATAAGGATATGATCCATTTAAAAAAATTTATTATTTCCCTCGATGGTTTATCATAATGATTATGAAATATTGGTGATACTCATTTTCTTTTCTTGAGGTGATGTTATGATGATTTGTTCTATATTCTTGTTGCATTCCTATAAATGTGTTTATGATTATTCTAATAGTGGGACCTAAATTATATATCCCAAAAATTAATTGGGTAATTATGGATGTAATATAAGATAAATATATTATGCGTGAACTATTTTCAATAAACAGAATTTTATGTGTAGACCTTGTTTTCTTGTCCATAATATTATTCATGTACATGGATTTCATGACAATAATATTATGTATCGATATGTTTTTAATTTCTACAAGATTATATGGGGAACTGATATTATGTTATTATGTTTTTTTAAGGGTCATATTTCATGTCCTTAACTAAAGTAGTAAAGTATATTCTATTTAAAAATGTTAAAAATTTCATAATAATATTATTTTTTATAAATTGTAATCTTTAGGTTATAATATCATAGTTCAAGTTCTTTGATTCATTTATGATTAGATTATTCTAAAATATATTCATTTTTTCTATGACATACTATTATGATCATTTACATGAAGGTGTGAATTTTAAATTTTAATCTCGTGTTCATATACAATTTTCTCATGCTATTTATTTGTGGTCATTTACATTTCCCTTTTTTACAGTTACTGAGCATTTTATCTCACAATTTCCTAGGATTTATTTTTATTCAGTAATGAAGAAATTTTATAATTTGATTATTCCTAAGATAAGTACTATGTTGTACTATCGTTTTAGGATATTTTCAAATATCATTAATGATATAGTAATATTTTTCATCTAGTCTCAAAATACATTAAAATGTTATGAAACACAATAAAGATATTTTACAATATATTGGATATTCATCTCTTAAGATGTAATATATTTAAATGAAAATATTATGCCTATATAGTTAGTATCATAAGATAGGATTATTCAATTTTTTTTAATCGTATTGATGAAATTTGATGAATAACCTAGGGATATATCCAATCAGTTGATATTGTCTTAATATTTTTGTATTGAAGAAATTATGTGGTTTTCCTATTAATAAATCCTTCTTTGGATTCTAAAATTTGTAGCTGATTGGGAAAAAATGCATCTAGGGATAATATCCCAAAAAATTATTTTTTTGAGTTTATCTCAACCATTATTTGGTTTCATGGATAGCGTCCACATACCATGGGGCTAGTTGGACTCTCATAGTGGACATTCATCGGTTGACTCACATTTTAATTATAAATAATTATGAATAATATGAATATTTGATAACCAATTATTATCTAGTCTCTCATATGGTGTATTATATTAGAAGGAATGTGTCAAATTGTAAACATTATATTAGTGATTTTTCATGATATCTCATTATTATTATTTTTTATCAAACTGTTATTTTTAGTTTTATACAATTTATAAAAAATGGGGATTCATTTTAAGGGTGATTTTGATGGATATTGTAATTATTTACTACATGAGGAACTAAATGAAATAGGGATTTGAAGGAGAATCCTTGTGATTAGGCCTAATCATATATCACGATATATGATTAAAAATGTTAACATATATGAGTAAGTTAACACATAAAATAATATGTTGATTCAATTTTATGATGTATAATGCGGTAGTGAACATAGAGGAACGATGTTTACTTTTTTCTTGTTATGAATTTGGTTAGGATCCCCCATGATATATTATTTAAGGAAGTAATGGTGTATTATGTTTATAAATAAAGATAATATAGCATTGAATTTATAATGAATTTAATTCCGTTTGCATGGAGAATATTTTTACTATTAGATAAAATTACCAAATCCTTGGGTAATGTATTAGAACAAATAAGGACCTATGTTGTTATATTCAATGAAGTTCATGGATGGAAGTGTTTTTGTATTTTGTTTCAAAAAATATAATGTATATGTTTCATATAAATTATATTATGGTCATATAAATCATGAAAATTATATGTAATGGTCAAATCTCATTTTGATATATTGATATTAAAGAAAATGTTGAATGGTTCTGATAACCATGAAAATTTATATATTTTTGAGGTGATATTTTAGAAAAATGGAGATTAATGGAATGATAAAACTTAATATGTTTCTAATGATTATTTAATAATGTCCAATTGAAATAATGAGAACAACATCAATTATTTTGTAAAAGAGATAGTATTGGTACCCTTGAAATAGTTTAGTTATCTGATTAAAATGTGATTTAGGTCATCATTGATGATGATTATTTTTTTCATATTTATTGAATATATTCAGTAGACTGTGGAAGAATTTTAGCAAAAATTATAGTGATATTTATATAAATACTTATGTCTTCATTGAGGTAAGGTTGTTATTCAAGTTATTATATTATTTTAAGAGAACCAATGTATTCAAATGTTTGTTATGTGACCTTATGAGCTAGATAATGTTTTCTAGATAAAAATTTTAATATTAATCTTAAAAAAAATAAGACCCAATTTTTCAGATTTCTAGGTTTTGAATTTTTTCAAAAAAAAATTTCTAAATTCATATAGTTAACTAATTTGTAATGTATTATATTTAATTTTGGGTTTTTTCATTGGTTTAAATATTATTTTGTTATATTTCTCTAATTGGAAAACATTTTCTAATCATTTTTTATGTGATTAATACTAGAGATAGAATGAATGACTTATCATTCTGTTTTGGATCTGATGATCCATTTACTATTAATTTTAGTGAATTAGGTATAAAAATTTCATCATTAAAATTCATTTCAATGATTAAGAGTTTATGTGTAAATTAATTAAACCATGACCAATGGATGTTGTTATCCATATAAAATAATATAAACTCATGTATTTACATTTTATTATGTTCAATATATTGATTGTAAAAAAACAGTCAACCTAAGGAGAATGGTATGTAATTGAAAATGTTATAATTTTACATTCATTTCTAGTGAATCCATGGTCTTTTATCCCATCCAATATTTTTGGTTGTTTGGTCATTAATATTCCCATGACCATGTTCTCAATCACTCACTATTATTCCACAAATGTCAGTTTTTCCCTATATTTCTATAATTTATCATCCCACCAATGTGCATGTTTTCTAGTAACAAGATTATATTTTATTTCATTTAACAGTTTTGTTACCCAATGTATTTTTAAAATTATATTTTATTATCCCTATATACCAATTGGGTTTTCAACAACGTAATTTCCAAATATCAATACCTAGATTACCAAAATAATGTAATAATCACCAGGATGAAAATTATTAATTGGGGGAGATTGTAAAACCCTATGATTTTTAAAATAAGACTATATCTGATAACATACATGATACAAATCACTGATCTTAATCAAGAAAAGAAATATTATTATTTAAATACAAACGTTGTGACGCATTTTTTGAATTGGTGTGTATAAATATGATTGAAAACATTTCATAAAAAAATTAAATTTCATAACAAAAAAAATATATTTATTTGTTCGTAGAACATATGCAGTCAAATTTTTAGTAAAGTTATTTCATTAATCAGAAACACATTCCATAATAAATAGTTATTTTCTTTTATTGATTGAATGTCATAGTAAATTTTTGGTGTCAAAAATCATCTCGGAGACCCTTGTACCATAATAACCAATTTGACACTGACATTTCTTGAAGGGTGTTCCTAACCCCAACGGGTTGGAAACTAGAACATAGAATTACAAAAGAAAATTGTGGGAAACAATTTTATACATAAAACAGTAATAACCTAGTTCTCCACAATGGTATGGGTCCTTTAAACTTATTTCTAAATGAATACATTGGAGAAAATGTAGATTCCTAATGATTTAGAAAAGGTCTCGGGGGTTTCTGGTTCATGTTCAGATCCTAGAACCCATCTTTTTGAAAAAACTAGTCTTGTCACATGGTTAACGTACAATTGGCGTACGGTTTGTCATACCATGAAGATGGAAATTTCTAGACAGAACAAAACCTCAAGATTTATACTTGTCATTGTAGCCTAATGGTGAAATTTACCCTTTTTCCCATATACTTGTGCATGGTTTGTGAATATTTTTTCAAAACGTGTGGACAAACTATGCATAGGATAATTAATGTGTAATTTTACTTATTTCCCCTTAATGATATAATTAGATCCCTCCTTCATCCCAAATCAAATAACTATCAGGATTAACCTATATCACTATCAAATTTGAGCTTCTTGATATCCTAATATATGGATCAAGATATCTATTATTTCAATGATCTTATTGAGCTTTTGTTCATCACATTAGATGCACAATGGTATATTGTAGATTCCATTTGAACCATTCTCATTCTCTCTTATTATCGACCTAGTTATTATGGTCTGAGAATTTTTACTCTTCTCATATATCTACTCTCATCCAATACAAATAAAGGGATGATATGAGAGGAGGATAGTCGTACATACCAATTATGGTGGTCTATAACTCATCTCTCAAGTTCGATGAATTTGGGATTGTTGTGTGGGGACCGCCAATTTCATAATGTGTCGATCATAGAATTTATATTCCAATATTATAATCAATAGATTCATATTCATATGGTATTTTTATATATTTTATTAATTTTTAGTGGTTATTCCCATAAGTCCATCCATCCCATGTAGGATGTGATTCCATAATTGGTTTTTTAGTATTTGACATATTTTCACCACCATTTAGGTGTGATTTTTTTATCCTTAAAATGGTATGTTTTTCTATGTTAAATGGATTGATTAACATAGTGAATTTCAAAATGGAAATATGGGGATCTGATCTAGGTGTTTTCCCTCACTACTGTTTACTTATTCCCCACTGTGGCTCTGATGCCCATCGACGATATGGGGTGGTGGGTTTGTGGCATGCGAGATCTCCTGTGGTGGAGGCATCCTGGAAAACTCAAAGATTTAACTATTTTTTTGCCTTCCTTACACCCTTCCCTTTGAGTTTGACATGGTTCTCATGGAGACATGGTTTAGGTCCATGGTTAGAGTTTTCATCTGTTGTGGTTCGGATTCATCACGATTCTGCGTTGTCTGGTTGTGTTGGGTGGATCTTATCGTAGTGTGAGGGTTTGAAGAAGACGATGGGTTTTCGGTTCAGCACAGTTTTGGATTTTATTCATTCCTTAGTTTGTGTTTTTTTGTTTATTGTTTTCGATTTGGATGAGTTTTTTTTCTTTTTTGGATCTATATATGTGTGTTATGACTGGTATCCTCCAGCACTACAGTGACGACATGGTATCAATGTCGGCTATTGGATTCATTGGGTTAGGTGATTCTGAAAATGGTTGAGCGTGAAGGACGTTTGATCAGTTTTGTGAAGATATTGCAGTATGGATGAAGAAGATAGATCTATTTTTGTGTTGTTTATGGTTGATTTCATTGAATTGGTGGAATGTTTTCTCAGTATTGGGAATCCTTAAGGCCCTTCAGATTGAGGTTTGTGGGTTGTTACATCAATCTCACATGGGGTTTCTTCAAACGGGGTTTAGTGAATAAATTTTTCTCTTGGTTTTTGCATCAAATTCAGTTGTTTGAGTTGGTATGTATTTTACATTGGTTTCAAGACCGTGCATTAATTCACATGACAGCATGCCGACAACGAGGAGTATGAGAATGATGATATTTTAATTTTTTGATGCTGGGTAGGGGCTACTCTGTGTTGGATTGATGTTGTTTGGACTTAAACATTTTTACCTTGGTTGTTTGGCGGTTTTATGTCATAAATTCATTTTCGGTTTTCACATTTTTCTCAGCTGTTTTTTAATAATAAAAATTTAATTTTTAATCAATCAGAATTATATAATGGCTAGTAACATGTAGGCTAACCACTTGACCTGTATAAGGTAATTTCTTCAATTGATAATTAAATGTGAAATGTAAATTGGATGTATACAAATTATATGACATGACCAGATTAATTGTGAATGATTAATAGGATTCAATCCGTAGTACCGCTTAACAAATTAATGTAACATAGTAGAATAATCCTTAATTATTGAATATTCATTAAACAAAATTCATAATGTTTTTATGATACATAGCCTTATCACACTAATGAAAGGAAATTCATGAACCAAATGGAATTATTGATTAATTTGGACTTGATTAATGGTTTCATGCTACATGGAAACATCACACTATATAAAGGAAATACTTGAAAGAATTGAAGTATTACATGACTTCGTAATTAAACAGGAATGTCCTGACTCAATCACTCCTTGGATTGTTATTGGTTAATTCAATGAGAACTCAAGAACACTATTATGATTCGAGGATACATCATTCTAAGGTTGAGACTCACCTAGACCTAGATCCTTGCCTATACATTTTCATCCCAGCATGACACCATAGGATCCCTTCAATATTATTATAGATTTCCTTGGATATACACCTTGGATCATACATTGTCAAGTAGGTGTCCTGGTTAAATCCCATCGGGACTAGCCATTATTTAGCCTTGTTTTTTTCTTGGATGAATTCCTTGGACTCGGTTGGTGTCTTATGGTGGAATTCCATTGATTTGGCTCCGTGTATTGCACTGTTACCCTTAGCCAGGATATAGTTATTACAGAGTTAGCGACCCATGAGGTCTACGATTCCTTGGTTATTACCTTGTAACTTCATTATTAAATGTCATTACAATTTTCCTTGTCAAAAGGTGGAACATTAATTATTATTAACATTTGGATAATTTGTAACGTCCCAAAGTTTTTAATTATATTTGTTTCATAAATTTGTGGGTTATTTTATTTTATACTCAACCAAACTACATCCCTTAATTAATGAAGTTGGTGTAATTAAAATGAGACTATATGGTTTTGACTGTTACATGATCATCGGTCAATATAACCATTGGAAACTATAAAATTGTGTTTTTATAAATTCAGTTATCTTGGTTAATTAATACAAAAAGAATATTGAATGGCCCCATCCAGTTGACTCAGGCCACGTGAATCCCATCTGTCAGAGCTTGGGAAGGAGGTAGCATCACTGGGTTTTGCTCTGGACCAAGCCCAAGCTGAACTTCAACATAGGAAGCTTGACCAAAATCACCTAAGGGAGATGTTCAAGCTAATATAAATCGCCACTCGGGAAATATTGTCTAAGCCATCCCAAGATTCTATCACTATATCACACCTTACACCTAGGTCCTATGCTGGTGTTATAAGGGGCTATGTAACGAGACCTTAGCTTCTTTGTGTAATCCTTTTAAATAAATTAAATTGTTATTTCTTATTTTGGAAAAGTTTTTGAATTTCAAATATCCAGATAAATATAGGATGTGTATTATTGTTAAATTTTGTAAGAAAAGGGTATTTTAAAATATTTTTTCATTATTTAAATAATTAATAATGTGAAATGATTTTCAAAAAAAATGTCTTCTGGAGTTGTGATTAGTGATAAATTTAAAGTCTAATAAGATGAATGTGATTTTTAGTAAATAGTAAAGTATGAATAGTAACATACCTGTATGAATAGTAATGAATTTTAAATTGGCCAAAAAAATAGAAACATCACCCATGAATGTATAAATACAATTTTAACATCTTAAAAGTGAAAAAGCGATCATAGTATAAGTTTTTATATTTTTTGTATGTCATAAATAATTTATTTAAAATTTTATAATTAATTTAATAATTTAAAATGGGAATATATTTTCATAAAATGTAATCATAAATTTTTATTTTATTGTATTATGGTTGTACGATAATTTTATGGGACCTTGATTACTTTTTTATGGTATTAAAAATTGATTCATAGTTTTAAAGTTTTATTTTTGGAATAAATAATGATTTTATTTAAAAAATAAATTAAAAATATTTCGAAAATTATTTTCATAAAATGGAGTTCATTTATTTAATTCATAGCATCGATATTAGGTTAGGGTGAGTTTTTTGGATTTTTCCGAAACAGTTGAATTTTTGGTGAATATTAAAAATACAGTTTTGAGTTTCAAGTGTTTAATGACATCATTAATGATTTAATAATGATGTATGATTTCTGGTCGACTTATGAATAGTGAAATATTCTATGAGGTGTCCCAAGTGGCCAATACTATGGGAAGATACCATTGTCAAGCCCATGGTTTTTCAAATACCACCGATGAGGTGTCCCTTGGAAATTAATAATTTATTCCCTCACTTTTCCTATAAATACCAAGCCATTTCTATCATTAATTTCATTATAAAACCATCCTCAACAAAGTTCTAGTCTCTTTACCTCCCATGGAGTCCTCCCAAGGTTCTCTCAAGGCTCCCAAAGTTCTGAACTTCAATTTTTCAATTTTACTGTTCAAGGTAAGGGAACCTTTCACCCTCCTCTTTTAAGTCATTACTTCCTTTATGTTACTTATTCTAGTTTCCATCTAATTATTTTGGGGTATGTTCTTGAATATCCATATTACTTTCCAACTCATTTCCAAATGATGAGATACCCTTTCCACTCTTATCAATTAATTTTATGAATTTTTTATGTGACGTCGTTAGGCTGCCGAATTGTTCGTCAAGGAAAACACATTTTCTATTTTCATTCAAATTTCCTTTTCATGTGGTATTTCATTCAAATATCCACACCACGATCTTATTTATTTTTTATGTACCTATTTTGATAATTATTCATTTATTTATGGAATACCCTTGTACCCTCTCTTTTTAATATTTTCTAAAAGGATGTTATAAGCCGCTATGCTGCAGAATTTTCGTCACAAAATCTCTCTCTTTTTCTCAACAAATTTTATTGTACTATTTATGTGGATACCCAAATCTATTTTCATTTCTATGTATATTCAACAATACATAAATCTGATCTATTAGATCTTGTAATTGACATACATATTAACCTTATTCCCTTTCCACGGTTTATAAATGACATAATGATCTTATTTTTAAGTCCTTTTTTAAACGTCATGATTTTGACATGAAACCCATTTCTTTGATTATATTTGGGTTATTTATTAAATTTTTTATTATGATCTATGCGTATCACACAAAAATAAATACATATTAAGGGTTCTCATTGATATCCCTCCAATGAATTGGGTAAAGAAAAAAATCTCTAGGGATGACAAGTTTCATGATACCTTGGTGAATGACCTTGGTAATTTTTTTTACACCTCAGGGATAAAAATTGGTGATATGTTCATGAATTTCTAAATGAAATGTTGTAGCCACATATTCAAGTTGTGATTCATGTTCTCTTTGTTATGATATTCCTTTTCTTCCATTGCTCATGCCTTTATGACTTTTATCATGTTCTTATTAATATTGCTCAAGATCACATGTCAACTATTTCACTTGTTTTCCTTACTGAGCCATCTGCTCACCCTTTCCTTTGATGTATGTCTCCAGGATATGAGATGCAGTAATTTTACATAGGATTAACCTACGATGAAGCCTTATGAGTGGTTTAGAATAATTTTTTATATTGTTTTCATTTATTATGTTCTTTATTTCTAAGACACTAGAATTTAAAGATCCTCTATTTGTAAAATGTAATGAAATGTTATGTAATAAAAAAGAGGCATGCCATAGTTGGTATCAAAGGATAGTATAGTTATTTATGGAAGTTAGGCTATAAAATCTTTAGGAATAATCCTATAGAAACATTTAAATATAGGAAAACATCCTGGTATTTTGGTGAGTATTGAGTTAGGGGTTTATCAAACAAATGAATACCTGTCTAAATACGAGTAGGTAGATGTGGCTCTAGCACAGAGGTACCTATGAGTGAAAACATTGACAAGGAGTTTAGGGCTTGACCCAGGGTATTCTGGTACACGAAAACGAGCCTATCTGCACTCTTAAATATAATACTCCTGGGGGATATGTTTGGTTAATCATAAGATTTTTATGAACCATTATGAAGTATTTATAGGGAAATGTAATTGTTTAAAAAGGTTTTAAGACATAAAATATTGTATTTTAAAAAAGATTCATAAATGAAATAAGTTTCTCACTAAGGTTTTATTCTTTTAGAAATATCAAGAAATAGGAGGAACTGTGAAAATGGTGACTGCAATGGACTATGCACTGACGACCCTCCGATGGAAGCCGGAATGGAAACATTCATGCGAATGATGAACCAACTGACTCATGTTATGGGAAATCACTTTAATAAAGATGAGAGACTGATCTCACTGTGAAGGTAATAACATTCTATTGAGTCCTTTATGATTCAACGACCACCAACCTTTAATGGATTGACCGACCCATTGATTGTTGAATAGTGGATCATCTCTATTGAGAAGATATTTTCTGTTCTCTACTGTTAAGAGAAAGAAAAAGTCACCCTGGATGTCTATCGCTTAGAGGGAGAATCTGATCAGTGGTGGGAACTGATTAAAAATATGAGGCAAAGAGTGGAGATTGAAGATATAGAGTGGGAAGAGTTCATAGGGATCTTCTTCAATATGTATTTCCTACATTCCATGAGAACAAGAATGGAGAAGGATTTTATCAAGATGAAGAAATAGAAGAATGAATCTGTGGGAAGCTACAGGATGAACTTTACAAGACATTCTCGTTATACCTCAAGCTTTGTCATTGATATTAATGGTGAGGTTGATAGATTCTACGGTGGGCTGAGACCTCATCTGCGGAGAATCTAGCCAACTGAGACTATAATAGCTATGAGGAGATAGTACGTAGTGTAATGAATGTCAAACTGAAGATCGGTGAGACGTAGTGGTCTCATAAATCAAACAAAAAAATAGTATTTAAGGAGCCCAGCTTAGGGAAGAACTTTTATTATGGAATAGGAGACAAGAAAGTGCAATGTCCCACATGTAATAAATGTTGGAAGAAGCATTTGGGGAACTTCCTACTCAGGAGCAGTAAATGCTACAAGTGTGGAAGAGATGTCCATACTGCGAGGAATTGTTGTAGGGAGGTGAAACCTACACTTCCAAACACTAATAACAAGGGGAAGATGGTTCAGGTCCTACCTGAGGTCTAGTGCTTTATGTGTGGACAACTTGGGAACTTTTCCAATCACTTTCCAAATCCGAAGGTATTGGAGGGTAAACACCATTAGCCTCAGCAAAGGACAAGGGATCAAGGTCATTCTTTTGCGATCACGACAGCTGAAGTTGATTCTCCAAATGATGTGGTAGCAGGTACTCTTGTTGTTCTCTCAAAACTAGAAGGTACTTTGTTTGATTCTGGTTCTATGCATTCATTTATTTCCTCCAATTTTTCAATGAATTTAGAATCAACCACCCCCCCCCCCCCCTCCTGACTTGCAAAAAGTGTATTTATCAGTCAAGACTCCTAGTGGGATTATCCCAACATCATCATTATTTAGAAATTCTAGTATTTACATTAGTGAGCATAATCTTATCAGAAATCTAGTAGTCATTGCAATGATGGAATCCTCCATTATACTAGGGATATATTGGCTCTCAAATTAAAATGCTATGATCAAAGGTAGATGTAAGGAAATATCAGTAGTCATGAATGGAAAACCTAAAGTTATCTTATGAGGAGAGATATCTCAACCTGATCTTTTTCTAGAAGAATGTCTTATATCCTTCTTTATGGAATTGATCGGTGAATAAGATGAATAAAATGAGAATTTGAGGATAGAAAATTCCCCATCATCTACGAATATGGTCACATATTTCTTAAGGAGTTTCCTGGAACTCCCCCAGATAGAGAGGTAGAGTTCTCTATTGAACTCATACCTAGATCTTACCCAATATCAAAGACCCCATATAGGATGGAAAATGTGGAGCTGGAGGAATTAAAGAAACAACTCCAAGATCATGTGGAGAAGGGGTTTATATGACCGATTGAGTCTCTTTGGGGACACCCCTTCTCTTTAGGAAGAAGAAGGATGGATCGATGCGGCTATGCATTGATTATAGAGAACTGAATGTGATCACAGTAAAGAAAAAATACCCTCTTCCAAGAATTGATGACTTATTTGACCAACTTCATGGGGCTCAATTCTTCTCTAAGATTGATCGTCAATCTGGTTATCATCAGTTGAGGTTGAAGAAAGAAGATATTCCAAAAACTGCATTCTGATCAAGATATGGGCATTATGAGTTTGTTGTTATGCCTTTTGGAATGACTAATCACCTTCTATTTTTTTGTATTAGATGAATAGAGTCTTTTATGACTACCTTGATAAATTTTTGGTAATTTTTATTGATGATATAATGATATATTCCAAAATTCGTGAGGAGCATGAGGATCATCTAAGGGTTATTTTTCAAACTCTATGGAAGGAGAGGCTTTTTGAAAAGTTCAGTAAATGTGAATTATAGTTGTAACACCCCAAGCTTCTACGGTACGTTTCCCTTCGAATAATGCGATAGCGTGTGTTGTACGCAACCTCGAGTTCTAACACACACCACAACTAATTAAACTAGCCGTTGTGAATAGTAATACCTACTTTTTGAAATCATATATATTCTATATTTCAAAATGGACTTCATTTTTGGATTCGGAATATCAAAATTAGCCTAGGGTGAAATTTTGGTACATTTCGGATAACTTTCATATTTTGATGAATAGTGAAAATTTCTAAATTTTAATTAAAAACAACTTTTTTAATCAAAATAATTAATAGTGATAAATTGTGAATTTGAGTGGTTTTAAAGTATATTTAGAATATATTTTTACCATTTAATATAATCTTGGTCATTGGACATAATTTTACAATTAAACCGAACATAAACAAGTGTCAATCTTTTGATAGTTATTATCTCTTAAAAACACGCTTTTTGTTTTGACAGCGGGAATTAATTTTAAATTAATTTCTGCCACTTCTGTGTTTTGAATTTAGAAAAATGGATTCCATATTTGGAATCAGGATGTTCAAATTGTGTAAATAGGTAACTTTTATTTTTAGACATTTTGAATAATTACTGCGGTAAATATTTTATTTACCATGGTTAAGGGTAAATCCGGTAAATAAGGGTTAAAAAATAATATTATAATAATACTAAATTACCCTAAAACGTGTCTCAACACTATTGGTTGATACATGGTCGACCATGGGCATCTTTGGGTCTATTTTGGGACCCCATGGATCCACTTGTAAGTGATAATGACACATTATATTAATAAAGCTAAAATAAAAATAAAAATGGCATAAACTTACATCTTTTAGAAGAACAATTTTTAGATAGGGTTATACATGTTGGATTTTAGATTATAAATATTCATTAGAAAGCTAAAAATATTTCCTACATGATGATATTTTATTTATAATTTTTAGACATCAAATAAGTTAAATTATTAATGACACATGCAATGTTTACCTCATTAATAAATCATTTAAATAAATAAGATTATAATGATTAAAATATTATCTAAAACCTGTCCAATTCTTATTGGTTGATGTTATTTAGAATATGAGTCATCTTATCTTCGACCTCAATGATTTTTGGACCATAATAAACCGAATACAAATATATTATAAAGTAATACTTTCACACTTTCCTAAAGAGCCCCTCCTCTCCCTTATAAAAGGAGACCACTTCTACTCATTCCTCACACCTCTCAAGCCACTTGGCTCGTCCAAACTCTGCCCAACTAAGCTCCCAACATCCCTATCCTCCTCCTTGAAGCTTCCCCTTTGGCAGAAAGCATTTCAAGAAGTCCTTTGGTTCCAACCAAAGTGAGTTACCTAAATTAAAGGTAACGATTTCTCTTAAATTATTTTCATTTATTTTGCTTCTTCAACCCCCAAACTCTTTTTATTTCCTTTCTTTTGTAACAACACCAGTATCCACAATATACTAGGATGTTGTTATAATAAGTATTCAAACTACACATACACACAACTCCATCTAATGGATGATGAACATAATGTTTCTGTGGATGGCAAACTAACGCCTCACGAAACGATGATTGTTCAAAAACATCTTACCGCCTCTCATGGTGGCCATTATGATGGCACTGTAATTAAATATGATATTAATGATATATATTTTATATATAAGCTTCTGTAATTCCATTTTATTTCATACCATTATTCGTTTCATGTTGTATATACATACGATAATTTCATTTGAGGAAGTGCGGACTACCGCCCCCTTAAAATGATATGACTCGTTCATACCACACATGGGACGTATAAAGGATGGTGTTAATGAACTTAAGTAACATATATAAAATATTATATTATACTGGAATAGTAATATACCTATGTATCATTTGGATTCGATTCTTTTAAAATAAAAATTAAATGGAAGTAGCGTTCGTGCGTACGTACGGACTACCGTCTCCACGAACGCGATGAGATTCATTCTCCATCGTATCCATTCAAGTATAATTATCATTTTATGATTTAAAAATGATGTTTAAGGACTAAATACCATTCTGGATTTGAATAATATAAAACCTATCCTTTACAAACATGTCTTACGTAACAAAACATACAAAAGCAAACGAGTAAGTTAACACCCGAAACAACGATAATACTAAGATATTATTAACAAATCAATGTTAAAAGATCATATATGATATCATATTAATATATATGATTCTTGTATAATTTAATAACAATTATTTCACCATTATACAGGAGGTTAACCTACCCCAACCAAGGAAAAGTACAAGGTAAGGGTTATTTCACAATCTCTTCATTATCCGAGGTTGTTTATATGTAATAATCTACTGGGATCTCTTTATCATCCACATCCATGTTTCTTAAAAATGTATTTCAAAACATTTTTACTATTTACAAGAATATGGGTTAAAGTCATTTATACCCTTTTTTGACTTTTTATAAGAGGTTTATAAAGGAATCTTTCCGTCGTTTTCAAAACAAGGTCCTTTTTAACCTTTTCGACAGAATTGAGGTAAGAATGTTTTTTTTAACTTATACGGCGGGTGCGGTTATTTTACGCCGTTATAAAATCTTCAAAGCTTTCCTTACAAGCTTATAAGAATATTTTCAAAGAAAATGTTTTATTTTATATGGATCTTAAATGATTTCAAAATAAAAGGAGATATTTCTTTAAAAAGAATTTTGATTTCATCTATGTCAACATCCTTTGATGGATTTTAAGATTATTTGAAGTTGATTTATTATGATACAAAACTTCTATATTGTATTGAAGGTTTTGTGATATGTTTGACTGTGGATGTGCTATTTTTATACCATTCATAGTTTATTGTGAAAGTATTGACATTTCGTATGCTAGTTTTAATACGAATGTTTATGTTATGTTTAAACCTTTTCATATGAGAATGCATTGGACTTAATAAGTGACGGGTGGAGCCCGCTATAGCTCCTCGATGCATCGGTAGGTCTCATGAGACAAACTAGTGTCTTGGCACAAGGCCTTGACAAAATCTTATTTGTAGTCTTGGCAAGAGGCCTTGGCTATGTGGTTATGATAGTCTGGCATTATGCATTCCAACATTATGAAAGTGGTTATTGATTTTTGCATGTGATTATTCGATTAGTAGAATATCCATGTGAATAAGTAAATGGCATTATTTCATTTTATTTATTCCATACCATGTTGAATGTTCATGTTTAAAAGGCTTTTGTTTTAGTTATACATTGCCTTAAATGTTTATTCTTATTTATGAAAGTTTCCGCTATATTGTTATCCTTACTGGGCATTTGAGCTCACCCCTTTTCTATGTTTTATTTTTCCCAGGTAGTGAGGAAGTAAATTATGAATGACTTGCAGGGATATTATGAGGGGTTAATAGTGTGGATATGAAGACTTTGTTGTTGTAGTAGTTTTTTTTTCACTTTGAAATGTAATATAAAACTTTATGATTATATCTAGTGTTTCCAAGGCTACTAAACCAATCGGTCTTTCGGGATTTGATCTTTCTTGTGATCATGCCAATGTTATGTAATTAATGCACCGACTCTGGGTAACTGGGGTCGGGGCGTTACAGTTGGTATCAGAGGAAGTTTAGTACAAACCTTGGAAGCTAGATTTAGATAAACTCTGATTAGAGCACGTAGACCTAAGATGAACTTTGAGGATTAGTATAGAAGAACTTCCTAGAATTTTGGTATTGTAGAGATTTTGTGAGTTTTCCGAGCAATACATCCCTGTCTGGATACGAGCAGGTAGAGGCGGCTCTGGCACAGATGTACCTAGGGGTAAAACCCGAAAACACCGCTTTGAGCTAGACTCGAACGGGAACTGGTGCACGACAACGGGCCTTGCTGCACTCTTGGTTACGACACTCCCGGGGGATATGCTTAGGATAACTCTCACTATCTTTACAAATCATTATGAAGGGTTTATGAGTATATACTTCCTCAAAGAAAACATTTTTATGATTATGGATTATATCCATAAATAGTTCAATTTATGTTAAGTGTTTTATAAGTATGGGATTATGTATTTTGATTCATAAACTGATCTAGTTTATGCCATTGTTTAGAAATGGCGCCTAGTGGAAGAAATGGAAACCGTATCAATGCACGCACTCCATGTAGGGATTGCCCTCCTGCTCAAGATAATTATAGTGGGGATGGTGATGCAACTGGTGCTGATCAGCTAATCACCGTACTGGGACAACTTACTCAGGTTATGAATAATAACCTTACCCGTATGGAGCACCCTGATCCGCAGCGTGGAGGATCAATGTTAGATCGATTCATGAGACAACAACCACCAACGTTCAATGGGAGTACAAATCCCTTAGTAGCTGAGCAATGGATATTTTCCCTAGAGAAAATATTTCAGGCTTTGGGGAGTAATGAAAGGGAAAAGGTTATCATGGCAGTTTACCGCCTCACTGGAGATGCTGATCAATGGTGGTCATTGATTCAAAACATGAAGGAAGATGATGAAGTATCAAATATGGAATGGAGGGAGTTCAAAGATCTGTTTTAAGAAAAATACTTTCCTCGCGACCATCGAGCAGATATGGAAAGACAATTTCTGAGTCTGAGACAAAAGGAGGATGAGAATGTCACAAAGTATGAGGCTAACTTTACAAGGTTAGCGAGGTACGCTGGTGATTATATTCGCAACCCAAGAAGTAAGATTGATCGTTTATTTGATGGGTTAAAACCATTTCTCCGTCGAGCATTAGTCTCACAATCCTTTTCATCGTACGAAGACATTGTCTCATGTGCTATCAAGACCGAAAAGGAATTCTCTAAGTCTTATGACATTAAAGAAAAGCAAGAGAAGAAGAGACCTGCTGATCAATCTGGGAATGGAAATAAGGGGAAGAAGGGAAAGGTTGAATATCCATCTTGTGGTAAGTGCGGGAAGAAACACCCCGGTGCTTGCCTGAAGGGAATGGGAGTCTGTTACAAGTGTGGTGAAAAAGGACACCAAGCTCATGATTGCAAGGGGAAGAAGGAAGCTACCAACGTTCAGTGCTACAATTGCAGGGAGATGGGGCATTATGAAAATGCATGTCCTAAGCGTCAGGAGGACTTACCTCAGAAAAGGCCAAGGGATCAAGGCCAGGCTTATGCTATCACTACTGCTGAGGTAGAAGCTCCGAAAGATGTGGTGGCAGGTAATTTAATGGTTTCCTCAAGTTTAGCAAATGCATTATTTGATTCTGGATCATCGCATTGTTTCATATCTTCCCAGTTTGCTAAGAAAATTAGATATTTCCAATTTGATTTAATAAGGGAGTTTTCAGTTAAAACTCCTAAGGGAAATATCATTGCAACAAAGTTTTGTGAATCAGTCCCCATTAGAGCACATAAATTTTCTTTATCTGCTGATCTCATCATCATACCTATGATTGAGTTTGATATAATCCTCGGTATGGACTGGCTTTCGGACTATGATGCGAAGATTTATTGTAAGAAGAAAGGGGTTACGATTCTTGATGATAATGATAAGGAACACCTTATTTTTAGAGCAGAATCGTCACCACCTAATTCTTATTTAGATCCACCCCCAGTAGCTCAACTTAATTCAATTATTGGGGAGGAAGAGAATGAAATAACTGTCGGTGAGGAAAGGAATGTTCAAATAGAGGATGTACCTGTTGTGAAAGAATTTGTAGACGTATTTCCAGAAGATTTACCTGGACATCCTCCAGAACGAGAAGTTGAGTTTTCCATTGATTTGATTCCTGGATCAAGGCCTATATCGAAGACCCCTTATAGAATGGACACTGTAGAGTTAGTCGAACTAAAGAAGCAACTAGAGAAATTGAGTAATAAGGGATTTATTCACCCTAGTGTTTCTCCATGGGGATCCCCTGTTCTTTTTGTTAAAAAGAAAGATGGATCTATGAGGTTATGTATTGACTAAAGGGAGATCAATGCTATAACGATAAAGAACAAGTATCCCCTACCTCGTATTGATGATTTATTTGACCAACTGCATGGAGCTCAATACTTTTCAAAGATTGACCTTCGATCTGGATACCATCAGTTGTGTGTGAAGAAGGAAGACATTCCGAAAACAGCATTTCGAACCAGGTATGGGCATTACGAGTTTACTGTAATGCCGTTTGGATTAACTAATGCACCCTCTGTATTCATGGATCTAATGAATAGAGTTTTCAAGGAGTATCTCGATGAATTTGTGGTGGTATTTATTGATGATATCTTGGTATACTCCAAAACCTATGAAGATCATGAAAATCACTTGCGCATTATCTTGAAGACTCTGAGGAGGCATGAATGATATGGGAAGTTTAGCAAGTGTGAATTCTGGCTTCAGGAGATTTCTTTTCTTGGCCATATTGTCTCTAAAGATGGAATCTCTGTTGATCCTTCTAAGACCAAGGCAATCCAAGAATGGCCAGCACCTACGAGTATAACTAAGGTACGTAGTTTTATTGGTTTGGCAGGTTATTATCGACGTTTCGTCCAGAATTTTGCCCGATTGGCTAACCCATTAACGAAGCTCACACGTAAAGGGGTTAAATTTGTTTGGAAAAAAGAGTGTGAAGAATGTTTCGAATAACTGAAGAGAAGATTAGTCAATGCTCCTATATTGACTCTACCATCGGGGAATGATGGGTTCGTTATTTATAGTGATGCATCGAAGAAAGGACTTGGCTGTGTCCTTATGCAGAATGATAGAGTTATTGCCTATGCATCACGACAGTTGAAAATTCATGAACAAAACTATCCTACTCATGATCTTGAGTTAGCAGCTGTGATCTTTGCTTTGAAGATATGGAGGCACTACCTCTATGGTGAAAAATGTGAGATTTATACTGATCACAAGAGTTTGAAGTATATTTTCTCACAAAAAGAACTCAACATGAGGCAAAGGAGATGGCTTGAATTACTCAAGGATTATGATTGTACGATACACTACCACTCGGGGAAGGCAAACAAGGTGGCAGATGCTTTGAGTAGAAAAGACCATGGAGTTTTGAACAATATGAGAATTAAAAGGGATCCAATTTTCATGGATCTAGTGAAGATGGACATGGGAATAACCAGGGAAGGTGAAACATCAATGCTTTTTCAAATGGTTGCCAAACCATCTTTACTAGAAAGGATTAAGAGTTCTCAGACCGATGATGAAGAATTCCAAAAGAAGATTAAAGCTGTGAATGATGGGAGATTGAGAGACTTTGTGTATGAAGATGGAATTTTGAAATTCGGGAAGAGACTTTGTGTTCCCAATATACCTGATCTAAAAAGGGAATTGCTGGATGATGCTCATAGTTCCAATTTCTCTATACACCCTGGGAGCACCAAAATGTATAGAGATTTGAAGGAACATTTTTGGTGGGACAACATGAAGAGGGAGATTGCTGATTTTGTGTCAAGATGTATGGTTTGTCAACAAGTGAAAGCTGGAAGGCAACAGCCTGGAGGAGTCATGCAACCTCTTCCCATACCGGAGTGGAAATGGGACAATATTACAATGGACTTTGTCATGGGGCTACCAAAGACTCCTAGAAGGAACGATGCAATATGGGTTATTGTTGATCGTCTTACCAAGTCAGCACATTTTCTTGCTATAAGAGAAGATCTACCTCTCGAACGTCTAGCAAGACTATATATTAATGAAGTTGTGAGACTTCATGGAGTACCCCTATCAATTGTTTCTGATCGTGATCCCCGTTTTACTTCAAGATTTTGGAAAAGTCTTCAGAAATCCCTGGATACTGAACTTCATTTGAGCACTGCTTACCACCCTCAGACATACGGACAATCAGAACGGACTATTCAAACCTTAGAAGACATGTTGAGATCTTCCTCACTTGACTTTCAGGGTATGTGGGATCAATATTTACCTCTGGTAGAATTTTCCTATAACAATAGCTTCCATTCGAGTATTCAGATGGCACCATATGAAGCGTTATACGGAAAGAGATGTCGTACACCAACCTGTTGGGATGACGTCGGTGAAAGAAAACTTGTAGGCCCAGAGCTGGTGGAGGAAACGGTGGAAAAGGTGAAAGCAATCCAAAATCACATCAAAGCAGCTCAAAGTAGGCAGAAGAGCTATGCCGATAATCGAAGGAAGGATTTGGAATTTCAAGTCGGTGATCATGTTTTCCTAAAGGTATCTCCGTGGAAGGGAGTCATACGTTTTGGTAAGAAAGGTAAATTGAGTCCCAGGTACATCGGACCTTTCGAAATTCTAGAACGAATTGGGGCTGTAGCTTACCGATTGGCAATGGCGCCAAGTCTCTCCAAAGTTCACGATGTGTTCCACGTATCTCTGTTGAGGAAATACATGCCTGATCTGACGCATGTACTCACCTATGAGGAATTAGAACTGGAACCCGATCTGTCTTATTGCGAAGAGCCCGTCAGGATTCTTGATACAAGAGAACAAGTACTGAGAAACCGGACGATGCGTCTGGTAAATGTTTTGTGGAGAAATCATAAGATGGAAGAGGCAACGTGGGAACCCGAGGAACTTATGATGAAGAACCACCCGAGTCTTTTTATGCAGTAATACCCTAGAAATTGCGAGGACGCAATTATTTGAAGGAGGGGAGAATGTAACACCCCAAGCTTCTACGGTACGTTTCCCTTCGAATAATGCGATAGCGTGTGTTGTACGCAACCTCGAGTTCTAACACACACCACAACTAATTAAACTAGCCGTTGTGAATAGTAATACCTACTTTTTGAAATCATATATATTCTATATTTCAAAATGGACTTCATTTTTGGATTCGGAATATCAAAATTAGCCTAGGGTGAAATTTTGGTACATTTCGGATAACTTTCATATTTTGATGAATAGTGAAAATTTCTAAATTTTAATTAAAAACAACTTTTTTAATCAAAATAATTAATAGTGATAAATTGTGAATTTGAGTGGTTTTAAAGTATATTTAGAATATATTTTTACCATTTAATATAATCTTGGTCATTGGACATAATTTTACAATTAAACCGAACATAAACAAGTGTCAATCTTTTGATAGTTATTATCTCTTAAAAACACGCTTTTTGTTTTGACAGCGGGAATTAATTTTAAATTAATTTCTGCCACTTCTGTGTTTTGAATTTAGAAAAATGGATTCCATATTTGGAATCAGGATGTTCAAATTGTGTAAATAGGTAACTTTTATTTTTAGACATTTTGAATAATTACTGCGGTAAATATTTTATTTACCATGGTTAAGGGTAAATCCGGTAAATAAGGGTTAAAAAAATAATATTATAATAATACTAAATTACCCTAAAACGTGTCTCAACACTATTGGTTGATACATGGTCGACCATGGGAATCTTTGGGTCTATTTTGGGACCCCATGGATCCACTTGTAAGTGATAATGACACATTATATTAATAAAGCTAAAATAAAAATAAAAATGGCATAAGCTTACATCTTTTAGAAGAACAATTTTTACATAGGGTTATACATGTTGGATTTTCGATTATAAATATTCATTAGAAAGCTAAAAATATTTCCTACATGATGATATTTTATTTATAATTTTTAGACATCAAATAAGTTAAATTATTAATGACACATGCAATGTTTACCTCATTAATAAATCATTTAAATAAATAAGATTATAATGATTAAAATATTATCTAAAACCGGTCTAATTCTTATTGGTTGATATTATTTAGAATATGAGTCATCTTATCTTCTACCTAAATGATTTTTGGACCATTATAAACCGAATACAAATATATTATAAAGTAATACTTTCACACTTTCCTAAAGAGCCCCTCCTCTCCCTTATAAAAGGAGACCACTTCTACTCATTCCTCACACCTCTCAAGCCACTTGGCTCGTCCAAACTCTGCCCAACTAAGCTCCCCACATCCATATCCTCCACCTTGAAGCTTCCCCTTTGGCAGAAAGCATTTCAAGAAGTCCTTTGGTTCCAACCAAAGTGAGTTACCTAAATTAAAGGTAACGATTTCTCTTAAATTATTTTCATTTATTTTGCTTCTTCAACCCCCAAACTCTTTTTATTTCCTTTCTTTTGTAACAACACCAGTATCCACAATATACTAGGATGTTGTTATAATAAGTATTCAAACTACACATACACACAACTCCATCTAATGGATGATGAACATAATGTTTCTGTGGATGGCAAACTAACGCCTCACGAAACGATGATTGTTCAAAAACATCTTACCGCCTCTCATGGTGGCCATTATGATGGCACTGTAAGTAAATATGATATTAATGATATATATTTTATATATAAGCTTCTTTAATTCCATTTTATTTCATACCATTATTCGTTTCATGTTGCATATACATACGATAATTTCATTTGAGGAAGTGCGGACTACCGCCCCCTTAAAATGATATGACTCGTTCATACCACACATGGGACGTATAAAGGATGGTGTTAATGAACTTAAGTAACATATATAAAATATTATATCATACTGGAATAGTAATATACCTATGTATCATTTGGATTCGATTCTTTTAAAATAAAAATTAAATGGAAGTAGCGTCCGTGCGTACGTACGGACTACCGTCTCCACGAACGCGATGAGATTCATTCTCCATCGTATCCATTCAAGTATAATTATCATTTTATGATTTAAAAATGATGTTTAAGGACTTAATACCATTCTGGATTTGAATAATATACAACCTATCCTTTAAAAACATGTCTTACGTAACAAAACATACAAAAGCAAACGAGTAAGTTAACACCCGAAACAACGATAATACTAAGATATTATTAACAAATCAATGTTAAAAGATCATATATGATATCATATTAATATATATGATTCTTTTATAATTTAATAACAATTATTTCACCATTATACAGGAGGTTAACCTACCCCAACCAAGGAAAAGTACAAGGTAAGGGTTATTTCACAATCTCTTCATTATCCGAGGTTGTTTATATGTAATAATCTACTGGGATCTCTTTATCATCCACATCCATGTTTCTTAAAAATGTATTTCAAAACATTTTTACTATTTAAAAGAATATGGGTTAAAGTCATTTATACCCTTTTTTGACTTTTTATAAGAGGTTTATAAAGGAATCTTTCCGTCGTTTTCAAAACAAGGTCCTTTTTAACCTTTTCGACAGAATTGAGGTAAGAATGTTTTTTTAACTTATACGGCGGGTGCGGTTATTTTACGCCGTTATAAAATCTTCAAAGCTTTCCTTACAAGCTTATAAGAATATTTTCAAAGAAAATGTTTTATTTTATATGGATCTTAAATGATTTCAAAATAAAAGGAGATATTTCTTTAAAAAGAATTTTGATTTCATATATGTCAACATCCTTTGATGGATTTTAAGATTATTTGAAGTTGATTTATTATGATACAAAACTTCTATATTGTATTGAAGGTTTTGTGATATGTTTGACTGTGGATGTGCTATTTTTATACCATTCATAGTTTATTGTGAAAGTATTGACATTTCGTATGCTAGTTTTAATACGAATGTTTATGTTATGTTTAAACCTTTTCATATGGGAATGCATTGGACTTAATAAGTGACGGGTGGAGCCCTCTATAGCTCCTCGATGCATCGGTAGGTCTCATGAGACAAACTAGTGTCTTGTAACAAGGCCTTGACAAAATCTTATTTGTAGTCTTGGCACGAGGCCTTGGCTATGTGGTTATGATAGTCTGGCATTATGCATTCCAACATTATGAAAGTGGTTATTGATTTTTGCATGTGATTATTCGATTAGTAGAATATCCATGTGAATAAGTAAATGGCATTATTTCATTTTATTTATGCCATACCATGTTGAATGTTCATGTTTAAAAGGCTTTTGTTTTAGTTATACATTGCCTTAAATGTTTATTCTTATTTATGAAAGTTTCCGCTATATTGTTATCCTTACTGGGCATTTGAGCTCACCCCTTTTCTATGTTTTATTTTTCCCAGGTAGTGAAGAAGTAAATTATGAATGACTTGCAGGGATATTATGAGGGGTTAATAGTGTGGATATGAAGACTTTGTTGTTGTAGTAGTTTTTTTTTCACTTTGAAATGTAATATAAAACTTTATGATTATATCTAGTGTTTCCAAGGCTACTAAACCAATCGGTCTTTCGGGATTTGATATTTCTTGTGATCATGCCAATGTTATGTAATTAATGCACCGACTCTGGGTAACTGGGGTCGGGGCGTTACAATAGTTACAAAAAGTTTCTTTCTTGGGGAACATTATTACCAATGAAGGAATCACAGTTGACCCTGAAAATAGAAAAGTTGTAGAGGAGTGGCCTCAGCCAACAACAATAACCGAGAGTCATAGTTTCCTTGGATTAGTAGGATATAATAAGAGGTTTGTGAAAACCCTTTCATGACTTTCTAATCCATTAACCAAGTTAACTCGAAAAGGGGTCATGTTCATCTTGAAAAAGAAGTGTGAGGAATGTTTCCAAGAGATGAAAAAGATATTGGTTACTACACCCAAGTTAACTTTTCACTCTAGTTGGGAAGTATTCCTTGTTTTTAGCGATGCATATCTAAAAGGGCTTGGGTGCGTCCTCATGAAAAATGACAAAGTCATTGCTTATGCATCTCGACAGTTGATGACTCGTGAGCAGAACTATCTTATGCATGATCTAGACCTGGCTATAGTCATTTTTTCTCTAAAGATATAGAGGCACTATCATTATGGGGTAAAATGTGATATAAACATAGACCATAAAAGTTTGAAGTATATTTTGACACAAAAGGAATTGAACATGAGACAAAGGAGATGGTTGTAACTTCTTAAATACTATTATTGTTCAATTCATTATTATCCTGGTAGAAAAAACAATGTTGCTAATGCATTAAGTAGGACAGATCCAGTTGTTTTGTCCATTATGAGGATTCAAAGAGATCCATTCATCAACAACCTTGTAAAACTAGACATGGGAATTATAAAGGAAGGGACATCATCAACCCTAACCTAAGTGATTTCTAAACCATCATTACTAGAGAAGATCAAGAAATCTCAGAAAAAAAGATCCTTTATTACAGAAGAATTTTGAGGCTGTAAAGGTTGGATAGTTTCTTGAGTTCAATACTGATCAATAATGTGTTCTGAAATTTTGTATCAGACTATGTTTTCCATCTATTCTGAAACAAAGGAGGAGTTTATGGATAAAGCACATAGCTCTACTTTCTCTATACATCCTTGTATCATGAAAAAGTATAGGGACCTTCGTGATCATTATTTGTGGGATAATATGAAAAGGGATATTGATGACTACACGTCAAGGTGCCTGGTATGTTAGCAAGTGAAGGCGGAGTGACATCTTCCTAAATGGGAATTGCAACCACTACCAATACCAGCATGGAAGTGGGACAATATCACTATCGACTTTGTCACTGGTCTCCTGATAACTTCCAAAGGAAACAATGAGATATGGGTTTTTTTGGACCATCTCACCAAGACTTCCCATTTTATCTCCATTGAGGAATATTTTTCTCCTGATCAACTAGCCAAGATTTATGTGAAGGAAGTGGTAAGGCTATATGGAGTTCCACTTTCTATTGTATCTGACCGTGATCCAAGGTTCACATCAAAATTCTAGATAAGTCTTCAACAATCTCTGATCACTGAATGGAATTTCAGTATGGCCTATCACCCCCAAACTAATGGCCAATCTGAAAGCACTATTCAAATAGTCCAGGACATGCTGAGAACATGCTCGATAGAATTTAAAGTTGGATGGGATCAACATCTCCCTTTAGTTAAGTTCTCTTACAGTAACAGCTTCCACTCTAGCATTCATATGGCTCCTTATGAAGCTCTTTTTGGGATGCGATGTAGAACTCCTACTTTTTGGGATGAATCTGGTGAAAGAATGTTTCTTGGGCCTTATCTTGTGCAATATATGACATAAAAGGATCATGCCATCCAGAAAAACATTAAGGCTACTTAGAGTCGGAAAAAGAGCTATGCCCAAAACCATCTAAGGGACTTGGAGTTGGATTTTGGTGACAAATTATTTCTTCGGATTTCACCGTGGAAGAGAGTCATGAGGTTTGGAAAAATGGGATGCTCAACCCTAGGTACATTGGCCCCTATGAAATCATTGATTGTGTGGGATCAGTGGCCTAACAACTTTCACTTATTACAAATCTAGCATAATTTCATGATGTCTTCCACGTATCCCTCTTAGGAAAGTACATAGCTAACCCTTCACATGTACTAAATCTAGAGGTGGTAAAACTGGAACATGTCCTCTCTTATGAGAAGCAGTTGGTGGAGATCTTGGATCGTAGAGACAAGGTTCTATGCCACAATACTACCCACCTTTTTAAGAAGTTGTGAAGGAACAACAAATGTGAAGAAGCCACATGGGAACTGAAGGATTCTATGAGACAGAAGTACACACACCTTTTCTCATTAGAGAGTACAAGATAAAATTTTTGGGATGAAATTTCATAATGGGGGTAGAATGTCACGACCCGAAATTTTAATTATATTTTTTTCCTAAATTTGTGCGTTATTTTATTTTATACTCAAAAAAACTATATACTTTATTTAATGAAGTGGGTATAATTAAAATGAGACCATTAGGGTTTCAACTGTTATATGACTGTTGGTAAATATGACCGTTGGAAACTATAACACTGTGTTTTTATAAATACAGTTATCTTGTTTAATTAATACCAAAAGAAGATTGAATGGACTCATCTAGTAGACTCGGGCCATATGAAGCCCATTATTCAGAGCTTGGGAAGGAGGTAACATCACTAGGGTATTCTCTGGAACAATCCCAAGTTGAACTTAAACATATGAAGCTTAAACAGAATCACCTACAGAAGAAGTTCAAGAAGATAGAAATCACCACTCGAGAAATGTTGTCCGAGCCACCCCAAGATTCTATCACCATAAGACACCTTACACATAGGTCTTATGCCAGTGTTATAAGAGGATATGTAAGGAGACCTTAGATTCTTTGTGAAATCCTTTTATATAAATAAAATTGTTATTTCTTATTATGGAAATGTTTATGAGTTTCAAATATTTGGATAAATATAGGATGAGTATTATTGATGAATTTAGGGAAAAAGGGGTATTTTAAAATATGTTTGTATTCTTTAAATAATTAATAATGTGAAATGATTTTCAAAAAATGGTCTTCTATATTTGTGATCAGTGAGGAATTTAGAGTCTAATAAGATCAACTTGATTTTTAGTGAATAGTAAATTATGAATAGTAACATACCCATATAAATTGTAATGAATAGTAAATTGGACAAAAAAATGGAAACTTCACCCATGAATGTATAAATAAAATTTAAACATCATAAAAGTGAAAAAACAATTGTAGTATATGTTTTCGAATTTTTGTATGTCATACATATTTTATTTACAATTTTATGATTAATTTAATAATTTAAAATGGAAATATATTTTCATAAAATGTAATCATAAATTTTTACTTTATTGTACTATGGTTATAGGAAACTTTTATGAGACCTTGATTCCTTATTTAAGGTATTACAAAATATGTTATAGTTTTAATGTTGTATTTTGGGAATAAATAATGATTTTATTTATAAATTAAATTAAAAATATTTATAAAATCATTTTCATAAAATGGAGTTCATTTTTTAATTCAGAGTATTGATATTAGGTTAGGGTGAATTTTTGATATATTTCTAAAACAATTGAATTTCTAGTAAATAGTAAAAATACAGTTTTGAGTTTCTAGTGTTTAATGACATCATTAATGATGTAATAAGGATTTAAGCTTTCTGGTCAACTTATGAATAGTTATATTTTCTTTGAGGTGTCCCAAATGGCCAATACTATGGGAAAATACCGTGGGCAAGCCCATGTTTTTGCAAATACCACTGATGAGGTGTCCCTTGAAAATTAATAATTTAGTCCCTCACTTTTCCTATAATTACCAAGCCATTTCCCTCCTTCATTTCATTCCAAAATTCTCCTAAATGATGTTCTAGTCTCCATACCTCCCAAGGAGTCCCCCCAAGGTCCTAACCTTCTTGCTTTTGATGTTACTCTTCAAGGTAAGGGAATCATTCACCCTCCTCTTTTATGTTATGACTTTCTTTATGTCATCTCTTCTAGTTTCCATATTATTATTTTGGGGTATGTTCTTGAATATCCTTATAACTGTCCAATTCATTTCAAAATGACGAGAGACCCTTTCCACTCTCATCAATTAATTTTCTGATTTTTTTTAGTGATGATGTTAGGCTGCCTAATTTTTCATCAATGAAAATGCATTTCCTATTTTCTTTCAAATTTCCATTTCAGGTGGTATTTCGTTCAAATATCCACACCACAATATTATTATTTTTTGTTCCTTTGATGAAAATGATTCATTTATTGATGGAATACACTTGTCCCCTCTCTTTTTAATGTTTTCTAAAACAATGTTATGTAGCTGTTATGCTGTATAATTTTTATCTCAAAATCACTCTCTTTTTCCCAAGAAATTATCTTGTATTATTTATGTGGATACCCAAATATATTTTCATTTCCATGGGAATTCATCAATACAAAAAATTGATCTATTTGATTCTGGAATTGACATACATATAACCCTCACTCCTTTCCATGGGATATAAATGACATAATGATCTTATTTTTAAGTACTTTTTAAACATCATGACTTTGACATGAAACCAACTTCATTGATTATATTTGGGTTATTTATGAAATTTTTTATTATGATCTATGTCACTCACATGTAATTAAATATATATTAAGAGTTCACCATAGTAGTGCTCCAATGCATTGGGTAAATAAATTAATCTCTAGAGACGACAAGTATCACGATACCTGGGTGAATAACCTTGTGAATTTTTATGACACCTCGGGGATAAACCTTGGAGATATGTTCATGAATGTCTAAACGAAATATTGTATCCATGTATTCAAGTTATGATTCAAGTTCAATTTATTATGATATTCCTACTCTTCCATTGCTCATTCCATTTTGACTTTTATCATGTTCTTCTTAATATTGCTCAAGATCACATGTCAATTGTTTTACATGTTATCCTTACTGAGCCTTCTGGTCACCCATTCCTTTGATGTATGTCTCTAGAATATGAGATGCAGTAATTGTACATTGGATGAACCTATTATTGTCACGACCCGACCCAATAGGTCTCAATTCGCGACTCCACAAGCCCGCCTCCAATAGGCCAGGGGCTGGCATCTAGCTCCGAGTAGGCTATCACACACAAGAAAGGCATTAGCCTAAGGTACCTATACACACGCACCCACATACATCTCCATGAAACAGTGCAATAATATATAAAACTGAAAATAAAAAGCATTCATACATCTATCTCAAACCAGAGTGAAACAGCAGTACAAAAAGGGCAAAAAAGGGCCCACCAAAAGAAAACACTAAAGGAGTCCAACCTGCTCGGAAGGAGGGGTAAGCTGCCAAAAGCACCACCGGAAATCTCCTCAGCACAGCTCCAGTAAGACTCCACGATCAGTCCCGCTCACTCAGCTCTGCCTACTCTGGGTCCTCCTGGGACTCCATCGAAAGGCTTGTGATCTGTACAATACACAAACATGTGTGGGAAAAGCCCGTGCAGGGGTGAGTATAACAATACTCAGTAGGCACCCAAAAACCCCAAAACAAAAGAGTGAAACTGAAAGGAAACAGTACGCTCATCCCATCCAGAGAGAACCAAGACGAGATAGAAACTCCATCTCGTGACCATCCTTGGCTAAACACAACTACTCATCTCAAACCAGCTGTGTTCCCATACATACATCTTCAACATCCAGATATACTCAGCTCACGCACCAAGACACATGAGGTACCGACCATATCACCAGCAACTGCCCACAACCAATAGAACACACTCAATGATAACTATCATCCCAGATGACACCCGTCCGAGATATACACTATATCAGGTCCCACACAAACATCTCTTATGCTAACCCGAGCGATCACGCTCATCAGATACCATCACTGAGGAAACCTCGCTGAAATAACATAAATGCCAAACTCCACGGATAGGGGATCGCTCAAAGGGTACGCTAGGGGTTACTAGAACCCACACCGATTTACGAAGATTTCACAGATATGGGATTTCTCCAAGTGTCCGTTGGGGGGATACCATAACCCAATCTGGCATTCGTAGATCTCACATATAGGAGATCACTCCTTGGATCCATTGTGGGATACCAAAACCTGATATAGTGCTCGTCAGAAACACATCACTCAGATAGAGGATCGTCACCCGTGTCACGATGGTCACGATGATGCTGAAACCCTATCTGGTACATCTTGTGTTGTAGGGGATCGAATTGACATTGTCGCAACCCTACAGAAACCACACGCTGAGTAGGGGATCGTATAACCAACGATACTGCAACCCTACTATAATCCTCACACTGAGTAGGGGATCGTATACCCGACGATGCCACAACCCTACTGATCACGGCCCACTATGTAGGGGATTACATTCTCAATGATACCACAAACCCTAAAGGGTTAACCATCTAGATAGGGGATTACCGCCCGTGGATAAGCAGTCACAACGATACCAAGAACCCGATCTAGGGAAATGATGTTAGAGTAACCCACTCTAGGCCCACCGAAGGGATTCCACAACTCTAACAGATTAAACATCCCATAGAGAGGATCACAAACCTATACTAAGGTTTTGATGTCATGCGAACCCTCGTAGGAACTAACCAAGGTAGTTCCATCAGCCACTTCTGGTCCAAACATAGCTAACTCGAGCGACCTGCCACAATGCCACCCCGTACACCTCTAAGGTCAATACCGAGGCCACCATCATGATCCATGCAGAAAAACACAAAGGATAGGTTGTTTACTCGCCTGAAATGGAAAACCGATGAAAAGGGCATTATTCACCATAGCTAGCCCATGGGGGGCCACACAAAGTTCCCGAAACTCATCAAGCGGATCATACCACTACGATCCCCTCGAAAAAACACACGGGATCCACTACTCGTTCATCCAAAACGGACCCCCTAGTGAAAAAGGAACTATTCACCTAAGCCAACTCATGTGGGGCCCACACAACGATCCTGAAACTCATCGAACAGATTTCCCCATTTCGATCCTCTCGGAAAACCACATAGGATCGACTATTAATCCGCCAAAATCGGACTCCTGGTGAGAGAGTTGTGTTTCTCCGAAAACGCCCAAACATGGCCTCGTGGGTCCCACACCCCAAACTCGGTCCCAACACCCAAAAACCATCCAGAAAAGTTTTACGTATCATCAAGGTCTCAATTCCACTGACGGAACATCAATCAGACGCTCCGGGTAGAAGATACAACAGCCCGAAGTCGAATAATAATTAAATATTATTATTTTATTCGACGTTTCAAGCTCCCGGACCACGATCCCAAAACATAAATCTCCCTAACCTACACATAAGGGTTTGCCTCGTCACCAGGGTCATTTTTCAACAGACGGAACCCGAATTGGACTTCCAGGGAGCAAGATACAGGGGTTTTAAAACCCCCATGTATTAAAAGAGGGTCAGACCGGCCGGGGCCGCCCGGCCCTGGCCGGCGGCCCTCCGCCGCACGACGTCACGCAATGCCTCACTCCGCCTACATGGCCGGCGCACCACTGTGGACTGCAGCGGGTCCACTGGCGCAGGTGCCGCCATGCCGGTGTCGCGCAGGTGGAACATCTGCGGACCGGTGGGGGCACCCCGGTGGTCCGTTTTGTGATCCGCAACCTCCTGTGCAACCCTTGGGACTTGATATTTCCCTGCTACGACAAAAAAACGAATAAATTGAAAGAAAAAATAGGTTTGTGGAATTAAAACTCAAACTGCCTACCTCGCGGGTGAAACGCCGAAGCTTCGGGTGACGAACGATGCATGCGACACCCTGAAGCTTGATCCACCGACGATCGGCACAGAAAATGGCTGGTTGCAGCTCGAATCGGCGAAGAACGAAGGGAGAGGGGAGGGAGTCATTATTCCTGTTCTTAGGAGGAAATTTGGGTGGGGGAGGTTATTGATTTTAATTTTTTTAATGAAAATTCATTTCATCTCCCCTCCAACCGGCCTCCAACTCGGCACCTGGCGTCAACATAAATTATGTCATGCCTAGGGTAAACACGGTGTTCGGAACGAAACGGAGAACTCAGATTTTCGATACGAGACTCTGTTCTGAAGTTATTTGAGATGACACTCACAAATAAACTTTTCCATTTTTTTACAAAAACGCCTCTGGTGGCTTTTCTCGCAGCAGGCCCGCACCCGCAATGTTTACAACCCACTTAGGGTAAACGGCACATTCTGGACGCAACTGTGCCATCAGATTCCCTTTCAAAGCTACCGTTTAAGAGATAATACACCACTTCCACGTGCATAGTATAAAAATACTTAATATTTTTTAAAAATTAATTCTAGACACACCGGGCCTCGGATTCGCACACCATCTTCACACCTAGAACTAGAATTATTCATAGAAATATTCCAAAGTCTGACATGGCCAAAACCCGAGTCACTACATCTGTAACGACCCAATATTTTTGAGTAGTATATTAACTTACTCTTAATGATTTAATAAGATGTTAATGGTCAATGCAGAAAGAGGAGTGGATGGCTTCATCCAGTAGACTCGACCCTTATGAAGCCCACTTATCAGAGCTTGGGAAGGAGGTAGCATTTGTGGGATTTGCTTTGGACCAAGCCCAAGCCGAACTCCAGTGTGTCAAGCTTGAACGGAAACGCCTACGGGAGAAGTTCAAGTTAGTAGAGATTACTACTAGGGCAATGTTATCTGAGCCTCCCTCAGATTCTCTCACCATATCACACCTTACACTTCGGTCATATGCCGGTGTTATAAGGGGCTATGTGATGAGACCCTAGCTTCCTTGTGTAATCCTTTCGGGTGAATAAATTTAGATATCTTCCTTTAGTGATGTTTGTGGATTTTATTTTGTCCGGATAATTTTATGATATATTTTATTGATGAATTTTTGAAAAAGGGATATTTTAAAACATTTATGTAAACCCTAAATAACTAATGATGTGTAATGATTTTTAAAAAATGCTCTTCTACAAAAGTGTTCAGCAAGGAATTTGGAGTCTAATAAGATCAACTTAATTTTTGATGAATAGTAAATTATGAATACTGATTTTACGCTTAGGATTAGTAATATGACCAAATGGATTAGTATTTTCACTCAAAGAGAGTTTTAAAATAATTTAGACACCTAGATTAAGTAATGTGATTCAATAAAATGGGTAAATAACGGTTTCATAAATTATTAGTCAAGTATTATTTTTTTCGGATGAATAGTGTTTTTTAATTAAAAAATTAATTAAAAATAATTAGAAAAATATTTTTATAAAAAGGACTTTATTTTTGAACTCAGAGCAGCGATATTATGTTAAGGTAATTTTTGGGGATTTTTCTGAAAAAAAATGAATTTTCGATGAATACTGTTTTTATTTAAAAATTAAATTAAAAATATTTAGAAAATTATTTTTATAAAATGGATTTCATTTTTGAAATCAGAGCATTGATATTTGGTTAAGGTGAAATTTTGGGATTATTCTGAGAAAGTTGAATTTTCAGTGAATAGTAAAAATACAGTTTTAGGGTTTCTGTATGTTTAATGACATCATAACTGTGTCATGATGATTTCATGAGATCTTTCAAGGTTTGGCCGTCCAAGGGAGATGAATTATTGTTTTGGGGGCCCCATGTGGCCTATCTTTATGAAAAATATCATGAGAGAGCACATGGGTTTGAGAAAAGTACTTGTGAGGTGTCTCTTGGCCATTAATGCCTTGTCCCCTCACTTTCCCTATAAATACCCACCCTTTCCTCCTTTAGTTTTCACTCCCAACTATCCCCCAACGAAGTTCTGGTATCCTTACCTTCCAAGGAGTCCTCCCAAGGTGCCCCCAAGCCCTCAAGGTCCAACCCTTTGAGTTTCAAGAGTCGCGTTTTAAGGTAAGGGATCCGACCTCTCTCTTTCTTTTCATGTAATCCTCTTTATGTCATTCCTTTTATGCTCCATGTTCTTATGTGAGAGGTTGTTCTTTTATATTCCTCTTACTGCCCTTTTCATGTTTATATGATGAGAGATCCCCTCTTACTCTCATCATTTCTTTTTATGAATGCTTAAGTGACGCCGTTAGGCTGCCAAATTTTTAAGGGATTCTTTCACCCTTCTCATTTTTCAAGTTCGATTTTCATTTCAAGCCTTTCAAGTTCCTTTTTATTATGTTGGGGTATGATCTCTATATCTATCATACTGATCTCTTATGATCATATGATGAGGGACCCTATTTGATCTTGTCAAATCATTTTTTTATTGAAGTTAAGTGACGTCGTTAGGCTGCCGAATTTTCATAAGAGAAATCTTATTTCTGTCTCACTTCCATGTTTTTCATTTCATATGGTATATCTTTCAAATTTTATTACCATGTTCTTAAATCCCTCATATTATGTCCCCCTACTGTTTTATGGATCATTTATGAGTGGGTTACCCATGTCCCCTCTCTTTCCAATGTTTTCTAAAACCTTGTAACATAGCTGTTATGCTGCAGAATTTTCATCTCAAAATACCTCTCTCTTTTCTCAAAATTATTTTATGTTATAAAGTGAATACTCAAAGCTCTTATTTCTACAAGGGTATTCACATATATATCAAAATGTTCCATTTTAAATTATGGGATTTACATACATGAGACCTTCTTTCCCTTTTCATGGGTTTAAAGTGCCGTAAAGATCATGTCTTTAAAGAAGTTTTTAAGACGTTATGAAATGAAACCCATTTATTTTATGCTATATGGGTTATTTATGAAATGTTTGATGATGATATATGTGGCTCACATGATAATAAAGGCAAATTTAAGGGTGCGCCCTGATAGCGCTCCAATGCATTGGGTAATGATGTAACCACTAGAGATTACAATTTTCACGATACCTTGGTGAATAACCTTGGTAATTTTCAAATGACACCTTGGGGATGGACCTTGGTGATATGTTCATGATTGTCTATGTTAAATGATGTAGCCACATATTCAAGTTATGGAAAATTTTATTTTTATTATGAAATGCCTCATGATTTCTTTCTCATGCCTTAAAGTTCTTTTCATGTCCTTATTGAAGTATCTCAAGTTCACATGTAAAATGTTCCTCTTGTTTCCCTTACTGGGCCTTCTACTCACCCTTTCTTTTGATGTATGTCCCCAGGTTATGAGATGTAGTAATGAACCTAGAATGAACTTAAGGAGACTCCTTTCAAGTGTCTAAGAAGAATGTTTTATGTTGTTTTCATGTATTATGTTCCTGGTTTCCAAGACACTAAACCTTAAAGATCCTCAGTTTTGTGTATTGTAATGAAATTTTATGTTATAAAATGGTGGGATGCCATAGTTGGTATCAAAGGATGGTTTAGTTATTTGTGGAAATTCGGATATAAAAACTTTAGGAATAACCCCATAGAAAAGTTTAAACATATGAAAACTTCCTGGTATTTTGGTAAGTATTGAGTAAGTGGTCTACCAAACAAATACATCCCTGTCTGGATATGAGCAGGTAGAGGCGGCTCTGGCACAGATGTACATAGTGGTAAAACCCGAAAACACCGCTTTGAGCTAGACTCGAACGGGAACTGGTGCACGATAATGGGCCTTGCTGCACTCTTGGTTACGACACTCCCGGGGGATATGTTTGGTTAATCACAAGATTTTTATGAATCATTATGAAGGAATTATAGAAAAGTGTAATTGTATAAGCATGAAGTCTCAGTTAAAGGATCCATAAATGAAATAAGTTTCTTACTAAGGTTTTATTCTTTTAGAAAATGGCGGGCAATAGGAGGAACCATGTCGATGGTGACCGCAATGCACCATGTGCTGACGACCCTCTGATGGAAGCCGGAATGGAAACATTCATGCGAATGATGAACCAACTGACTCAAGTTATGAGTAATAACTTGAATCAAGCTGAGAGGCCGACCTCACCACGAAGGGAACAACTTTCTGTTGAGTCCTTCATGCGTCAACGACCACCAACATTCAGTGGATCTACTGACCCATTGGTTGAGGAACAATGGATAAGCTCCATTGAAAAGATCTTTTCTGTACTTCATTGTTCGGAACAAGAAAAAGTCACCCTTGCTGTTTACCGCCTAGAGGGAGAAGCTGATCAGTGGTGGTCACTGATAAAAAACACGATGCCATGAGGAGAGATGGAAGCTACAGAGTGGGAAGAATTTCGGGGAATTTTCTTTATCAAATATTTCCCTCGTTCCATGAGAACAAAAATGGAGAAAGAGTTTCTCGAGCTGAAGCAGAAGGAGAATGAATATGTTGGAACCTATGAGATGAACTTCACAGAGCTTTCCAGTTATACCCCAAGCTTTGTCATGGACCCTAATGGGAAGGTTGATAGATTATTTGGTGGACTAAGACCTCATCTACGGAAGAATCTAGACAACAGGGACTATGATAGCTATGAATAAATTGTTCGAATTGCTATGAAAGTTGAAATAGAGTTTGGGGAGACACAGTGGTCTCACAAATCTAATGAGAAGAAGAGAACTCTAGAACCAAGCCTGGGAAGAAGTTTTGATCAGGAAAGAGATGGAAAGCATATGCAACATGCCACATGAAATAAATGTGGGAAGAAGCATTCGGGGAACTGCTTGATCGGAAGTGGTAAGTGCTATAGGTGTGGAAAAGAAGGCCATATTTCTCGGAATTGTCGTAGTGATGTGAAGCCTCAACTTCCCAACACTAACGATAGAGGAAAGATGGTTCTGGACCTACCTGAAGTCACATGCTTCAAGTGTGGACAGCTTGGGCACTTTGCTAATCAATGTCCAAATCCGAGGGCGGTAGAGGGGAATCACCATCAACCTCAGCAGAGGCCAAGGGAGAAAGGTCGTGCTTTCGCTATCAGAACAACTGAAGTTGTAGTTCCGAACGATGTGGTAGCAGGTACTCTTGTTGTCCTCTCAAAACTAGCAAGTACTTTATTTGATTCTGGTTCTACGCATTCCTTTATTTCCTCCAAGTTTGCAAGGAATATAGAATCAATCCCTAAACTGCTAGAGGTAGAGTTGTCAGTCAAGACTCCAAGTGGGATTATCCTTGCATCAAAAGTATTTAGAGACTCTAGTGTTTACTTTGTTGAGCACAATCTTATCGCAAATCTAGTAGTAATTCCCATGATGGAATTCGACATTATACTAGGGATGGACTGGCTCTCAAAGTATAATGCTAAGATCAAATGCAGAAGTAAGAAAATCTCAGTAGTCTTGAATGAACGACCTACAGTCATCTTCCGAGGAGAGATATCCCGAACTGATCCCTATCTAGAAGCACCTCCTATAGCTTTCTTTATAGAGTTAATCGGTGATGAGGAAGAAGGGAAAGGGAGCATACAAATTGAAGATGTTCCGATTGTTCAGGAATACATGGATGTATTTCCTGAGGAGTTACCTGGACCTCCCCTAGAAAGAGAGGTAGAGTTCTCCATTGAACTCGTACCTAGGTCTCAACCGATATCAAAGACTCCGTATAGAATGGAAAAAGTGGAGCTAGAAGAGCTAAAGAAACAACTCCAAGACTTGTTGGAGAAGGGTTTTATCCGACCGAGTGTGTCTCCTTGGGGAGCACCAGTTCTCTTTGTGAAGAAGAAGGATGGATCAATGCGTCTATGCATTGATTATAGAGAACTGAATGGGATCACAGTGAAGAACAGATATCCTCTTCCAAGAATTGATGATTTATTTGAACAACTTCGTGGGGCTCAATTCTTCTCTAAGATTGACCTTAGATCTGGTTATCATCAACTGAGGGTGAAGAAGGAAGATATTCCAAAGACTGCCTTCCGATCAATATATGGGCATTATGAGTTTACTGTTATGCCCTTCGGCTTGACTAATGCTCCTGCTATTTTCATGGATTTGATGAATAGAGTCTTTAAGGACTACCTTGATAACTTTGTGGTAGTTTTTATTGATGATATTTTGATATATTCAAAAAGTCGTGAGGAACATGAAGATCATCTGAGGGATATTTTGAAAACTCTACGGAAGGAGAGACTCTTTGGGAAGTTCAGCAAGTGTGAGTTTTGGTTACAACAAGTGGCTTTCTTGGGGCACATCGTAACCAATAAAGGAATCTCGGTTGACCCTGCAAAGACAATGGTTGTGGAGGAGTGGCCTCAACCGAAAACAGTAACTGATATTCGTAGTTTCCTTGGTTCAGCGGGATATTATAGGAGGTTTGTGAAAAACTTTTCACGACTTTCTAATCCACTAACCAAGTTGACTCGAAAAGGGGTTAAGTTCATCTGGACAAAGGAATTTGAGGAATGTTTCCAAGAGCTGAAGAAGAGATTGGTTACTACACCTGTGTTAACACTACCCTCTATCGGAGAAGGATTCGTTATTTTTAGCGATGCATCTCTGAAAGGGATTGGGTGCGTCCTCATGCAAAATGACAAGGTAATTGCTTATGCATCTCGACAGTTGAATATTCATGAGCAGAATTATCCTACGCATTATCTAGAGCTGGCGGAAGTTGTTTTTGCTCTAAAGATATGGAGGCACTATCTTTATGGGGAGAAATGTGATATATACACTGACCACCAAAGTCTAAAGTATATTTTCACACAGAAAGAATTGAACATGAGACAAAGGAGATGGTTGGAGCTTATTAAAGACTATGATTGTTCAATTAATTATCACCCTCGAAGAGCAAACAAAGTCGTGGATGCGTTAAGCAGGAAAGATCTTGTTGTTCTGGAAACAATGAGGATCCTAGGGGATCCCTTGATTAAAGATCTAGTAAAACTGGACATGGGAATTATAAGTAAAGGGACATCATCAACCCTATCCCAAATGATTTCTCAACCTTCATTACTAGAGAAGATCAAGAAGGCTCAAAAAGAAGATCCCTTGCTGCAGGAGAAGTTCGAGGCTGTAAAGGATGGTAAGTTACCTGATTTCAATGTTGATTAAGAAGGTGTATTGAAATTTCGCACAAGACTATGTGTTCCATCTATTCCGGAGATAAATAAAGAACTGATGGATGAAGCTCATATCTCTACTTTCTCTATACATCCAGGAAGCACTGAGATGTATAGAGACCTTCGTGATCATTATTTGTGGGATAACATGAAGAGGGAGATTTCTGATTACACTACAAGGTGCCTGGTGTGTCAGCAAGTAAAGGCAGAACGACAACTTTCTAAGGGGGTATTACAACCGCTACCCATACCAGTATGGAAGTGGGATAATATCACTATGGACTTTGTAACTGGTCTCCCGAAAACATCCAAAGGAAACAATGCGATATGGGTTATTGTGGACCGTCTCACCAAGACAGTCCATTTTATCTCTATTCGGGAAGATTTCTCTCTGGATCAGATTGCCAAGATATACGTGAAGGAAGTGGTAAGGCTGTATGGGGTACCACTATCCATTCTATCTGATCGTGACCCAAGATTCACATCAAAATTCTGGAGAAGTCTTCATCATGCTCTGAATACTGAATTGAATTTTAGTACGGCCTATCATCCTCAAACTGATGGCCAATCTGAAAGGACTATTTAGACACTTGAAGACATGTTGAGATTATGCTCAATGGAATTTAAAGGTGGATGGGATCAACACCTCCCATTAGTTGAGTTCTCCTATAACAACAGCTACCATTCGAGTATTCAGATGGCACCCTATGAAGCTCTGTATAGAAAGCAATGTAGAACTCTTACTTGTTGGGATGAAACTGGTGAGAGGAAGCTTATTGGGCCTGATCTCGTGCAAGAGATGATAGAACAGGTTCATGCCATCCAACAACACATAAAAGCTGCTCAAAGTCGGCAGAAGAGCTATGCTGACAATCGTCGAAGGGACTTGGAGTTTGGTGTTGGCGACAAAGTCTTCCTTCGAATTTCTCCATGGAAGAGATTCATGTGGTTTGGGAAGAAAGGGAAGATCAGCCCTAGGTACATTGGCCCCTATGAAATCCTTGATCGCATAGGAGAAGTGGCCTATCGTCTAGCACTTCCACCGAACCTAGATCAAGTTCATGATGTCTTCCATGTATCTCTCTTGAGGAAGTACATACCCGACCCTTCGCATGTACTGAACCCAGAGGTGGTACAATTGGAACATGACCTCTCTTATGAGGAGCATCCAGTGGAGATCTTGGACCATAGAGACAAGGTCCTACGAAACAAGACTACCCACCTTGTGAAAGTGTTTTGGAGGAATCATAAATATGAAGAAGCGACTTGGGAGCCTGAGGAAACAATGAAGCAAAAGTACCCTCACCTTTTCGACTAGGCCTCAACTGTAAATTTCGGGGACGAAATTTCTTAAGGGGGGAAGAATGCAACGACCCAATCTTTTTGAGTAGTATATTAACTTACTCTTAATGATTTAATAAGATGTTAATGGTCAATGCAGAAAGAGGAGTGGATGGATTCATCCAGTAGACTCAACCCTTATGAAGCCCACTTATCAGAGCTTGGGAAGGAGGTAGAATCTGTGGGCTTCTCTTTGGACCAAGCCCAAGCCAAACTCCAGCGTGTCAAGCTTGAACGGAAACACCAACGGGAGAAGTTCAAGTTAGTAGAGATTACTACTAGGGCAATGTTATCTGAGCCTCCCTCAGATTCTCTCACCATAGCACACCTTACACTTCGGTCGTATGCCGGTGTTATAAGGGCCTATGTGACGAGACCCTAGCTTCCTTGTGTAATCCTTTCGGGTGAATAAATTGAGATATCTTCCTTTAGTGATGTTTGTGGATTTTCTTTTGTCTGGATAATTTTAGGATATATTTTATTGATGAATTTTTGAAAAAGGGATATTTTAAAACATTTATGTAAACCCTAAATAACTAATGATGTGTAATGATTTTCAAAAAATGCTCTTCTACAAAAGTGTTCAGTAAGTAATTTTGAGTCTAATAAGATCAACTTAATTTTTGATGAATAGTAAATTATGAATAGTGATTTTACGCTTAGGATTAGTAATATGACCAAATGGATTAGTATTTTCACTCAAAGAGAGTTTTAAAATAATTTAGACACCTAGATTAAGTAATGTGATTCAATTAAATGGGTAAATAACGGTTTCATAAATTATTAGTCAAGTATTATTTTTTTTCGGATGAATAGTGTTTTTACTTAAAAATTTAATTAAAAATAATTAGAAAATTATTTTTATAAAAAGGACGTTATTTTTGAACTCAGAGCATCGATATTATGTTAAGGTAATTTTTTGGGGATTTTTATGAAAAAAATGAATTTTCGATGAATAGTGTTTTTATTTAAAAATTAAATTAAAAAAATTTAGAAAATTATTTTTATAAAATGTATTTCATTTTTGAAATCAGAGCATTGATATTTTGTTAAGGTGAAATTTTGGGATTATTCTGAGAAAGTTGAATTTTCAATGAATAGTAAAAATACAGTTTTAGGGTTTCGGTATGTTTAATGACATCATAACTGTGTCATGATGATGTCATGATATCTTTCAAGGGTTGGCCGGCCAAGGGTGATGAATTATTGTTTTGGGTTCCCCATGTGGCCTAACTTTATGAAAAATATCATGAGTGGGCACATGGGTTTGAGAAAAGCACTTGTGAGGTGTCCCTTGGCCATTAATGCCTTGTCCCCTCACTTTCCCTATAAATACCCACCCTTTCCTCCTTTAGTTTTCACTCCCAACTATCCCCCAATGAAGTTCTGGTCTCCTTACCTTCCAAGGAGTCCTACCAAGGTGCCCCCAAGCTCTCAAGGTCCAAACCTTTGAGTTTCAAGAGTCACGTTTTAAGGTAAGGGATCTGACCTCTCTCTTTCTTTTCATGTAATCCTTTTTATGTCATTCCTTTTATGCTCCATGTTCTTATGTGAGATGATGTTCTTTTATATTCCTCTTACTTCCCTTTTCATGTTTATATGATGAGAGATCCCCTCTTACTCTCATCATTTCGTTTTATGAATGTTTAAGTGACGCCGTTAGGCTGCCGAATTTTTAAGGGATTCTTTCACCCTTCTCATTTTTCAAGTTCGATTTTCATTTCAAGCCTTTCAAGTTCCTTTTTATTATGTTGGGGTATGATCTCTATATCTATCATACGGATCTCTTATGATCATATGATGAGGGACCCTATTTGATCTTGTCAAATCATTTTTTTTATTGAAGTTAAGTGACGTCGTTAGGCTGCGGAATTTTCATAAGAGAAATCTTATTTTTGTCTCACTTCCATGTTTTTCATTTCATATGGTATATCTTTCAAATTTTATTACCATGTTCTTAAATCCCTCATATTCTGTCCCCCTACTGTTTTATGAATCATTTATGAGTGGGTGACCCATGTCCCCTCTCTTCCCAATGTTTTCTAAAACCTTGTAACATAGCCATTATGCTGCATAATTTTCGTCTCAAAATACCTCTCTCTTTTCTCAAAATTATTTTATGTTATAAAGTGAATACTCAAAGCTCTTATTTCTACAAGGGTATTCACATATATATCAAAATGTTCCATTTTAAATTCTGGGATTTACATACATGAGACCCACTTTCCCTTTCCGTGGGTTTAAAGTGCCGTAAAGATCATGTCTTTAAAGCAGTTTTTAAAACGTTATGAAATGAAAACCATTTATTTTATGCTATATGGTTTATTTATGAAATGTTTGATGATGATATATGTGGCTCACATGATAATAAAGGAAAATTTAAGGGTGCGCCCTGATAGCGCTCAAATTCATTGGGTAATGATGTAACCACTAGAGATTAAAATTTTCATGATACCTTGGTGAATAACCTTGGTAATTTTCAAATGACACCTTGGGGATGGACCTTGGTGATATGTTCATGATTGTCTATGTTAAATGATGTAGCCACATCTTCAAGTTATGTAAAATGTTATTTTTATTATGAAATGCCTCATGATTTCTTTCTCATGCCTTAAAGTTCTTTTCATGCCCTTATTAAAGTATCTCAAGTTCACATGTAAAATGTTCCTATTGTTTCCCTTACTGGGCCTTCTGCTCACCCTTTCTTTTGATGTATGTCCCCAGGTTATGAGATGCAGTAATGAACCTAGAATGAACTTAAGGAGATGCCTTTCACGTGTTTAAGAAGAATGTTTTATGTTGTTTTCATGTATTATGTTCCTGGTTTCCAAGACACTAAACCTTAAAGATCCTCAGTTTTGTGTATTGTAATGAAAGTTTATGTTATAAAATGGTGGGATGCCATAACATCCCCCCCCCCTTAGAACATTTCATCCCAAAAAATCCATAAGCACAAGGAAAACGACTGAACTCTCAACTGGGTCTCCCACGCCAGTGAGTTTGCCAACATACACCCATGACCCCACACATAAGTCAGAGGGACTCATCCACCACACCTCAACACTATCCGCTTTGGGCGGCATTGACTCGTCCACACGGTTTTAATCGCGTCACAAAAACACATCTCTATAGGAGAAGGATCCCTCTTCCTCACGCATTCGAAGCATTCCAAAGAACACCCACACATGGTCTTACCAACGCCCTGAACAAAACTAGACCATGCAATGGAAAGGAAAGAGTACCGCTAAACAGTGTCTATAAAACCACAGCAGAAAGTAGAAAGGACACAAGGCGTACATCCATCCATCCCTGGAGCCTCTAGGTCAACAGCCTCAAGGGAATGAAAATTTCCTCACCCTTAGCCACCAGCTCCTTGAGCTTGGCGTGGAAAACCTGGGTGGGGGTGGTAGAAACTAATACCACCTACCACCTCATGCTGCTGCACTAGCTTTGTCATCACATCTTCCGCCCTACGGACCTCCTTACTTGAGACGCTGCCTCTGCCAAGGTGGTCTGTCGACCGGCTCCCTCTCAGAAGCATGATGAGTTAGACATTATTTAGAATGATTTCCTCAACCATCACAAGAATAAAACCTCCTCTCCTACGGCTGACCAAAACCTGGCTTGTGAGCCCTGTGTGCCCTGAGCCTCAGATCCTCCATCTTGGGGTCGCCTCTTGAAATGTCTCACATGTCCAAGCCCTTGAGTCTGTCGTCGGTTACCATATGTTGATCTGACTGACGAAGTCTCATCTCTTGCGTGCCCAACACTAAAAGGTGGGATCTTCTTGGCTATAAAGCTCTCCGCCACTAGGGCCCGCTTCAGCACTCCAACATAGGTGGGAAAACACGAGGAAACCACATCGGCCTAGATTTCTCTGTGTAGGTCCTGCTCGAATGTTCAAGCCCTAAAGAACGGGTCTCAAACCATATCCAGGGTGTAGCACGATAGGTCTGTAAACCTTTCTGAGTATTCTGACACAGTCAGACCCTCCTACCGAAGCTGAAAAAGCTCTTGAATCTGCACTGACCTCAGTGTCACCAGATAGAACTCTTCCCTGAAGAGCCGCACAAAATCTGCCCACGTGAGTGTCTTCTCATCATGGGACTGTATCACAAAACTCCACCATCTTCCGGTAGAACCCTATAGAAGGCTCGCTGCTAGTACCACTATCGGATCTGGGAGTGTCCTCACCAGGCAGAAAACACGGGTAACTGCTTTGAGATAGTCATCAGCTGCCTGAAGATCTGGATCACCCCAGAACATCATAGGTCGCTACCTCTAGCAGTCATGCAGTGCACTCAGCCTCTGTGAAACCTCATCCTGCACTGCCGGCATAACCAGTTTTTCGATAAGTGGAGGCTCAACTGGCGGACCACCTAAGGGTCCAGCCTCAGAACCTGCGCCCTGGTCCATATCCTCTATATGGGGCGTATCATCACCACAATCCCACTATGTAACCCTCACTGGCTGTCATCGGGGAGGCATCCTAAAATACATTCAAGACGCACCACAGTCAAATAGTATATCTGATGAGCTGACTCAAGAAGTGAAAGTAAAACCCCAAAACCCAGTCCTATATGATGCATGTACCATTTCCCCCTACGACCAGTGTACGGATGTCCCGAGTTGAATAGAAGGTTATCAGAGTCCTAGTGTATGGATACGTCGGCTTCCGCACCAACACTGGAGTCTCTGGATTGAAAGTTCAGCTCGAAACATCATAACACTATTGCTATGAAACCCAAACCAAACTCACAACTAGACCATCTATGCTATGAGATCCCAAAGGTGGAACCTCCTTTGATACCACTCTGTCACGACCCGACCCAATGGGGCTCAAGACGCGACTCCCCAAGCCCGCCTCCAATAGGCCAGGGGCTGGCGTCTGGCGCCGAGTAGGCTATCACACACAAGGGAGGCATTAGCCTTAGGAACCTATACACACGCACCCACAAACAACTCCATGAAATAGTACAGTGATATATAAAACTGAAAAGAAAAAGCATGAATACATCTATCCCAAACTAGAGTGCAACAGCAGTACAAAAAGGAAAAAACATGGCCCAGCAAAAGAAAACTACAAAGGTGTCCAACCTACTCAGAGGGAGGGGTACGCTGCCAAAAGCACCACCGGAAATCTCCTCATCACATCTCTGGTAAGAATCCACGATCAGTCCCGCTCACTCAGTTCTGCCTACTCCGGGTCCTCCTGGGACTCTGTCGAATGGAATTTGGTCTGCACCAGACACAAACATGTGTGGAAAAAGCCCATGTAGGGGTGAGTATAACAATACTCAGTAGGCACCCCAAAACCCCAAAACAAAAGAGAGAAACTAAAAGGCAACAGTCCGCTCATCCCAGCCAGAGGGAACCCAGATGAGATAGAAACTCCATCTCATGACCATCCTTGGCTAAATGGAACAAGTCAGCTCAAACCAAGTGTATTCCCATACATAAACCTTGAAATTCCAGATATAATCAGCTCATGCACCAAGCCACATGAGGTAATGACCTCATCACCAGCAACTGTCCATAACTAGAAGAACACACACCATGATCACTGTCATCCCAGATGACACCCATCCGAGAGATACACTCCATTGGGTCCCACTCAAACATCTCAGATGCTCACTCGAGAGATCACGCTCGTCGGAAAACGTCACTGAGGAAACCTCATTGAAACAACATAAACACCAAACTCCTCAGATAAGGGATCACTCCTAGGGTCCACTAGGGGATACCAGAACCCACAAAGGTTTAAGAAGATCTCACAGATATAGGATCACTCCCAGGGTTCGCTGGAGGGATAATGCAACCCGATCTGGCATTCGTAGATCTCACAGATAGGGGATCACTCCTAGGATCCAATGGGAGATACCACAACCCTATCTGGCACTTGTCAGAAACACGTCACTCAGATAGAGAATCTCCACCCATGTCACGATGGTCACGATGATGCCAAAACCCTATCTGGTACATCTCGTGTTGTAGGGGATCGAACTGACGATGCCGCAACCCTACAGAAACCATTCGCTGAGTAGGGGATCGTATAACCAATGATACTGCAACTCTACTATAATCCTCACGCTGAGTAGGGGATCGTATACCCGATGATGCCATAACCTTATTGAGCACGGCCCACTATGTAGGAGATCATATTACTGACGATGCCACAGACCCTACGAGGTTAACCAACTAGATAGGGTATCGTCGCCTGTGGATAAGCAGTCACAGCGATACCAAGAACCCGATATAGGGAAACGATACTAGAGGATCCTGCTCCAGGCCCACCAGAGGGATGCCACAACTCTATCATATTAAACATCCCATTGAGAGGATCACAAACCTATACTACGGTTATGATGTCGTGTGAACCCTCGCAGGAACTAACCAAGGGAGTACCCTCAACCACTGTTGGTCCAAACGTCGCTAACCTAAGAGACCCACCAAAACGCCACCATGTGCACCTCCAAGGCCGATACCGAGTCCACCATCGCGATCCACACGGAAAAACACGTAGGATAGGCTGTTTACTTACTCGAAACGGACAACTGGTAAAAAAGGCATTATTCACCGTAGTTAGCCCATGCGGCGACCACACAATGATCTCGAAACAAATCAAACGGATCATACCACTACGATCCCCTCGGAAAAACACACGGGATCCACTACATGTTCGTCCCAAATGGACCTCCGTAGGACAAGGAACTATTCACCAAGGACAGCTCGTGCGGGGCCCACACAATGATCCTGAAACTCATCGAATAGATTGAACCATTGCGATCCTTTCAGAAAAACACACAGGATTGACTATTCATCCACTGAAATAGGTCTCTTGGTGAGAAAGTTGTGTTTCTCCGAAAACGCCCAAACCCGACCTCGTGGGGCCCACACCCAAAACACAGTCCCAACTCCCAGAAACCATCATGAAAAGTCTGTCATATCATCATAGTCTCAATTCCAAGGACGACACGTCATTCAAACACTCCAGGTAGAAGACACAACGGCCTGAAGTCGAATAATAATAAAATATTATTATCTTATTCAACGTTTCAAGCTCCCAGGCCACGATCCCAAAAAATAAAACTTCCAAACCCACACCGAAAGATTCACCTCATCACCAGGGTCATGTCTCTATCGATGGCACGCGAAATGGACTTCTAGGGAGCAAGATACGGGGGTTTTAAAACCCCACTGTATTAAAAGAGGGTCGTCCGGCCGGCCTGGGTCGCCCCGCGGCACTGCCCCTGGCGGTCGGCCGCCGCGAACCGCCGGGGGCACCCCGGTGGTTAGTTTTATGATCCTCAACTTCTGACGTGCCCCTTGGGACCTGATCTTCTCTGCTAAAAAAATTGAAGAAATTCAAAGCAAAAACAGGTTCGGGGAATTAAAAGTCAAACCGCCTACCTCGCGGGTGAAACATTGAAGCTTCGGGTGTAGAATGACGCACGCGACGCCCTAAAGCTCGATCCACTGACGATCGGTGCAGAAAATGGACGGTTGCAGCTCAAATCAGCGAAGAATAGAGGGAGAGGGAGGGGTTTGTTCCGCCTGCGCATTGGAGGAAATGGGGGGGGGAGGTGATTGATTTTCATTTATTTCAAATAAAACTTCATTTCATATCCCCGCCAACCCACCTCCGAGCCAGCACCCAACGCCGACATAAGTTATATTGCACCTAGGGTAAACACGGTGTTCTGAATGCAACGGAGGACTCGTATTTTCGATCTGAGACTCCCTACAGATGCTATTTGGGCCGACACTCGTAAGTAAACTTTTCCATTTATTTACAAAAATTCCCCTAGTGGCTTCTCTCACAGCAGGACCGCGCCCACAAAGTTTACACCCCGCCTAGGGTAAACGACACTTTCTAGACACAACTATTCCCTCAAAATCCTATTCTGAGCTACCGTTTATGAGATAACCCCCCCCCCCCCCCCGCCATGTGAATAGTATAAATATACTTAATATTTTTATAAAATTAATTCCAGTCACACCGGGCCTCGGAATCGCACGTCGTCTTTGCACCTAGATCTATAATTATTCATAGAAATATTCCAAAGTCTTACAGGGACAAAACCCAAGTTGATACAATGATTAAGCATTATGAGTGGTTTAGAAGAACATTTTATGTGGTTTTCATGTATTATCTTCTTAATTTCTTAGACACTAGAAATTAAAGATCCTCTATTTGTAAAATGTAATGAAAAGTTATGTAATAAAAAGGAGGGATTCCATAGTTGGTATCAAATGATAGTTTATTTATTTATGGAAATTAGGCTATAAAATATATAGGAAGGACCCTATAGAAAATATTAAATATAGGAAAACTTCCTAGTATTTTGGTGAGTATTGAGTTTGTGGTTTATCAAACAAATAAATCCCTATCTGGATACGAGTAGTTAGAGGCGGCTCTGTCATAGAGGTACCTAGTAGTGAAAAAATTGACAAGGAGTTTCGGGCATGATCTAGTGTATCCTGGTACATGACAATGGGCCTCTCTGCACTCTTGTATACAACACCCTCGGGGGATATGTTTGGTCAATCATAAGATTTTTATGAATCATTGTGAATGATTTATAGAGAAATGTACTTTTTAAAGAAATTTTAAGACATAAAATTATTTATTTTTAAAAGATTCGTAAATGATATAAGTTTCTCACTGTGGTTTTGTTCTATTAGAAATGGCGGGAAATGGGCGGAACCGTGAAAATGGTGACCGCAATGGACTATGCACGGATGGTCCTCCGATGGAAGTTGGAATGGAAATATTCATACGAATGATGAACCAAAAGACTCAAGTTATGGGAAGTAACTTGAATCAAGCCAAGAGTCTAATCTCACCGCGAAGGGAAAAACATTATGTTGAGTCAATTATGCATCAACGACAACCAAACTTCAGTGGATCGACTGACCCATTGATTGATGAATAGTGGATATAATATATTGAGAAGATCTTTTCTATTCTCCACTATTCATAGGAAGAGAATGTCACCCTAGATGTCTATCGCTTATAGGGAGAAGCTGATCAGTGGTGGGAACTGATTAAAAACATGAGGAAAAGAGTGGATATTGAAGCTATGGAGTGGGAAGAGTTCAAAGGGATCTTCTTCAGTATGTATTTCCCTCATTCCCTGAGAAAAATAATGGAGAATGAGTTTCTCGAGCTGAAGAAGAAGGAGAATGAATCTATGGGAAGATACGAGATAAACATTACAAGGTTTTCCCATTACACCTCAAGCTTTTTCATGGATCATAATAGTGAGGTTGATAGATTCTTTGGTGGACTGAGACCTCATCTGTGGAAGAATCTATCCAACCGAGACTATAACAGCAATGAAGTTATCATACGTAGTGAAATGAAAGTCAAACTAGAGTTTGGTGAGACGCAATGGTCTCATAAATCAATTGGAAAAAAAAGATCGATGGAGCCCATCTTAGAGAAGACCTTTGATTAGGGAAGAGGAGGCAAGAAAGTGCAACGTTCCACATGTAATAAATGTTGGAAAAAGAATTTGGGGAACTGCCTACTTAGGAGAAGAAAATGCTACAAGTGTGGAAGATATGGCTATATTGTGAGGAATTGTTGTAGTGAGGTGAAACCTCCACTTACTAACACTAACGAGAAGGGGAAGATGGTGTAGGCCCTACCTGATGTCCAGTTCTATATGTGTGGACAACTTGGGAACATTGCCAATCACTTTCCCAATCTGATGCCAATAGAGGGGAACCACCATTAGCCTCAGCAAAGGCCAAGGGAGAAAGGTTGTGATTTTGAGATCACGATAGCTGAAGTTGAAGCTTCAAATGATGTGGTAGCAGGTACTCTTGGGGTTCTATCAAATCTATCAATTACATTGTTTGATTTCGGTTCTATGCATTCTTTTATTTCTTCGAAGTTTACAAAGAATTTAGAATCAACCCCCCCCCCCCCCCCCCCCCGACTTGCTAAAAGTGGAGTTATCATTCAAGACTTCGGGTGGAATTATACCAACATCGTCAGTGTTTAGAAACTCTAGTATTTACTTTGGTGAGAACAATATTATCAGTAATCTAGTAGTCATTTCAATGCTGGAATCTAACATTATACTAGGGATGGACAGGCTATCAATGTATAATGCTAAGATAAAATGTAGATGTAAGGAAATCTCAAATGTTTTGAATGGAAAACCTACAGTTATCTTCCAAGGAGAGATATCTCAACCAGATCATTGTCAATAAGAACCTCCTATATCCTTCTTTATGGAATTTATCGGTGAAGAAGATGAAGGAAATGAGAGTTTGAGGATAGAAAATTTCCCCATCATCCGAGAATACGTTGATGTATTTCCAAAGTAGTTCCCTATAACTCCTCCAGAAAGAGAGGTGGAGTTCTTTATTGAACTCATACATGGATCTCGTCCAATATCAAAGACCCCACATAGTATGGAAAATGTGGAGCTGGATGAATTAAAGAAAAAAATACATGATCTTGTGGAGATGGGGTTAATTCGACCGAGTGAGTCTCCTTGGGGGCACCAATTCTCTTTGGGAAGAAGAAGGATAGATAGATGCGGCTATATATTGATTATAGAGAACTGAATGTGATCACAGTAAAGAACAAATACTCTCTTCCAAAAATTGATGACTTATTTGACCAACTTTGTGGGGCTCAATTATTCTCTAAGATTGATTTTTGATCTGGTTATCATTAGTTGAGTTTGAAGAAAGAAGATATTCCGAAAACAGCATTCTGATCAAGATATAGGCATTATGAGTTTGTTGTTATGCCTTTTGGACTGACTAATGCACCGGCTATTTTTTCTGATTTGATGAATATAGTCTTTAAGGACTACCTTGATAACATTTTGGTAATTTTTATTGATGATATTATGATATATTCTAAAAGTCTTGAGGAGCATGAGGATCATCTAAGGGTTATTTTAAAAACTCTATGGAAGAAGAGGATTTTTGGAAAGTTCAGTAACGGTGAATTCTAGTTACCAAAAGTTTCTTTGTTGGGGAACATTGTTACCAATGAAGGAATCACAGTTGACCCTGCAAAGACAAAAGTTGTAGAGGAGGGGCCTCAGCCAACAATAATAACTGATATTCGTAGTTTCCTTGGATTAGCAGGATATAATAGGAGGTTTGTGAAAAACCTTTCATGACTTTATAATCCATTAACCAAGTTAAATCGAAAATGGGTCACATTCATCTTGAAAAAAAGTGTGAGGAAAGTTTCCAAGAGCTGAAGAAGAGATTGGTTACTGCACCCATGTTAACTTTTCCCTCAAGTGGAGAAGGATTACTTGTTTTTAGTGATGCATCTCTGAAAGGGATTGGGTGCGTCCTCCTAAAAAATGACATGGTCATTACTTTTTCATCTCGATAGTTGATGAATCATGAGTAGAACTATCCTACGCAATGTCTGGAGATGGCTGCGGTTGTTTTTTCTTTGAAGATATGGAAGAATTGTCTTTATGGGGAGAAATGTGATATAAACAAATACCATCAGTGTTTGAAGTATATTTTCACACAAAAGGAATTGAACATGAGACAAATGAGGTGGTTGTAACTTTATAAGGACTATGATTGTTCAATTCATTATCATCCCGGTAGAGAAAACAAAGTCGTTGATGCATTAAGCAGGAAAGACCGAGTTGTTCTGCCTATTATGAGGACTCAAAGAGATCCATTGATCAATGACCTTATAAAACTGGACATGGGAATTATAAATTAAGGGACATCATCAAACATAACACAAATGATTTATAAACCATCATTACTAAATAATATCAACAAATCTCAGAATTTTTATCCTTTATTACAGATGAAGTTTGAGGCTGTGAAGGTTGGAATGTTTCCTGAGTTCAATACTGATCAAGAAGGTGTACTGAAATTTTATACAAGACTATGTGTTCCATTTGTTCCATAAATAATGGAGTTGATGGACAAAGCACATAGCTCTAGTTTCTCTATACATCCTTGAAGCATGAAAATGTATAGGGACCTTCGTGATCATTATTGGTGGGATAATATGAAAATCGAGATCGTCAAGGTGTCTTGATTGTCAGAAAGTGAAGGCAGAGAGACATCTTCTTAAAGGGGTATTGCAACCACTACCCATACCAGTAAGGAAGTGGGACAATATCACTATCGACTTTGTCATTGGTCTCCCGATAACTTTCATCGGAAACAATGCGATATGGGTTATTGTAGACCGTCACACCAAGACTTTCCATTTTAACTCCATTCAAGAAGATTTTTCTCCTGGTCAACTGGCCAAGATTTACATGAGGGAAATGGTAAGGCTGCATGGAGTTCTACTTTATATCATATCTGACCGTGATCCAAGGTTCACATCAATATTCGGAGAAGTATCCAACAAGCTCTGAGCACTGAATTTAATTTCAGTACGACCTATCAGCCCCAAACTAATGGCCAACCTGAAAGTACTATTCAAACACTCGAGGACATGTTGAGAAGATGCTCAATGGAATTTAAAGGTGGAAGGGATCAACATCTCCCTTTAGTTGAGTTCTCTTACAACAACAGCTTCCACTCGAGAATTCAAATGGCACCCTATAAAGATCTATATGGGATGTTTTGTAGAAATCCTACTTGTTGAGATGAATCTGGTGATAAAAATATTATTGGGCCTGATCTTGTGCAAGAGATGACAGAAAAGGATCATGCCATCCAGAAACACATTAAGGCTTCTCAGAGTCAACAAAAGAGCTATGTCGACAATCATCTAAGGGACTTGGTGATTGATGCTGGTGATGAAGTCTTTCTTCGGATTTCACCTTGGAAAAGAGTCATGAGGTTTGGAAAAAATAGGAATCTCAGCCCTATGTACATTTTCCCCGATGAAATCACTGATTTTGTGGGAGTAGTGGCCTATCGGCTTTCACTTCTTACAAATCTAGAACAAGTTCATGATATCTTCCATGTATCCCTCTTAAAGAAGTACATACCTGACCCTCCACATGTACTAAATCTAAAGGTCGTACAACTGGAACATGACCTCTCTTATGAGAAGCAGTCGGTGGAGATCATGGATCGTATAGACAAAGTCCTAGGTAACAAGACTACCCACATTGTTAAGGTGTTATGGAGGAACCAAAAATGAAAAGAATCCACATGGGAACTGGAGGAGTCTATGAGATAGTAGTACCCACACCTTTTCTCATCAGAGGGTACAAGATAAAATTTCGGGGATGAAATTTCATAATGGGAGAATAACGTAAAGACACGAACTTTTTAATTATATTTGCTTCCGAAATTTGTGTGTTATTTTATTTTATATGCAAAAAAAACTATATCCTTTAATTAATGAAGTGGGTATAATTAAAATGAGAAAATTGGGTTTTAATTGTAATATGATTGTTGGAAAATATGACCGTTGGAAACTATAACTCTATGTTTTTATAAATATAGTTATCTTGGTTAATTAATATAGAAAGAAGATTGAATGGCCTCATCTAGTAGACTCTGGCCATATGAAGCCCTTTTATCAGAGATTGGGAAGGAGGTAACATCACTAGGATTTTCTCTGGACCAAGCCCAAGATGAACTTCAATATATGAAGCTTGAACGGAGTCACCTAAGGGAGAAGTTCAAGTATATTGAAATCACCACTTGAACAATGTTGTCCGTGCCACCCCAAGATTTTATCACCATGGAACACCTTACACATAGGTCTTATGCCAACTTTATAAGGGGTTATGCAACCAGACCTTAGCTTCTTTGTGTAATCCTTTTATATAAATAAAATTGTAAATTCTTATTATGTAAATGTTTGTGTATTTCAAATATCCAGATAAATATAGGATGTTTATTATTGATGAATTTAGGAAAAAAAGGTTATTTAAATCTATTTTTGTATTCTTTAAATAATTAATAATGTGGAATGATTTTCAAAAAATGGTATTCTACAGTTCGGATAAGTGAGAAATTTAGAGTCTAATAAGATCAACGTGATGTTTTGTGAATAGTAATGTATGAATAGTAACATACCCATATGAATACTAATGAATAGTAATGAATAGTAAATTGGAAAAAAATAGAAACTTCACCCATAAATGTATAAATACAATTTAAACAACTTAAAAGTGAAAAAATGATCATAGTATATGTTTTGGAATTTTTGTAGGTTAAACATATTTTATTTACAATTTTATAATTAATTTAATAATTTAAAATGGAAATATATTTTCATAAAATGTAATCATAAATTGTTACCTTATTTTATTATGGTTATATGATAATTTTATGAGACCTTGATTGCTGTTTTATGTGGTTACAAAAGAGGTATAGTCTTAATGTTGTATTTTTAGAAAAAATAATGATTTTATTTAAAATTTAAATTAGATATATTTAGAAAATTATTTTCATCAAATTGAGTTCATTTTTCAATTCAGAGCATTGATATTAGTCTTGGGTGAATTTTTGAGATTTTTTTAAAACAGTTGAATTTTTGGTGAATAGTAAAAATACAGTTTTGAGTTTCTGGTGTTTAATGGCATCATTAATGATGTAATAAGGATTTTATCTTTCTTTTAGACTTATTAATAGTGATGTATTCTATGAGGTGTCCCATTGTCTAATACCATGGGAAAATACCATGGGCAGGCTCATGGTTTTGCAAATACCACCGATGAGGTGTCCCTTGGAAATTAATAATTTATTCCATCATATTTCCTATAAATACCAAGCCATTTACCTCATTAATTTCATTCCAAAATCCTCCTCAGGGATTTTCTAGTCTCCATACCTCCCAATTAGCCCTCCCAAGGTCCAGACCTTCAAGCTTTCAAAGTTACTCTTCAGGGTAACAGAACCATTCACCCTCCTCTTTTAAGTCATGACTTCCTTTATGTTAGGTCCTCTAGTTTCCATATTATTATTATGGGGTATGTTATTGAATATCCTTATTACTATCCATTTCATGTACAAATTATGATATACCCTTTCCACTATCATCAATTAATTTTCTGAATTTTTTAAGTGACGTTGTTGGGCTGCTGAATTTTTCGTCAATGAAAACGTATTTTCTATTTTTTTCAAGTTTCCATTTCAGGTGGTATTTCATTAAAATATCCACACCACAATATTATTTATTTTTTTTTTACCTCTACTAAAATTTATTCATTTATTGATGTAATTCCATTGTCCCATCTCTTTTTAATGTTTTCTAAAACGATGTTATGTATCCGTTATGCTGCAGAATTTTAGTCTCAAAATCTCTCTCTTTTTCTCAAGAAATTATCTTGTATTATTTATTTGGATACCCAAATATATTTTTACTTCCAAAATTATTCCCTAATACATAAAATATATCTATTTTATTCTATAATTGACATACATATAACCCTCACTCCATTACCATGGGATATAAATGACATAATTATCTTATTTTTAAGTACTTTTTAAACGTCACGATTTTGACATGAAACCCACTACATTGATTATATTTGGATTATTTTTGAATTGTTTGATTTTGATCTATGTGGCTCATAGGAAATTAAAAACATATCAAGAGTGTGCCCTGATAGAACTCTATTGCATTGGGTAAAAAAATTAATCTCTAGATATGACAAGTTTCACAACACCTTGGTGAATAACCTTGGTAATTTTTATGACACCTCGAGGATAAACCTTGGTGATATGTTCATGAATGAATAAATGAAATGTTTTTTCAATATATTAAAGTTATAATTAAGTTATTGTTTTTAGTATATTCCTATTCTCCCATTTCTCATGCCATTATGACTTTTATCATGTTCTTGTTAATATTGTTGAAGATCACATGTCAACTATTTCACATGTTTTCCTTACTAAGCCTTATGCTCACCCTTTCCTTTAATGTATGTCTCTAGGACATGAGATGCAGTAATTTTATATAAGATGAAACTATTATGAATCATTTTTAGTGGTTTAGAAAAAAAAATTATGTTGTTTTCGTCTATTATGTTCCTAATTTCCAGGACACTAGACTTTATAGATCCTATGTTTGTATAATGTAATGAAAAGTTATGTAACAAAAAGGAGAGATGACATATAATTTACAAAACAAGTAGTAATAAATTAATGGTATGGTATGTTCATACACCAGTCAAGGGATGAAGTAGGAACGTGGGTATTTAGTTACATTATACTTCTTTACTTTATATATGAATTCCTTCACACTATTACATTTCCAATACGCTGACTGTATTTTATAGACACAATTGGTGGTGGCCCACTAAGATTTATCTCACACCCTCATTAGGTGGTATTTGGTGCCCATAGTAGATTACATGAATATAGTTTTTGACAAAGGGAAGCATAATTCTTAGAAAACATTATTTCTTACTATTTTGGATTGAGCTTGATAGCAGAAGACCCAGTAGGATTTTTTAATTATTGTGATAGTCTTTTATTTTCTTTATACTATTGTGGAACATGTTATGTCTGCTATCTTGAATCCCTTTTTTCCAATTTTCTAGCGTCGTGACATATCATCGTCATGTGTTATATCCTTTTATGTTATTCTAGTTATTTCATTTATTGGTATTATTGTCTCTATTTTTCATTGTGCCTTCTGTTTACAAATATTGATTGTGATATTTACCTTCATTTACATTCATCTATTGCACATACCATTGGTAATGAAGGAATAGTATCCCTATAGACACACCCTAGGACCTCACTACCAGTTAGAATCTTCTTTCATTTAGGGAGATGCACTTATGTCCATGTGGCCCACTGAACTGGGGAATCAATTAAGAGGATTTTGGGACCAAGATGTCATGAAGTGGTATCAAAGAAGGATCTATTCATTCATTACTATTTGGAGTTATTATATTTTAGATTATATTTTCATGGGGCACAGTCATAATCCATTTTTGGTTATTGCGAACACATGTTTGGGGTAAAACCCATGTTTTCTAAATTAAATTTTTTTAGGATTTTTCCTATTACAGTTGATATTGTGTCTCCATTGGATGATGCACAGGTTGTGTGGAGTTATTAATTATTACTATGTTTGAGGATTTTCATTCATCCTTGCCATAGTGATATGAGGGAAAGGATCATTGTAATTTGCAGCATTATAGGAACCTAAAATTCTATTGTCATGCATATATCCAGGGAATGGAGTCGGATTTTTCTATTTTCCATTACTTATATATACTTTTGATTGTCTAGTGATCTTCTGATAGTTAGCTTATAGATATATTACTCTTGGTTGTTATTGAGTGATTTTATATCCCAATTCATGTGGTGTTTGGGGCCTCATTGGTTAGGATGAGTAGTTTACCAAGTTAATGAATTCTTCTATAAATTAATGGGTGTCATTTCCAAAGATAATGTGTATAGGCACTGATTCACCAAAAATAACTATCCCTTATAAAGTGAATCATGACATCGATAAAAAATTGGATGTACGTCCTTATCATGTCATGTCATGTTTATGAAAGGTAAAGGAGTAAACCTAGTAATTAAATATAAAATTAAATGGAACTTATATTAGAGAAGTTATCGATACATGGACGTCTATGTTGGAAGATTAGGTAGTATACCTTAGGTAGTGATTTTTATTATATTCATCTTCCACTTGTTAAGATATATTTCTAATTAAGATTTTTCTGAGGCGTTCTCTTAAAAATTATTGACCAATGACACCACAACAACCTTGTATCGTATTTCAGTAGGATTTTAATAACCATGCTCTATACAAGTGGGTCCTTAAGTAGCCAGTCTTACCTCTATGAGTGCCTCTTGAGGCACTTCCTACTGTATATTTCTATCTATCGTAGAATGAATCGTACTGGAGATATAATATTACCATTGTTTAATGACCCTAGATTCAGGGTTAGAGGTATTAATAGATAAAATAATCCAGTGTAGGCACATCCCCCTTGAGGTAGAGAGATACCTTTTTATGGAACTTCTGTATTCTTTATTTGATAGGCTTCGATGTCATTCTTGGGATGGATTGGTGGGATTGGTATCATTCCATTGTATACTACTATAGGCATACAGTATCATTTACATAACTATAAGGTAGCGGTTTTCTACATATGGGTGAGGAGGATGTAAATGCCCGTAGGGATGGACTAGGGAATGATTTTCTAGGTTGAGTGACCTACCAGATTGAAAATCTGTTCATATAGGATCAGGGATTAGAACAAACTGATTTGCCTCCAGCTGTGGACTGTTTAACGGTTGACTTTCCTAATTGTTTTTCAATTGTTACTCCTAAAAGATAGGTAGATTTTACAATTTATCTTATTCCATGATTATATCCAGTGTCCATTCCTTCATACAATATGGAACATACAAATCTTGTGGAGAGAAAGCGGTAGTTAAATGAATTTGAGGCCAATGATTTTATATGGACCATTACAACCTCTTGGAATTTTCCTGTGCTTTTTTCTAATATGGAGGGTGGAACCTTACTTTAATTTTTGGATTACATAATGTTAAACTACCTTACGGTTAATGAATGGTATCCACTTCTTAGAATAGAGGATCTCTTTGACCAGATTTGAGGAGCTAGAGTCTTCTCTAAGATCAACCTAGAATCTGGTTGTCATCAGGTTCAGGTCAGAACATCTAACATACCTCGTATATATTTATATAGTAAGTATAGTCTTTTTTTAAGTATCTAGTAATCCCATTTGGTCATAAAAAATGCCTCATGTTTTCATGGATCTGATGAATAGGGTGTTCTATAACTATTTCTATTTTTTGTCATAGTCTTTGGGGATGGAATATTGGTGTATTCTCACACATATAGAGACCATGTCATAAATCTTGATATCATTATGAGTACACTGAGAAGGCATATAATTTATTCCAAGCATGTTTATTTCCACTTTGGGATTGACAATATACACTTCTTGGGATATATTATATCAGAATTAGGAGGATATGTTGAACCATAAATATATAGTGTTGTAGATTCTTAGGAAAATTTGAAGAGTAGGTTTGAAATCAATAGTTTCATGGGGATTACGGGATTGTAACTGTGTTTCATACATGACTTCCCACACATTTCATCACCACTTATTGGTCATATAAATAATGGGGTCATGTTCATATTATCAAAAGCATGTCAGAAAGCCTTTCTGGAGAAGAAATGGAGGATGGTGTCAACACCTATTCTAATTCCTCCCTAGCCAGGTATAGGTTATATCATCTTCTTTATACATCATACATTTTACTAGAATAAGTGATGTTGTAGGAAGGAAACATTCATGTATATGGATATTGATAGTTGATCCTTCATGAGAGAAATTAACCCATGCATGACTCTGAGCCAGCATCAGTTGTCCATTCCATACACTAAAAAGGGAATTATCTTTAGGGTGGGTGATTTGTGTTGTACATGGCCCAGAATAGCCTCAAATATTTTTTTCAACGTCTCACGAACCACAAATAGAGTAAATGTGTTAAATATCAAAAATCGTTTGATTTGGATCTTGCATATATAGCTATGAAGGGATATATAGTTGTAGATGCACTGAGTCAGAAAACTCAAACATAATCTATAAGGGAAGCTATTGTTGAATGGAATTTAGTGGACCTATTTTCTGAGCTTCATATATAGTTACATGATAGTCACGACCAGTCATACATTTAATCCTTGATAGTTACCTCTTCCCTTCTTTAGGTGGTGGAGGGTAGATTGTTTTTATATCCTAAAGGATATTTTCCCCATGAGAGTATTTAAGGAGATAATCCACCTGTAAATTCGTATGTGGCCAGAAATGAAATCTTGTGTATCCATGAACATTTCTGGGTCCCAACAGATATGATAGTGTAGTTGGTGAAAGAGTCCCATGCCTCTCAGTGGGTAGTTTATCCAGGAATCTCGAATATGTATCAAGGCATTTGACACTAGTATTAGTCACCTGGTATGAAACATCGAATAGAAGACTTCATCACTAGGTGTTCCACTTGTCAATAGGTGAATGTGGAGAATAAGAGACCTACAGGATTGTTACAACTACTTCAATTCCTCAAACTGAAATGGGAATAACTTTTCTAGAGACATTGAAGTAAGTTTACCTATTCATCCCAGAGGTAGCGACATTTTATAGGTTTTTATTATCAATATAAAGAATTTATCACACATTACTCATATTTGGGAGACATTATCAATTGATTATCTAGGATGATTGTATGTCTGTGGGATCATATGTCTACACCTAGTACCTTATAATATCTTTTAAGATAAGGGAACTCATTTCACATCCCTATTTTGGAAATGATCACATAAATGCATAGGTATTCATATAATTCTAAGCCCATCATTTCACTATGAAACTGATGGAAAATCAAAACCGAAAATATTTGTGCTGGTGGATATGCTCCAAGAATCTATCCTTGATTTTGGAAGTTTATTATAAAATAATATACCTCCAGTCAGTTTTTCCTTTAATAATTTATTTCTAGAAAAAAACAGATGGATCCTTTTGAGAACTTATATTGTAGGTCATGTCATTCACATATATGCAAGGTAAAGGCAGTTGAAGAATATTTATAAGGTCCTTGTCTCATTTAGGACATTCATGTAGATTTAGTTAATCATAAAGCATAAGACTAATACCCAATAAAAAAAGAATTATTCTTATCATCTTTAATAACCTTTATAGTTTGATTTTATGGGTTATGTTTTCCTTCATGTATTTTCTAGAATGGGGTATAGAGGTTAATAATGAATGATAATATGTCACCTTGTAACATAGGGACATTTCAGATGTTCTGTTCCATTGGTACCAGTAGCTTATCAGTTTCTACTACCTCATCTGTAACGTTCCATGCACGATGTCTCCCATGTTCTGCATATTTTCCATTATCATGCCGACATGTCTCATACCTTCAAACTAGAGGAAGTTAAGTTAGACACAGATGATTCCTTTGAGGTTTATCTAGTACGCATCATTAACTAGAGCATGAGGGTTCTACGAGGTCGATATAACCCTCTGGTATGGGTGTTATCACAGCATGGCTGCATGTGGGACAATAGTTTGGAGCGAGAGGCTGATATACATTCTCAGTGGACAGAAATGTTCTCAAATAGTTTTTCACCACCATTTTAAGGTGAACTCAGGGATCAATTATTTTAAAGGGTGAATATTGTAGGAACATGGGTTCTTACTTAGTTATTGATCCTTTAAATTTTGGTTTAAATTTTTTACTTTCGACACAATATGTAATCTTAATGAGTCATAAAAGGAATAAGTGGTGTTCGTGACATGTTCGGAGCCAAAACCCCATATTTTTGGAAAAAATGGCCATGTGGCATGGTTATAACATAGTTGGCGCCATGTTTTGCTAACCATAAAGATTAAAATTCCCAAAAATAACCAAATTTCATGGTCTGTGAATGGTCAAGTGGCTTAATCATGCATGTTAGCCTACATCCCATGTACCTATTCATGGTTTGCTCATGGTTTTCCAAGCCATGAAAAAAACCACACACAAGAAAATTTAAGTGTAATATTACTATTGTTAACATAATGATATAATTATATCCCTCATTATTCTCTAATCTGAGAACCTGTGGGATTAACCAATTTCTCTCTAAAATTAGTGATTTTTGAATGCCAATGATAGAGACCAAGAGATTTCTTTCATCTGGGATCTGATTTTGTTTTTGTTCATCATGATGGATGCACAATGTTATGTACTTGAGTTTGTTTGAACCTCCCTCCTCTCTTTTAAATGACCTAGTTATTATGGTGTGAGCATTATTTATTATTTTTTTAGATATACACCAATCGACAAAAAATATATGGTAGATACCAGAGGAGGAGAGTCGTACAACCCTAAGGTGTATGGTCTAAAACTCATCCCTCAAGTTCGATGATTTTGGGATTGTCATGTGGGCCCACCGATTTCATTAGGTTCTGTTTATAGGATTTATATTCCATTCCCATAATAATTAGAAAAGTATGGATATTATCTTTCCATATATGTGATTAATTGTTGGTGGTTATGCACACAACTCCATCCATCCCATGTAAGATGTTATTCCATAATTTGTTTTTTTGTATTTGACTAGTTTTATCCACCATTAGGGAGTGACATTGCATGACCCTTATAAGGTTATGTTTTTCTATATTAAATGGAATTATTTATATTTTTAATTTCATAATGTAAAGTACCATTTATGATCACTACTTATCCCACCCAATATTTGTTCTTAAATTGATCATTAAATGTGGAATGAAAATTTGAAGTACACTACGTATATGACATGACCCGATTAATTGTAAATGATTAATTGGTTTCATGTACGTAGCACACCATACAACATTAAATTAATGTAGAATAATGAACCATAATTATTTAATGTTATTTAAATAATATTAATAAAGGATCCATGCTACTTGGCCTTGTCAGACTAATTAAAGGATAGGCTTCAACCTAAAAGGCTTATTGATTAAGTTTCACATGATCAATGGTTGCATGATATATGAAGATATCACAACAATGAAAGGAAACTCTTGACCCTGATGATGTATTACATGGCATAATAATTAAATAAGAATTTCCTGACTTGCTCTCACATTGGACTCTTATCGAGGAATTCCATGAGCGGTTAGGAACCCCATTCTGATTCAAGGAAACAACTTTCTTAGGTTGAGAACCACCTTGATATTGATCCCTGTCTATTCTTTGGAAGCATTCTATGACACCATAATATTCATTCAATACTATTATAGGATACCTAGGATGCACTCCTTAGGTCCAACCTTGACAAGTAGGTTCTATGGTTAAATCTCATTAGTCCCAGTCATTGTTTGTTGTTTTTTACCTTGGATGTACTCCTCGGAATCCTCAAGAATATTATTGAGGAATTCCTTTCATTATTCTCCTTGTATTACACTATTATCTTTAGTAAGTATATCATTATTGGGGAAATTGTGACATTTGAGGTCTACATTGCATTGGTTATTACCTTGAAACATCATTATTAAATGTCCTTACATGTTTTGTTATCACAACATAGATCCTTCATTTTCTTACATGAGAATAATTTATAAACAGTTAGTAATCTCTTAATGGGATGGTTATTTTCAGACACAATCTAAGGGATGAATCATGTACTTGGGTAATTAGTTACATTATACTGCTTTACATTATATATTCATGCTTGAACACTGTTAAATTTCCATTACATGGGCATGATGTTATATATGCCATTAGTGGTGACCCACTTAGACTTATCACACACCCACTCTAAGAACCATTTTTTTCCTAGAGAAGATTACATGAATACAGGTTGTGACAATTAAAAGAATACAACAATGAATACTAGATTGCTTATTATTTGAGATGGATCTTGATAGAACACGACCATGTTGGTCTATATAAGGCTTGGGATAAAATTTTATTTCATTTATACTATTGTGTAACATGTTATGCATGTTGTCTTGTATCCATGTTTTCCAGTTTTCTAGTGACATAACATATCATCACAAGACATTTTATGCTTGTATGTTATTCCATTTATTTTAGTTATTGTTACTGTTGAAAATATTTTCCGATGTTCCATCTATTTACATATGTTTCTTTTCTTATTTATGACTTTTTTCATTCATCTGATATGATACACTTTGGTAATGATAGAATAGAATCCCCATGAACACACCCTAGGCCCTCGCTGCTAGTTTTTAGCCTCTACAATTCAAGGAGATGCACATGAGGCCATGTGGACCACTAGGCTCGGGACACCCATTAAGTGGCATCCTGGTCCGGGGCATAACAATGTGGTATCAATTGAGGTTCCTTTCTTGCTTTACTATTTGGAGACTATGGATTGGATATTAAAAATGGATGGGACATGGTCATATGACTTGCATGGGGTCATGAACCCACATTTGGTATAAAAACCAAGTTACCTAAATTATAATTTTTATTATGCTTTTACCTATTACAAATGATATTATTTCACCATTTTGTAATGCCCATGTTGTGTGGAGTTGTTGATTTTTATTCTCTTTGGTGATATTCTTTCATACTTATCCCGATGATATGAGGGAAAAGAGGAGTTTTACATGCATCATTATTAGCACATATAATTCACATGTCAATAATATTTCCAATCCATATAGTTTTATTTTTCTTTTTTCCATTCTTTTATATTCTGGTGATTGTTATGTGATGTTGTGATAGTTAGATTATGATTATATTACTCTTGCAATTGATTGAGTAATTTTATGTCTCAATTCATGAGGTGTATGGGCCCTCATGGGTTGGGATGAGTAATTTACTGAGTCTTCCATTAAGATATAAATAAAAGTGTTTCATTTCCAGTGTTAAGTTGTTTGGGAACTAATTCACCATAGTTTAATATCTATATTAAATTGAATCATGACAGAAATAATTAATTAATATCACATCCTTATCCCACATTGTCATGTTTATGAATGGTAAAGGATCGAACCTGATAATTAAATAAAAAATAAAATGGTATTTATACTTGAGAAATTAACAATACATTGTCGTCTAAGTGGGTTGTTTGGGTAGTATTCCTTGGGTAATGCATTTTCATACATTCTACTTCAGTTAGTGATGCTTTCATTCTGCTTAATAATTTTCTGAGGCATGTTCTTTGGAAATTGTATACCATTTTCAACATGACATCCTCATGTCACAGACCATGAGGGTGGAAAAGACCATTCTCCATACATGAGGCACCTTGAGCTGCTAGTATTACTTCAAGGACATCCATGTGAGGTGCCATATTTTGTATATCTATACCTATACTGGAAAGTCTCGGACTAGAGACACAATGTTATTATGGTGTAATGACAATAAATACACCATTAGCTATATAAACAGAGTTAATATTCATGTGTAGGGATTTCCCCATTGATGTAGGAAATAACCCTTTCTTATAGATCATCTTCATTCACTAGAAGATAGGAATTAGTGTCATTCTTGGTGTGGATTGGTTGGTTCAGTATCAGGATTTTGTAGACAGCTTTCACCACATGGTGTCATTTACATCACTAGAATGTAGTAGTTATCTTCATAATGGTTAATTGGATTTTTAGGATGGTAGATCTAGACCAGAGCATTATGGTCTTGGTGGAGTGAAAATCCATATTGAAATCCTCTTCATGTAAGATCATGGTTTACAACAAGCTTATTTCCCTCTAATAGTGGATCGTTTCAGGGATGTGTTTCCCTGTTATTTTTCTAGCACACCTCCTAAAAGGGAGGTAGAGTTGATAATTGATCTTGTTCCCATAGCATCAATAGTGTCAATTAATCCACACAGGATAGAACATACAGTGCATCAGAAGCTCAAGAAGAAGATAGAGGATTTAGAGGCTATTGATTTTATACATCCCAGTACATCCTCTTGGTGTTCACCTATTTTTTTCAAGAATGCAGATTGAACCTTACATATATGTGTGGATTAGAGATTTTTGAACCAATATATGGTGAAGGACCAATATACAAATCCTTGAATTGATGATCTCTTTGAACAGCTAATGGATATATGGTTCTCTATAATTTCAACCTGAAGTTATATTATCATCATGTTAAAGTCAGACCATTTGAAATACATCATACCACATTCCGTATCATGTACGGTCTGTATGAGTACCTAGTCATGTTGTCTGGTCCTAAGAATGTTCCTTTTGTTTTAATGTCTCTAATGAATAGTGTGTTCTACCCATATTTGGATTCTTTTTTGGTAGTCTTTGTGGATGAAATCTTGGTGTATTCTTACACTCATATTGACCATGGAAAACATCTTGAGATCGATCTGATTACAATGAGGGAGCATAAGAATGACACCAAGATTTCTAAATTCAACTTCTTGATCGATATATTCCACTTCATGGGTAATATTATATCGGAATCAGAAGAATATGTTTACCCAAATAAGGATAGTTTAGTAGTATCTTAGGAGCATCCAAAGAATGTGATTGATATTAGAAGTATCATGGGGCTTGTTGGATATTACATACATTTCATACAAGACATATCATGCCTTGATTCACAACTTACTTGTCTTAAAAAGATGGATGTAAAGATCATGTGGTTTGAATCATATGATAAATCCTTTCAAGAGTTAAAAGGGAGGTTGTTATCGACACCTATTCTAATTCTTCCCAAGACAGGTATAGGTTATACCATCATCTATTGTGCATCAGGGATCGGTTTGGGAGTCATGATGATATGGGAAGACATAGTTGCTGTGTATGGATCTCAGCAATAGTGGCCTCATTAGAGAAATTACCCTACACAAGACCTTGAGCTCATAGCAGTTGTACATGCCCTAGGTTTCTTCAAAAACTACATTTTGGTTGAGTGTGTTGTGGTGTACATGGAACACAAGATCTTCAAATATATCTTCTCTCAGTGTGACATGAAGCGCTGAAAGTGGATATGGTCAAATATCTAAAATCCATCGATTTTGAGCTTTTATATATCTCTTGGAATGGAAATGTAGCTGTAAATGTGCTAAGTCAAAAAAACTCAAACACTGGTCTAATTGGAATTCAGTGATGAATATAAGATAATGGCACTATTTTCTGAGATGCATCTAGAGTTCCACAATAGTGACGAGTAGTATTACCTATCTTCCTTGACGATTACCTCTTCCCCACCTAAAAAAGGTGAAGGTAGATAGATTATAGATCCTAAAGGCTTGGTTCTCCATGAATGCATATCAAGAGAAACATTTCCTCTGGATTGGTCTGTGGATAGAGATAAAATCCTACATATCCATGAACATGTTTGGGTCCCTTCATATATGAGATAGATGTTGATGAAATATTTCCATGCCTTTCAGGGGATTTTTATCTAGAAATATTGATAATGTATTTAGGCATGTGATGTTAGTATGTGATACCTAGGATGAAATGTCATATATATGGATTTTTCACTAGTTGTTCCACATGTTAGTAGGTGAAGGAAGGGAAATACAGAGTTGTAGGTTTATTACAGCTACATCCAGTTCTGTAATCAAAATGAGAATATGTTGATTTGGACATTGTATTAAGTTTACAAAGTTTTCCTATAGGTATTGAGGCTACATGGGTTTTCATTCACAAACTAAAAAAAGTACCCCACTCTATTACTATTCAGAAGACTTTCTCAGTTGATGAGCAGAGAACACTATATGTTTGTGAGATCATATAGCTACATAGGATCCCTCATACTTTTGTTTTAGAGAGGGAAAATTGTTCCACATCCCTATTTTGGTAGGTATTGCAGAAAGTTATGGGTACTCATGTGTTTCTAAGAACAATATTCACCCACATACTAGTGGACATTCAGAAAAGAAAATAATGGTTCTTGGTGTTATGCCTCGATCATGTTCCCTTGATTTTGGTGGTTCGTTGGAAATGAATATCTCTCTCATTGAGTTCACCTATAACAACAACTTTTAGGTGAAAAATTACAACGCTCCTTTTGAGGGCATATAAAGTAGGTCGTTCTATTCACCTCTATGCTGGATGAAGGCAGTTGAGGTTGCCCTACATGGTCCTCATCTCATCATGAACTTCAATGTTTATTAAGATAATAAAAAAGCATATGAATATTAACCAATATGGAACAAAATATTATGTTGATCCCCATCGATGAACTCTAGATTGTTGTTCAGGGATTGTGTTTTCCATCGCGTATCACATGAAATGGGGCATAGACTGTTACAGAAGCAAAGAAATTTATCGCCTCGTTGCATTAGGCCATTAGAAATTCTAGAGGAATTAGGGCTAGTAGTCTATCAGTTTCTACTACCATAAAGGTATTTTTCCTTTCACAACTTCTTCCATGTTTCACAACATCGCTAGTATCATACTAACCCATCTCAAACCACTGATCTTGATGATGTTTCATTAGATAATAATTTTACCTTGGAAGAGTATCCAATATGCATTATAGACCGAAGAATGAAGGTTCTTCAAGGCTGGTCTATCCCTCTAGTACATGTGTTATGGAAGCATGGCCACATCCAAGATGAGACTTTTTAGTGGGAGGCTAACATATGTGCTCAGTGGCTAGAATATTTCTCAGACAGTGTTTCACCACCCTTGGAAGATGAACTTGGGGATGAGTTATTTAAGGGGGTGATATTCTATGAATCTGGTTGTTCACTTATGTATGGATGCATTAAATTTCACTGTCAATTTTTTAATTTTAACTAATATGGATGAAAAATGATTATTCAAATGAATAAAGGGTGTTTGGGGATTTTTTGGAGCCCCTTAGCCATATTTTTTGGAAAACAGACCATGTCACATGGTTAGAGCATGATTGGCACATAGATTAGCTAACCATACAGATGGAAATTTCCAGAAAAAACCAAACTTCATAGTTTATGGATAGTTTTGAGTCCTAGCCTTGAAAGCTGCCCTTCTTCCCTGGGACCTGTGCATGGTTTTCACATGGTTTGTCAAATCGTGTGCATGACAATTTAAGTGTAATTTTACTATTTTCAATTAATGATCTAATTAGATACCTCCTTCATAGTTAATTATAGAACTAGTGGGATTAACCTATTTATCATTAAAATTAAATATTTTTGAATAAAAAAAGTTAGGGATTATGATATCTGCTTCATCCAGGACCGATCGAGCTTCCATTCATCACCTTTGATGGGTAACGGTACATACGTGAGTTAATTTGAACCTTTCTCATTCTATATTTCTCTTGATATAGTTATTTTAGTGTGAGAATTTTATTCCTTTCATAGATCAAATATGATCCAAGACAAATCAAGGGCCAATACTGGAGGAGGATATTCGTAAAAACCTATGGCGGGTGGCCTAGAACTCATCCCTCTAGTTCATTGATTTTGGGATATTCATATGGGGTCAACCGATTTCATCAGGTGTTTTTTTAAATCTATGTTCCATTATTATAACCATTAGAACCTTGTAGATATTATATTAATATGTATGAAATTATTTTTTGGTGGTTATTCCCAAAACTCCATTCATCCAATGGAGGATGATATACCAAAATTAGGTTCTTAGTATTTCTCAAGTTTGAGCCACCATTAAGATGTGACTTTTAGTGACCCTTATAAGGGTAAATTTTCCAATATTAAATTCCTTGATTTATATATTGAATTTCATATTCTAAATTACCTGGTATGATCAACATGTGACCTGCCTAAAGTAAGTGATTTAATTGATAATTAATTGTGAAATGGAGATTGTAAAGTATACTAAGTATATGACACAACTTGATTAATTGTGACCGATTATTAGGTTGCATGTATGTATCACTACTTACCACATTATTGGAAGGAAGAGAAATGATCCTTAATTATTTAATATGGTTTAAACTCAATTAATAGTGGTTTTATGCTATATAGACTTCTCACAGCAATGAAAGGTATGGCTTGAACCAAATAGACTTATTGAATAATTTTAACTTGATTAAAGGTTGCATACTACTTGAAATTATCATACTAATGAAAGGAAATGCATGAACCAAATGAATTATTACATGACCTAATAATTAAAATTTAATGGTATGACTCGATATTGCCTTGGATTCTTATCGTTGAATTACATGAGCACTAGGGAACCCCATTGCGATTGAAGTATACAACTTTCTTAGATGGAGACAAACCTAGATCTTGATCATATTTTAATTTTTTGGATACCAGACATGACATCTTAGTATCTATTCTACATTGTTAATGGATTCCTTGGATACACTCCTAGGATCCATCCCTGACAAGTAGGTTCAATGGTTAAATACAATCAATCCCAGTCATTTCTTATCCTCATATAGCTATGGAGGAACTCCATTGACTTATTAGTTATCTTATTGTGGAATATATTGGATTAAGACCCATGGATTAATCTCTTTTATGTATCAAGGATATATTTATTACTGACTAGGTGTCCCTTTAGGTCTATGTTTCCTTGGTTATTACCTTGGAAATTCACTATTAAATGTCCTTACATGTTGCATTATCAAAACATGGAAACGTCATTATTTGTAAAATGTGACTTATTTATAATCTTTTAGTAATAACTTAATGGACTAGTTATGTTTAGATGCTAGCTGAGGTTAGATGTAAGTATTGGACTTTTTAGTTACATTGTACTTATTTACGTTATATATGAATGTTTTCATAATGTTACATTTCCATTACACTGGGTGTATGTTATAGAAAATGTTGGTGGTGGACCATTGAGATTTATCTGACACCCTATCCAGTCATTGTTTGGTACTCGAAGTAGATTACATGAATGCAGGTGTTGATAAATGGAATCATACAGCTTCCAACACTTGATTGCATGGTATTTAAGATGAATCTTAATAGTAGATGACGGAGCTGAAGCTCATTATTTTTATGATAGTCTTTAATTTCATTTATACTATTGTGGAACATGTTATGATTGATGTCTTGTAACCATGTTTTCTAGTTTTATAGTGAAAAGACATATTATCATCAGATGTAGTATTCTTGAATGATATTCTAGTTATTTTAGTTATTATTTCTATTGTATCCCTTTTACATTGTTCCTTTTGTTTACTTATATTGGTTCTACTATTTACCTCTTTCTACATTCATTCATTGTGTTATAATATGGTAATGAGGGTATAATCTCCCCAAAAACACACCCTTGTCCCTTTCTTCTTGTCAGTAGCCTCTGGCGTTCATGGCGATATGCCTGAGGACATGTGGACCACCGGGATCGGGGCACCCATTAAGTGGCATCTTGGCCTGGGATGTCACATAAACAAGGGATGAATTGGTTACAACTTTATATTATGAAAATATAACTTTATAGGGAGAACAAAACACAAAATCAAATACCTATATAAACCAAAATTACAACCTAATTACAAATAATAAATATCTCGCCATGTCCCATGGATCAACAACATGAACCACCACCGAGTGTCGCATTTCCATTGATATAATGGAGTTGGAGAAAATCTATAAATAATAAAAGGCATAGGAATGGTGTGAGATAAAATCCCAATTGGGTATCAGAAAGGATTACATAATAGGAATCCAGATTAATTAACTAAATAAATGTTATAAATTTAAATAAATTAGAATTGTTTTACAGATTAATATTTAAAAAAATTAGTGCATTAAATTTAAATTAATGGAAATATTTAAATTATTGTATTAATAAAAATTTAATATTAAATAGTTTTTATAAATTCTCAACGCATGTGTAATATAGATTACAAACTTTGTAATATATCCAAATAATAAAAAATGAGAATCATGGTCATCTTCCATGTAGTAATATAGTTCTAGATTATGGGATCCCCCATCACTCGAATATGTTATCATAATATTTTGTGTTCACGTGTCCCTCATACACAAGTCAAGGAGGACTCATCACCATCCCATCAAAGAAGTGGTTCGTTGCACTATGTTTTTAGAGATTAAAGCCTAAATATGGGGTTTTATGAAAGAACTCTCTAATTAGCTAGGATTTCATGTCCTCAAACAGTACTCCAAAAAGGTAAATTTATTTTAAAATTGTTTAAAATAAAATTAACAAATTTCCCATTTCAATATTCCAATTCCATTTACAAACCAAAACATTTTTTAATCTATTCATTCGTATTTCATGATAAAACCAGTGCATTCTTATCAAACCCATTTAATCCATTTTTATAATATAACAATTTTAATTAATTTTCCCAAATCAATTTCAAAAAATATTCCACAAATTAATTTTAAAATTCCCTTCAAATTCAAAAGTCATACCCCAATTCATTATAAAATGGAAATTTCCCCAAATAATACGAAAAGGATAATTAAAAAAACAACTAAACTAAAATTATTTATTTCATAATCAGAATGAAATAAATTTTATTTAAATCAACCATTTTAGGTTAATATCAATTGGAAAATCTTAGACTGATTCATTTATTGAAATAAGGAGATCACATCTCACAATACCCATAATAGGAAAATTCAAAAATGAACTTCCACAATAGTGATATGAGAATAAAACCTAGATTCACAATAACAAACAATAGAGATTATAATATCCATAAACACATAGTAATAAAAACCCCTAAGGAGGATAGATGAATAGAGCTATAGATAAGGAATAGAGATGTAATTCTTATTAAGACATGATCTACTAATGATCTCCAAGATTAGATCCTCCATTCAAAGTGTTTGGAAGATACAAATTGTTCCTTGAGATCCCTATAAACATTTAAATATTAGATTTCATGAGTTAGGTTTTGTTTGGGGTGAAAAATAGTGTTTCTGGAATTATAAAAAAATGGATTAAATGAATCTTGCACATGCGTTTAGCCAGGTGGGGCCACCAGATTTTTCAAATCGTGTTCTCTAATAATGGGCCCCTATAAAGGGGGTGCAATGATTCTACTAGGTGGTTTCATGGTTTATCAAAATATTCAAATAACATGAAAACTATTACTTCTTGGTTTTTCACAGTTTTTTCAATAGGGCTCACTATTGGGGAAAATTGTGTGCCAACCATGAATAGCTAATGACCCTTCCAATAATTAAAAACACTTAACCAAAGTAACCCCAAATGAGAGACAATAGAAGAACTATTAAAATTGTTTTTAATGAGTGCCTAAAAAATGTAACATGACATTACGACCTCCCCCTCGTAGAAGAATCATACCGCAGATATCATGTTAACAGTCGCCCATCTCAAAAAGGTGAGGTAATTGTTTTCTGATCAGTGCCTACCTCTCTCTCATATATCATGAGAATCAAAACTATTCTTATATAGAGCTCAAAAAGTTATTTTCCTACTATGAAGTACCTTGGTTTTAGAATCAACTCTCTTGATTGGATTCTCATACATGTATAAATCTGGATCAAATTGAATATCACTCTATCCAAGAACATCAGATTAATCAGAAAGATAATTATACATTTGGGATGCATGGAACACAATATATATTGATGTTAACTATAATGTAAGTGTGAAATAGTAATCCACCATAAACACTGTCAAAAAAACAACCAAAGTTTCCATAACGAGGTGAAACACTCAATAAAACCTTGTCACCAACTATGAATTTGGATGGTCTAATATAACAATCAAGACATCTGTTATACCAACTCTATGACATAAACATTCAATAATGAATTGAAATTATATTTATGTAATATATTCAACGAATATTTGCCTATCCGTTGAAATTTTACTAATCTCTGACCCACATAATGCAGATTTAAAATTCTGTCCATATAAGGCCTTAAAAGGAGTCAATATGATAATGGAATAATAACTATCATTATAATAAAAATCAACCATCCCTAAAATAGTACCCAAAATCCCCACAAATGTCTATAACTCATGAAAAAACAATATCATCAAGAACTTGTTTATCTCCCTCTATTTGGAAATCAAACTGTAAAGAGTATTATATTCAGAAATGGACATTAGATCGCAGTGCTTCCCAAAGGCCTCTCCAATAGCAAGAAGTAAACTATTGTATATAATAGAGAATATAGTATAGAAAAATCCATGAAAATATAAAATATCATTCATATATAGATTTCCCAATGCATATACATTTTTATAATGAATGGGTTTGAAGTGATCTGAATCATCCATCCTACCAATCACAACCCAAATCGCATTCTAATTTTTATAGGTATGTAGAGAACCCACCCCACAGACTATATAGATCTTTTTAGAATTTAATGTTGGAACTATATGTGGATTAAAGAAGCCTAAATGTATCTGGTTCTTGGCCTTGACGAGTTGGATCATATATCAATGAGGGACAAAATCAAAAATACCTCGTCTTCTTCCGGGCCACCAGAATCATCACTACATGTCATCAAATAAAATTGGTTAAAAGGTGAAAAACCCACTAAAATTATGAGAATCCCAAATAACATATCACCTTATAAGAAAATTTAAATCATTCCATTTTTAGAAACATATAATACCATCTGTGTAGAATGAACTCGTAGAAATTGTATCCCAACTATATTAAGAGTATCTAGGGTTCTATAATTCATCATCAAGTAGTTATTCATAAAAAATCATATCGATATGAGTATATGTCAACTGAACACTGTATTGGGAATCCTTATCCCCAAAATCCTAGACTCTTATATGATAATGAAGAAAAATTTCCATCATGGTTCTCTTTTTTTATAATTCCTTCACATACTATGTTGAATTTTTCTTGCACAATGCATCACCAAAAAAATTCATGTTCATCAAGGTATATGAATTGTTGAAATGAATGGGAAGATATAACTCCACCCAAAATATCTGGTGTATATTCAAATATTTGATATAGAATACATAACTCATGCTTAATTTGTTAGAATAAAAGGTAAAAAATTCCCTAAAATGTAATATATCCAACTATTTTGTCAATGCATCACAGATGTGTGTTCGATTTAATGGTTGGATAATTATTACAATGTGTCCTAATATAATGAGACTTATAGGTGACCATGTGATCACAATGTAAAAGAACACTTACCAAACCTAAACCTAATTTGTAGTATAAAAACACATAGCATGACTGGCATATGGAAGAGTAAAAATCAGTATAGTAGTCAAAATATATTTCAAATGAAAAAATTACATTTACATTTATCACCAATAGAAAACTACTTTTGAGTTACATCTGTCATTAAAGAATCCAATATTGATAAATCCTTTACAAAATGGTGATAATATCTCACTAAACCCATGAATATATGAATCTCAAAAAAAATTGTAGTTGTTCCCATGTCATAATAGTTTTTACATTCTCTGGATCAATTTAGATTTCATGTTCCAAAACAACATGTCCCAATATAATCACTTCATTATTCCAGACACCAAATTTTGATAGCTTGGAATAATTTCACTGATCCCTTAAATTTTTTTGAATAGCTATAAGATGACACATATGATCCTCCTATGACATAGAGTAAACAAATAAATAATTAAAAAATAATACCATGAACATATCAAGATACTCAGGGATGATTATGTTCATTAAGTCCATAAAATTGTAGGATCATTTGTTAGGTAAAAGGTATGATATGCTACTCATAGTTTTCATACCTTCTCTAGATGTCGGAATTATGAACGTTATATTCATTTATTATCAACATGTGAAAACCAGAAAAAATTCAATTTTCAAGAACCACTTCACCCCTTTTAACTAGTTCAAAAATCATCAATATTTGTCAATAGATAAATTTATTTTATATGACCCTATAGATATTTTTTTAGTAAACATAGTAGAATAGTGGCCCATTGTCATTCTTAAAAAAGAAAGCTGGTACAGCCTATGGTGACACACTCATAATTCTAAATACTCTATTAAAAAGATAATCCAACTAATTCTTCAAATCCTTCTTTTTGGATAGTTCTTTATGGTAGGGAGGAATAGACACTATATGGGAACCTAAAACTAAATCCATAGGAAAAACTACAACCCTCTCTGGTGTAATAAAATAAAACTCAATGGAAAAATATCAGGAAATAAGATACCAATAGTAGGGATATCACTACTCAATAATTATCTATCTAGATTGAATTTAAACATAGATAGTTCTTTCCCCAATAATAGATAAAATGTTCTATCATTACTTGAACTCATTTCCCATTCTCCAGGATTGATACAAAAAATCCCATCGAATAATGTAAAGAAGACCCACCAAATATAACAGTCATTTTAGTATTTATTATATTTGATCCAATCCATTCTGAAGATTACATCAAGAGGTTTAATTTCAAATACTAGAAAATCCCATTAAAGAAAATCCTCTAATAAAAAAATACACAAGTATGAAAATAGATAACCTACAATCATTTCTATATATGGGGTATAGTAATATCCATGACATAACGTAGAATATTAATATCTATATTTAGCATAATCAGAATAATGGTTGAGATGAATGAATGAGATGCACCAGTATCAAATAAAACAATCACCATTGATGAATCTATAGTCATGGTACCTCTCATGGTCCCTATAACAATATCTTCTTCATCAGGAGTCTCTTATAATTTTTGAAGAATCGTTGGCCCACATGCATGTAGCAGGAATGATGATACACAAAATCAGAAGACAACATTGAAGAAAAAATAATGTTACACAGATCAACAATCAAACAAGAGAAATAGAAAAATTAATCCCAAAAGGTAGATAAATAGAATTTCAATTTCAGTCTATCCTAATCAAAATTAAGTAAAAAAAAGAACTAATCTAAAAGAATCTCTCCCAAACCACCCATAGTGACCTAAGGATCATTATATTATGAGCTAAAAATAGTGGATAGACACTCAGTTTTAACTAACTCCTATGTCCCAACAAAATTACACAACTGCATATTGATATAAAAAATGATTCTTAATGTCCAACGTTGATTCCAATTTGTCCCAAATGAGCATGGATAAACATGTAACCTAATAATCGATCCAGAAATGTCATGTCCCAAAGTTAAACCCAATCCCCATATCTTGGTTACTAGAACCTGGATTCATAGAAGAAAATGGTCAAAATTATTTTTCCAAATTAACAATGGAATAAATAGTTACATGTCAATATACAAAAAAGAAAACTATATAAGTATAAATATTTCTGAAATAAAATAGTTATTTAAACCCAATGTACAAGAAATTTATAAAAAAGACATATCTCTAAATGACCAAAGGATCAACGACAATAATAACCTCCATATTACTCTTTCTTCTTGCATAAACTAGGTAGAAGAAAATATACAAACACCTGAATACATATGGAGGGTGGGAGATAAAATATCATTAGGGAATCAATAATGAATCCATAATAATATTCCACATTTATTTTCCAAATAAATCATTCAATTATAAATATAAAATGATATATTTGAAATATAGTATTTAAAATAAATCATGAATTACATTTAAACTAATGGAAATATTTCGAAATATGTCTTAATAAACATTATATATAAAACTATTAATATAAATTTACATTAAAAATGGAAAAAAGTTTACAGAAAATGGAATATATCCATACAATAACAAATGGGTAACATGGAAATCTTACAAGAGATATGATATTTCTAGGTAATGAGATCCCCACACACTCGAATAGGTTTTCGTAGTAATATGTGTACACACATCTCTAAGACACTAGTAAAATTGGACATGTCACCATCCCAGTGTAGTTGTCATATACTGCAGTATATTTTTATAGAGTTATAAAGAATTAATAGAGTGTTTAAAAAAATACAACACTATCTACCTATGCATTCATGATCTCATACAAAAATCCATAAACAGAAACTTATTTCCAAACTGTTTAAAATAAAATAAACCTATTCCCCATTTAAATATCCCCATTTCCATTTATGAAAAATGATTTATTAATCAATTCATTCATTTTTCATAATAAAACCAATGGGATCTTATCATAAATATATAATCCATTTTTTAAAAAAAATGTAATCAATTACAAAAAAAAATTCAAAATTTTAATTCAAAAATTTAACTTCATAATTTCTATCATATTCCACAATCCAACCACAAATCCTTTGAATTTTCGGTTTTCAACAAATTTCTTTCAAAATATAATTAAAATACAATAATGATAAGAATTTGATTTTTTATAATCCAATTAATTTATATTTAATTTAAATCATGAAATAATGGTAAAATTAATTAGCTAATTTTAAATAGAACAACATATAGAAACAAAGAGATCATATCTCATAATGCCTCCTACGGGAAACTCCAATGACAAATGTCAGTAATGGAGATATGAAAATCAATACTGGAATTAAGATATAAAAAATATATTATATCCTTAAACAATATTTTGATATAAGAAACCCTATAGAGAATAAATGATGATAGTCGAGAGAATGAACAAGAAACGAATTATTACTTGGAACGGATTGATCCATAGATTTGATCCACCCTAGAGAGGTTTTGGAGGACCCAGAATGGGTATCTGATTGCCCTCTAATCCTTGGAAATTGATATATCCCAATTTAGGGTTGACTGGGGGTCAATAATGGGGTTTAGGGGATTTTAGGAAATAAATTGGACCAATTCATCCCTTGCATGCATGGATAGTAAGGATCGTGCGATTTTTCTATATGTGCACCTCCCAAAAGGGGAGGCTGATTTTTATAGGTATGCGCACATTTTTTCCAAACAAGTGCGAACCATGAATAACCTCGCATCTTATGATTCCATAGTTGGATCTATAATGGCCTATAATTTGGTAATATAATTTGATAACCATTGATAACCAAATATCCTTACAAAATTTTAAAAAATTCATCTAAAGCACCCCTAAACGAAACACATCAAAAGGAAGATCAAAAGAGGGATTGAAGAGTAACATAAAAAATTACCATGATGTTACATTTGGAACATTTTGATTTTTTTAATAATTATAACATTTTAATTTCGTATTTCAAAATTATCTTAGGATGAATTTTTAGTATTTTCTAAAATAGATGATATTTCAGTGAATAGTGAAAAATAATGACTTTTAATAAAATATATATTTTTCATCCATTTATTATAGTAAATTTAATTAATGTATTAAACTTAAAACTATATCTATTATATCATTAATAATCTAATACAGTTAATTCTAAAAAAAATTAGGTTTGATTTAAGTTTTAAAAAAATTATACATAAAATTGTATTTTTTTAATGAAAAACAATTTGAATGTTTTTTCTTTTTTCCATTAAATTATTTATTCCCTTTTTTTAAATTTAATCTCAAAAATTTATTTAATATTTGTAATCATGATGTCAAAATTTTTTAAATAAGGCGGTCTAATTTTTTTGTTATGAATTGTAGCCTTGGAAAATATTAAATGCCTTTATAAAGGAATAAATTGATAAAACATTATTAAAACATTGTTATAATGATTTGTAGTATCAGAAAAAAAAATTAGTTTTCCTATTATATGAGTTTAGATAAAATATTTACTTATATTTTTTGAAAACATGGAAACCTAGTTTGATTTTTGGATATTGAACCTTCTAATATTAACATATTGTACAATGTTAAAAATGTCACTTCTATACTTTTAATATCATTAATATCCCATAGAAGTGATAAAATAATATATGTTTGACTATAAATTTACATTGATATATGAATTATTATTTTTTTGTTCTAATTTATTGTAAATTTTTAATAACAAAATTATTATATTAAATTTCTTCGGTAATGATAATACTATGCTTGTGTAACCAGTTTAAAATTCAAGTATGTTATTTTAAAAACTCAAAATGTAATATTTATTATTATGTTATACTGTACCAATAATATTATATATAAACATAATATATAATATATATTTTATAATATTATATATGAATTCGATTGTTCTAAAAAAAATTCAAACTCAAGTTATGTGAATAGTGTTAAAAAATGATATAAATTGTTTTTTGAAATAAATAATATTTTTTATGTTATATTAAAAACATGAAAATGATGAAAGAGTGAAATTATATTGAAAAATTATCTAAAATGGAATACCTTTTCAATATATTACCCAATTTCCAAATTATATGTAAAATTTTGATTCTTTGTTATTGATAAAGGTAAGGCCATTATTAATGTTTCAATTAGTTAAACTAGTGATTAAACCAAAATATATGGTTTAAAATGATTTATAAACCTATATAAATATGATTAACTGTTTATATTAAGACCATGTAATCATTATCAATGAATAAATTTAATTTTAAGCCATTTTACATGAGTTACACACATATTATATTTTAATATTTCATTTATTTTCCAAAATTACATTAATAATAATTTATGATAAATAATAATTTATTAAATGTTTTAAAATTACAAAAAACAAAATATTAGGAAAATATAATGGTTCATGTAAACAAATGTCTAAAAATATGCAGTATTTTTAATTTTTAGTTTTATAGATACTTTATTTGACACAATAGACTAAAAACAATGTTATCAAATTAATTTTCAAAAGGATTAATGGGGGGTTAAAAATGATATGTTTGAAAAAATCAACTAAACTTGTCCAAATTTTATTATGTTACATTATTTGGACTCATGATCATATTAGAGTCTAATTTTATAGATTTTCACCATTTTAAATTGAAAAATATTTTATACTAATTTTCTATAATAATAAATTTCATGAATTCCCTTCATTCACAAATAAAAGGGACCCCCTCTCCATTTCTACCCTTACATAAAGAGTCATTTTTTGACCAATAACAACCCAAATATTATCCTATATTTCTTTACAATAATATTGATCTTATTTTATATCCAAATGATTTTCCAATCTTGCATAATGTTGTATTCCAAAAATAGTTTTCTCATCAAAGAGGTATAACTATTAAACTTTTGTTCTGAATTTTATTTCTTCTTATACCTACTAAAAATACATGGTATCCGAAATAAAATAATAAATTCATTGTCTTTAATATACTAAAGGTTATTATGATTCTTAAACAACCATTATACATCGTATTTTCCCTCAAATGGGATGTGAAATTATGGTTGTACATACGAGTGGACTACCACATCTACTTAGAGATATAATTCATTTTCCTTAGCCATATTTCTTGATTAGATATTATGATGTGTTAAATGATTTTTTATGTAATTTATGATTTGATTATTATTTTTTAGTTATATTATCATACCCACCTTCCTATTTTCCAATCATTTTTGAAATTATAACGTCGCTCATGTGTATTTGTGCAGTATCAGCTTCACAATGTGATGTGATTATTTTTTATAACACTTTAAATGGTAGGTAATATGGATTTCTTTATTGAATATATATGTTATATGTGGTATAATAATGATTCTAAAATGCAGTATATGAATTTATCTTCAGATCATTATATCTATTTAAAAGATAAAATAGTCTTCATGTGTACGTATATCATACCATCTCCATTGATAGTATAATTCAATTTATTTCTCTACATTATGGATAAATATATATATATATAATGAATATATATGAACATTATCTCCGGATTAAATTTATAGATATTATGGAACCATGATCTTTATACATATTCATGATCTAATGAATCATATTACCCATGAACAATGAAACCGTTAAAACTCAAAACCCATGATTTTATTAAGTAATCATAAATAAATGGGTGTTGAAAAGATATAAGGGGATAACTTATGATATTATTAGTACATTAATGATTTTATTATCACAAATGAATAAATATATATTTATTATATTGTATGTATGATTTTAGAAACCAAATCCTTTAAAACATTTTATTACTTTACTTTTAACAGAAACAACAATTAATTACAACCTAATGAGCTTGAGGCCTAGTGTATTCAGAAGATTAGGTTCATAATACCTGAATGACAGACTGAGAAATAAAATTTTAATTTTTATAATCCCTAATGACCACATAAACCATTTTGATATCCTAATATACATGGGATAACATGGGGAATATAACGACCAAATTTGTGAGATAAAAAGACTCAGAAAGATATAAACAAAGAAAGGAAACATAACAAATTCTTCAAGGTGTAACATGATATCCTAAAACATAAGGATCATGAGTAATAACATAAAAGAATAATATAAGGAACGTTGTATATTAAGATAATGGTAGCATAAAAAATGTGGTAGAAAAATATAAAATGACTTAAAAATTAGTCAATGATAACTGCATATACAATATCACATGGTGTACAATGTCACATAATATACTACATTTAATCCCAAATCCCTCATATGATGTATCATCTGACTATAAAATTAGCCAGTGCTTTTCGTCCCTATCTTGGAACACCCAATATATAATATTTATTAGGCTAATAGGGTGAAATATTAGTGCTCCCATCAATACATGTTCATCATTTCTATGATCCGCAAAATAATATCAATCAAGAGTCATAGCATAAAAATTATCTGAGGAAGGAGAATGAGTTTCCTAATATATCCTCATGTCATAATCAGAAGAAATTTCATGATGCTGGAATTTGAGATATGTACATAGAGAATGTATTACCTCATCAATGTAAGGTAGAATAACCTATCTATATATGTGGGTGACTTACATATATAATTTATAATAAATCCTTATTATTATAGTGTTTTTTCGTTGATGAATTGAAATAATTATAAAATGTTTAAAATCATTCTTTTTTAAATTAATATTCCAAATTTGAAAAGAGATTTTGAAGAACTAAAAAACAATTGTTGATATAATTTTCATTAAAAATTACTTTTCAATATTATAAAGGAATCTTCATTGAAAATTATTTCATGACTGCGGATAACTCAATAAATTCTATATAACATAAAAAACATTCCATTCACACTTTAATAAATAGATCCCAAATTTGGAAAAATACATGAAGATTCCTATTAAACAGTTTTTTAAAAATTATGCATTGATAAATATGACAACAAACAATAATAGAATAATATTAGAAAAAATTATAATATTTTGAAGAAAACATGAACATAGAAGAGAAATAGTTTTTTATTGAAGAGAGAAACATAATTATTTTTCTTTAAAAACATTTAATGAATTATTTTATATACCATTGAAAATAAAATTGTTTGGTTACATAAAAATATCTTGAATATACATTGTAGAATAAAATTTTTGGTTTTTAGATAATGATAAAATATTTATTTATAATATAAATTTAGGAATAAAAATTTATCATACAAAATGATATTGAAACATAAACCCTTAGTGACTTAGTAAATTCTGTATCATTACCCTATTGAATGAAGTGTGTGTATTGTATATTCAAAAACCTAGAAGAAAAATTGATTCATTATATCATATGTAAGTGGCATGTATATACATAATACTGAAGAAATTAGGTTCATAAAAAAACATACAAATTAAGGAAGAATGTTATGAGATTAAACCCTTACCTCATGTAAAGACTTGTTCATGTTTGTATTTTATGACCTTTATAATAAACTAATATCAATTATTTTTATTTAAAATAATAATTTTTTGGTATAATCTCTTATACTGAAACAAATTACATATTTTTTTCAATGATGTATTTAACAACATAATTAGTTGTGTCCATGATGGGTGTACTGAGGATACATATGTCATAATTTCAAAATGGAATCAGTGTATTGACCATGATCAAAGGAATAATTATTTTGACTTCTATATAACAATTATTATTAAATAATTATCATTTAAATTAATAAATTATTAATTTAGAAATAAAAATTAATTATTGTAATGATAACTGATTTATGTTACAATAATGGTGATGGTAGACCCTTCATATATATGTGCAATACTTCTATTTTTCAATGATCGTGATGAAAAAAGGTAATTCACGTTGTAACCTTTGTTTTAGTGATAACAATATCAATTTTATTATTATATTAATATTTTATATTTTTTATGATACCATTTTATGATATAATGTTGTTTGGGGAAATTTAGGCTAAATGTTGTAAAGAACCACCATCATACTCAAATCACCACCAAAATTGAGTCACTATTTAAGCTAAGTATCCAGCAGGAATGACTTAACATAATAATGAAATTTTGGAAAATTATTGAAAAGGATCAATGATGGAATGTGATTTTAGAAATGTATTGGAATGCCCCGCCATTAGAGTAGAGTCACAGTCATGATAAATATATGGAACATTATGAGAAAGTCCACCCACCAGAAAGGGGTCACCATTTAGGATGAATCACAACTAGATAATCTACTATATGACATTTCCTACCATCATGTAATTTGGAAAAGTTATAAAATGAACTACTACGGAGATGAGTCACTGTTGAGAATGACCTACCATCAGCCTGACTATATGCAAGCCTAAGACACATTTTCTTAATTCAACAGTATAATGACTCACTACTATAGTTTTCTCTCCAAAAAAATAGTCATCATGTGTTTTATGGGAATTTAAATTAAATTTTTGTAACAACTATTGATCACAATTGATTCAGTGATTAATTTCACACCTATATCAATGTTTTAAATTGGTTTGGTATTGGACATTATAATATAATATAAAATTTCACTTCCCATTTCATAAAATTATTCAAATATTTTCACTATTATTAAGGGAAATTATACCTCTTTTGAAGATTTTATTGTTTGATGAGAATATTTTGATGGTCAAAGATGATTTAAAATGAAAATGGGCCAAACTGTATGAAACCATAAGGAGATATGTCCACTTTTTTACTTGTCCCAATAAATCAATGAATTAAAATGGTATAAAATTTTCTGATATTATCCTCCATTCAGTGGGTTATAGCTCATTTATTGACACCCAATCCCAATTCATCTATCTGGTGGCCCAACTGAACTAATATATCCATAGAACCAAATCTGTATGAAGTAAAAAAGTTAGGATTGGTATTTGGACTATATCTCACATACTAATGTACATGTTCCTCCAAATATTACATGGTGATATTCATGAAACATACCAATTGCATTTATATTTTCTCCAATTCAAGATAATTCCATTAAAAACCCAAAAACTAAGACCCATGTGGTTTCTCAAAATCAAGGTTCCCAAAACGACATTCCATTTTTTCTATATGTGGGAAACATGGGAAACGCATTTGGGGGATCATCCAAGGTGTGAATTTATGAATATTTGGATTTATAGAGGAGTCATCTTATCACCTTGGAGGATATAAAACTCCCTATAAGCAATGGTATAGCTCTTGAACCAATGATACCTTTATCGATAACTTCATCTCCTTCTTATCATTTAATATTTATGTTTGAATAAAAAAATATTATGTCATATTATATTTCTTTTATTTTATTCAATTTTTATATTCTCTACTCATACTCTATCAGATGGAAATCAATATTATAAATTTTATTGGTTTATAGCATGTCTGAAAATTTTGTTAATGCAAAATGTTTCTACGATGGATACAGCTTCCATGGAAGACTATTTATTTCTTAGTAATTATTATAATTATAAATATCTTCCCTTATTTTTTATAATATGTTATTTATTGTAATACAAATTATATAATCCATTAATTGAGTTTTTATATAAAAAAACTAATAAATCTATAAAAAAAATTACATATATAAAACTCACAATGTCATGGAATGTGTGGATTGTGAGAGTGTGATCTCAATCGGTAAAATAAGACCACATGAGATAAATATTTAGAGTTAAAATATAACCCCTAAACACCATTATTATTCATTTATATAATGGATATCTACCCTAATTTATCATTGATGATATTCTATCACTATAATGAAAATAAATTTTGTGCATTACAAATTATTGTTTGAAATCTATCATGGTGTTCAATTCATTTCATCTTTATGGTGTAGTTTACTCTCATAGGGTATTAGGGTTATCATATTAGGGTACCATAATTAAGTTGATGATTAAATAAATTATAATTATTAATTATAGATTTAATAGGTAGGGTTAGATTAGTTACTCCTTCGAAAATATTTTTGAAAAAAACATCTTCACATTGAATTTTTAGAATATCATTACAAAAAATAAAATAAAATCTACTTCTATAATACTTTTTCTATTTTCATATATGATAAGTACCCCAATCATAAAAAGTTATTTATTACAACAATTTTATTTTATTTAAAAAATAACATAAATATGTTTCTTTAATTATTTCCGTATTTGAGAGACGATGTTGTTCGTCCACTATAATACACCTAAGAAGTAATATTTACTCATCATTTGAGAGTTCCCATGATAGATCCATTCAGATTGGAATCATTTAATGTTATGAAAGTAATTTATTCGACCAATTAATTTTTTTTTCATTTTTTCATTCTTATGATATTTTATTTTTCCATATTTGCCCTTTCATTGATGTTTTATATTCTTTTCATTCATTATTATTTTTTTTTGGACCCTTATCTGAAATTTATTTTAGTTTTTATTAGGTTAGAAATTATTCTATTTCATTGTTCTTTGATTTATTACACTATCAAATACTGGTGATCTATTATATCGTGGCCCTAAATTGGAATGTAGACTTTTGGATCTAATTAAACAATATTAGTCTACATTTTATTTCAAAATCCACTCAATTGTATAATTCTTCAATTATAAGAACATTGAAATTGGAAATATTTATGAATAAAACATAAAACCATAACCAATTCATACAAATAATAACAATTAATAAAATATTACTATTCAATAATTGGATACACCATACATTAACTATAAATAAGTTTTTTATTTCATTCCCAAATATCAAATCAGACATTGAACTAAAATCTAGATTAATTCACCTTCTTCCAAAATTTCAGGACTATCATGTGAGGATCCAAAAAAAATTAAAAGAATTTAATGTGGTTTTGATGACCATAAAACCAGGAAATGTATCTGAAGATCCAATAAAAATAATATCATTCTCATTATCACTTGATGTAACAATAAATGATTGAATGTATTATTTACAACCTCATGATATAACATGTTTGAACAATTTAAAACATCTTTTCTCCTAAATAAATTTTTGCAGCATTAAGGACCACTTCCATTTCAAAATATATCTCATGAATAAATAAATCATAAGAGGATTTGATGTATGAGTACTACAATATATTCAATATGTTAGGTATAATCTTCCCACAACACCCAATAAGAATGAAACTCTTTATATTATACTTATATTAAGGCCTCATACCCATGGAGAGGGGAACATTATCAATTGTAGCTATTAGAACTAGGTTTGATCATTATTTGATATGGGGTAAGGTATTTGTTTTTTTTTTCAATACACATTTGGTCCAATCAAGGAGTTTTCAAGGAATTTAGTCTTATGATTGAGGATGATATTAGTATTGCAGGTGGACTAGTTTCCTAGTGTTTTTCAAATTTTTATGGCTAAAAATCAGGAGCCTATTTTTTGGAAATGGAAGGATTTATTTATAGGAGAGAATGATATTAAAAATAGAAGAAGAAACCAAAAAAATAAGGGAACCATGTAGCCCGGGACATGAACAACATACCAAGTACTAGGAATGGTTTTCATAGGTTTAACAATGCTATGTGGACAAGAAAAAATGGTTCGTAGAAAAGAAATAGTTTTTTGGTGAATGTTTTTGGTTTGTTTTGAGTCATGTAGTTCACATGAGGTGAAAAAATCTTGGGACGACTTGTCATTTTTGAAATCAAGGAATAGAATGGTTCACAGAAGCGGTTGGCCACCACGAAGGGATGAGTGGTGTTATACTGACTATGTAAGGACATGGTTCGCGGGAGATGAATGGTATTCTGAAATGTTGGCTCATTTTCAATGATTTTTTAAATCTCAGTTTATCATATTATGATGATATATTTTTCTATATAAGGAGCACTAAACAATTAATTAGGGGAGATACTAAGATTAAAAATATGGAACGCTTTTCTTGAAGTCTGGAATGGTTTGTGGGAAGAAAATCCCACAAGGGAGAAGAGGTTTGTGAGGATGACCCTGCGAGAGAAGAGTGGTACAATTTGGAGTATTAGAAGAGATAATTTATGAAAAATGAAATCCAATGATGTAGGTGGTACATGGAGAAGAGTCTTCATGCGAAGGAAGAACATGGTTTTTTGGGCTCTTTTAATACATGAAGAAAGTGACACGATACACAGAGTAAGGAAGTATGCGAAAGAAGTAGGTATACGATAGAGGAAGAAAAGGTAATTTTCATTTGGTATTTTTGATGGTGGTATGGGGTAATGTTTTCCAAATATATTATGGGGAGGTGGTACGCTGAGCAATCCAATACACTAAAAAAGATTTCCACTTCCTAGAGGACGTGTTCATATATGAACAATACACAAAAACTATATTATAATTATAGGGGAAATAGGACTTCAACAGGGAATCTATATATAGTTAAGGATGAATGATTTAATGTCAACCCATTAAAGAAACCTTCATGTCAATAAATTATGTTTAGATTCATCCCAAAACAATGAAAATGGGGGATTCAATAGAAGTGATCTTAGGGACATAATGTTCTATCCCTAAAACCATGTAAAGGAAGTGCACAAGGAACATAGTGACTTTTCTAATCTTTTGTACTCAACTAATATTAATTATTAGTGGAATTTGGTACAACAGACAATCTAACCATGCATTCTTCATGGATGTAGCCCTTAGTGGTGAACCAAGTAAAATTCTTGTGTTCTCACTTTGGAGTGGTAATTTATTTTATGCACTTTCTCATCAGACAGATTTAATAGGTTTCTACCAATGAAGGAAAAAGATCATATAGTTTAAAATAAAAATATTACACTCTGATTCACCACTCCCCGCATAGAGTTATCTGGGGACCTTCACTAGCCTGAGGGGAATTGGTCGAAAAAAAACATTTGATTTACATGCGTTTATTGACAAGATGTCACAAAGATTAAATAAATTTGTTGATAAAGTTATACAACAGTAATCAGGATTACATCTATTATGTCCTTCTTCTATTGAAAATAATTTACTTTCAACTAAATTTTATGAATTTACCACTCTAGTGAGATACATTTCATTTGATAAAAAACATATTTTCCCCCTCTAACAAGGCCTTTTTTAATTTCCACTAAAATATAAAAAACAACTAACTATTGAACCAATTACAAGAGACCAAATATTGTGCAACCAAATTTACTAAGAGGCCATATTAGAAAAACAACAACCACATCCCTATATAATAATGATTCCATTTTAGTAATACACTACTGATGAATAAAATATAAATCATACATGAGGAATGGATTTGTAAAAAAATGGCTCTATTTTAACAAAATTTTCATCATCCTCTAGATTACCAACAAGGATTCCATCAAACAAAAAATGTACTTGAAGTTCAAGCATAAAAAAGTAAAAACAAGGTAAGTATCAACCTATGGTAGATTATAATACTAAATGGAAAATTAAATGAATTTTTCCTAATTATAAGAATGAGATAAAGAGTTGTGGTTTAGAGTTGAGGGAATTGAAGACACAAATGAACTTGATTGACACATACATTCAAGAACCTGAATATATAAAATTCATGAATATACCTTACCATCTAACACCAAATCCCAAAGAAAAATTTATATTCCAACACATAGAGAAGTTAGAAGAAAACTGCTAATACAACTACACCAATTTTCCCACTAGGTTTCACCTCAACTCCATAAAATCTTTATTAAAGGCATACTAATGATAATCTAAATGATAAAATAAGGTAAAAAGGTTTTATGGTGTTCGTCTTAATCCTCTTCCATTTCCATATATATTTGTATATACTAAGAAGATGGATGAAGAGGAAATTAAAAAATATTATTTGGATACATTCATTCATGTTGAGATCAATATCTTCATTCTTTAATCCATTAAAAAAAATCCTATGGTATGGAAATATCATAAATTAACATTGTACTAGTCAATTATCAAATAAGGGAAATGAAAGGATAAATCATGGAAGGAATCTATTATCACTAATTAGACCTACTCAAGCCATGAGAACAATGAACAAGATTAGAGAAACATTTTATATACCATACACAATATGGGAATTACTATTTTATGATTATTTATGTGATTTGGAAGCTTCCATAAATGTGATTCATCACTCTATATTCTCTTTTTTGAGGTTGATGAGTTGAAACCGACAAGGGTAGTGGGGTAGTTGGAGAATTGTTCTACAGAATATCGATCTGGAGTTCTTAATGAAGTAATTGTTTAAGTATGAGACATGATATTTCCAAAATATTTATACATTACTAGAATGGAGTATAATCCAAAAAATTATCATCTTCCCAATATCATAGGTAGGCCCTTCCTCAAACTAAAAAAAAGATCATAAATGTTTATGAGGGTACAGTTTCCAATTGATTTTGGAGATGAATATGTGATATTTAATGTTATGGACTCCATGAATTACCCATCAAAGGACCATTATGAATTTTTTATCTCTCATTTCGAACAACCATGTAATAACCCCATATATATGTATTTTCTTATTATTGTTGAGTTTTTTCAATTTGTATCTAGTTTTTTGTATAAGAGAACTTCTAAAACTATTTATAATGCATAAATATTTTTTGATATTTTTTTGGTGTGATATTATATTCATGTTTTTGATCATGTTCACTCTGATTATGACATTTATATTGAGAATGATAATGGATTTTATGCATTATTTTTTAATTTTGATCATGTATATTTCTGATACTAATGTTTATTTTGAACATATTTTACTTCCATCAATGTATCTGACCATGCTACACCCCCTTTAATAGAACTCAAACCTTTTCCAAAAAATATCAAATACTCATACTCTTTATGTTTTGAGAGATCACATGTTATGTCTTTTAAAAATATCCTTTTTGATCATGAATAAATATATTTTAATCATTAAAGGGATATCATTTGGGAATCTGGTAGACCATGGTATAAATATCTAGTAATAGACCCTCCATTGTTATTTATAGGATTATTTTTGAGGATGGGGATAAAAAGGTTAGACTTTCATAAAAATACTAAATCAAACAATTCATTAAGTAGTTATAAATGTAGTTTAAAATTTACTAAAGGAATGTATCATTTTTACCACTTTATATTCCCTGTGGGTGATTCAAATTCAGGTCGTGGCTAATAAATTTGGTGTTACTTTTGATTGAAATTATAGAGAGGGGTTAGTTTAAATAAGGATTGAAAATAGTTGGTGTGTGTTTATTGATTATTGTATATTAATTCAATCCACTAAAAAGGATCATTTCCCTCTCACATTTATTGATAAAATTCTTCAGATAAATTATATAAAGACACACTATTTTTTCTTGGATGGATTTTATAGATATATTCTGATTATTATTGTTCTAAAGTATTAGGAGAAAACAATATTCACTTGTCCATTCAGTACATTTTCCTACTAAAGGATGCATGTTAGACTTTACAATGCCCCAATTACCTTCGAGAGTTTCATGGTGTTTATTTTATCATATTTCATTGAGACTTTTACAGATTTATTTATGTATTATTTTAAAGTGTATGAATTGTCATTTGATGGATGTATCTTTTTTGGGGAAATTTGTTGAATCGTTGTATTGTGAAGAATCTAGTTTTGAACATTGAAATTTATCATTCCATTGTAGATAATAGAATTTTATTAGGGAATTTAGTGTTAAAATAAGTAATAGTGGTTGATAGATCTAAGGTAGATATAATTTCATCCATTCTATATACTTCATGTGTGTGTGAGATATTGAATCATTCATAGGGAATTCCAGATTTTATCAAGACATCATATGATATTTCCTTAAGATTGACCAAAAATTATTTCAATATATTTAAAAATATATTGACTTAATTATTTTATGATTCATGTGTTGTATCATTTAGTGAGCTAAACAAACATATGATAACTTCGCCTATCATATAGCCCCTCTGTGGTGTGGTCTTTCTTTTGAACTTTAGTATAACGCGTCCATATTTTTTGTTAGATCTTTCTTATCTCATTGGATTGAAGAGATATTCCATGTGATTACTTATGTGTCGAGGACTTTATAGTCAACCCAATATAATGAAATAGCAATGAAAATAGAGTTTTCTTCCATCATATTTTCATTAGATAAATTATGTTCATATTTATTGGGCTCTAACGTAGTTTTTTCTGACCATATAGCTTTGAGGTACCTCTTGAAGAAGCTCGCTGCAAATCATAGATATATATTATGGATGATCATTCTTATAGATTTTAATGTTGAGATTAAATACATAAAGGGATAATAATTCGTAGTGGTGGACCACACAAGTAGTATTACCTACAAGATAGAGGATGACACATTGGACTGGGTACAACATTAGTATAATTTCCTTTCTGCGCATCTCCATGTCATCTCAGCTACACATCCATGGTATACTCATTTAGTAAAAAGCCTTATTTCCATGAAATTCAATAAAATTTAATTAATCATTAAGTCCAAAAAAATTAAATATGGGTATATGTTGTATGTGTGGGATTACCCCTATATAGAGTGCTTGTATAGTGACCACATCATTAAGAAATGTGTGACTGATAATGAGGGTGATTATATTTTAAAAAAATCATACAATTTTTTATGGTGGATACATTGGACATGAGTGGATAGCTAATAATTTCTTATAATCTATATTTTTTTATCCCTATCATGTTCCATTATGTCCATTTATTTTTTTTTATTCATTATCTCATTGCCAACACACTGGGAACATTTCTAGGAGACCCAAGATGTCCTACCGATCCATATAATTTGTTGAGATTTTTAAATTTGTGTATGTGATTTTATGGGTCCTTTTCCAAGTACATTTGGTTTTTTTTACAATTAGGTCACTATTAACTTTGTAAGAAAATTGGAGGAGGCCAAATAGACTAGGGCTGATGATTATCATATTATAATGGATTTGTTCACGAATCATATTTTTGGTAGGATTGGAGTACCAAAGTCTGTCATTAGTGATCATGGTACACACTATTGAAATCTGATTTTGGATTCCCACCATCATAAGTACATTGTGACACATAAAACATATACACCATACCACTTGTAAACAAATGGATTTAATGGGGTTTCAAATCAAGAGTTAATTTTTTAGAAAACCATTTATCCTAAAAATAAATATTCGAGATAGTTATTGGATGATGAATTGTTGTATTATATTTTGGAATATAAAGATACCATCAATTTTCCTCTAATTTGTATTGCTTTTGTGAAATCATATCATCTCCCCATAGAGGTTTGACATCATGAATATTATGAAATAATGAAATGAATCATGGATATGGATCAACCTGGATTTCAGAGGAAGCTAAAAATTAAATAACTAGAGGACGTTTGATTGTAATCATAGGATAATTCATGGATTTACACGTAATAATCAAAATTACCTGATGATATAGTGATCCAATGAAGATAATTTCATGTAGGAGATAAATTACTACACTATAGTTCATGACATAAGTAGATTCCCATTATTTGTAATTCATGGTGGTTAGGTCCTTATGTTTTATCTAATGTTATCCTTATGATGTAGTGGAGATCACATAAGGAAAATGATTTTTTTTTCAAAATCCATTCGTATCTTGATAATCATGTGTAATATTTCCTTATCAAGGGTTGATTTTTATAAAAATGGAAGTCGTAGATGTTATGATTGGTTTCATTATTATAATGTCATTAAGATTTACACACAACTCTTTGTGATATTTTTTCATTGTAGATAGTCTCATTGATTTCTACACACTAATTATCCTGAAAACATGAATTTAAAAATTTCCCACAATTAATTGAATTTCTATCAGGTAATGTGAAAATTTATCTTATATCAATGGTTGACTGATATGCTAATTTCCCTTCCAATCAGTTTCATTGCTATATTGAATTGTCTTATGCGTGTTTACTTGCTATTCGATATTTATATGTCCTAAAAAACAAAATATTAATAAAAACCAAAAATATAAATATAATGTATTTAAAAAAATAAGATAATGATGAAATGTACAACATGTTGGGGTATCTAGGTTAAAGGTTTAATGTTTGACTTTTAGGAATGCTTATGTAAGTGGGACTTGAAATTTTATTTCAATAGAATGTAGAACAAGATTGGTGAATTTAACCAGGTAAAAAAGATTTTTTTATATGAAATTAATATACTAAATAAAGGACTGATATGTGATCTTGAAATTATAGTCACACACACAAATATATAATTAATTTATTGGTGTACCCATTACTTTTTTAAAAATTATTCGTATCATTAATCTCACTAGATTTTATTTTGATTGAATTTATGAGATAATGATTTTAAAATATATTAAGATTAATTATTAATAAGATTCATACATTTCCTATATTACCATATATGGATTGGGGAATCTGAATATTCATATTGTGCAATAATTTTTTATTTACTATAGTATATTATGATTTTCTCATTAGTGAATTTTTTATGTGTGGGGGGTGTAAACCCACCAAAATTCACCGATTTATTTTACCATTACATCAATGTATTAAACTATTTACTTATTGAAAAATGCATTAGAACTAAAAAATCACTACCAATTTTATTCTATAATTTATTTTTTGTCACTGTTCAAAAGATAACATATTCATGTTTCGATGATTTCATTGTAGGAGGAGGTGATTTGGAGGGTTAGAGTTGATGAAGAATGAAAATGGTCCAAACTATATGGAATCCCAAGGATATATCTCCACTATTTTACAAGTACCATGAAATTAATGAATCCAAATGGTCTCTAAATTTCTATTATGATGCATCAATCAGTGGGATATAGCTCATCTCTAGACACCCGAGCCCAATTCCCCCATCTGTTGGACCAAAAAAATTGATATGTCCATTAAACTATATGTGCACATTGTTAGAATATTAGTTATGTATTTTGACTTTATCTTACATTACATATTTCCAATTTCCACCAAATTTGACATGGTGTTATTAAATATTCTATAAATAAAATTTATATATTTTCTAAGTTGATATTATTCCATTTACCAACCGAAAAGTGAGACACTATTGGTATCACAAATTATTGGTTCCCAAAAAAAGTTCACATTTTTTATATAAAATGGAACCATGGACACCTCATTCAGAAGTTCCACCAAAGAGTATTTTTATATCATTTTTTATTTTTATAGGATACCACTCAACACATTAGAGACTCTAAAACTTCATACACTCATAAGGGTGTCATTTGATGAAATGATCCCTTCATCGAATAAATCTTATCTTTTTCATGTTGTAATATTTGTGTTTACAAAATAAACATCTTATTTCCACTTATATTTCATCTATTTTATTCAATATTCTTCTTCTAAGCATATCCTCTATTTTACCTAAATAAATATTAAAAATGTGATTATTTACTACCCCTTTCATGACCTTTGTGAATTGAAAACGTTTCTATGATGACTACATCAGCTGTGGAAGATGAGTTTTTCTTAGTAAATGATCCTATTCACACCCTCTTCACATATTTGTTTTGAATAAATGAGCTACTATAATTCCCATAATATGATCCTTGAATTTTTTTAACTTAGAATAATATAACTATGAAATTTAACAATTTACCAAAAAAATTCAATTTTGAGTAATTAGTGAATTGTAAGAAAACCATGTTAATGTGAAAACTAAACCACCTGGGATCAATTTATAGAGTTCAAATATAATCTCTAAAAAAAATTCATAATCATTTATAGAATGAATATCTTCCCTAATTTAACATTTATCTTAAGCTATACTTGTAACAACAATCACCATAAGTTTCTACAATTGCATATTTAGAAGCTAGACTATGGTTCAATTCATTTCATCATTATAGATATGTTAACTCCCATAGCAATCAGGGGTTAAAAAATTAGGGGATCATAATTCTGTGGATATTAATATGAATTTTATTTATTAATAATTCTATGATTTTTAGGGTTATAACGATTATTACTTATAAAAATATTTTTTCTAGAAAACATATCCTCATTTTGTTTTCACAATATCATTTCAAAAATATATAAATAATACAATATTCCTGCATAATTATTCTAGTTTCCTAAATGATAAACAACATCCACCCCCATACATTGTTTTAATGTTTTTCTTCTATGTTATTTTATTTTTTTAAAACCTTAAACATGTTTTTTTAATTAAATACTCTTTTAAGAGACGACCTTCGCCAGGAACTCTGTTGCACCTAATAATTAAATAATTACACATCATTTGAGAGACCAATGACAACACCTTTCAACTATACTATAATATTTATTTCCGATAATTATTTTAATGGTTATTTGTAAACTATTTTAGGAATTCATTAATGATTTATATAATTTTTTATTATGAAGAGAATAGTTTTTTATGATTTTTCTTCAATTGGATACTCTTACATGTTTCTGGTATATGAATAAGTAAACTCTCTCATATAGACATATGAAGTGAGATAAAAACATAATGCTAGAATAAGAAGTGTGATTCGATGTTTGATACATGATAGATAGAATACACTCTACATCCTTACCAATACACTATTGTAAGAAAGTGGAGAATAACTAGAATATATATCCTTTCTTATAGGCAGAACAATATAGCATATGATGATCAGTTTTACTTCAACTTTCTGAAACATGACTGGAGATCCCATGTAAAATGCATCCTATTAATCTCAATCACTAGAGAACATCATCCAGATAAACAACATCCTTATATTATCATTAAAATTTCTCTTTCACAATATTTTCTAATCATTTCGAGAAATGTCTAGTTTACCTTATTTATTAATAACACACTTACTGATGTCCTATTACATAATGTTACTCAATATCTTCTTAACATCCTATTTAAATATTCACTAGTTGTCCTATAGAAGAGGTACATGTGTGGAAATTATATATTTTTTCACATGGGTATTGTTGAATAGTTCCATGGGTTTCCAAGACACCTGGTTAGCTATTGTGTATACCTGATCCAGGTAGTCGATCAAGATTACATTTACATAATATGAATGGATGTATTTGATTGAAAGGTGGAGAGGATTAGGTCTCAACTAGAAACCAAAAATATTATTTTATTTCCTCTATATATTTTTATTTTTATCTAAGAGTCAAAGTAATTTTTTAAAATAGTAATAAACAACAACATTGATTGTTAAACATATTTTTATTTTAAATAATATTTTAATTATGTTAATTTATTTCAAATGTTAAAATATTTTTCAAATTATTTCAACTGATATTTAATCCCTCATTGAAAATATTTTAAAAGATCAAAACATATTGGAATCTACTATTTAAGTAACATGATGTTTTAAATATTTAATGGATTTTATTTGAACTCTTATTATCAAATTGTGTTATCCTGTACTCAATACACTCACTCTTGAGAAACTCACTCCAACTAACCATTGTTAAAAAATATTTTTAAAAAAAATTTAAATATATTATTTATTTATGTTTCTAGGATCCTAAATTTCTGTCAATTATGAATTTAGTTTGTTAAATGTATAATATTAAAGGTGTCTCTTATACCCACTAAACTCTTTTTTTAATGGAAATATATATTCCCTATAGAAAATTTAAAGTTAAAATGTAAATAATGTGTTTTGAAACATGGTCTTCTATAGATGATAAATATGAATTACCAATGACTGATAAGAATGCATAGTATGACACTACTAGACATTCATAAAACAATATATTCAAATCTACGAATTAAATTTATTTTGTTTTAATAAATGAATAATTTAATTATATATTTGAAGTAAAACTGATTTAGAAACCTGGGGAATACTAGTTATTTCTCATGAATGGACAACTAGTTAGAAAAAACAATATTGTAAACTTATATAATTAAATATGAAAAATTTAAGATGAAACCCAGGGACCATTTTCTTATATGTATCTTATGATTAATGACATTGTGAATACAATGAGTTTCTTTGTAAATCCATTATAAGAAACATGTTAAATTATGTTTCTACCAAGATTTATTCTTGAGATATGGAGAGAAAAATCAGTTTTAATAAGGGAATCTTGTGACATCAGTAATCTACCAATCATAGAATTGATTGGGAAGATAATGATGTATGATGAAGGTAATAAATTTAATCATCATAATTATGATGAACCTAAGAATAAATATATATTATTCGAGACTACTTCATCAAAACACAAATGAATAGAAAATGGATTTTTTGAAACCTTTAGTGATGAAGAATCACCAGATAAATGTGATGATGAAATTTCCTATCTTGACAGAAGTTTTAACATGTTATATATAGAGATAAATTTTTTTCCAAAAAATGGAGCTAATAGGGACGTACGATACACGAAGAAATTTTAAGGACTTGAACAAAGATCATAACGTAAATGTGATTATCTGTTATGATTCAAAGAGAAAGGGACATGTTAAAGAATAAAATACCTAGTGAAAATACATAAAAATGTAAGATTATAAGAGTAAAATGTAAACAAATCTAATAAAATTCACATGGATGTCCTATGAGGATAGATGTTGGGACTCAGAATCAACTCGTGATTAGAAAAATGATAGAGGTACTTTGTGTTTTGTGGAATACATATCTAATGTATGTACTGTATCTCTTGTACCTAATACTGATCAATATGTAAATGAAAAAAATGATGATGATATGTCAAGATAGTAAATTTTTTAATATTTCAATATTCATTAATATACCTTTAATGGTATCAATGAAAAATACAAAATTATGATGAAACAAAATGCTTTATCTTCTAATATTAAATTTTTTTTATTGTCGAGAATGAAAATAATTATAAATTCCTAAAATAAAATATTGTACTAAAGATTTAAAATGAGAAACTAAATAATTACATAGAGATATTTTCAAATAGAATAGAAAATTTCACTAATATTCTAGGAAAAAATACTCCTGGGTATATTACTGTTCGAGTTTACCAACATGGATCGGGAAGAGTTGTTAAGATCACTTTGGTTACAAAATATAATTCCAGAAATTCTACAAAACTTTTTGATTATAGTAGATGGAATAATGATTTTATTTCAAAGAGTGTACAGTCTCTTTATTAGATACCCATTAAAAAATATGTGTTCATAAAGATCTAGTCACTAATATATCTAGATCCAAGAAAATATCGGTACCAAAGTCATTCATGTTATAAACATATTTTTCTAGTAACTTACATGATTCTCTCCTATATAAATATTGTATTCCTATAAAGTGGCAGTTCCAAACATATGATATTAGAACACTCATGCTTCATGAACTTAATAAAATTTGATAGCGGTCATGTTACCTTTGGGGACAAATCTAATGGAACAAACATTGGTCTCGACCAAATTGTTATCTTTAAATATGTTGTCATTTATAATATAATTTTTATGTTCTAAAATAAAAATTTCATAACATATCTCATCTATTTGAGTAATAATTTCTTGTAATTTTTTAAAAAATCGATTTCAATTTTTTTTATTCTAAAATTTGTTTAATATTTACTACTTCAAGAAATGATAATGTGTAAAATATTAAACTTTATTATTTAGTTTCACAAAAATTTATTGATTATGTTCCTTTTATTTGGAATATTTTTTTGGTATATGAGGCTAGAACACTATTATATTCACTAAATAAGAAATCATATTACAAAATTCTTACACCGAGTTCTACCCAAACATGAATTCCCAAATGATAAAGTATATAACCTCTAATAAAATGTTAATCAATGGAAAATATAATTTATATTGAACAAGGAGGATTCAGCTTCTCTGCAACATGAGTTGGTCCACAGATACATGTTTGGAAAATGTTGAAATTATATACGAAATGGGAATCACTACGACTACATACTTGTAGATTAAATTTATAAGTATAATTAGGTATTATTTTTTACTATGTAGATTGAATATTGATCTCAATTTATCATGTATGGTAATTTTTAGAAAACCTAAGTGGATTTATAATTATGAAGTTAAGATTCTACCATAGTACTAAGATTATAAAGAAACATGTTGAATCATTTTTCTCACAAAATGGCTATAACTATAACTTCTCTACTTCTAGGACCACCCCATAGAATGGAGTTGTGGAATGTTAAAATAGAAAACATTATGAGATATCCTAGAAAATGGTTATGAAAATGATCCAACTGTCCAATTTTAGGAAGAGTCTATTAATACATATTTCCATATAATAAATAATGTTTTCGTTAGACAAATATTGACAGAAAACCTTTATTAACATTGGTATTTTAGTATTCCATAGATTAATTAATTTAGAGTTTTTTTGAAAATTTATTATTCTTAATGATATCAATAATATTGAAATGTTTTCCTCCAATAGTGATGAAGGGATTTTTCTTGTCAATTCAATATCAAGTTACTCCTATAATGTTTTTAACAGAATTAACAACATCGCAGAAGAGTCTTTTTATGTGATGATTAATTAGAATGATCCACATGAACCAAAAACTCCATTAAAAAACCTTGAGTATTATTTTTCATCTTTGATCAAAAATTACAAACCATCTGATTCTTGTAAAAAAAAATATAGAAAAATAATCATGATATAAGGAATATAAAGATGCTGAACTAGTACATGTAGAAAACCCCTATGGGAGTATCCCATCTTTTTATGTATTTTTTAGGACTTGTAAATACCATACATTAGATGATTCAGTTGGATAATTATATATTGGTACACAAATTAGATATTATTTATGAATCATGGATGGAAATCATGTATTCTTGTCCCAACATGAACATAAGAACATCATTGATTCAATTAATGATGGATTATGGGTAATGGCTATGTAATGATAACATATTAGATTTAAAAGAAATAATGTTTCAGAACATGTTAATAAAACAAATTACACCTTTAATAAATTCAGTAAATGGTTTTTTAGAAACAAGGTATATTAATATAGAATAATTGTAGGGAACAAGGCTGGAAAATTTTTACAAGGGTATATTCATGAAGATAGTATAGTCTATAAAAAATCATGTCACTGCGTATCCAAACCTAAAGCCATTTGAATACTACTTTCCAATGTAACACATAAATATTTAAAACTATATCAAATGAAATTTGAAGGTGTATTCTTGATGGGTTATATTGTTGAGGATTATTTTTTTATAACAATCCTCTATATTTTGGAAACCCCATTTTTTAAATCAGGTATTTAAATTTACAAAAGATTTATATGGATTAAAAAAATCTCTTAGAGACAGGTATGATATTATCATGGCTTTTCTTATTTAAAAAGTTTTTTTAAATGAATGATTGATCCTACCATTTTTATAAAAAAATAATTTCAATAGATTTTTTTTGTTTTTCAAATCTATATTGATATTATTATATTTGGATCATTATATATTCTCAATGAAAAAACATTTAAAAAATGAAATGAACTGAATTTGAAATGAGTATAATGTGTTAACTGAAATTCATTCATGGATTTCATATTTTTTAAAATAAATAATGATTTATTTTAAATCAAATTAAATATATTAAAGACATATTAAAACATATTTTTTTGGATAGAACTACTATTAGTGACACACCATTGAGTAGCACTTTTAAGATGGATCTTGGTAATGCTAGGAAATCAGTGGATAAAACAAATTATATACGAATGATTGGATGTATACTATACGTAAATTATAGTTTAACCACCATTACATCTAGTTGTTATATGTGATATCATTTTCAATCAATCCCAAAAGTGTAACACTTAGTTTCTATAAAAATTATTTTTAAATACATAATGTATTTCACCAATGTTGTAACATATTGTTTTTTTTCAGTTATTCCTAGACACAATTTTTTATTACTATTTTGTTGGGTTTCATTTAGTGTTTATTTGAGTTAATACTTGGATAATTTTGAAAATTATGGGTTTTGCATGGTTGGGAAACGATTTTCCCAAATAATTCCCCATATCAAAGAAAAATCTCAATCCCGGACAGTGGGGTTCTGTATAGTTAGCATATGGTTTGAAAAATTGTGTACCCTTAGAGGAGAAATCATACAAATCATTAAAATGTGCACACTTATAGGGTACATAGTTTGGTCTGACAATAATCTCTATCCTAGATAACCGTAAATCAAGAATTTTTATTTTGAAAATTTATATTTAAAACACCTAAAGCTGCTTTTTTGGTCCTTGATTGACCAATACATCCACAAATCATGTTCTTCTTCTAAAGGAGCTCCCAATAGAGTATTTTGGTCCCTATAAAACCACCAAAAATAGGATTGATCCTTGGTGAATGATGTTTTATCTTCTGAAGGTTAGTTTCTGCTTCTTTTTATCGTTAAACCTCTCTATCTCTCTTCCTCTATATGGTTTTTGGGATCATCATGTAGTGGGAATAAGTAATAAATTATTATTTAGATCATTAACTATGGTTTAATTTTTTTATCCTTTTAATCATCATTATTTCTTGGGGAATCATGTTTAAAAAAAATTATTCATGTTATAGAAATCACTAGGTAGGTGGTTGCATCTTTATTGGATAATTTAATTAACCCAACATTTCATGAATTGATAAAATTGATTTCAATGGAATATTTGTTATTTTATTTACATAAAATAGACTTATTGAAAATTCAATTCCATTAAAATCAGTATTTGGTTTGGGAATTGTATTTTTTCTAAAATTGGGGGAAATAAAAATATTTATTAAATTCAGATGTAATTGTGAAAGAGATGGAAATTGATGGAATTAAAATTATTGAATTTAAGATGTTAAATTGTTTTGATTGAAAATGGTGGTATTTATTTGTGTATATTGATTTGATGAAATTGATATCAAATTTAATTTATGAAAATGGATTAATTTTTCTATATAATGTTTTGGTTTTTATCCTGAAAAAGGAATTATTTTTTATTAAAACCCCATTTTAGAATTTATGTGAACAATTTTAATATTTGAAATTAAGAATGGGATGAATTTTATTTCATGAAGTTTGAAGTAAATTTCCCATCATTTATTTTTTATTAGAGAACATGAATGCATTAGGTAGATAATAATTTTTTGAAAAACACTCTATGATTTACAACATTCTAAAACATAAATGTTAAATTTAACATGCCTAAATGGCTAGTTACAAAGTCTCATTTATCCCTTCTAATGTGATGTGTGTATACACATATTTTCATGTTCCATTGAGTGTGTGGAGTCCCTTAATGTGGAACTGTCATACATTTTGTCCTATGACCATGTTTCTCGCTTATTTTTATTTAAAAAGAATATATTCCATTACTTTAATATTTTTACATGCCTTGGTGAATTTATATAAACTAATATATATATATATAATTATTAATCCAGTTTTTTAGAAATATTCCATAATTTAAAATGTGAAGCATTTTTATAAATTATTAAGTTAATTAAATGTTGGAATGTTGTATGGAATCCTTTGTGAGACTATACTTGGATTTTATCTCACATCAAACCAGTGCCTTCAGGTGTTTGTAATTTATCTCTTTCTAGTTTCAAGTAGGGGTAAGGCACCACTTGGAAGAGGTTCTAGGTATTGATCCATGGACATGGAGAGTTATTTCTATTGGGGAGTGGGTGATATATCATATTTTTTGATACATTTTTGTACTACGTTGTGTTGTTTATACCTATTTGACTTTTACTATAGTTCTCTCTTTTTAATTTTTAGTTTCTGCATATTGACTTTTTTATCATGATTCTGAAATGTTTTTTATGTGAAATAATTTCCACATTCATTTTCTATTATTCTAGGTGCTAGTTTTCAACCCATTGGGATTGGAAATTCCCTTCATTCCATGTCCAGACAAGATCATTTATTGAGATACCTGGGTACCTGGGCTATTTTTTGAAAATGTTGTATCAAAGTAGTTGGTTTTTCATCTTTCATTGATATCAGTATGTAGTTGTGTATTGTTATCGGCACATATGAGGTAGTTGTGATATAGTGCATCATTGTCTCACACCGCAGTGAACCATCATTCACCAAGTGTGGTTTTCGAAAAAATTCTTAAGTTATAGTAATATTATTTTCTATTTTTTTGATTTCATTATTTTAAAAAAAAAAATATTGTGTGTCTATCTGTTGGGATTAATATCTCTCAGTTATCTATTTGATTATTTTTATGACGTCTTGTTTATTTGTTTTTAAAGTTTTGAACTAGCATGCCTCCTAGAAGAAGTGTGAATTTGATCCAAGAGGAAGTTTATGCTGGCCTTCAATAAGAAAATACCATTTTGGACATTAATCAGGTAGATATGATCATGCATACTGTCCAAGAATTTGGATAGAAAACACCACCAAATCCCATTTATTCTACAACTATTGATCCTCAAAAGGATGATATTGAGAATCATACTCAATAGTTCTATACCCAAAACACTATAACATTCAGAGGCTCCAATGATCCTCAACATGTTGAGGAACAATTTAGAATGATTGGGAATTATTTATATTTCATGGCGACACATCAGAAAATCCATTAGAATTGTTTTACATTCATGTATTTGTTGATTCAATAAGGTTTTCCTTATGACTTTTCCATTCCTTCTTGTTTTGAAAATCACAAACACCTTATCTTTAAGAAAATTTCTTTTATAAGTAAAATTGCTTTCTTAAGGAAAATTGATTTTATAAGAAAAATTGATTTCTTAAGGAAAATTGCTTTTATAAGGAAATTCTCTTTTATAAGAAAAATTATCCTTATCTTATTTTCATCCATATTTTTCTTAAGAATGAGATTCGGATTCATTTCTATTTTCTCGGAATCGTTGAAACTTTGATATAAAGCATTCTGTTTTAGGATTCGGATTCTGGATAAGAACTATAAGGAAGTCTCATTCCGAATTCTGGATATGAACTCTGACTAAGTTCTATTCCAGATTTAGGATACGAATTCTGAAGAATAATTCTCATTACGAATTCTAATGAAGAAATCTCATTCCGAATTCCCATTAAGAATTCTGATGAAGAATTATCATTACGAATTCTGATGATGAATTCTCATTACGATTTCTGATGACGAATTCCTATTCCAAATTCTCATTCCGAATACAGCTATTAAACAGAATTTGAGTATCATTGTTTTATACACTCTGAATTAATTCAGACTCTGAAAAATATATTTGTTAGACTCCGAACTTTTATATTGATTACACTTATAAAATTTGTCTACTCTTATTATTTTCATTACACTCTGAACCTTTACTCTGAAGCGTTCATTCTGAACCTTTGAGTCAGAATTAAAACGATGTCGTACATTCTGTTACACTTGTTTTGTTATAAAACGATGTCGTCTGTTTTGTTATAAACTAACCGTTTTCTAAGTGACACGTGTACAGGTCCCTCTGATCTTTAAGGAAAATATGACCGTTGGAGAAGGATCCGACCTTACCTATAAATAGGAGCTCATTTGAAAGAGCTCTATACTGATGACAGATGAACAACTTGGTTTTGTGCATACATGCTGTTGAAGTGAATTCTAGAGAGAGAGGCTCTTATTAACTCTCAAAGCTTCGTGCGACTCCGAATGTTAGTGATTACATTCGAGGGCTTCCGGGGATAGGAAGACAGAGGTGCCGACTACCTTGAAGTTCGAGGGCTTCCTTGCTAAGGAAGAGAGAGGTTGTCAACAACCTTGAAGTTGAGGGCTTGCGGGGATAGCAAGACAGAGACTTTGATCTTCGTATCGAGGGCTTACCCTGGTGTGGGTAAGACATACTTGCTTGAAAGTATAAATCAAGGGACCTTTATCCAAGGTTGTTGGATACCCTTCTCTTTGGGTTAAAAGACTTATATCTTGTTACTAGTAGTTTTACTACTTGTTTTTATTCCGCTGCATTTTGTATTATAAGTAAAGTATAACTTTCTTATACTTCCTTATTTGTACTGTGTTTCATTTAGATTCTATATGCTTTAAGGTAGAATCTCATATTTTAATCTTTTGTTAAGTGTCAACTTCCGGAACCATATTTCTGAAACCTACGTTCGGAATCTCTTTCCAAGTTTGCTTTTGGAATTAGAGGTTTTGTGAATCTACTAAGTTTAACTTTGTTAAACTTATCCCTTTTCTTTGCATAAGGAAAACATAGTTATTCTTAACTAACTTTAAAGGTTACAAAGGAATTTTTAATGTTTACAATTCACCCCCCCCCCCCTCTTGTAAATTGAGCATCTACATCATTATTTCGATCCTACAATTGGTATCAGAGGTTGGAAACCTCATACTCTATACCAATCTTACATTTGGTATCAGAGAAGGTCTCTGAAAGACTTGTACTCACATACAAGTTTTTCTTGCTCACTTTTATCATTCCGAACTTTCCCATTCCGGAACATTTCTCATTCCGAACTTTGTTATATGAAATTTTTCTTCTAACAAGTTTGTGTGTTCAAGGTTATTATAAGTATGGCAGGAATCAATGTTGGATCCATTGATAATATGAATCCGACAAGACCACCTATCTTTGATGGTAATGATTATGAATACTGGAGATATCATATGAATACTTTTGTTATTAAAACTGGAGTAGACAACTTTGTTATGCTTACTGGTGATTATAAAATTCCTGACAAGGAAGTTAGAACCTTTACTAACCAGGAAAAGCAAGAATATCAACTCAACTATAAGTTACGCAATACTTTACTTTGTTCAATGACCAGAAATATATATAGCCAAATTTCTTCTTGTGAAGCAGCTAATTGTATATGGAAGAAGTTAGAGGTTACACACTTTGGGACTTCTAAAGAGATTGAGACTAGAAGAGCTATGCTTAGAGCTGAATATCATGGCTTCAACTTTCCTTATGGAGAATCTATCTGTAAAGTCCAACAGAGATTTATGAATATCGTCAACAGTCTACAATCTATGGGAGAAAAAGGTTTAGATGATGAAGCTCTTGTGGACAATATAATTGATATTATTCCCAATGAGTGGGAATCCAAGAGAACAGCTATAGATGAGAACAGGAAGGTCACTCAAATTACTCTTGATGAATTATTTGGAACTCTTCTACAACATGAAACCAGAATGAAGAGAGATGCATAAAACATCAAGAAAAAGAATGGAAATGGTACTGTTGCTTTTACTACTACCTCAAATCAGATGAAAGCTAAGACTCCTGAGAGAGTAACCAGGTCCAAGTCTAAGAAAGTTATTTTCCAATCCGAATCAAGTGAGAGTGAAGTTTCAGAAAATGAATTAGCCAATCTTTCTCGAAGGATGAACAAGATAGCTGGACAAATAAATTTTCAATCTATGTATAAGAAAAAGGAAAGGAAAGAAAAGAAAGATGGAGAAGTTACTTGTTATGAATGTAAAAGAGCTGGACATATTAGACCAGATTTCCCTATGCTCAAAAAGAAAGAAAGAAAAGAAAGGCATTCAGATAGGAACAGGAAGAAGTATTATAAAGGTAAAGCTAAGAAAGTTCTGAAAGCTAATGACACCTAGAGTGCTAGTGGTGGTGACTCTTCAGATGAATCTTCTAATTATGAATCTTCAGGATAGAAGAATCTTGGTCTTATAGCCAGATTACCTATTAATAATCATTGTCTTATGGCTAAGGTACGAAATGATGAGTCCTTGACCAATGTTTCTTTAAATTTTAATGATAGTAAGTATTATAACTCTTCTGATGAAGAATCATCTTCTGATGAAGAAAATACTTTACCCACTTATGAAGAAGTCTCTAGGTTTGCTGAACTTCTTGAGATTGAGAATTCCAAACACAATAAGAAACTTGATAAGGAAAAATCTAGGAATTCTATTCTTACAAAAGCGATATCAGATCTTTCTAAAGATCTTGATAAGAAAAATGCTGATTTTGAAAATATTTCAAAAAATCTTGAGGAAGTATGTTCTGAGAAGAACAAACTTTCTAAAGAATTAGAAAAAGTAATTTCTAAGAAAAATGTTTTCGAGCCTAGCTCTAGTTCTAAAACTAATGATTTTGAGGATAAAAACTTGGTTGTAAAACTCAAGTCTGAAATTTTTTCCTTAAAGAAGTGTTTATCAAACTTTACCGATGGTAAAGAAAATTTTGATAAGATGTATTCCAAAATACGACCTTTAATAAATAAATACGGATTTGGTTATACCCATGCAAAACCTATTTTTAGTAACAATTATTTTCTTCCTCAAAGTGCCCCATTTTGTACCAAGTGTCAATGTGGTGGTCACTGGGCAAAGAATTGTTCCTTAAACAAAATCCAATCTCTAGGATTTCACAAAGCTTACTTTTCTAAGAATATGTGGGTTCCTAAAATTTTATTGTCTGGAAATCTCGGATCCAAACAAGTTTGGATTCCGAAAATCTAATTTTCTTATTAATTTCAGGAAAAAAAGAGAGTACCTGCAAAAATACATGGTACACGGATAGTGGATGTTCCCGGCACATGACTGGTAACAAAAGTTTTTTTGAAAAGATTATCAAAACGAAAGGAGGAAAGGTAACTTTTGGAGATAATGCTAAAGGAGATATTATTCTTCAGTTTATCGGAACACAAGAACAACTTGCTGATATTTTCACAAAATCTTTTCCTTCTGATAGATTTGAATATATTAAACAGAATTTAGGAATGATAACCGTAAGGTAATCTTTCTTAATTAACTTTCTGTTGAAAAAATCTCCTTACAGTAATAAACTCCTTTTCATAGGGGGAGTACATTTGATTGTTTGTTTAACAAAGTTTTTCAAAATTTGTTTTCAAACTTTTCGGAACGAATATTTCTGGAATGGAACTTCCGGAACTAAAATTTTCCAAAAAGGACATTCTCGTACGGAATACTTCTGGAATGGAAGTGTTCGTATTGAGCCTTTCCGGAATGGAAAATTTTCGTACTAGAATTTTCATACCAAATTATTCGTAATGTATTTTTCGTACTAAGTTTTTCGTACTGTCTTTTTTTCCTTAATATGTTTGTTTTTCGTACTAAATTTTCCGTAATGAATGTTCCGTAATGAATGTTCCGTAATAAAGTTTTTTTTTCTAGTCTTTGTTATATTACCCATTACGAATAATCTTCCTAATCCAATCCGAAAGGTATGATTACCTTACTCAAGTTTTCATAGTCATATTTTGCTTGCTGGAATTTTCTTGTATTATGTTTTCGGATTTTAGTTTTCTTAATTCCTTGTTTGAATAAAAACCTCAAAAAGATCGGATTCAAGTTTTCAACCGTCAGATCTGATCTCAGCTTATCACAACGGTTAGATCAACCGTGGAAGTTGAACCGTCATTTCATTACCTATATAAAGGGGACCCAAATACTCGTCCCACATCGATTTCAAGCTCTCGCGTCCTGAAGCTCTGCCCCTCTGTTTTGAGGCTGTTCCGAACTACAGTTGTCTCCATTCCGAACTTCTCAGAGGATTACAGATCCGAATGTCTGCGGAGTTAGCGTCTCAAGAAATGTCATCCACTAAGCCTATTTCACAATGGTTAGTTTACAGAGAAAGGTTAGTCCATCCGGATTTCTTCAACAACTATGATTCTCTTATCTCAAAGAACATTAAGTTGAATGGCTGGAAAGATGTTGCTATATCCAAACCAGGGACTCAAGACGATGTTTTTACAGAGTTACTTGTTGAGTTCTATGAAACTGTTTCCTTCTTCCAGGAAGATAATAGGGAGAAGTTTTCTTTTAATTCTTATGGAAAGACCTACAAACTTTCTTATACCAAGGCAACAAGCATGGTAGGGTTGTCCTATGAAGGAGAAGCCGAATTTATTTCTCATGTATTGCCGGACTCTAAGGGTATCTTCGACAAGGAAAAGGCCTTAGAAACTCTCGGACTGGCTGATGACAAGGCTCCGAAGATTGCAAGTCTATCCACAAACTTCCGGATCCTAGAGTTGTGGGTGCAAGGACTTATCGTACCGAGGAAGGGTGATAAAGATAGCTTGAAGAAAAGTGAGATCTATATCTTATATTTCCTGATAAATCTAAGGAAGTTTAACTTGATGAAGCAGATTCTTATTACTATTGAAAATTTGAAGAAAGGAAATCTGAGAGCTCAGATTATTATGTATCCAGCAATCCTCTCCAAGTTGATTGTTAGGTGCCTTGAGTCTTTCAAGGAGGCTTGGAAATCTAATCCAAGAGTTTGCAAGATCATGCTGGTCAGCGATGGTACTCTTAAGAGGATGGATGTGTCTTTCAACAAGGAAACTGGTGAGTTCTTCGATTTTCCAAATCAAGAAGAAGCGGTTCCGAAGGCTGCTGAACCGGAATCGTCTAAGCCAGTAAGGAAGAGAAAGCTGAAAGAAGTAGAAATAGAAGTAGAGAATCCTAAGTCTAAGGAAGTCCATTCCGCACCTCCAAAACCAAAGAAGAATAAATCCTATCCTGATGAGGTTGTTACGAAGTGGAGAGCAGATAAAGAAAAAAGGAAAGAATGGGATCCGCAGTTCGGATTAGACCCTACGGAGGCTAAGGCCTTAAAGGAGAAAACTGTTGATGAGCTTGAAAAACAAGCAAAGAAAAAGAAGCTCAAGAAGAAGATGTCTAAGGCTGAGGTAGCTCAGCCTTTGTTGAAATTCAATGAAATGGTTTCAGCAACTATTCTTGTTCCGAGATCTTTCTCCTTGGAATCTTTACCTGAGACTCCAGAAAGAAATTTTGTTGCTCTGGAAGAAGTTGTTTCTAAGAATACTGAGGAAGTAGAGCATGTTGAGCAAGTGGAAGAAGTAGAAGATGGTGCTGAAGGAAGTGGTGAAACCGGAGATGTGCTGAAACAATTAGAAGATTACAAGGGGACACCTTCGGAACACTTATCACTCCGAACTTCAGAAGCTGAATCTTCGAAGCTAGTTACTCCAGCAATGGAAGAAGAGAAAGGAGAAGAAGAATTTAATTATCATGGAGAAGAAGAACATATTTTGCTTGATGTTGCTCAGAAGTAAATCATAGGGGTTCGTGTTCAGGAAGTCGCTGATGAAGAAGATAATGTTGTTCACGTTTCTGATAGTGATAAGAGAACTCTGGAACAGGATTCAATTCCGGAAAAAGACAAGGGAAAGCAAATTCTTGCCGATACTCCGAGCTCAGAAGTGAGGAAGAAGAAATTGCTAAAGGAAGTGGTGAAACATGAGATCTTTTGAAACAAGTGGATGATTATAAAGGATCGCCTTCAGAACATCTATCACTCCGAACTTCAGAGGCTGAATCCTCTAAGTTAGTAACTCCAGAGAAGGATAAGAATGAGGAAGATGTTGTTCAAAAAGTTGTTTATGAGATTGTTCAAGTGTCTACTGGCGAGCAGAAAACTCCTGATCAAGAATCAATTCTGAAAAAAGACAAGGGAAAGCAAATCCTTGTTGAAACTCCGAAACCAGTGGCTAGAAAGAAAAGGGAATTTGGTGATTCATCTAAAAGGAAGTTGGAGCTTATTGTGGAAGAAAACTCTCCAAGCAAGATTTCTGATTCAGAGTCATCCTCGTTGGGGCATGACTTTTTTGTTCAGTCCTTAAAGAAGTTGGTGGGAACCATTCCGACCTTCTCTAGTATTGACTCAAGATTCCAGATTCTCCAACATGCTCTAAATTAGAAAAATGACTCTGTATCTATGGTTATGGACAAGTGCATTGAGATTGAGGCTCAGTTCAAAACTTTTTTTGTTGGTTACAAAGCTCATAGAAGATCTTGAAAGAGGATGAAAAACTGGTCGAAGAAGACCGTGGAAGAGATGAGGTTGTTCGATGAGTTTCAAGACAATGTTAAAGAAGCTTTTGAAATCGAGGACAAAAAGATAAATGAGTTAACTTCTTTCTTTGAAGAGAAGCTGACAGAAGAAAAGAACTTCCGGATTCAAGAAGTGAGAGATCTGAATGGGAAGCTGAATTCCGTTTCTCAAAACTAGAAGTTTTAAAGGGATCATCGGATTGATTTTGAAGAAAGGATGAAGGATCAGGAAGAAAAGATCAAAGATCAGGAAGAAAAGCTAAAATCCCAGGAAGAAAAAATTGAAGCTCAGTCCGCAAGAATAGTTGTCTTAGAGAAGCAAGCTGAAGAAGATCATAAATACCTAAAGAAGATCAAGACTATTCTAAAGGGGCGCATGTCAAAGGAAAAAGATCCGAAATAACCAAATCCAATCTTTTTGTTGTATTTTTTTCTTTGTTGTTGAGATTTAAAACCTGATGAAACTTGTGCCTCTCATTTCTTTTGTTGTCATTACTAATATTTCATGTACTTTGTTATTTTTTTTTCCATTTCCTCCAATTATTTTTTGAAAATCACAAAGGGGGAGAAGGAAAAGATCCTTAAGAAAAAGAAGAACTCTAATAAGAGTTTATCAAAGGGGGAGAAGAAAAATATCCTTAAGAAAAAGAAAATTTCTAATAAGAGTTTGTTTAAAGGGGATCTTTTTCATTAAAGAAGACATTCATATCTATCACTCCGAAAATCTGAATACGATCCTTAGAGTTTCAAATCCTAAGGGGGAGTTATTCGTATTCATCAATATCCTTAAAGCAAAGAGAGATAAGCCTTAATGTTTTTCTTTCTTCTTAGAATTTCTTTTTCGTAAGGATGTTTGTGCTTTCCAAAAAGGGGGAGATTGTTGAGTCAATAAGGTTTTCCTTATGACTTTTCCATTCCTTCTTGTTTTGAAAATCACAAACACCTTATCTTTAAGAAAATTTCTTTTATAAGGAAAATTTCTTTCTTAAGGAAAATTGATTTTATAAGAAAAATTGCTTTCTTAAGGAAAATTGCTTTTATAAAGAAATTCTCTTTTATAAGAAAAATTATCCTTATCTTATTTTCATCCATATTTTTCTTAAGAATGAGATTCGGATTCATTTCTATTTTCTCGGAATCATTGAAACTTTGATATAAAGAATTCTGTTTTAGGATTCGGATTCTGGATAAGAACTATAAGGAAGTCTCATTCCGAATTCCGGATATGAACTCTGACTAAGTTCTCTTCCAGATTCAGGATACGAATTCTGAAGAAGAATTCTCATTACGAATTCTAATGAAGAAATCTCATTCTGAATTCCCATTATGAATTCTGATGAAGAATTCTCATTACGAATTCTGATGATGAATTCTCATTACGATTTCTGATGACGAATTCTTATTCCGAATTCTCATTCCGAATACACCTATTAAACAGAATTTGAGTATCTTTTTTTTATACACTCTGAATTAATTCAGGCTCCGAAAAATATCTTTGTTAGACTCAGAACTTTTATATTGCTTACACTTCTAAAATTTGGCTACTCATATTATTTTCATTACACTCCGAAGCTTTACTCTGAAGCGTTCATTCTGAACTTTTGAGTCAGAATTAAAATGATGCTGTACATTCGGTTACACTTGTTTTTTTATAAAACGATGTCGTCTATTTTGTTATAAACTAACTGTTGTCTAAGTGACACGTGTACAGGTCCCTCCGATCTTTAAGGAAAATATGACCGTTAGAGAAGGAGCCGACCTTACCTATAAATAGGAGCTCATTTGAAAGAGCTCCATACTGATGACAGATGAACAACTTGGTTTTGTGCATACATGCTGTTGAAGTGAATTCTAGAGAGAGAGTCTCTTATTAACTCTCAAAGCTTCGTGCGACTCCGAATGTTGGTGATTACATTCGAGGGCTTCCGGGGATAGGAAGACAGAGGTGCCGACTACCTTGATGTTCGAGGGCTTCCTTGCTGAGGAAGACAGAGGTTTCCAACTACCTTGAAGTTGATGGCTTGCGGGGATAGCAAGACAGAGACTCCGATCTCCGTATCGAGGGCTTACCCTTGTGTGGGTAAAACAGACTTGCTTGAAAGTATAAATCAAGGGACCTTTATCCAAGGTTGTTGGATACCCTTCTCTTTGGGTTAAAAGACTTATATCTTGTTACTAGTAGTTTTACTACTTGTTTTTATTCCGCTGCATTTTGTATTATAAGGAAAGTATAACTTTCTTATAATCCTTATTTGTACTTTGTTACATTTAGATTATATACGCTTTAAGGTAGAATCTCATATTGTAATCTTTTGTTAAGTGTCAACTTCCGGAACCATATTTCCGGAACCTACGTTCGGAATCTCTTTCCAGGTTTGCTTTTGGAATTAGAGGTGTTGTGAATCTACTAAGTTTAACTTTGTTAAACTTAGCCCTTTCCTTTGCTTAAGGAAAACATAGTTATTCTGAACTAACTTTAAAGGTTCCAAAGGAATTTTTAAAGTTTACAATTCACCCCCCCCCCCTCTCTTATAAATTGAGCATCTACATCATTATTTCGATCCTACAGTATTAAGGAACAAACCAAAGATGGTGGAACATCATGGTGATGGTGAATAAGAATGAGGGATTACAGTGGGAGGAATTCAAATTTCTTTTCATTGACTGGTTCAAACCAAAGTTGAAACTGTTAGCGAAAGATGTGGACTTTTTAAAACATAAGTAGGATGATAGAATAGTAATAGAGTATGTAATCTTGTTTTATGAGATTTTATAGTTTTTACCAGAGATGGTATTGAATTAGAGAAGGATGTGGACTTATGTTTTCTTACAGAAGCTTCATTCATTGTCTATTGTGATTTATGAGCGATGATGGTCAAAATGGACTATGCATCAAGTCAATGTTATTGGGAGATAGTTTTTCTCCCAATGTTAGTGTGTTTTCCTCAAAAGAAAAGAGAAATTTTGTTTAATCTTGTAGAAGATCAATAATTCATGTGTTATATAATTCTACCAATGTTCTAGACAATAGACTTTAAATTTTCAACCAATGTGGAATGTCACAGAATTCTATTAGCGTATCCAACAAGGAACTGAATATATGTGGAGCTTTATATTCTTGTGTCACCTAAAGAATTTATTCCATGTTTATTATGCTCTTAATAGTGTAATGGGATCTTTATAATATTCTAAAACTATAAGAAAATAAGATGATTAAAGGGTAATAGTGCTCCAGACAGATTCATCGATAACGAAGATTCTTCACAAAGGGTAAGAAAATATATTGGAAGTGGATATGTGTCCAGTGATTGTGAGAGTTACCATTACTATATATTTTTCATTAGTGAATGCATTATTTAATACTAGTGCATCTAATTTGTTGATTTCAATCCAAATTGTTAATATTATAAATATTTATATTAATATTTTGGTATATGTAAATGATATTATTACAACACTTTTTATGATGAGGTAGAAAGGTCTCCACAGTCCCATATATGTTTTCCCTCCCTCAGATGTCAATTTTTCTTGTAATTTTCTCCATCTTCACATAAAAATACTTAACATCATTCTTTGAATGGATTGGATAATTTCCAATAATTCTTAGATTAATTTCTATCTTCAATGTGTATCCATCAATACACCTAATGGTGTATGGAATATCATTCAAGGAAAATGGGACCCTAGTCTAGTGATGTTTTAACTTCTTATATTGAGTTTGGGAATGTAATATTTGGGTTTTATTATGATCAGGAATATTTGAGTAGTGATCCCCCTCCAGTTTTAGTCATGTTTTCAGACATTTTCACTTATATCTTCTCTTGCTTGCCAATGGTATGAGTAGTTGAGTTTTCTAACGACATGGTTTCTAATATCAAAATAGTTTTAATTTTCACTTAATACATGGAACCAGATGAAATGAAGGTGTTGAACACTCAATTTCATGATCCTCTAGAAAATTATTTAATACCCCAATTATGTCACCTTGGGTGGTGCATGTTCTCTTTACTGAGAAGGATGATGGTTCACTACACATTTGGGTTGACTATCTAAAACACAAGGGAATAATGATAAAAAAATGTGTATATTTTTTTAGGGATTGATTATATATTTAATAAATTTAAAGGGGATAAGTGGTTCTAAAAAATAGATTTTTAGTCTTGTTACCTTCAATTGAAAATAAAAAATATAAAATTTAGAAATCATCCATTCGAAGCATCTATGACCATTATGATTTCATTGTTATGCCCCTTGGTCTAAAAAATATCTTAAGGTAATTATTGAACTGACGATCAATATTTTACAGGATTATCATGATATCTTTGTTTTAGTGTATTTGGAAGGAATCCTTGTTTACTCTATGTTTGAGGAAGATCATGTTCATCATCTGGGAATAGTTTTTAGGCTTGTTGAGAAATTATTTTACCACTCTAAAGATTTTAAAATGAGATTTCTATATTTTGGAAGTGAAATTATTGGGACACGTTGTGTCAGAACACAAAATTTTAGATGATCATAAAATGCGTATTGTTGTTATAACACTTGAACAAAAAAATGTTTTTGAGATCCGGTGATTCTTGGGTCTCTTTGGGAATTATCTCTTGTTTGTTAAGGACTTCCCAATGATGGATTATTTGATGTCTTGTCTAACTCTGAGGGGAGTAATGTTTTAACTGGACGATAAATTCTAGAGTACAATTATTGAGATGAAACATATTTTTAGTACTACTCAGCTGTTGACTCATCCTGAGGCTCGGTAGGCCTATATAGTCTACTTTGATGCATCAGTTTCAGGTTTTGGTGGCATCCTTGTGTAAGGTGATCATATCGTTTCTTATGGATCTCACCAAATTTGGATATATTAGAATAATTTTCAAACCCATGACATTGATATAGCATATGTTATGCACATGGTTAATATTTAGATGCATTACCATTTAAAGAGAAAGGTTTGCCGTGTTTTAATACCTCAAGAGATTCTGTAGTATATTCCCTCAAGAAGATTAGAATCTCTACTAGAGGAGTTGGGTGGAATACATATAGTCCTTAAATTTAGATATCGTGTATACCATAGTAGAAAGGTAATGTTGTCATATATTCTTTGAGTAGGAAGCATCTGACCGAGGGAGTAAAAGAATCCTCAAAAAACTGGAAAATGATGGATAATTTTCCACAGTTGCATATTTGAGTCTCAGAAATAGGGGCTGAGGTTTCTTTTTACAGTGTTCAATTGACATTCTCTCTTCTCAAATTGATTCTTTAGAAAAAATAGGTTGACGATGAGTTATATATTATTAAAGAATCTATTTATTATGGTGAGACTATTCCTAATCTTTAATTCTCCACTAAGTTCATTATATGCTATTAAAATCACTTTTTTTCATTAGTCGTTTGGAATGTTGTGATGGGGAATTCACATTACTCTTAGTGGGTTGTTCACCTAGAAACCAAAAATATGTTCTATGACATACGTCATTGATTCTAGTTTCTATGTATGAGACTGGTTATTTCTAAATATTTTTCTCATTGTTATACATTCTAATAGGTCAAGACCAAGCACCAGAAACCATCATGGTTTCATCATCCACTTCTGATTCCTACATGAAAGTGAGAAGAGATATCAATACACATTTTGGTTGGGTTACTATATACCTAGATAATGAATTTTTTTATATGGGTTTAGATTGATCGTATGAAATATCAACTCACTTTATAAAAAATCAGGATACGACCACAATTTTGTAGTTTGGAAATCACATTATGAAAGAGATTGTTTTTATAGAATCCCATCTACTACACTATATGTTAGAGATCATAATTTTTCTTATCATTTTTGGTGATATCTTCAAGAGGCACTAGGATCTCAGTTCTATTTTATCATGGCATACCATCTGTAGTCAGATGGCCAAAAAAATTTTATACAAATTCTTATGAATATGCTCTATTCCCCTTTCCTTGACTTTGGTAGAGGATGGGATGACCACTTGGTTTTAGTTGAGTTTTTTTATAATAATATTTACTAGTATGTGATAAAAATAATTCCTTTGTATGTATTGTTTTCCCAAGCTTTCTAATCACTATTATGATTATTGTAGATTGGTTATTGATATTTGGATGGGCTGAGACTTTTTCAGGAAATGAAATAAAATATTAGGTTAAATCATTATATAATGTTAATAGAACAATGATAATAAAAGTATTATGATTATTGTAATATAATTCTATTGTATTTTTAAGTTGGTCACTAGGTTTTATTGAATGTTTCACCCCATTTCAGTTATTTATAACTTGGGAGGAATGGGAATATTCCCCCTCAGTTTGTGGGACCTTTTAGGTTATTAAAAATGTGAGGAATGTTTTTTACTAGTTATCATTTTTATAGAAACTAATGATAATACCTAACATGTTACATTTATCTCAGTTACAAAACTATCTATGTGATCCATCGCATGTTCTATGTTGGAGTGATCTTGAGGTTTAACCGGATATATCTATGGATGTATGGAAAAAAATGATAGATGATTCTAAAATCATGGTACTTTGAGTGATAATGAAACCTTAGGTTTGGGTGCTATTGTAGCATGGTTTTGATAGTCTTAATATGTAGGATAGGGAGGTATGGATGATAGTGAGTGGTATCATATTTTTTTCATGGATGCTTCTTCGTGAGTTTATTGGGGACATAAATATGATATGGTAGAGTAGTTGAAACATCCTGCTACTATATTTAGGTATTCCATGTCCCATATTTTTATAAATCCTTGGTTGGAATTTGGGAGGGGGTTGGTGAAATAATGGATAATTTTTAAAATTTCAGGCTTATGAATGATTAGATATCAATTTTCTCGAACCATTAACCCACTCAAGGGAAACCGTACAAATGTAGACATTGGGGTTTCTCATGTTTGGTGCATCGTTTGACATACCACGCATCCCCTTAAATGAAACTATTAAACATTTTAAAATCTGCACACACATATGGTGTAATTTTTGGTCTAACCATGTGTCCATGCCCATCTAAGTATACATAAATGATATTTAATCAGAAAAATAATTTTCAAGACACCCAAAACTCATATTTTACTTCATCAACTAACTGGTATGAGCCCATATAATTTTAATCTTTTAGAGGATCTCCCATGAGTGGATTTTTGTCTCCTTACACCCTCCCAAAAGTGGATCTATTTTTTGAAAATGACATTCAGTCCACTTCCAGTTAGTTTTCTCTTCCTCTTCTCATTCTCACACTCTCTCTCTTCTTCTTTTGGGTTTTGTGGATTTTTTTTGGGAAGGTATATTAACCCTTTATTTGGATCATAAGCCTTATCATAATACATGGATCCCTATTTTATTCATTCATCATTGGTGAATCATGTATAGGGATTTGTGATTGGTGGACAAAAAATCCATAGGTAGGCGATTCCTTCTTGATTTGCCAATTTAATTAACACTAAATTGATTAAATTGATTAAATTTCACTCAATTTAATATGTTATTTTTTATTCTTTTGAAATATAATTGTTGGAAACAATTTTCCATTCCATTAGGTATTTAGTTTTGTAAATTGGATTGTTAGCATGAATTTGGGAGAAAACCCAAATTCCATTTAATTTGGGTATAATTGTAATATTTATGAAAGGTGGGGAAATTTAAAATATTAAATTTTAATTGTGAAATTATTTTGATTGAAATTTGATTAATCGAATGGTAGATGTTTATTTAACGAAATGGATTTCAAATTGTATTCAATGAAAATAGATTGAAATATTGTTGATTAAAAACATTGTGTTTTATCTTCGATAAGGGAATATTTTTAATTAAAAATTCATTTTGGTTTTTAAATGGATATCTTGATTATATGAAATAGATAATTGGATTAATTGTATTTGAAGATGTCTTAAATTAAATTTCTCATGGTTGATTTTTTATTATAGAACATGAAATCCTTAGGTAGTTAGTGAGTTATTGGGAATCATTCTATAATTTATAATGTTATAAAACATAAAGGCAACCTATCACATACCATATATGATACTAATGAAGTATCTCTTTCCCATACCAAATGGATATGTGTATACACATATTGTCATGTCACATTGAGTGTGTGGAGCCCCTTTTCTTGTAAATATCATACCATTACTAATATGACCATTTTACTCACTTTTTTTATTTTAAATGAATATATTCTATTGTTGTAAACTATTTACATTCCATGTGAATTAATATTACCTGTTTCATATAAATTTTTTCAATACATTTGTTTGTAAATATTCCATGATTTGAAATGTTAATAATTTTGTGAAATTATTTCCATATTTTGTATTTAAAACCATGATTTGATTAAATATTCATTTTAAATTAATAAACCTATTTATATAATATTGAAAACAATTTTTTTAATTAATAAAATGTTTGAATATTTTATTTAATCCTTAGTGATACCCTAATGTGATTTTATCTCACACCTTATGTGTGGCTTTATGTGTTTTTTGACTATCTCTTTATCGGTTTGAGCTCGGGCAAAGAACCACATACATGTTGTTCTAGATCTTGATATCTGGACATAGAGAGTCATTTATTTTTTGACTTCGGTTATCTATCCTATTTTTCTGTAACTTTGTTGCAGTACAGTGGGTGTTTTATACCTTTTTTACTTCTGTTATAGTTTTTCCTGTATATTTTTTCTTGTACGCATATTATCAGGTTTATTGTACTTCCGTAATATCTATGGAAAAATAATTTCCACCTTGTTATGTATGCTTTTAGGTGATATAATCTAACCCACAACAATATAGAACATCCTTCAAGCCTTGTCAAAACTGTATCAGTAATTTCGTTACTCAGGTGCCCGATCTAGTTCACAAAAAATTTAGGATTTTTTTACCTTAGAGGATATGAATTTAACGTAGTTACTTATTTAGATGTTGATTTTTACTATTTCATGATAAAATGAAAATGAACCTTTGGAACATGAAATCTATTTGGTAATTCTATTATTTATTGGGGATTTATGAAATGAAATTTTGTTGCACTATCTACTACTGAAGATAAATATGTTGTTGTAGGCGGCTTTTAAGATCACAATTTGTGATGAAAAAAACTTTTATAGACTATGGATAAAAATTCTGACATGCCTTTATAAACTATGACCACATAAGTGATATAAATATTTTTAAAAAACCTATATATTACACTATTCCAAAAAACATTAATGCAATGCATCACTTCATAATAGATATTTTTTGAATGGGTAATATAACTCTTGGAAACAATGGAACTAAGTATAAGATTATTGATATTTTTAATTGGACATTGAATTATTAGTGAATTAAATAAATAAATCATTAATTAGGAAAGATTATTTTTTTTTATTTATAACATTATTTAACAAAAAATAATAGTTTTACCCATTGTGGTATTTGTATCCATCGTTTGAGTTTTTTCCACCGTTACAGTTTTACATAGAATTGTATTTTTACCCACTGTTGGAGTTTTACCATCTATTGTAGTTTTTTCCACATTTGTAATTTTACCCACCCTTTAGGTTATATCCACCATTGTAGTATTACCCATTATTGGATTTTTACCCACCGTTATAGTTTTACTCACACTTAGAGTTTCATCCACCATTGGAGTTTTACCCTCTATTTTTAATTATTATTATAGGTTAACTATTTATATAATTTTTATTCAATTTAAATGTTATTAAATTTTTTGATTAAAAAATCCTTAAATCCCTAAATGATAAAAAATATACCCTTGTCTAAATTAAATTCTCCATCCTTCGAACCTCACCGTCTAGCATTATTGTGAAGTGGTCTCTCGAAACAATTCTCCTTCTCTTGACCTGATTTTTACCTTCTAAGCTGATCTAAATGGTTAGAGTGAAGTTAAAAGATGTTTATTCAAATAAAATTTCATTTTAATCAAATAACTAGAGCGTATAGTCATGTTTTACATTTATCGATATGGTGAACACATGTTTTACAAATAAGTTTGTAGTACCTAAAAAGGAAGATCATACTGAGTGTTTTATATCAGTAATGTCATCAGTGGATAGAGTTCCACTATACTAGTGATGGGTATAGTGGTTTTCCACTAACTAGAGGCCCTTTGATCATAGTTTCATCCACTAGTTCTATCATTATGTTAAATTAAACATTTAAAAACATGAATACTATGTTAAATTAAGAATAATCAGATGCCAATTTTTTCGTCAATCCAATCTTCCAGATGTCTAAAAGTACCTCACAAAGGTGTCTCAAAGGAATATAGATTACCTATTTCATACAATAGTGTTAAATATAGATATTAATATCATTTTTCTAAGATGAATAGAGTTTAAATAGTTGGAATACCAACCACAACTGAACTTGATGGGGATTGTTGTTTTTTCATGTATATCCAGCATATGTGGTGCCCAAGGAAAGGTTATTTCACCATAATGAGGTATCAAGATGTATATCTATTATTTCGAATCAATATATTATAAAAGATTAATTTTACTAGATACCTAATGGTTCATATAATTTATTTGTGCAAGAAATATTCTATATAAAACTACCTCATTTATCACATGTTCTTTTTCGCCATACAGGAGGACAAGGTACTATTTTATAGGGAATAATAAAGTAGTCAATGTTTCTAATGAGTTGTAACTAAGATATTAATTTTCTAAATAATGAACATAAGTTGAAACCTCTAGAAGAGGTAAAGTGTTTATGATACGTAAAGTGATTATATGGATTTCAACCCTATTGATCACACAAAAAAGGCCGAAAAATATTATGGGTCCTTTCATGGAGATGAATGATATGGTAGAGTACATAGATGATAAAGATAAAGAGGTTTATTATTGGTCTGAGAAGAAGGATTTTTCAATTGATAAATGGTTGTAACAAAGAAGAGCCTAATATTTCTATATCTATCTATTTTGGTGCACTAATCACTCCAATATATCTCCCTGTTAAAGAGAGTATTTTCAAATAATGTTTTGGAGTTGAAGAAAAAAAGGTTTCTTGTGAGGAACTATTCATAAAAAATCAAAATATTATAATGAAAAATTTAATGGAAATGGACGTGATAATGATAATGGTTAGAAAAATGAGAATGGTGTGAATAGTGATAAATTAGAATAAGAAAAATAATATAAAGAAAAAGTGGTTTTGGTAATGATATGGAAGACGATGATAGAGTTGGAAGAGATAGGGGGTTTGACCATGATGGTCCTGGTGACTGCATGGGTGTTGGGGATATTGATATACATCAGGAAGTCATTTCATATATAGTTATTTCATATGCTTCGTAATATAATTAAATACCAAGCCAATTTAATGATTTTCATATAGTTTTTAGAGATCATATAAAACCATCTGTTGTGGGGGAATAATCTACAGATATTTCTAGTCACCCTATTGACCCTATCGATAGAGACTCTCGGGAGAATAAATTTTTTGAGTTGAAATTAGTTATGAATGAATATGATTAGAATAAGGGTTTGGATTATATGGTTTACGAACATGGGGCTCGAGTTACCATAGTTGTTGATCCTACAATTGTTGGGACCTCTATAGTGTCCTCATCCAAGTTGAATTTTACATAATTTAAGTAATGGAAAAAGTATCTTCGTTATGTCAGACTTGGATTAGGATACATTGACTATGAATATGACAGGTCTTATTTTCTAGATCAAATGTAGTTGGATCCAAATGGGACATATTTGAATCAAATTGATGTTTTTCAGGTAATTAGAATGATTTTCTTCTGATATTACATCTAGTTCTATGTGAGTAGAGGATGTTTGTGTTGAGAGAGTTGATTCGCCCATGACTTCACCTACTATTGCATCATGGAATTTTTATGTTGTCTCTATAGATGACTTAAAATAATTTATACAAGGACTTTCTTATAATTTCAATTGGATTCTAAAGTGTCAACCTTCCTTGTACACAAATATTGGTGAGAATGATCGGATATGGCTATTAGGGATTGTGAACTAGTGCATCCAGCCCAAAATGATACATCACATTCATGAACCAGATATAGAGAATAATAGGGTAGAAAATGATATGGTGACATTGATATCTATGGTAGATGATATGAGATATTGATTTGATGATTCTACTGCAGCCTTGTAAGACAAGGTAGAGAACTTATCTTATTTAGCTTCCACTTGGGGTGAACCCCCTCATTCTCTTAATGTTGAGTAGATCAAATTAGTTGTCAGAGGAGATCTTAGAATAATTCTAGTTGATATCCCATATATGCATTAGGAAACATCAATTAAAATCTATCATAATAGGTATCATGTTCATATGATGGTTGGAGAATTTATGATGTATGTAAAAGTTGATAGAGAGACAATTACAATGGCTATAATGCATTACATTTAAAGGATTTATAATAATCATGATCTCAACACTCATTTCATCTTCCTTACTGAGAACCTCATGACGCCTCTTTTTACCATGCCTGCACTGAATAAGTCAATCATCTGAAGGAGATAAATCTAGTAATTTTTATATTTAGGGAAGATAAAAAATTACTTTTTGGTGATATAGAAAGAGGAGGAAATATCATCTTGGACACCATCAGTCTGATCATACCCTTTCTAGATGTTTCAAGCACCATAGTAGATGCATATGATTCTATTCTAGTCTATGTTCATCTCACTCCTGTAGCTTCGAATCCAATGATTTTTAGAATAGGTGTTTCTCAATATCCCAATAAAACTTTAGCTAATTGGTTTCACCCTTTTATCTGAACTCCCATATTGTATTTACAGTATCATAGGCCTGTTATTATAAGATAGACTCATTCTCTACCTATTTTCCTTACAGATATCCCTTCACATACATTACATTATATAGTTTTTCCCTCATTCAATACCAAAGAGAAGAGAAATACACGTCATCTTCCTACTACCCATCCAAAAAGGAGTTGATATTAGACATTAATTATTCAATATGGATTATTTGAGTGAATTTTATTTGTCTTTCTTTTGGATGATTGTTACCTATTTTTCAATGAAAATTCCCATTTTCTTCATATTCTATTTCCTTGGTTTTTTTATTTTCATGTTTTAATCATCCCAAAAGTGGGATGATGAATGAAATTTCGAATTAATGCGGAATTAATAATAAATATTGAGTGTAATTAATATTGTTTCAGTAATTTTATCATTGATAATGTCGTAATATTTGGATACCATCATTTATATTGATTCAAGGTAACATCCCTTTGATATGGTGTGCATTTAGATTGTCTCTTTGATGTATTTCATTATTAACTACCTCTGATTCTCTTTGATACTTGATTTTTTTGATACCATATTTATTTAAAATTCCTCTATTGAAACTATCATTTTTTGTTAACTCTGATTGATATAGTATTAATGAAAGTTCATGAGTTTTTATAATCAAAAAGGGGGAGATTATTGGCACTCTTTTTTTAATGATCACAATATATTTCTTATTAGGTTATTAATGAATTTTATGTTTTGTGATATAATTTTATAATATGTTGTGGTATTTTGATGTTTTAGATAATTAATGGAAACACCCATCATTAAAATATTTTCAACACTAGAAATACCTCATTATTGAAGTAGAGTCACTTCTAGGAATGTCCCACCAACAAAATAAAATTCTGGGAATGTATTAGAAATTATCAACATTGAAATTGAATTTTTTTTCAATGTATTGATATGGCCTTCCATCATAGATATGTCAAAATCAAAATGAATATTTCACTAATTATTGAAAATAACTACAAATGGAAAGGATTCACCATTAAGGATGACTCACCGCAATATGATTTACCTTCTGAATTTACTTACCATAAATAAATTTCGAAATGTGATGAATTTACCTACCTATGAGATGATTAACCATTGAGGATGGACTAGAATCAGTATGAATCACCTCTAGCCTGAGTCACAACTATGTTGATTCACCACCGGTGTTCTCTCACCACCTAAATAATCACTGCCCAATTTCTAGGACTTTTAAATTAAATGCTTCTGATACTTATATAATAAAATATAAAGATGTGAATTATTATAATTAGTGTTCATAAACTAATATATGGATTCATTAATATTTGTGTTAGCCTTTTTTTATGTGGATTAGATGATCTAGATGGTTGTTCTTAAACTATATAATCATGCATGATGCTGATATAAGAAGAAGGAGACTCTATTGTGTAGACAGGTGGAGTGAGCTAGACCCATATTTCTAGAACTGAAAGTGTTATTTTATGATTCAGAAAATTTGTAGATCATAAACACTACATCCTGACCTACTCATTACTTTGAGTATTTAGAGCATAAACAATATACTTATCTTGTACTGTATATATAACAAGAGAGATTGTGACCCTCTAGTTTACTACAATTTTAAAAAACATGACTCCAACCCGTATCCATGGTACATTCTATGAATCCCAACCCTCTGGTTTACACTTTCTTTTTCTTATTATTACCATTAAATTTCAACCATTGTGTGGTTTACCCTAATTATTAATTACACACTAGCTCATGTTCCATAATTGGATGATACTAGATATCTTCTTAAATATATATTTACATTTTTTACCCATTGTGTTGTGGAAGAGGTTCATGCATGGCCGATGTTTATTTTATACCCATGTGTATTGTAGAAAAGGTGCTTTTGTGGCCTGGATAGCTGGTTAGTTGTTGTACATACCTGATATAGGTTATGGTTTAAAATTATATATATATAAAATTCATGGATGTATTTGATTATAATGTGAATAACATTATGTGTCATATTGGAATCAACCCAAATTTTTATACAAATATATGTTTTTTTCATTTCTATGCCATAAACTGAAACTATTTTAAATAATAAAAAAACAACTACATTGATATTTAGTCTTAATTAGTATTTATATATGTTTTTGATTAATTGAATTAGTTTTAATAGTTAAAATATATTTTATATTATTTTATGCCAGACTAAATCACTCTTTAGGAAATATTTTAAAAGATCGGATATTATATCGATCTATTTTTTTAATTAGTGGTCTTATTTATTTGGGTATTTTTATTTAAACTCATTTTAACATAAATGTTAATTGGGTATAAAAATCAACCCCTTATTTTGATACTCACTCTGAAAAAATTATAATTATAGCATCCAAAAAATTTAATAATATCCTAAATATATTATTATTTGTTTAAATACATTTACATATAAAATTTATTGAATTCAATAATAATAAAAAATCACATCACATAGAGAAGCGGTAGTATTTTCTACACAACAACAAAATTTTCATTTTCAATTGATTGTAATATATAAATTTTTATGATATATTACATATACAGAATATTTAATATTTCTAAAATTTCATAAATAATCATTAAATATATCATTGTCATCAATCTTTAGTGGTGACGATGGAAAACGAATTACATCATTTTGTGAGGAGTTAATCTATCACTCATATGATCAAGAGATTCATTTACCAATATATGGAATAAGAAATGAATTTTGTTTCTTACATTTACATAATAAAATTATAATATATGGGAAATATTTATTTTATTAAATTGGGGTGATTTAAAAATATTTTAATGATGTGGAAGAATCAATACATCAATGACACTCGATTAAAAATGTTACCTATTATTCATAAAATATATTTTGGATTAGGAATAATGCCTCTATATATTGGATTTGAGATAAAAATAAATTTTCTATAATGTGGTCAGGAAATTACATAAGGTATTTTGGTAGGTAATGGTTTTCTAATTGTTTATTGATGTGTGTAAAAGAGATGATATGAGGATCCATTTTATAATAGAGGAGGAATGATTTACATCTAAATGCCAAGAACTATTAAATAATGGGAAACCACTATCAAGTAAATTTCTTGAAAATTTGAAGATAAAAGATATGATGAGAGATATTGTGATACATTATGACCCAGGTACCATGCAACGGTTCCCCAAGCTAGTTTTCCACACGACCGCAGGCGCGCCTCCCCTTACTCTAGAGGCTATCAACTAGTAGTGAGGGTTGGTATATCAGTCATGGGGAGACTATAACCTCTTTTATCAAAGTAAAGCATCAAAATAAGTAAAATAGAAAATAGTGGAAGCATATATAATAGTACAATTGTCACAAGAATAACCAATACATGGAATATAAAACTCAACTAAAAAGGAAACATACAATATATATATTAGTATCATGTGTCTAAAAAAATGGATGAAAAGAAACTATTGACTCCCAAGCGGGTCCCAAACTACATCTACGTCCTACAACCATGATCCATTTCCAATGAGAAATATATTCATGGGACCTTTCCCTTACCATGTCTTGCAACATAAATGTCTATTTGGGTGTCGATCATTTAGTCTAAATAGGTTGTGTGTTTGACTATGAAGGCCACCACCAAAGGTATCAAAAAACAAATCCAATCAACAACAAGTGTATTTAACTATATAAATAAAATAGTTACCATACATAAACTTATGGTTATCACATTATCAATTAATATTTATTAATCACATAGACTATGAGGTTCTAATAGCATCACACATTCAATTCACAATGTTCAGTACATATTTATCCTTTATATAGATAACTATCTCTAACAATAAAAAACCCATGGGTGCATAACTCCATGTCAAAAACCCCAAATCTCATTTATTATTATTTATCATTGGTGTATAACTCCATTTCTAACTCCCCAAATATCAACAATGATGATATATCTATCTACTGTGTAGAACATCATGTCTAACACCCAGAATCCCATTGGTGACAAATTCCATGTCTGAACCCCAAAATTCCATTCATTAATACGTAAAATAATTAATCATGCCCATTTATTAATTAAATAAATAATTAAAAACATCCATTTAATGTTAATTAATTCTACAATAAATTAAACCTTCAAAAGCTAAACATTCACTGATTAGTTAGTCAATTAATTATTCTCGATCACAAAAGGTAAATTTGAAAATTAAATAAGAATTTGAATTATCCATATTTCTCAATCATTTACATTAATAATTAATTTACAAATTAATTATCCTTATTTAACATTCATACACACTACTCAACAGACATTGTTAATTATCAAAATTAATTAAGTGATTCACCAAACCCTAAATTCAACAATTTCACAACATTCAAAATAAATTAACTTACCACATTAATTAATTCAATAAGTGTCATAAATTTTTAATCAAAACTAGAATCCCAAAAACATTCATATATTAGAAAAAACCATGACTATGGGATTTAGAAATTAGACCACCTACCCCATTCCAAATATGATAAACACATCCAAATTCGAGGTGTAGTATGATTTGGTTTGAGAGGAAATAAAGACCGTGCAGACACCATAAAAAATCCTGTAGTTTTATGAATTCTTGGGAACCTAGTAGGTCATTTCCTTTGTTATGATTCTCGTACAACCACTGTGAGTCATTCGGTCAACCCTCGGTTGTGTTTTGAGGTTGATGTTCCTAAACCTCTAGTGCGATGGGTTTGGATTTTGGTGGGTTTGGAGTTTATATGGAAGCATGAAGTGGTCTATGAATCATGGACTGACTATTGCTCAACCTGCAACAGATTGGGGAACATAGATTATAGGTGTCGTAGTGGAGTGATGAGCAAGAGGCCATCAGATTTGGAGAGGAGACTAGGTAAATTTTTTGATAGGAAGAATAATTCCTACTACGCCTAATGTTCTTGGAAACATAACATGTTTGGAAGTCCGGGTTGCAGCGGTTCTGGAACAACCAGCAGATGTTCCAAAAAATCCTTTGGTTTCTACTGTGTTGAATAGGCTTAGACAGGATCTGAATAGGGGGTATGGTGTTGAGGGAATTGATGTCATGAGTAATATCGAGACTGGTGGTTAGGGAATTGCTATCATGAGTTTGGTCGAGGCTGGTGGTATGGCCGCAAATGGCTTTGTGGTTGCAGGGGAAAGGAAACAGGAGACAGGGGCCCCTCATGATGGCCTTGCGCCTCTTGATGTCAGCTGGAAGGAGGGTGGTCTTGTCGAGGGAGATGCTGCTCTGTATAGTCAGTGGAAGGGATGCAATAGTGGCGGTGTGTTTGAAGGGAAGCATGGATATACCTTGGAGGATAGCATTTTTCCTGTTACAGTGAAGAACTGTGATGTTATTCTTTGTACGGTAGATCCAAAGTTATGTGCGAATGGGCACTGTGAACAGGCTGGTGAGGATGGCGGTGTCCTAGTCACAGTCTCTACAGGGAACTATTTTTTGGGGTTGGATCAGGAGGTAGTGGAATACAACTTGTAGATTGAGCCTTAGGAAGAGGTTTCTGTAAATAAAGAAATGGGATATGGGATATGTACAGGTCAGGAGATGGTGCAACACCCGAACTGTCTTGCTATGATTGATGTGAATGGTAAGATTAAGCAGAATCGGATTGTGCAATATCAAGAGATGCAGGTCCATGGAAAATGACGGGATCATACTAATAGTGATAAAGAAAATGAGGAAATTATGATCGCGCCATTTTTTAGTGACATTGTTCAGGGATGTAGGAAGATATTTCCTGAGAATCAGGAGGATGTGACTACTCCTCCATGAATAAGATCAAGGAAGGATTACTCCTATCAGCCAAAGCCAATGTCCACTAGATCTAAAGGTATGCAAACTAATAATGAATATCCTTCCTTGAATCATTTGAACCTTCGATGGAGGTATGCCAAAGTCCTAAAGCATTATGAGAGCTCAGAATGGGAATCGGTGAGTGCGGATGAATCCTTCTGTCATAGTGATGGTGATGGGTTGGATTTTGGTGGTATGTAGTTGTTATTTCTGTTCTGGGATGCTTCTTTTCTGAACTTTTATTTTATTAATAAATGGTTAGAGGTGTTTCCTATGGCTACGCTTTCTAGATATTATAAAAATATAACATATTTTTTTGAGGTAAAAATTCCATATTTTTCTTTATAATTATATTTGATATTATTTAACAAATAAAGAAGAATGATAATTGTTAAAAGATTATTTTATCTAATCATCGTTTGATAATTTATTTTAAAAATCAATGAATTTATCATTTAAAAAAATTATCATATATAAAACAATCCACCTTTTTTCTATTTTTCTTTATTATTTTTAAAAAAAATACAATAAAGGGAGGGGAAAAGGAATAATAACAGAAATTAAAAAAAAAGTGTTGAACCTGGTTGTGAAAAATAGGTTGAGGCGTACATGTAAAACAAATACAAGAGGAGTTCTCCCACCATGTCTTCGCAAGGAGGAAGATGGATCTCAATTTTAAAAAAAAACGAGCTTAATAGCTTGCACTTGACCCGATCTAACCCACAACTCAACAAAAGGGTCATTCAATGAATGGATCTAGAACCGTTCGACTTCAAGAAAAACCCCCTTTTAAAACACATCATTTGATGTGTGTTTCATCTATTTCTTATTGGAAATTTGATTTTGTTTTCACCCATTGAAGACTTTTTAAGATTTATTATCATGAAAGTTGTCCCCAAATAAGGTTTCCGGAAGCATTAGTGAACAAAAAATGGAAAATGTCATTTTCTGGAGTTGATTGAACAATGAATGTTTTTTGTAAATTAATTGATTTAATTATTTAATTAAATAATACTATTTTAATTTGTGACATTATTAATAAGTCTTTAGCCTATAAGAATTATACACAACCTAGGGTAAACCCTCCATTCTATATCCATTGGTGGTATCAGATTTCTCATACGATGCACGGTTCGTGAGATATTAATTATTTATTCTTTGAAAATTGAAATAAATGATTAATTTAAATAAATGGGGTTAATTTTGAGAGCAAGGCATTCAAAAATAACATACTTACAAATGTTATACCCCATATAGGGTAAACCCCTCATTTTGGACCAATCAGTGGTCTATAATTTCCCAAACAATGCACCGTTTGGGATATATTTATTTATTTTTATGAAAATAATATATTAAATGTTATTTAATAACTTCAACTCACGAGCGAGGCATCCAAACATTGGATGCCTATATTTAACATACCCTGTATAGGGTAAACACCACATTTCAGATCTAAGATTGGTCTCTGTTTTTTAATATGCTGAACTATTTTAGAGTTCTTCAATTATTTTCAATAAATTATCTTCACTTACTATAATATAATTAATATTTTTATATCTCCTTTGTTGAGGATTTTCTGGGCTCTGTAACTCACACTACTCAGAGACTGTCTCCAAAAAAATCCTTTAAAATTTTCTAATGTTTGAATCTAAATTATTTCTTATGTAAATCCTTTAAGCATTTATAAAGTGGTCTTACCGATAAAAAAAATTTCACAAAAATTATTTATAATCTATAAATAAAAATAACTCTAAGGAAAACAAAACTAAACAAATCCTACATAAGACCAATCCAATCCTATACCTTTCAAATAAAACTTCTTTTAATCATGTTATCTTATTTACTTCAATGGTTACTCACTTTTACAATTTTTATTATTTTACCAGAATAAACATTATTTTTAATAATTAAACAATTACTTCTAACCAAATAATAAATTAATATTTTTATATAATATTAATTATAATAATTATAATTATGGAAATCATTTTATAATATTAAATTCATATAATTTGAAGAATTTAACTTAATATTAAACACGTGGTCATGTAAGAAATTTGTTTTTTAGGAAATTCATTTCCCATGGATATTATGAGTTATTACATTTACATGGAAATTACAGATAATTAAATAAATTAAAATTCTTATTTATAGATATATAATCAATATATTTTATTTAAATAATTCCCTATTATGGGTTAGTATAATTATTTAAACTTGTGAATCATAATGCACATGAAAATAGATTTCAAAATATGTTTAAATGCTAAAAATAAAATTTTATGACAACAAAATATAAAGATAATTTAAATGTAATTAATTTTATGAAATAAAAATAAAGAATACGTATGTTACTTTTCAATCATATTAAAATAATAATGGTTCCTTTATATTTATTATTTTATTAAAAAAATTATTAAAATTCATTAGTTTTTGTAATTCACTGAAAAAAAATCTATTTTATGAAATATAAAAAAATTTATCCATATGTTAATATCAATATTTTTATTTAAATTTTTTTATTTTATAATATAAAATTTCTAAATTATCCAAAAATCAAGTATAATAGTTTCTCAAAAAAAGAAATAGAAAACATTTTTTGATGGAAACTTATTTTTTTTAATAAAATATCTTTATTAAATGTTGAGTTCTTAATTATAAAAAAATTATCAATACATTTATATTTTTTATGAAATTAATAAATATATCCAAAAATAGTTAACACTTTTCAGGCCACAGAATTAAAAGGCTAGGTTATAATGTTAATATTTATATAATAATATGTTAATATTATGTCACGATTCGTCCAAACTCAAAGTTACGTGTTGAATACACTATCAAAAAGAGTGGTCTTTTAAAATCATGGGGTGTTACATATAGATCATTCAAAGAATGTGGGACTTGAGGTTATTTATTTTAATCTCACACTTATATTTCTAATACACACACAATATTCAACTATTGTATAATTCATGTTGTGTATGTACATCCCAGGAATATGCTTTATGGTTATTCCCATGAAAATTGTGTGATATACAAAGCCAAATGTGGTTATTTATTTCACAGGGATAATCATTCTAATATTTATCAAATAGGTGAAGTTTTTCTATTACAATTTCATATTTCTACTATTATTTATTTGAATAATGTTTCAAATAATAAAATTTCATTATCTACATCTCAAAAACCCCATTAATATTATTCCAAGATAATTATATGTGTTTAATACATATTTTATTTTAATGATCCTCTTGTTAAGTACTCATGTGACTAATAAAATATATTTAATGAATAATCTGTTTGTCACACTTTTCAATCAATGAACTATTTTCTTCTTTATCCTTTTTTTATAAAAATGTTTTCATGCATAATTTATTATCTTATTAATTATTAAGTTAAATTTTACACAATATATTGTTTTTATTAAATGTATTAATATGAATCTTCTTGTATATTTTTAGAAAATATAGTTTATACTTTTTACCAATAAAGTGAAAGGAATCATTGTTTTAACATACAGATCTTGAATTCCATTTCCCAATATCATGGCATCTCAATGCTTTGATGCATCCATTACATGATTACAAGTTTCTTTTCAATTCATATATATTAAATAATATATGATTATTTTTTATATTAATGAATTTATTTCAAATTGAAATGGTTATTTTCATAACAAAATATTCTAGTCATATTTTAATTGAATTTTTATCTTCGATAACAAACTTTAAAGGTACATAACATTTACTGGGGATATTATCCAATTATATAATATATTTTTTTATATGGTTTAAGTTTATGATGATGATATACAAATGATACTCATTTTATACCATGGGTTATGTTATAATGAATGTTTTTATGATCTTATGACATAGACATAAATGGATTTATGATTATATGATTGGTGGACCCATAATTATATTTCCCTCGAATACATTCGGTAATTTTAGAATTACTCATTACATAAATATATTATATGTTAATCTATATTCATGGTAATAATAATATATATGGACTTGGATTCCATGTTTATAATATTATCCATGGACCTTGTTTTTTGGTCCATATGATAATAAATTGACCTAGTTTTTATATCCATAATATTATGTGTTGGATGGGTTTTTATTTTAATAAGATTCTTCATGGACCTAGTTTCATTTCCATAATTTTATCAGAGGTAATTATTTCATGTCCCTAACTTAATTAGTGACATTATTTCTATTTATACATTTTAACAATGTTATAATATTATTATTTTCTACATTACAATGCCCATGTTATTGCCTCAAGGAAATTTTATTTGATTCCATTATGATTTATGTATTATAAATAATGATGATTTATTCAATGAAATATGATTATTCTATAGGGAATTCATGGTACTGATTTATAATGTTTAGATCTTTTTCTCACACCATTTTTTACATGTTATTCTTAAGCAATCATTTATGTCTCAATTTTTTTACTATTATTGGGAATCTACTATTAACCTTTCATATGTTTCATTTCCATAATTTATGATGAAATGTTTTTTCATAGGGTGTGTTTAAGAAGAGTAATATATGGTATGATATTTGTGGGATATATCAAAGATATTAAATTAATAATATTATTTTGAAGCTAATATCCAAAGGCACTAAACGTTAAGGGTCCTCGACCATGTATTCGTAAAATATATTGGATATTCATAAATTAATTTTTAATATCTATGTATGATAGGCTTCTTTGGGTATAGAAAATATCATAAGTGGTAATATACACATGTTTTCAATTTTTATACCCTTTTCATATATATAACATTTTTTATAATAATTTATTTATATTATAAAAATTTAATGATAAAACTATTAATATTGTCATATAACATTAAATTAATTAAATTTATTATATACCACATATTAATTTGTATCAGAATCCACATTATACTTGGTAATTTTCGATATTTATACTACATGTTGTAATAATATTATATTTCATATTACCTTACCATTTCAACAATATTATGTTGTGAATGATCATTTTTAAAACTAAATTTTTACTCCCACAAACAATAGTATTACTATTTCTATATTTACAAGGTCCCACTAAACCCTTACAGATACAATGATCAATTTACAAATCTAAATGAATATTCCATAATCCCCATTATTATTTTTATACAAAAATGTATATGTGTAATTTTATTATCTTATTGGATCCATTTTTGTTACCAAAGAATTAGTTTATGTCATATAATAATATTCCATAGTGTAACTATAATGAAAAATTGCCATGATATCCATCCACCCAATATAGTGAACATAGAATTTTTCTATGGTGAGAACAATTAAAATGGATTTTATACTAATGTTTAATGAGATGATATTTATTCATTAAAAATATTTTATACATAATTTTAATAATAAATCTTGGTGTATTGTTATCGTCTTGTACCATTCATTTATAATTTTTCATGAAAACTTAGCATCATTGTAAATAAAGATTCATAAGAAATATAGTCCCCCAATATTTTGGTCTATGGATTCCAATTTGTAATTAAAATGTACATCTCAATATTACTAGGTATAAATTTAATAAATAATTATTTTATTCCTTATTTATAAATTATAATATAAATATATATATAACTGTAGAGATACATATGTGTAATTCTAAAGGTTTTCTATTTTCAAAAGCTATTTATGGAATACAAGATACTTTCCTAAAGAATTTTTTTCAAAATTACACTCCTACTTATTTTAAATCTATGAAAAAATATGTTGATGATACTCATGACCTTACAAGAAATGATCCTATGGTTCTATTAATATCATTTCTGGAATGGTTTTGATTATGTGTAATAATTACTCTAATACCCATTTCAATTCCATAGGTTATATGCTTCTGAATACCTAAACTTTTCATGGGTTATTATCCCTATACTTTTCATGGGTTCTCATTTTCTTAATATTTCCCCTTGATTGTTCTTTATTTAGTTAGGAATTATATACTTCAATAGATATATAGTCAGTTCTAGTGTCTTTCAGAAGCATATAACCCATGGAATTGAAATGAGTTTCATAATAATTATTACACGTAATCAAAATCCATTCAAGAAATGATATTAATGGAACCATATAATCATTTCCTCTATGTTCATGAGCATTATACATGTATGTTTTTAGATGGAAAGTAAGTTGGAGAGATATTTTGAAAACATTTCTTGTTTAAAAATATCATGTATTCCTTAAAAAGGATTTTAAAAATAGAAAACCATAAGAAAAAATTTTCTTTGAAATGTCATTAAAATCATGTAATTATGTCTTGAAAACATTTTGAAACCCATTTACCTTTAAAAAAATAAAATAACCTAACTTTTTATGAATAACACAATTCGAGACATGTAATTTGAAAACATATAACAAAATCATGATTTTTTTTAAACCATTTCTTTGAAAATTAGTTTTAAATAAATTTTATTAAAATATAACCTTTTAAAAATGAAAATTAATCTTCAATGAAATTAAAAAAAGTAAATCCATAAATTTTTTATAAGGTAAAAAGGACATTCTGTTTACATTGTAATAAATATAGAAAATCGAATTTTATAGAAAGTGAAAATCATAATCTTTAGAAAATGTTGGTTAAAAAAAGTTAAAAAAATATTTTAATAGTTATATTATAATATTATAAAATTCTTTTAAACCATTGAAATGTTATTTTTTATAAGGAAAAATGATTCCAACCAAATAGAGTGTAAATTAGATCTTTCTTAAACACAAATTCTTAAATATATTTTATACCAATTAGTAGAAAAATGATTCTGATACATGAATAAATCATGAATAAACATTGTATATGAAATTTCATTAAATTTCCTAAGTGATGTATTATTTTATTGCATCAATTGATGCATAAACATAATCAATCTTGAAAAGCGGTGAGATTGTTTAAATAAACTCATACCAATTGGAATCACTGAACCATTATCCCTATAAAATAAAATGTAATTTCATGAATCATAAAATATCACGAAATGAAATATATTCTTGATGTAACATTTAAAAGGTATTATATACACCTCATGGAAAAATATAGGAGCATAACATGGCATGTGTCTCAAAGAAGGAAAATTGAAACTAAATCATTTCACTTATTTGGTATCTTTTGAAACATAGTCCCAATAAAAAATTTAATTAAATGGAAAAATAAATAGACACTAATTTAATTATAATAATAATATAATACAACCATGGTCAGTATTCCCACAATCTAAAATTATTAGGGGGTGAATAAATAATTTATCTCATGAAAATAAAAGGTAAGATGAAATTCACCAACCTTGGGTATTTACTCTCGTATTACTCATAATAAACTCTGGTACAATAAAAATAAATTTATTATAAATATTTTATAGAACCATATTCTTACATATAATTCCATATATGGATTTATTATGAAATTATATTACCCTCTTGTTAACAATTCTATGTTAATGTCGCACTTCATGTAATATTCGCTTTCTTTTTCACAGGTGTCTTAATTTGTTATATCATTGGTCCTTATACTTATATCATGATATACAGAACATAAACCATGATATAAATATTATTAATATTAATTATATTTTTATTATAATAATCTATATAATGTAGATGTATGAAAATGAATACACCATTCAAGGAGTTGGTAGGTCGTATTTACACATGAATGCTACTTTTATTTTATTAACGTATTTAAAGAAAATAAGTAAATGAAATATATATATATGTATATAATAACATTTAAATATTATTATTATTTAATATATATCATATAATTTTAGTAAACATTCCTTAATACATTCTACATTACAGGTGAATGAATAACATTACTTCGAGGGGGCGGTAGTCCACACTTCATCAAATGATATTATTTTATTTAGACAAGATGGAAAGACTAAGGTTATTCACCAAAGAAAAATTAAATAATAATAAATAATAATAAATATCATATATATCATATATATATATATCATCTCAATTTCTACCATGAGAGAAGGAAATAAAAAAATGAACAATCATCATTTCGTGAGCCGACTGTTCTCTATAGACATAAATAGTATGTTCATTACCAATTAGATGGAAGTGTGAGTAAGTTTAGTTTGAAGAAATATCATAATAAACAGGAGTATGTTTTTGATATATTTTCTTGTAAAACATGTAAAAATAAGAGTTCGAGGAGTGAAGAATGAAAATAAATGAAATTTTCTTAGGGGAGGGTGTTACCTCTTAATCGAGTAACTCCTTTTGGTTTTCACCAAAGTGATTCCATGGAAGTATTTCTTCCCACATGAGTATTCATGGAAGAAGGGTGGTATTTTGGGTATATTATTGGGTTGATATTTCACTATCCTAAGTGGTTTGAGAGTTTTGAAGAAGAGGGGGAGTTTGTGGCCTTTTTATAAAGAAGGGAAAGGACACAGTTGGAATTTTTGAAAACAAGGTAGGTGTTCCCATGTTGTTTAAAATGAAATGTCATTAAAACCCAAAAACTCAAGAAATTAAGTTTTATGGAAGTTATATTTCCATTATATGGGTGTTTTACATGTGTATCGGTCATTAAATCCCTAATTTTTATGGTGTATTCCCTTGTTCAACTTACTTTTACCATAATAATTTAATTAATTTTATCAGCATCTACTACTAATATTTGTAATAAATTATGTTGAACTTATTAGATATTATAAATTTTTAATATTCCGAATATATAATACATTTTTTCAATTCCAATAACTATTTTATTTGAAATTAATTTAAATTTAATTCCACTATTGGGATGAAACTATGGGGTTTTAATGAAAAAACAGTCGAAAGATTGCTATGTTTTTACCCAACTTCCATGTGAAATTGATTCTAATAAACTAAATTTGATTAATTGATAAAAATATTATCTTATTAATATTTTAAATTAATTTAATATATTATTTATTCTTAAAAATATATTTTAGGAAAATTAATTTTTGAATAAAAAATTATTATTTTTAACTATTTATTTACAAATTAAACATTGAAAAAAATACCCAAAATTTATACTTGTTAAATTTTTATTTATAAAATTAAAATATAATGTTTTATGACATATTAAATATATAAAACATCAAAAAATTAGACATAAAATTTGTTATCAATTATATAGTGGTAAAACTACCTTTATAAAAATATAAGTTTTTAAGCATAAATTTGGGATTTTTCATATCTTAAGCCAATAAAATATATTGGATGAATATTAAAAATATATTATTTAATATAATATATATGTATATATCATTCCTATAACTATATAATTGTTAATTATTTAATTAATTTCAATAAATCATCATTGTGTGTATTTTAATATTTTTGTTTACATTCCATCAGTTTTCATATTATTTTATAATTAATTTTTTACAAATGAATTAATCTTATATTTGTATAATCCATATATTTTAAAAAATCAATTAATACTCTCCATAACAAAAATAATAATTTTTAGGTTATAATTTTTTTTAATAATATATTATTGTTCAGTAAAAATCGGTCATAATTGTTACTCATGACTTCGAAGTAAGCCATTATTGTGTGAGACACAAGCTAACATCGATGTTCTATATAGAGAAATATAAAATTTATGTTATTTTTTGTGCATGATTAACATTTTTTGTTTAAAATTCATTCCATAATGAGTACACTAATTTAAAATAAATTATATTCAGCACAGTGTCAAATAGAAAATATCATAAAGGACAATTTAATTCCAAAAAAATATACACATAATATTGGGGTGATACATTGTACACCATTAAAATGAATTTATCTCTAGAAATTTATCTACTTTATCAATTCTTTAATTACAGTAACTTACTTTAATAGAAACCCACTTTGTTAAAATTAACTATAAAACTTCTTTAAGAGAAATAGGAAGCATATTTTTTACCCATAGAAACACATAGCTGGGATTTGACGTAGGAGAATATAGGTGGAATGTGGAAACATGGACACAGAAGAGAAATCTAACTATCATATTTTGGAGAAGTGTGATAGAAAACATGGTTATGAGAAATTTAACAATCACAAATCCAAAAATAAATGATGATCTATGGGGTCATTTGATTCATTATAAATGTAGGTACTAGGATAACATTATTTGTATAAAGATCTTTTTTTCATTTTTTAAGAGTTATCAGGAAATGATATACCTGAATGGTTTCATTAAAAACATACCATTTGATGTTCCTTGATCCACATTACCACTTTCTCTAAAATGGAAGGTGTTTTTTTCATTCAGGAAGTACTAACTGATCATGAGATCCATGATATGCCTTCCTATTTTATATAATTTACCATAAACCGATGGTTGTTATAATAAGTCATCCAATATGCACAAATCCTCATGTGGTGAGACAGTACAATAATCTCGCATACCTCATCCTATGTGTAAAATAATATATCCATAAATGGTAAATGTTTTGAACCATCCAAAATATTAAAATAAAGTACATTAGAATGAAAGTAAAAAAATAAACATGTCATTGATCCTCATATATCCCAAAGTATCTCTTGGTGGGTCACATTCCATACATGTGAATATCCTCATCATAAATCCTTTTTGAACAAGTTAATAACGTTAATTACCAAAAAAAATTGAATACATGCATGATTAATTATTCTAAACGTTACTTGATATATTCTATCAATCAAAGATTTTTTAGACATCTTCCATGATGTAATTGACCACTTTTTCAGCAAACCAATAATTATATTTTGGGTAATATTTTTTATATAATTTACTTTATCCAAATAAATCCTTTATTTTTCCAAAGTGAACACAATTTTATCAATATCTTGGCCATATTAATGGATACCATCGCTTAACAAAAAATATCACTTTTATAAGTTTTCATAAATATTAATCATATCCTTTTTAACCCTTTGATTAAATAACTTATAATATGAATACTTATATATTTCATGATCCATATTACTTAATCCTTGAATTACAAAACATAAATTCTTCATTAATCCAAATTTATTCTTGAACTATTACTTGTGATTCATCAACCTATTCCTTAATACATCTTTCCTGGTATATGAAATATTAATCATGTTTAATATTTTCTAACCCTAAATATAATCTTGATTATTATTTTTATTGTAAACAACATTTTAATAACATCACATACCTTCCACATGATGTTTGCATTCTCTTTACCTTTAAAAATATAACTAATACTTATACCACCTTCCATATTCTATTTATGATATTTTCCCTTTATAAATATATTTTCATAATTCCCACACTTTCCACAACTGAAACATTGAATGACAACCATTTTATTCATGTACTCTCCATTGATGAAAAACATAAAGCACGGGGTGAGAAACGCATATCATAGAATAAAACAAAATAATCATGAAAATTTACTTATAGGATTTATAAATCATAATAAGTAATTTTTAATTAACAACACCTTTCGTGAATCCTATATTATTCATTATATTATTCTATTCAAATCCTTCATGATGGTTCACAATGATTTTGGGAATTCCTAAAGAATATCCCCCGGGACTATCAAACCTAGTGTGCAGTAAGTCCCTAAATCGCATACCTGATTGACCAAAGTTAGGATCAGAACGTCTTATAGAAACCTCATCCTTTATCACATAATATTAAAAGATTTTATGAATAAATAAACATAAAATTAAAAACCAAGAATCGTAAAGTCTTGTGTCTTGGAATACAGGGTACATAAAATTGAAAACATAGGACTAAATAAAACATTTGTTTATTTAATTTTCATAGAGACATCCTAAATTCCATTTTTATCATACATATTCACATGTAACGTTTGGATAACATGAAATAAGGGTTGAGAATAAAATTCTAGTAAGGGAATAAACAAAAGATCAATCCTTAGCACATGGGATAGAAAGAAAAACATAATGATATAAAAAGGAATGGAATATGATTAAATATATGGAAAAATAACTTATTGAAGATGGTATCATATTATAATGGATTCATAGTAACGTTTCAGCAACATCAAACATTAATTTATCATGATTCAAGGTTTGTTTCATATAAATGATCACGAGTTAATGAAAATCACCACGACCATTGCACATGGAGCAGGAGTCAAGGCTAACAACCATGACTGTTTCACATAACATCCCTTGAGGAAAAAAACATCCATTGCAAAGGAGGTCTATCTAAACCCACCAATCATAACATGTTCATAAAAAATAATTCCACATAATGAATCATACATATGTAATCAATCAGAAACTTGAGGGTTACCATGGAATTAATTGTGTATTATAATCATGTCAAAAGATTAATAAATGGGCGTGAAATAAAAGAGTCCATTAAAGAAATAAGTTAAATAATAAATGGACATTAACAGAGGAATATGGTCATATATCATGATAAAAGATGTTATACTGAAGATAATATATTTTTTATAAAACATTAGATATAAATCACTTTTGTACAGTTTATGGGAAAACATTCAAGATTCTTTGGAATGGAAAAATGCATAATTGTTCATATAAAAAAATAATTTAACCATTGTAGTTTATCATTATAAAATGAGTAATTTTAGAAAAATAATATCGGTCTAAAATATTTTATAGACCATAGTGGAATACGGGTATGAATTTGGGAAGTTCTCTTAAATTTGGCTTGCTTATATGAAAGAATGGAGTATGGATCTTTTTAAAAACATGTATATCACCAAAAAGAAGGATGAATGGATCTTGATACATAATAATGGATTAAATAAACATAATTTATAAAATGTACAAAAAAATAAAAGATAATTTCTTTTTGGTAAAAAGAGAGGAAGAGTAACCTAAAAGAATAATGGATGTTCGGGTAGAATCCCTTAGCTTATGTCTGAAGGTGTTCTTCCCTTGATATTAACATCATGGATAATAAAATTAAATTCATTAATTAATATGTAAATAACCATTTATACATTTAGATTAATTATTATAATTTTAATTAGTTCTTTTATTCCCTTTTTATGAGTGAAAAAGTTCAATTTTATCGTTTTTGAGTGCTTGTTTTCTTAATTTTCATGATTGGATCACTTCCATAAGAGTATTGAAGTTAATTTAAAATAGAAATTGAATTATAGAATTCATGTTATATGTTATTATTAATTCAAAATCATATTTAATAATATTATTAATTTTGTTATTTTGAGTGAGGATGAATCATTAGATAAATCTTTATTGATACACTCTTGGATTATTTTCAACAGTTTCACTCACAACAATCTTTTTTTAATTTATTATTTTATTCCATGTGGGTATAATTATTCCATAACATAAAATAATATATAATTGATATATTTTTATATGGTTCATTATTAAAAATTATTCCATGAGCAGTGTTGAATATCATAATAGAAATTGGAACCTGTCATCCTTGAATGCGATAAATTGATACATCTCCGACTGTGTTTTAATTTTTAGTATAAAAGGAAGGGGAAAGAAATATGATGAAAAATTATTCCTTTATAATAACAATATTCCAATATATATAAGGTATTGTATTTTTCACACCATTCAGATTAGGTTATATGAGGAGATAAATGAAAAGAATGGAATATGAAAAATAAATTGAAAGAAAACGAAAGAGGGGTTTACCTCTTGATTCCTTCCTCTTGAGAACCTCATTATGGAAATGGATTTTGTATTTTTTTAAGAAAAAATCACTAGAAATTGGGTAAGGTGATAGATATTATAATTGTGAATAATTTGGATATGGAAATTTACATTATTTTTGTGAGGATAAGAGGTTGTGAGGGATAGTATTGATATTTGAGGAGAGGGGTGTTTTCGTGTTATTTTACTACATATTTTATTATTTTTCTCAAGAAAATAAATAGAGAATATTAAAGAGGCTAGGTATACTAGTTTTTCAAGAGGTTTCTAACCATTGGTTTTTCATTATCCACGACTCCATCATAACACAGAAATTCATTTATTTACTTATATAGTAAATTGTTGTATTTTACTATTCACCAGAAATTAAAGTATTTCAGAAAAATCAAAAATAAATTCACTATAACAATTTTTCAATGGGTATAATAATAAAATAAACTCAATTTTATGAAAACAAGATTCTATATATGAGAAATTTATTTTTTAACTTAAATCACAATTTACTCGAAAAATACAATTTTTAAATTATAATTGATTTTATATAACTTTGAAAAAATTTATAATGTATCATAAAAATTCCTTATAATTATAAGACATAAAAATAATTATTTAATAATAAATTTATTAAAATACATTTCCTTTTAAATTATCAAATTATTCTTAAGATAGAAATTCAAAAGTTGTGACTTACAAATATACCAACATTTCATTGAAATTTTTTAAAATATTTATTTGCTTATACTATGATATAATTATATCATAATATCAATCATTATTTTGATAAATATTATTTATACTTTTCTTTTTGTGTTTTAAATTAATTTTCCCAGTTAACTATTTATAATGGTCACATTACTATTCTGAACATTAAGTTACTATTTCATCGGTATATGTTCTTTAACTTACAGAAAGACTTCTTATTTCATACATTAATCATTTATAAAACATGTTTTCTATTGTTTTATGTGTTTATACCCTATGAAACAATTATAATAAGTGAATTTATATAGATAAAACTTTGGTTCATTACACTCTTCTCCCCTAATGAAATTTCATCCTGGAAATTTCGTTTTATATACTAAGATAGAAATAGTTGTGGTTATTATTCCTACATCACCTCCTCCAGTTCCCATGTTTCCACTTCATACATATGGTTCCACTATATGACTTTTATAAGGTAAGTAGTCTTGTTTTGTAGGAATTTATCTCTAGGATTAGATATCTTTACTCTCTCCTCCTTATAATGAAGATCCATCTTTAATAATTCATCCTCTGAAGTCAATACATGTAAAGGACATAGTATAAACATCCTTAAGGGTGATACGTTGAATACATTATATTCATGAGACATGGTTATTTGAAGTTCTAGTCTATAGGCCACAACTTCGACCTGATCAAGGATCACTAATGGGACGATTTAACTGGGACATAGCTTCCCTTTCTTCCAGAATCTCATAATCTTATTCCATGAAGATATATGGAGGAATATAATGTCTCTAACCTTAAACATTAAGTCTCATTGACAATTTTCATAATAAATATTCTATCAATATTGGGATTCCTTTATGTGTGGCCAAATGTTTTTCACCTTCTCTACCATTTCATTAACCATTTTAGGTCCGATCATATTACATTCACCAACCACATCATATCATGTTGATGCTATGCACCTTTTCCCATAAAGGGCCTCATATGGATCCATTTTGGAATCTGGAGTGGAATACATTTTTTAATGTGAACTCAACCTGAGATAGATTTTGGTATCATCCACATTTGAAGTCCATAGAACACACTCTCAACATTTCTTCTACCATCTGAATAGATATCTCAGATTGGCCATCTATTTGATGATTATAGGACATAATTAATTTCATCTCAGTGCATAGACCATATGGGAGACTTCTTCCAGAACATGAAGGTGAATATTAAATTGCAATTTTATGTAATGGATAGTGGTTTTCCTTGAAGACCTACCAATTATTTAACGTATATCCATGAATTGTTTTCTAGCGAGAAGTTCTCACTAATTTCTATAATTTTATATGTCCTTATAAGATGATCTATAACTACCCAAAAAGAAATGATTTCACTAAATTTCCTTAAATGTTGAGTAAAAATTTCAATGGTGATGTTCTCCAACATCCATGTTTTTATGTAAAATGGTTGCATAAAACCATTAGAGTCATTCTTCACATGATGTTATACAAGGTGCATTGATGTATATTCAATGATATCCTTTTTCATATTGTCCAAGTAAAAGTTCTCTTAGAGATCACGATATATCATTGTGCTCCCTGGATGAATAGGGAGGGTTGAGCTATGTGCATATTTCAAAATCACACTATTTATCTATGGATGGGATGTTACACATAGTTATGAACCAAATATTTTGAATCCATCCAAATCGAACTTGAACATGGAGGATTGCCCATTTCAGATTGTTTCCACCATTTTTTTTAATTTCCCATCATTTCCTTGAGCATCCTTTTTTTCTCCAAAAGGGATGGTTGAGCTATCAATTTCCAAGGGAATGATGATTTCCCTACCATAATGAAATTATTATCCATCCATTATAAGATCATGAAGATTAGATCCTTCCCAATTCTCATCATGGTGAATGATTCAGGATCCTTCCTACATAGAGAATCTGCAACCTTATTTTCCTTACTAAGATAGTAGTTGATTGAGTAGTCATAATAATTGAGGTTCTCTATATATATTCACTAGAATATGTTATGATCCTTGTAACACCCCGAGCTTCAACGATACGCCTCTCTTTCAATAATGCAATAGCTTGCATTGTACGCAAGTTCCAGTTCTAACACACCACAACTAATCAAAGTAGCCGTTATGAATAGTAATAACCACCTTTTAAATTTATAGAAATTTTATATTTCAAAATGGACTTCATTTTTGTATTCCTAGTATTGAAATTAGACTATGTTGAATTTTTTGTAATTTTCCGAGAACTTCCAAATTTTTATGAATAGTGAAAAATACTTAAAACAACTTTTTTAATCAAAATAATTTATAGTGATAAGTTAACTATTTAGTGGTTTTAAAGTATAATTAGAATATATTTTTACCATTTTATCCAATGGTGGTCATTAGAATTAATTTAACATTGAAATTGGACATAAACAATTGCCAATCTTTTGATATAAATTATTTCTTAAAAACGCGCTATTTGTTGTGACAGCGGGAATTAATTATAAAATTAATTAATGCAACTTAAATGTTTGGAATTTTGTAAAATAGACATAATTTTTGAATTCGGAATATCAAATATATCTTAGGGTGAAATTTTGGCATTATTCTGAAAAACTTCAATTTTTGATGAATAGTGAAACCACTAAGTGGTAGTTAAATAACTGATTTTTCATTCAAATGAAATATTACCACTTCTGTGATTTGATTTTCAAAAATCCGACATACATGGTTGTCATTAAGAAGTAAAATGTGGTTCAATGAGATTAAAATAATTTTTTTGTGAATAGTAACTTTTAAGTTCTTAATCGCGATTAGAAGTAATTAGTGTAGTTTAAGGTAAAAACAATATTTTAATAATATGATATGAGCTTGACACTTGTCCTACTCCTATTGGATGAGTCATGGCCGACCAAGACAACCCATGGGTCAACTTGGGGATCCCATGGAGCCACTTTGGTTGGAAAATGACATTAATATATATTTATTTAATGTTAAAATTAAATTGACACAAACATGAGTGGTTTTACTAAAACAGTTTTTAAGTGGGGTTACACAAGTCCAAATTTTGACTATAAATATTAATTAGAAAGATAGAAAGATTTCCTACATCATAGTATTTTTTTTATAATTTTTAGACGTTATATAAATTAAATTATTTATGACATCATGATGATGAAGTGATGACATCATTATTTAACGATTTAAATAAAATGAGAAGATAATGCAAAATCCAAGGCTTACACTTGTCCAAAGCCTATTGGATGAGGAGATTTCGAAACCTTATCACCTTAGCCTCGAATTCTATAAGTGTGGGACCTTTAGAATCCGAAAACCATTGTGAAATAATGTAACATTTCAATCTTTCCAAAAGTGCCCCTCCTCTCCACTTATAAAAGGCCCCCACCTCTCCCACCTCATTCACACCATCAAGCCATTTGGCTCGGCCAAACTCTGCCCAAATACTCTCCCAACTTCCCTCTCTTACTCCTAGAAGCCTCACTTTGGGCAGAACTCTTCTCAAGGAAGCCTTTGGCTCAAATCAAAAAGAGTTACCCGATTTTGAGGTAATGTCTTCTCTAATGTTGTTTTGTTTTATTTTTCTTCTCCAACCCCCTAAAATCTTTTTATTCATTTCTATTGTAACAACACCAGTATCCTCAATATACAAGGATGTTGTTATAAGAATTATTCTAGCTACACTTACACACACTTACATCTAATGGTTAAAGAACATACGGTTTCTGTGGATGGTGAATTTCTGCCTCACGAAACGATGATTGTTCAACACTCATATAACACCTTCAAAGGTGGCCATTAAGATGTCACTATTTTTATATATGATATATAATATGTTTATGTTTTACTTATGTTTCTGTATTTCTCATTTATGTCATACTTTATGATTTCCATTATGGGTAAAACGCGATAATTTCATTTTAGGAAGTGCGGACTACCGCCCCCTCAAAGTGATTTGAATCGTTAATGCCATATGTGGGATATATAAAGGATGAAGAAAATGGTATTATACACTATATTATACTGGAATTATATTATACATTTATATCATTATGATTTAGTTCCATTAAATATGAAATTGAAATGAAAGTAGCGTTCATGCGTACGTACGGCTTACCGTCTCCATGAACGGTGCATTTCATTTCTTACCTCTAAATGTTACGTAATATTATAAATTAATGTACATACTGGATATATAAGATATATATGACATATAAATCATGAATATAATTCTGGATATAATGGATATTCTACCACATGAACAACTTGTAATTATAAGAAGTTTATTGTTGACTCAAGTTACCAAAGATCGACAAAACGATCGTTATTAACTTAAATAATTACATAATGTTCATAACATTGTAATAAGTGATATAAAAAGGATAATGAAATTTAAAATGGTTCTTAATAAGGTAGATATTAACTCTAGTTTATTATTCAGGAGGTTAAAGAACGGTTGAGTCAAGTCGGACACAAGGTAAGGGAACTTCTTAACCCAACTTCAATTCTTTGGGTTAATCTCCTACTTTCAAATTACTTCATGATATTATTATGTCCTATCTTGTATTTTTACTTTATTTATGTGTATCTATAGTGAATACACCTAATAGATATATTTTATTTGTAAGGGAATTTCTTAACCCAACTTCAATTATTTGGGTTAATCTTTTACTTTCAAATTATGTCATGATATTATTATGTCCTATTTTGTATTTTTACATTCTTTATGTGTACCTATAGTGAATACACATAATAGATCTATTTTATTTTAAAAATGATCTTTTAAGGACTTCGTCTCAATCTCCTTTCATTGAGGCATATTTCGTTTTATACACAACTTTCTTTTATACGGTGTATAAACTCCTTTGACTTTTACATTTATTCAAAAGGAATCTTTTTATACGAAGCGTTTTGCTAAACGACAAAAGGGAATGTTTTCTTTCCGTACTTATGCGGCGACAACGACTTCTCCGCCACCGTGACCATTATTTGAGATTCAGATTCCTCTAAAAGCCATCATTTTTTTAATGAAAAATAAATACAAAGTTTTAACTTTCTTTTATTTTGGTATTGAAAATGGTTTTGAAAGCATTTTTATTATATCAATGTGTTGTATTTATATGTTGTGATTGAAATGTGGAAATGTTATGTTTCCTTTATGCATGTTTTATGTGATATGATTATGTTATGGTTTATGATATGTTTAAACCTATTCATATGAGGAATGCATTGGACTTAATAAGTGACAGGTGGAGCCCGCTATAGCTCCTCGATGCATCGGCAGGTCTCATGAGACAAACTAGTGTCTTGGCACGAGGCCTTGACAAAAGCTTATTTGTGGTCTTGGCACGAGGCCTTGACTACGTGGTTATGATAGTCTGGCATTATGCATTCCATCATTATGAAAGTGGTTATTGATATTGCATGTGATTATTCGACCAGTAGAATATCCATGTGAAGATTTAAATGGCATTATCTCATTTTACTTTTGCCGTATTATGTTGATGTTCATGTTTAAAAGGCTTTTGTTTTAGTCATACATTGCCTTAAATGTTTATGTTTATTTATGAAAGCTTCCGCAATATTGTTATCCTTACTGAGCATCTGAGCTCACCCCTTTCAATGTTTTAATATTTTCCAGGATGTGAAGAAGTATTTTATGAATGACCTGCAGGGATAGTCAGAAGAGGATATGAGTGTGGACTATGAAGACATTGTTATTAGTTTTTCACTTTATGTTGTAATGTAACATTTATGAATGTATCTAGTGTTTCCAAGGCTACTAAACTAATCGGTCTTTCGAGACTTGATCTTTTGTGATCATGCCAATGTTATGAAGTAATGCACCGACTCTGGGTAGCTGGGGTCGGGCCGTTACAGTTAGTATCAAAGGCAGTTTAGTACTAACCTTGGAAGCTAGATTTAGATAAACTCTGATTAGAGCACATAGCCCAAAAATAGACTTTGAGGATTAGTATAGAAGAACTTCCTAGAATTTTGGTATTATAGAGATGTTATGAGTTTTCCGAGCAATACATCCCTGTCTGGATACGAGCAGGTAGAGGCGGCTCTGGCACAGATGTACCTAGGGGTAAAACCCGAAAACACCGCTTTGATCTAGACTCGAACGGGAACTGGTGCACAACAACGGGCCTTGCTGCACTCTTGGTTACGACACTCCCGGGGGATATGCTTAGGATAATTCTCGTTTTCTTTACAAACCACCATGAACGGTTATGAGTATATACTTCCTCAAAGAAAACCTTTTTATGATTATGGATTATATCCATAAATAGTTCAATTTATGTTAAGTAAGTATGGAATTATGTATTTAGATTCATAAACTAACCTAGTTTACGGCATTTTATAGAAATGGCGCCCAGTAGAAGGAATGTGAACTCCATCAATACGTATGATCCAAAGAGTAAGAAGGATCATATCTTTCATGGTATTAAGCCAGCATTTAGAAGGGAAATATTCTCCCATGTGTTATCAACATATGAAGAAATAGTATCATGTGTTAGTAAGATAAGTAGAGAATTCTCTGAGTCTTATGGATTTGAAGGGATGAAAGAGAAGAAAAGGATGGAAGAGAGAATGATGGATAAAGGGACGAGGGAAAAGAAGAATTTTAAAATATGTGATAACTGTGGGAAGAAACACCTTGGAATTTGCCTGAAGGGAATGGGAGTTTGTTATAAGTGTGGGGAAAAAGGACACTGAGTGCGTGACTGCAAGGGTAAGAAAAAGGTTTCAAATGTACAATGCTTCATCTGCAAGGAGTGGGGACACTACGCAAACCAATGTTCAAATCATCAGAGTATGCCCCAAATGATGTTATTGGATAATAATCATGTTATGATACTACCACAGATGAGGAGGAATGATTAGAGTTCTTATGTTGTTATTAAAGAATTTTGTAATTTGAGTGTTGTATTAATGATGTACTTGTTATAATAATTATGGAGTATGTAAGGATTGTACTGTAGTACTATTTCATATAGGACTTGAGATTGTGTGGAACCATGAAAAGTGACTCCATAGTAGGTTAATTTTTTTGAAAATATATGGTTGAGAGAAAGATAAACCATAATATGGTTCTGATACGGAGAAAGTGATTTTGGAATTAAGAGACCTTTTAGAGAATGTATGGACAGAGGTGTTTTGGATAACTATAAAGGTTGGAGTGGATTAATTTGATCTTTGGATAGTATTGTTTAAGGTTAAAACATTTATGTAGATTATTTTTGGAATAGTATAGTACTATATTTTTAGGAAAAGGACAACCTGCAGGGTGGGGCATAACCCGTCGCGTCGGACAAAGCTGCAGGAATCGAACCCACAACCATAGTGCGACAGGCCTTTATTTCCTACCACTAGCCTACAGGAAGTACCTGGTTATTAGAAAATAATTTTACTAATCTAAATTGTATGTGTTAACATTTGGAACCTTAGACAATTGGGATAAATAGAATATTTTTGAGTTCCGTTACCATTTGGAGTAAAAGTTGGGTTTGTGGTAAAAATTTATTAACGAATGAAAGTATACATAACAAGTATGTATATTCCCTTACGTTCTTATTAAATCTCCTAAATAAATTCTTCAACATTATAAAAGGTAACTTAAAACAAAAATTTTGTCGGTTAACTTTTCCAACTGGGGATTCAATGACCGTTTAACCAATCACCAGTTTGTGATTTTCTTGTGGTTAAACTTTCTCCTAATCCTGTTTTCTATAACTCCCCATCAGACCTTGATGGTTTGTTTCTCCTCCATATCCATATTTTCATAGAATCCTATAATGGGCTTTATCGGGTGACCTTTGTACTTATCTTTCTTTCTTTTAATGTTATATATTTATTAACATTATTTCCGATGTGGGTTTTCCTCAAAGGTATTTTCTCTTTTCAACATTTTATTTTCAAAGAAAAATTTCAAATTGCGAGGTCGCAATTTATTGAAGGAGGGGAGAATGTAACACCCCGAGCTTCCACGATACGCCTCTCTTTCAATAATGCAATAGCTTGCATTGTACGCAAGTTCGAGTTCTAACACACCACAACTAATCAAAGTAGCCGTTATGAATAGTAATAACCACCTTTTAAATTTATAGAAATTTTATATTTCAAAATGGACTTCATTTTTGTATTCCTAATATTGAAATTAGCCTATGTTGAATTTTTTGTAATTTTCCGAGAACTTCCAAATTTTTATGAATAGTGAAAAATACTTAAAACAACTTTTTTAATCAAAATAATTTATAGTGATAAGTTATACTATTTAGTGGTTTTAAAGTATAATTAGAATATATTTTTACCATTTTATCCAATGGTGGTCATTAGAATTAATTTAACATTGAAATTTGACATAAACAATTGCCAATCTTTTGATATAAATTATTTCTTAAAAACACGCTATTTGTTGTGACAGCGGGAATTAATTATAAAATTAATTAATGCAACTTATATGTTTGGAATTTTTTAAAATAGACATCATTTTTGAATTCGGAATATCAAATATAGCTTAGGGTGAAATTTTGGCTTTATTCTGAAAAAGTTCAATTTTTTGATGAATAGTGAAACCACTAAGTGGTAGTTAAATAACTGATTTTTCATTTAAATGAAATATTACCACTTCTGTGATTTGATTTTCAAAAATCCGACATACATGGTTGTCATTAAGAAGTAAAATGTGGTTCAATGAGATTAAAATAATTTTTTGGTGAATAGTAACTTTTAAGTTCTTAATCGCGATTAGAGGTAATTAGTGTAGTTTAAGGTAAAAAAATGTTTTAATAATATGATATGAGCTTGACACTTGTCCTACTCCTATTGGATGAGTCATGGCCGACCAAGAAAACCCATGGGTCAACTTGGGGACCCCATGGAGCCACTTTGGTTGGAAAATGACATTAATATATATTTATTTAATGTTAAAATTAAATTGACACAAACATGAGTGGTTTTACTAAAACAGTTTTTAAGTAGGGTTACACAAGTCCAAATTTTGACTATAAATATTCATTAGAAATCTAAAAAGATTTCCTACATCATAGTATTTTTTTTATAATTTTGAGACATTATATAAATTAAATTATTTATGACCTCATGATGATGCAGCGATGACATCATTATTTAACGATTTAAACAAAATGAGAAGATAATGCAAACTCCAAGGCTTACACTTGTAAAAAGCCTATTGGATGAGGATATTTCAAAACCTTATCACCTTATCCTCGAATTATATAAGTGTGGGACCTTTAGAATCCGAAAACCATTGTGAAATAATGTAACATTTCAATCTTTCCAAAAGTGCCCCTCCTCTCCACTTATAAAAGGCCCCCACCTCTCCCACCTCATTCACACCTTAAAGCCATTTGGCTCGGCCAAACTCTGCCCAAATACTCTCCCAACTTCCATCTCTTACTCCTAGAAGCCTCACTTTGGGCAGAACTCTTCTCAAGGAAGCCTTTGGCTCAAATCAAAAAGAGTTACCCGATTTTGAGGTAATGTCTTCTCTAATGTTGTTTTGTTTTATTTTTCTTCTCCATCCCCCTAAACTCTTTTTATTCATTTCTATTGTAACAACACCAGTATCCTCAATATACTAGGATGTTGTTATAAGAATTATTCTAGCTACACTTACACACACCTACATCTAATGGTTAAAGAACATACGGTTTCTGTGGATGGCGAATTTCTGCCTCACGAAACGATGATTGTTCAACACTCATATAACACCTTCAAAGGTGGACATTAAGATGTCACTATTTTTATATATGATATATAATATGTTTATGTTTTACTTATGTTTCTGTATTTCTCATTTATGTCATACTTTATGATTTCCATTATGGGTAAAACGCGATAATTTCATTTTAGGAAGTGCGGACTACCGCCCCCTCAAAGTGATTTGAATCGTTAATGCCATATGTAGGATGTATAAAGGATGAAGAAAATGGTATTATACACTATATTATACTGGAATTATATTATACATTTATATCATTATGATTTAGTTCCATTAAATATGAAATTGAAATGAAAGTAGCGTTCATGCGTACGTACGGCTTACCGTCTCCATGAACGGTGCATTTCATTTCTTACCTCTAAATGTTACGTAATATTATAAATGAATGTATATACTGGATATATAAGATATATATGACATCTAAATCATGAATATAATTCTGGATATAATGGATATTCTACCACATGAACAACTTGTAATTATAAGAAGTTTATTGTTGACTCAAGTTACCAAAGATCGACAAAACGACCGTTATTAACTTAAATAATTACATAATGTTCATAACATTGTAATAAGTGATATAAAAAGGATAATGAAATTCAAAATGGTTCTTAATAAGTTAGATATTAACTCTAGTTTATTATTCATGAGGTTAAATAACGGTTGAGTCAAGTCGGACACAAGGTAAGGGAACTTCTTAACCCAACTTCAATTCTTTGGGTTAATCTCCTACTTTCATATTACTTCATGATATTATTATATCCTATCTTGTATTTGTACTTTCTTTATGTGTATATATAGTGAATACACCTAACAGATCTATTTTATTTGTAAGGGAATTTCTTAACCCAACTTCAATTCTTTGGGTTAATCTTTTACTTTCAAATTATGTCATGATATTATTATGTCCTATTTTGTATTTTTACATTCTTTATGTGTACCTATAGTGAATACACATAATAGATCTATTTTATTTTAAAAATGATATTTTAAGGACTTCATCTCAATCTCCTTTCATTGAGGCATATTTCATTTTATACACAACTTTCTTTTATACGGTGTATAAACTCTTTTGACTTTTACATTTATTCAAAAGGAATCTTTTTATACGAAGCGTTTTGATAAACGACAAAAGGGAATGTTTTCTTTCCGTACTTATACGGCGACAACGACTTCTCCGCCACCGTGACCATTATTTGAGATTCGGCTTCCTCTACAAGCCATCATTTTTTTTAATGAAAAATAAATTCAAAGTTTTAACTTTCTTTTATTTTGGTATTGAAAATGGTTTTGAAAGCATTTTTATTATATCAATGTGTTGTATTTATATCTTGTGATTGAAATGTGGAAATGTTATGTTTCCTTTATGCATGTTTTATGTGATATGATTATGTTATGGTTTATGATATGTTTAAACCTATTCATATGAGGAATGTATTGGACTTAATAAGTGACGGGTGGAGCCCGCTATAGCTCCTCGATGCATCGGCAGGTCTCATGAGACAAACTAGTGTCTTGGCACGAGGCCTTGACAAAAGCTTATTTGTGGTCTTGGCACGAGGCCTTGACTACGTGGTTATGATAGTCTGGCATTATGCATTCCATCATTATGAAAGTGGTTATTGATATTGCATGTGATTATTCGACCAGTAGAATATCCATTTGAAGATGTAAATGGCATTATCTCATTTTACTTTTTCCGTATTATGTTTATGTTCAAGTTTAAAAGGCTTTTGTTTTAGTCATACATTGCCTTAAATGTTTATGTTTATTTATGAAAGCTTCCGCAATATTGTTATCCTTACTGAGCATCTGAGCTCACCCCTTTCAATGTTTTAATATTTTCCAGGATGTGAAGAAGTATTTTATGAATGACCTGCAGGGATAGTCAGAAGAGGATATGAGTGTGGACTATGAAGACTTTGTTATTAGTTTTTCACTTTATGTTGTAATGTAACATTTATGAATGTATCTAGTGTTTCCAAGGATACTAAACTAATCGGTCTTTCGAGACTTGATCTTTTGTGATCATGCCAATGTTACGAAGTAATGCACCGACTCTGGGTAGCTGGGGTCGGGGCGTTACAATCCTTATCTGTGGATATATATTTTATACTCTTGTGATAATTATATATCTCACACTTCTCTTGGAAGAGATAATTCTGCCAGATTTTGAATGAAAAGATCACAGTTTACAACTATAGATAATGTGTTAAATAATGTTTCTCATTAATTTTCAAATCCCTTGATGAATAGGATATCACATTATCGTTTTAAATCATTGAAAAACCTAATAATTTATTTGACGAAGGTTTTTATACCACATATAGTTCTCCACTTTTCGAGAGTGTGAGTACTGGTGTAGTGATAAGACACTTTTTGTTCACCTTGATGTTTTTTTCACATTCCTATTCCTAGGAAAAATTCACCCCATTTCAGGTTATCTTGTTAATTTGTTTTGAAGTCTTGATAATATATTCAATAAATCATTGATAATACCCACCCAGGGAAAGCATGCAACAGATCTCTATTATAGATATTTGTATGGGCCACTCTTCGATTGCCTTTTTCTGGGAAGGGTCCAAATATATTCCTTTTCTAGTGATAAAATTCTCCAAGAATGATACTTCCTCCATATAGAACTCACATTTACTGTAATTGGAATAATTTTTATCCCTTACTAATGTCCTCAACATTGCTTTCAAATTCTCTTCATATTCTACCTTTCTCATGGAGTATATTAAAATATCATCAATAATTTGAACCACAAATTTTTCATGTTATTGTCTAAATACTCTATTAATTATGTCCACGAAAAGTGTAGTATAATTAGTGTGTCCATAGGGAATCAATATGAACTCATATTTTTCATGCCTCATTAAAAAGGTAGTCTTGAGAATATCTTACTTCCTCGCCTATAATTAGTGATTTATCAAATGAAGATCAACCATAGAAAAAAAACTGGCCCCAAATAGCTGATCAAATATGTCATCTATCTATGATAGAGGATACTTTATTCTTATCATTATTTTATTGAGCTCCCGATATTCGATGAAGATACACATTAATCTATAAATTTTTTTTGTGAAGATGACTAGTGATCCCCATGGTGAAGAACTCAGGAATATAAAACCCTTTTCTATAATCTCATGTAAAATATTTGTATTCTCTTAAAGCTCAATAGTGGCTATTCTATTTGATTTCTTTGATATAGGAATATATCCAAAAATAAGATCAATTGATAACTCAAACTCTTGATCAAGAGGAAGAGAAGACAACTCTTTAGGGAATATATCAGTGTAATCCCTCATGATAAGAATTTCATTGAGCATGATCATCACCTTTGTCTCAATAATTTGAGTGAGATATAATTGTCCATAAGGTAGTAATTTCCAATCATGAGATGATTATTATGAAGATAATTCATCTTTACCCATACACTTGTAAATAATTGGAGGATGTCTTAGGATGTGAAGAGTGATCTCCCTTTCCCAAAAATTGAGGTAATATTTTTATAATGATAGAAAATACATTCTAAAAATATTATCACACTCTACCAATGAGAGTAAAACCATATTTTCTGGGTGGTTAAGTCCACAAAAATTATCTAGGGATGATTTTTGTACTTTGGATGCAATAATTTTTTCATTATCTTTTCTCACTGATAAATCAATCTCCAAATATTGAGGCGGTGTTTGAATAGTTCATCTAAACATTCAAGATATGAAAGAATGTGTAGAACAATAATCAAATTATATTTGCTTTTCGGGAATCAATAACCATCATACCTATCACTACATCATTGTCCGGCTTCACATCAATAATAGTTGTAGCATAATACCTTCCTTGTTTACATAGAGGTCATTATTTATTGCCAATGAAAACCCTAGTCTTAGGGAATTGGTTTTCAAAATTCCAATGTTCCTTGCAGTAGAAACATAGTACTAATAGTTACACATGGATATGAACATTCCTTTATTCTTCCATGGTAGTAAAATTATTCATATCCCTTTGAAAGTTCGTAACTAGAGTCCATATCCATCCACATTTGAAGCATTTCATGGTTCCCTTTAGACAATTCTGAAGATGATTGTTACCAAAATTTTGACATGTGATATGTTCATTATTCTTCATATAATGGGATTTTTATTCTGATTCAACCATGTTAAAACCCCTTTTCTTCATCATTTTTTCAGTCCCGTTAGACCCCTAAGAGTCTCTGATCTCCTTTTCATCCTTAAGGTTACAACAGACAATATCCTAATAGTTTCCTAAGTCATGAATCAAAAACACTTTTTGTAGACTCAACTTTAGTTTAATTATGAACTAATCCACATTGATTTTGGTGTTCTTGACAAAGTCAAATGCATATTTTTCAAGATTGGTAAAAGTTCCTTCATAAGCCCCAAAAGAGTCATCTTCCTTCTACTTAAGTTTGTAGAACTCTCTTTCCTTCTTAGGATGGATGGTTAAGGAAAATTATTTATTGAAAAACATTTTCTTGAATTCATCCCAGGAAATCATATTTTTTATTAGTGTCCACCACTAATAAACATTCCCATCAGTGTCCAGCATGAATTTATATTCTTCTGAGCACGGGAGGATAGAGAATATCTATTCAATGGAGTTATTCCACTGTCACATGAAGAGGGGATTGGATGATCTACTAAACATGGAAGGTCTTTTCCACATGATGGATTCAATGTAAACATACACATTCCTTGGGGAAGGAGGGAGTTCCATGTGATTCAAATTATTATTCATAACTTGATCCAATTTATTAAGTACATTCATGATGTTTTGATCCCACATTCCCATCATATTTGGAATTTCATTAAGTAAATCATCAGAATCCCAATCACATTGATTGTTGGAACATGTTTGTCATTCCCTTGATTTTAATTTATGCTATCTATCATTTATTTACTAACGTATAATCATATGTGACTTTTTTGTTCCCTTAATAATGATTCATAATAAGATTATGAATTTACCAATTCATTTTCCCTTTAAGTTTCAAAATATGTAAATAGTAAAGCCCATTATCGTGTATCAGGTTACCCTGAGTCATGCCTAGAACACGATGTTAGAGTTTTCACTCCTAGATACATCTATGATAGAACCACGTCTACTTTTTTTATAATGGGATGAATTTTCTTGGTAAACTACTTATTATATACTTACCATAATTTTGTGATGTTTCCTAAACATAGTTTTATCCTATGGTTCATAATAAAGTGCTCTATTTTTAGCCTAAAAAAACTAAACACGTCATCTGATACCGAATATAGTCACCCTATTATCTATCACATAATATTACTAATTTTTAAGAATAACTAAACATCAAATTACAACTCAAGTATTGTAATTCCTAGTGTCTTGGAAGACTGGGTACATAAAACTGAAAATAGGGGACTAAAAACATATCATTATTTTATCTTCAAAAAGAGATCTTAAATTCCATTTCTTTCTTATGTCATCATAAGATAACATAGGGATAATACGAACAGAAGGATGAGCAAAAACCCTGGTAACGTATTAAACATATGAATAAAGCATAGCATATGGGTTAGAATGTATAGCATAATGATATAAAAAGGCAAGGAACGTGATTAAATATAAATAATAATATCATATAGAACAAAAGATCATATAATCATGGATTCATAATAATTATTAATCAATATAAAACATGAATTTATAATTATTCATGGCTCATTTCACATAAAGAAGCACGATTTAAGGGTAACCACTATAACCATTTCACATGGAGAATGAGTCTAGACCAACCATAGAGACCATTGAAAATAACATCTCATGAGACTAAACATCACCAAATTAATTAGATCACTATAAATGTGCTCCCATAATTACATGTTCATGATTATTCTTTACACAAAATGAATCATACATATGTAATCAAATATAAACATAAGGGTTACCCATGGAACGAATCGCGTATCGTAATCATGTCAAAAGAATAATAAACAAGAATAACATAAAAGTGTCTATGATAGAAAATAATTAAATAATTCATGCACATTAATAATGTTATATAGGAATATATCATGATAAATGATGTAAAACTTATGTAAAGCAAGTGTTTCAGAAACTTTAGAAATAAATCATTTTTGTACTTTTTTGGGAAAATATTTAAGATTATTTAAAATGGGAAAAAGAAATTTTTTTTATAAAACAAGAATTCAAACAAGATATTTATTCATTATAAATTAGTTATTTTATAAATATAATGGTGGCTTAAAACAGATTATGGATCACACTTGAAAATGGGTACAAATTCAGGAAGTTCCTTTCAATTGGCCCTGTTATCGGAATGATTTGAGTAAGGAACCTTTCAAAAAATCTATACCCATAAAAATAAGGATGAATGGATTTTGATATATGACTTTGAAAAATAGAAAAAACATTTAGAAGATATAAGTATTAATAAAATAGAATTTCATTTGGGTAAAATAGAGGTAGGGTAAAGAGAAAGAATAATGTAACTTTTAGTTGAATCCCATACTTTAAGTCCAAATGTGTTCTTCATATGATATTAATTTCAAGGATAATAAAATTATATTAATTAATTAATAATTCACTAAAATTTATGACATGTAATTGATTTATTATAAAATTATATAGTTATTTTATGTGTCTTTGATGAATTATAATGTTCAATTTTATTGTTTGTGAGTGCTTGTTTTCTAAATTTTTATGATCGACTCACTTATATAAGAGTATGCATGTTTATGTTAAAAGGAAATTGATGTCAAAAGTTGATGATATAAGTTATTAGTTATAATAAAAAATATTATGTAATAATATAATTCATTTTATTATTTTGGGTGAGGATAAACCATTAGATATATCATTAATGATAAATGATTGGATTATTTTGAGTGAATTTGCTCACAATAAACTTGTTTTTTTATTACATTACATCATGTGTGTATAACGATTACAGAATAATAAATAAGATATAATACATATATTATGATATTTTTCAGCCATAAAATGGTTTCATGAGCATCCTTGAATATAGTAATTTAAATTGAGAACCCATCATCCTTGAATGAAATAAGTTAACACATGTCAGATGATGTTTTTATTTATAGTATAAAGGTAGAGGAAAAGAGAGATTATGAATAATTATTTCATTGGAATAACAATATTCAAGTATATTTAAGGTACTAGAGTTTTCATAGCCTCTTTATTAGAGGAGGTTATAAGAGAAAATAATTGAAAGGAACCTGAAAAAAAAATTAAATAAAATAGCATAGGGTTTTACCTCTTGATTCCTTCTTCTTGAATACCTCCATAGAGAAAGGGTTTTGGAATTTTTTTAAGACAAAAAGATCCAGGAAGTGAGGAAGGTTATAAGGAGGATATTTTAGAAGAATTAGTGCATGGATCAAGGATTGAGAGTTGTGAGGATAAGACGTTGTGAGGGGGATATTTATTTTAGAGTATAGGGGTGTTTTCTCATTATTTTTCTCAATATTCTACTATTTTTTTCAAGAAAAGGAATGTGTCTGATTCTAGAATGTAGTTTACTTAATGTGTATATTTTATTTCTAAACATTGTTCACTAACATCATCCTTTACTAAAGAATTATTAAAAAATTCATTTCTTTTACTTCTCATGTAAATTACCGTAATTTACTATTCACCAAATATTCATGTATTTCCAAAAAATACCAAAAATGAAACCTAACCATTTTTCAATGTGTAGAATCCAAATATTGACAACATTTTATGAAAATAGTTTTAAAAATATAAGAAATTTAATCTCTAATTAAAATCAAAATTTACTCAAAATATATAGATTTAATATTATAATAGATTTTATATCACATTGAAAAATTAACAAAGGTCTTATAAAATTACATTATAATAAGAATAAATAAAAATACTTATTTAGGAATAAATTTTATGAAAATAAATTTTTGTTTAAAATTTTAAAGTAGTCATAAAATTGTTATTAAATATTTATGACTTATAATTTTAGCAACATTTAATTTTTTTTAAATAGTTATTTCTATATACAATGATATAAATATATCATATTGTGAATTATAAGATGGGAAAATATTATTTATAATATCATTGGGGAGGTTACTATTCAATATTCTATTTTACTCTTCATAAGGGTCAAGTAAATATTTCCATGGTCAGGTTACTATTTCATTGGTTAAGGATTCCAAACTTGTAGAATCTCTTCTTATTTAATTCATTCATCATTTATAAAACATTTATTATCTTCAATTATTTGTTTATACAATATGAAATTATTATAATAAGTTAATTTCTATAGATGGACCATTTGGTCAGTACACATCTGGTAAGAGTTGTTACTCCTAGTTATATTTTTGCTAGGGCCACATCCACTTTTAGAATCCAGAAAAGGATGTATTTATAGGAAATCACTTAATTTATCATTTACCAAACATCTAGAACGTGTCCCTATACTTTTCATTATTTGTAGAATTATTCCTAGAAATTTCCATAGGGTTCTCACTCTGGTTTCCACATCCAAGATTTCAAAGTTTTACTAGACAGACACCCTAATAACAAATATAACAACACAATATTAACGTATGTAGACATTAGATAACTTTTTTGGCATACTGAAAATGTTAAAAAAACAGATCCCAAAGACCGTATTAGTTTTGTTCTGTTGAAAAATTTTAATAAAAATATTCTTTGAAGTGAAATATTTTCAATTTTCCCACAAATATCATCCCACATAGTAAATCTACATTAAAACATGTCTTTACAAACTGGGGAAATGATAAATAATAAATTTTTGATTTAAAATTCTCAGTAGGGGTATATAGTGGAAATTATTTTTAATATAACGAACATAATGGTTTTAAAACATGATCCCGACCATTTAAAGATCATACCATGCATATCATACATCGTAAACATGAATCCTTGAATAAATATTTTCTATTCTTAAGACACGAACCAAATGGAAATCAAGAGCATATGACATGAAAGTATAACAAAATAATAAGATATGGAATTGAGGAATAAACATAAATTTATAAGATAGTGAATATGTATAAGTAGAAACTTGTTCAAATATTAATTAAGTACATGAAATCAGGCCCTCTCATAGAGTTATGGTCATGCTACGAGGTCCACACATATTGTTATGAACATGAAATCAGGTTTATGAATAACATTGTGAACATGTAATTACATTAAATCATAAACATATATACTTTAATCCAATCCTCTTCATAACATTTTAAACATTTAATCAATTTCAAAATTTATATTTTGAACATATAATAATGTTCACTCTCAAAATTGGAAACATGTAATTCGATTTGTACATAAACTTATGGACATGAAACCAGGTCGATATATAACATTATGAACATGTAATAAAGTTTAAACATAACATATATATGCATGATTCATCCATTATTTAATAGTAAATTTTAGGGGGATATTGGTTACACCCATTTAATAATATAATCATTTAGTCATGTTCTACGAGACAATAATACATTCATAATACCATGATTTATAAAATGAGATGGGTTTTATAAAATCGATTCATAAACCATGAAATTAAAGTAGTATCATTAACATTTCATCACATCAAAAACTATGAAAAATAGATAGGATTCCTAATCCTTTTATGAATTAATAACATATGAAAAGAATCGGGCTTCAAAATCATATTTCTCATAGAATAGAAAGGGTTTTTAGAAACATCCATCCATAAAAACTCAAATTATTTAAGAAATAATATTAATGGATCCATTGGATGATTTCTTATAAGGTAATTAGTAACATAAATTAATGACATATTATATGAAAAATTAAATGGAAAAATATTTTGAAAACTTCTCTTGATTAAAAAATTCTTTCTTATTTGAAATGTAATTTAAAAAACATAACCTTTAAAACACCATTTTTTTCATAAATTCATTTGACACATTGAATAATTTCTTAAAATATTTTTGAAAACCTATTCCCTTAAAAAAAATATAAAAGAAACTAAAAAACCATTTATAAAACACATTCAATGAAAAATAATTATAAAATATATTAAGAAATATTGAAAACTTTTTGAAAACAATTTCATTGAAATTTACTTATAAAAAATTATCTTAAAACCTAAACTTTTAAAAATGGAAAGGAATCTTCAATGACATGATGGTGGATAAATATGTATATTTCATACAAGAAAAAAGAACATTTCTTTTTTACAATAAAAAGAGTAGAAAAATTCCTTAGTTGGAAAGGGGTAAGAAAATTATTTTAAAAACATTTATAAAAGAATGAGGGTTAAAATTCCTTTTAATTATTATTGTAAAATATTAGAATATTACTATAATCCTATTAAAAGACATTATTTTAAAGTAATAATGATTTCTTATATAAGAGACGGTAAAATTTGGCTTTATTAAAACCAGTTTCATAAATATCTTATGTACCAAAGTCTAAAAAATATGGTACCAATACCTGAATAAATCATGAATAACCAGATTATATGAATGGTAATGAATTTTCCTCAGATATGGATCATAATATTTCATCAATAGATACATGAACATAAACAATATCAAAAATCTATGAGATTGTTTCAATAAACTCTTACCACTTAGTAACATTAAACCATACTCCCCTTGTAAGAAAATTAAATTAAATTAGGATTAAAATATAATGAAAACAAATAAATTCAGGATATGACAAGTTAAATGATGTATATATAACTCATTGAAAAATATTGTTGCATAACATGGAATGTGTCTCAACGAAGGAAAATTGAGACAAAATCATTTCACAGATTTGGTATCTTTTAAAACATATACCCAATTAAATAAATATAATCAAATGGATATTAAAATTCCCATATATTTATGTATATCAATCATATAATACATCCATGGGCAGTATACAAACCACAAAAAATAAATTGGTAGTGAATAAAACATATATCTCACAAAAATAAAAAAAAGTGAGATGAAATTCCTTTACCTTGTGTCTTGACACACTTCTTCCTCCTAAAAACGACTTGTATCATAAATATAATTTTATTATAAATATTTTAAAAAACAATATTATTATATATAACTCTATATTTGGTTTTATTATGACATTATATTACCATCTTTTTAACAATTCAATGTTAAGGTTACTCTTCAGGTAATATTTTCATTGTATTCGCATGCGCATTAATTTGTCATATCATTGGTAATTATGCATATATCAAGATCTATAGAATTTAAAACATGATAAAAATAGCATTAATATTATGTATATTTTTATTATAATAATTATATATAATGTATAAGTATTGAATTGAATACGTTATTCGTGGAGATGATAGGTCATACATACGTATTAATGTTGTGTCTATTTTATTGGCATATTAAATGAATGTAATTAAATGAAATATATGATTATGTATATACAAATATAATATCATAATATTATAATCATTATTTATCATATATAATATATTTCCCCTATAAATATTTAATACCCTCTATGTTGTGTGTGAACGAATCACATCGCTTTGAGGGGGTCGTAGTCCACACTTCCTATAAGAGAATAATCATATTTTCACAATATGTGAAGAACAAGGGTATATTATAAATAAAATTTAATAATTATCAATAAATTAAAAATATCATATATATTGTATATAAATTTAATTTTTATCATAATTTACACCAAGAGAGGTTATAATGGCAAAAATGAGCAATTATCCTTTTATGAGGCAGTAGTCTGTCGTACACGTAAAGAGTATATTCATTATCCATTAGATGGAATTTTGAATAAGTGTAGGAAAATATATTTTCATTAAAAAAATTAGTATATTTATTATATTTTTTTTATTATTCTATCAATAAATAATAAATTTCTAGGGACTAAATAATGGAAATAAAATAATGGAGGTTGAGGGAGGGTGTTACCTCTTAATTGGGTAACTCCTTTAGGTTTGCACCAAATGGATTCAATGAAGTATTTAAACCTAATAGAGGATTCATATATGAAGGTATGGATTATGGGGAGTGTATTTGGAATATATTTTCAAAACCAATGTGTTTTGATATGTGTAAATAAGAGAGAGAGGTGGTGGATTTTATTGGGTAGGGAAAAGACACACTTGGCATTTTTTGAAAACAAGTAAGGATGTTGCAAGTTTTTCACATTAAATAAGTCATAAAAATTTAATAAAACTCAATAATGGAAGGTTTATGGACTATATTCGAACATAAAATGGGTTTTAGGTAATTTTATTGGTGATTTTGGCCCTTATGTTTAAGTGTTATTCCCTTGTTAAGCTTAATTTTACCGTAATCACAATAATTAATCTTAACTGCATTCACTAATGATTTGTTGTAAAAAAATAATTTTACCTTATTAAACATTATAAAATATATTTATTCCTAATATAGAATCCATTTTTTCAAATTACTATCACATAAGTGGTTTAAATTAATTAAAATTTAATCACGCTGATGAGATAACAATGTGGGTTTTTAAATCAAAAACATCCAACAACTTGCTATGTTTTATACGTAATTTCATTGTGAAATTGATTATAATGAACTAAATTGAATTAATTTATAAAAATATAATTTAATTATAATTTATAATTAATTTAATATATAAATTATCATTATAAACAAATTAGATGAAAAAACTCTTTTGAATTGAAATTTTATATTTTTAACAATACATTTTTAAAAAGAAACCATAAAAATACCAAAAATTTATTATATCCTAATTTTTATGTTTCTATCTCAAATTATGAATTTTAATTTGACATATTATGTCCACAAAAAATCAAAAAATGGATTTAATATGGTTTTATCATTAAAAGGTCATAAAACTACCTTTATAAAAATATATGATTTTAAGCATAAAATTTTGTTTGTTCTTATCTTATGACTACAAAATCTATTCAATGAATTAAAAAAATATTTGATTTAATATATAATATATGTCACATTAATATCACTTAATAATTTTAATCCACTTTTTTATTAGGGTAAAATATCATTGAGTGTATAATAATATTTTACATTATATTCAAATGGTTTTCATATTCATTTCTATGTAATTGGTTACCTTTGAAGAAATCTTATATTTGTGTAAACCATATATTTTCATAAGTTAAATAATACTATTCATAATCATTAATTTAAAGACTATTTTATAATAAAAGTTTTATAATATATTATGGTTCAGTAAAACTCAGGCCTACATGTAATGCAAGCCATCAATGTAATTTATTATTGCTTATAACACAAGATGTCCTCAGAATTCCATGAAGATAAAGGAAAAATTTATTTTCCATGTAGTGTATGATTAACTTTTGTCTTCTTATAATGTAAGAAAAACTTAGCACATTAATATATATTAATCAATTTTCACTATTTCATGAAATGTAACATATAAAGAAGGATAGTTAATTCGAAAAAACTAATACACAAAGATGAATTGGAATAGACATATCAATGGTGTCATATTAAAATTTTCAACATTGTTCAAGATGATACGAGGGAATGACACAAGAATTAAATTAGTGTATAATCCATCATGTAATATAATCCCAATATCACTATATTCTGAATATAGTTTATCAATTTGAGTATTTGAAGACCAGCTAGCACACTATTCCTAATATAAATCATGAAGAGTTCCATGGAGATCTCAAAATATTTATATATTTATCTATCTACATAAAGATAAAAAAGATGCATTAAAATTATATATGAATCCATGTTCTCATTCATATTAATAACTTTGAAGTATATAAGTGATAACATAACACACTAAATATATAGTTAATCATTCTAGTAATTTTCATAGACAATAGAATTATCATCACTCACCTCCTTTATTGGTAGATTTTGGATTGGAGATTATGTCTTCAAAATAATACATTCATAGAATAATACAATACACCAAATAATATACCAATCATGGAGTTTAATACTAGTAAAGAGATGGTGTTTCTCTAGAATTGGTTTTAGGTATAACATGGAAGATAAAAATAATATTTTCTATAATAATATAAGAAAAAATAGCTAATATTCTGTTTGATTACAAAGCATGCATAAGAAATTAACATGTATTAGTCGCCCATTATTTTATAAAATCCCAACACCCCTCACCACTTATTTCATATTTTCATTTGATATAGATATTCCAATTTCAATGATCTATATATCATTTATTATAATCTAGAAAAATTACATGCAATTCATATGAAGGTTTTTAGTTTGATCATATTACTAACTAAATACCTAAAACTCCTTGATCCATTGACTGTACTCAATAATCCAAAAACATGAGCTCAAATTTCATATCAAATAAAATATTATTAAACAAAAAAAATGTTTTTAAATTCAATAAAATCATTGTAATGTCAACTAATCGTCTTTATTATGTCTCAACAATAATTAAATTTACCCCTTACAATGTCATAAATTGGCAATTTTTCTATAGATTTATCATAACTAATATAATGGATGGCTTACTCAATATTATTGTTTTGTTTATTTATTATGATTATTTATTTGAAAATTTTTCTATTTTAATCCATTTCCATTTATTTTTATTAATAATTTGATTTTACTTATATGATTATTCATGTTTGATAATATATTTATCCCTAAACCAATTATTTTATTTTCATTATTACATTTTAGTCAATTAATTTATGTGATAAATATCTACAATCCATAAAATAAATCAATCATTATATATACATAAAAAACAAATTGTACATGATCTTACCAAATTTCTGATTTATTGTGTGAAAAATAAATTAACTTATGGACTTCGGGGAAGAATCCATGTATTGATCTTAGAATTAGTGGTAGTATAGTGAATTTATTTTTATTTATCACTTGAGTAAGTTTCACCACCATACATAAAATATGTCTTAATCCAACTCTATGAACCATGGTTTCTCGTTTCATTATATTTATGTTATAATCATGAGTTTGCGAGGAGAACAAAATGACTTGTTAATCAGAAATTACAAAAAAAAACACTAAACTTGCATAAAATACATAATAAAATATGGAGGGATGACACACATTACAAAAATTTAATTTAATAAAAAATAATCATAAAACTATGAAATATATATTAAAATAAATAAAATAAATTATTATATAGTTCTTGTGTAAGATCAAAATCATTTAGATACTTTCATTGAATGTTCATTTTAAATTACTAGCCATTAATCATTTTAATTTGATCCTCATTAAGATAAACCACATGTAAATTTATTTGATTAAGAACATAATAAATCAACTCATTAATTTTATCCTAATTTCCATCCAATATATCCTAGTGATACCAATATTCTATAATTCTAAATAACATAATTAAATTATTTTTTATTCAATATTTAATAATATATGTAAATAGCTTGTACTTTGAAGAAACCTAGTGATTACCTATTATAACTATTTGAGATGGTTCTCATTGCATACAATAACCTCATGAAATATCCTATACAGATAATTCTATCTATATTTATTTTTTGTACATGTCAATAAATGAAACATGAGACACATTAAAATTAAAAAGTTTATACCTACTTAATGAATGTAATGAATGATATATCTAACAACCATACCTCACATGTAGTTTCGATTGTTGCAATAAAATATGTTATGAAATTATTATAATATAAAATCTATCATATATTATGTACTATCAATATTTGATCGAAATAAACATATTTATGATTTTTATTTAAGTAATAAATTAATATTTTATTTTCTATTTAAATTTGTTCAGTATATGATGTATACATCTAGCTACATACTATGTATCGTACTCATTGTATATCTAAGATGCACCAATAGGGACTCTATTTGTATTTTAATGTAGAAATTTGTAAGGTACACAAGTAATACTATTGAAAAATAGTACATAACCTCATTCATACCTGAATTTCATTACTTATGCATCATTAAATTAAAACAAAATTCACATTTAATTTTGTGTTTTCTAACATGAAAACATGGGGATTACACAACATGTAACCACATTAAAATTATTATTTTCCTATAATCCATGTTCTAGCAATTTTTTTAAATGTTTTTTATGTATTCAACACATTCATATGTATTTATTGAATGAAATAATATGAAATCCAAGATTATTTATAGTAAAAGGATACAAAATATTTACAATTGGTCTACATTTCTCATCCTCCTGTAATATTCTACCAGAATCTCCAACACCTCTAGATGGTTCCTTTATATGTTATTCATTAATTTTCAACTAGATATGTGATACCTATAATTGATAATGTAAGTGGGTTGAATCTATCTCAATTATTTTATCATAAAAATAAGTTTCCTGAAATTGAAATTAACATTTAAGCTTGTCAAAAAAAATAGCTAATAAATTATCATAATTTAAAATGTGATTTCTATGATACCACCTAATGAGTTTGGATACAGTGGAATATCTTATTATGTCCAATTATAATATGGATTCAATTGGATTCAATAAATAAAATTTTGGTGTACATAACATATAACAAAGTAACCAATTATTTTTTTCCGTTGAAATTATAATAGGGTGGCAAAACCATGAGGATATATTCATGTTAAATTAATAATTAATTAAAAACAAAATAAGGAAGATTAAATCATTCATGAGTTCTTATTCATTGTTGGTGCTGATAATTCCATATTTATTTAGTGAATATTTTAGGACTGACTGTAGATCCTATTTAGAGTTAATCCACATGTGATCCTTTGACCCCCAATAGTATCAATGAATCATATGGTCATTGCATAGTTTACTGATCATATTTCATTGTTCGTGATGATCAATTGATGTTCAATATGTCCTAAAGTAATCTTTCATATTCATCATGGTCATGATTGGAAGATATTTGGATGGATAGTTTCACTTGATATTGAGACAAACTATAGAGAAATAATTATTTTGTAGACAATTCATAAGGAATGTAATTTTTTACACAACTGTTATGTATCTAATAGATAATATCTATAATGGTTTGTATCTAAAAATTATTGTATCTATGATTAATTATATCTGCAATTGTTTGTGTCTCCACATGATTATATCAAATGAATTATATATAATAGTCTGAATCTTCAATTTTTTATATTGACTATGATTTAATATATAATGGTTTTTATCTAGAGTGTATTATATGAACAAATTTTTGTATCTAATTTTTTTTCTATATTGGTTTTTATCTACAACATTTTTATATATGACATATTTCATCTATAATTATTTTTATTTATAATAGATATCAAATTATATTTGATATCATATAGATAGAGATAAATATTTCTTATTTACACATAGGACCTTAACCATATATTAAACCCATAATGTTCCCCATTCCATGTAAAATGATTAAACTGTTACTTTAATTCATGGTGTGAAGTAACCTACACAAGGATTTATATTATGTTATAGTCATTTATATAATTATTTTTAAATTTACTCAATACATGGTGCACACATACACATTATCATATATTGAAGAATGAATAAATTTTCAGAGAAATATTAATTTTAACAAAAGAAATGAAAATAATATTCACAGTGTGATGAATAAATATTTTTTAATATTTTTACTCAATAAAATATTGAATAAATGACATGTTGCATCCGGGAAAATAATATTTAATTAAACTATAAAATATAAGAAAATATATTATTGAGATGCAATTAAACACTATATGTGTGACACTCTAGGAATCATCCATAATGGAATTTGGAAAGCTAACCAAATGTAAAATATTAGGTTCCAAAAACACATACTAGTAACCAATATGAAGAATTTAATTTTTCAATGATGAAAACCATTTATAAATTCTTACCATGTAATATAATACCCTTTTTTATTAACTTAACATACATATTGCATACATGTGTTGTCATTGTAAGTTCGTGATGTGGAATTTATTAATTTCTAGTAATGAACCCTTCAACACACCATTTCCATTGAATTTAGTTTGATGGAATATTTTAAATATATGAGTTGAGAAATTAAATTCTATAATGATAGAGGGGGGTAATAATTTACTGATTATTCACTAATACAATACTACTCATGACACACCCAATGAACCAACCTTTACATCGAACATATAGCATCCCATTTTACAAAAAATTACATCTACACACACAACTCATGATATGAATTAATTATATCAATAGTGTCTATATATCAATACACACACTTGTGGACAAGAATATTCATTGACCTAAAAAATGAGGATTTCATATAGATGTATCTTTCCTTATAATATTTTGTGTAACATATTATAAAGAGAAAACATCATGATATGAAGTCTCATCCACTTACAAGTACCAAAACCTCATAGTTATTATCATTTATTTTCTAAAGTATGATTTCATATTACCATCATTTCAAATCATAGTTCTTATAATATTTAGGAATTGTTTAGGACCTTGTGAATGTGATAGATATTCTTGTACATTATCAAATAGTGTAATGAATAAGAACAATCAATATGTGGTAATAATATTATTAATAATGTTTTCTATAAATATTCATGTAATGTAATGTAACATGTAGTTTGTTATAGGTCACTAAATCCAATAATTTCATCTTTCTGTATTATAAGATTCTTTTGGGGTAATGGTTTGGGAGGTCTCTAAGGTTATTTTATTTTTTCTCATAGAATCAAGAAAGCCGATGTTTATTTTTGGTATTCATAACATTTCAATTTACATATTCTAAAGTGTGACTTTAAAATTATTTATCTCATGGGGTAATTTTTTAATTAACAAAAAATAAATAATAACAATAATCTTATGTGAATATGATTTTGGGTAATTGTGATCAAATGTGTTTTTGTTTTTTATAATGGATCATATTTTACTTGATTGTGTGTTATTTTTTTTCTATGTTTATTGTTGTTTATCATGATTTCTATTTTTGGAAATTCATAATTAATTTAAAGCTTGTAATAATGGAATTTCTAATTAATTATACACATAAATTGATTATTGTTCTTCTAATAAATTGATGAAATATAAAAATTTCTCCCGAATCATGTTTATGTTTGAATTATTATTTTGAATAGTAGATTATTATAGTTGGATAATTAATATTAACCCTACATATCATGACCTATTTATTACATTATATTAATGAAATAGTTTTTTGATGATTTTAATTTGTTAAGGATAAATGATACCATTACTTTTTGATATTTTGCTAAATTCCATGGTCTTATGGACATAGTTGTGTCATGAGTGTGTTCTAAAAAATCATTTTTTATTATTTTTTAATCTAATCTATGTTTGATGATCCTTATAGTGTATTGATGATAACATGTTATTTTAGGTAAATATAGGTAATAAAGGGCTAGTTTTCCTAGGGTTCATGTGGAGGATTTATTCCTATGATGGGAGAATGAAATTTATTTGTTCCAATTGTGGTACTAATGATATTAGGGTAGTTGAAAAGATTTTAGATTTAGGCTTCTTGTTAAATGATGATATGTGTTTTATTTTTTAAAAGCCTGGATCATCTTTTAAGGTATGTGTTTCCTTTTTCTGGAGTTTTTGATAAAAGAGGAATTTCTAGAAATTTTTGAAGCACACGCCGTGTACTTTATGAGTACACGACGTGTCCTTAGTTGTCGCAGGAGGCCGCATGCTGGCCTTGTCACGTCCACACACACGGTCATGTGGGGTGATGTGGAGGCCGCCTAAAGCGGAGTACAGAAAGGTAAAGTACACACCGTGTAATTCAAAAGTATAGGTTGTGTATTTTCTTTTTTTTCATTAAATGGATTGGGGTTGCGTCTAATGGACAGGGGTGTCTTTTTCTTCATCCAAAACATCCCAAAGCACTCATACTGTGTCGATACTTCCCTGAGCCCCTGATCACGCATCCGTTCTCTAAATAGATCGCCATCAATTGCATTTGAATCGCAGCGGTAAGCTCTTCCTTCTTCTAGAACATCGTTTTCTAATTCCTCCTCTTTTCCAAGTTATTTTGGGTTGAACGTTTTATGCATTTTCATAGATCTACAATGTTCTAAGGATATTCAAGCTTTGAGGTTCAAGTATATTGATCTCCTAACCCCGAGGTAGGTGGTTTGTTCCTTTCTATAGAATTTCATTGAGTTTTATGAGAAAATGTTTCCAATACCCTTGAACGGGGTATTGTGCATTTACTATTTTTCCCATGTTGTTTGCCTGCTTTGCTTGTGTGCCTGAGTAGAGGTTATTGTTTTTTAATAGGGTAATTAGATATTCTTTGGATGTATTTCACATGCATGTTTTGCCTATTTTGACCTTTGGGTATTGTTTTCCTATTATAATGATGTTTTCTTTCCCATGGCATGTATTGTATGATGAAGTGACTTTTGTTCTGAAATGTTGTTATTTTGTAGACTGATAGCCAAGAAGTTATTGAGATTTACTTTAGTCGTTACATGATGCTATGTATTCTTGACTTACACAGGGTCGTGAGAACCTGGTGTATAGACCATAGGGAGAATTGACGTTGAGGTCTTATCCAGAGTGTCTTTATAATTACGATGTGAGACCGCAGGGGGAATTGATGTTGAGTGCCTCCCCAGAGTGTCTGTAGTTCCTCGACATGGGACACATGAGGGAATTGATGTTGAGTGCTTCCCCGGAGTGCCTTTAGTACGATACGAGACTATAGGGGGAATTGATGGTGAGTTATTCCTCGGATAGTCTATACTTTAGATGAACCAGAGGGGTGAGACTGTGTGTATTTCCCAGATGGTTGCTTATACTTTATAGGTAGAACCAGAGGGGATACGCTGTGGCTACTTCCCAGAGGGTTACCTATTCTGTTATATATTCTCTTTTTTCATGTTGTGTGGTGTTTTGAATGCTTAAACTGTGGATTTTTTACTACTTAGTTCTTCCTTGTTTACTAATTTCTGTACTTTTACCTACCATATACTTACTAACGGTTAGGCACAGATCTTCAGGTGGTTTCCTATTGGGATTCAGTCTCACACCCTGTTTGGGCCATGCTTTTGGTCCCAAACAGATTATATTTCTGAGGTATAGACAAGGGTAAGCACCCTTCGACTTCAGGTACTTGATTACATTGGAGATGGAGAGCATGGTACCAATCCAAGGCTTGCGATGCTGAGGATTTTCTCATCTGTTTTCCTATTGTACTTTGGTTTAGTATGGTATTCAGCATTGTGACTTTTTTGGATGCTTTCCTAGACATATATGTATCATACATCATTTATATATATTTTACTCTAGTTGTTTCTTATCAGTCTTCTGTTGTTTTACTGTTTCCGCTATTATGTGTTGTTACATCTATTTTTTACTTTACTAATGAGGGCATAGTTTCCCCACTATCACACCCAAGGCCCTTGCTGCTAGTCGGAATCCCCTGGAATTCGGATAAATGTGCTTGAAGCCATGTGACCAACCGGGTACGGGGCGCCTCTATGTTCCCAAAGGAAGTGACACCCACCAATCTCTAGAGGTCACTCGTTGCACTGACGTACACTAGATGTTCTTGAGATGACATGCTATGATGTCATTCTCATAATGAACTAGCTAGTTCCCTTCCAGGCAGTCGTCGACTATTATTACCGCAGGGTGAGTTTCATATCACTAGAGGGTGGATCTTTTCTTCATAAGGGCGAGTGGGATGTCCAGGCGAGTAAATCGGGTCCAGAGCATCATGGGTTGGGAGCAGTTACATCCCAGATTTCTATTCTTTATCTAGATGACCAGGGGACTTCACAGTTAGACTTTCCTTCAGTGGTGGATTGTTTCGGGTATGTCTTTATAGAGTACTTTTCAGGTTTTCCTCTGGAGCGTGAGGTACACTTTTCTATTGAGCTTATGATGGGGGCGGCACTGGTGTCCATTCCTCCTTATAGGATGGCTACACCAGAGTTTCAGGAGCTCAAGAAACAGTTGGAGGAGTTGCAGGCCAAGGGTATCATCTGAACCAGTACTTCTCCTTGGGGTTCGCCTGTCCTATTTGAAAAGAAGGAAGATGGTAGCTTTAGGCTTTGTGTGGATTATCGGATGTTAAACTAGTTGTCGGTCAAGAAACGATATCCCTTGCCTAGGATTGATGACCTCTTTGATCATCTTCGAGGAGACCAAGTGTTCTCGAAGATTTACTTAAGATCCGGTTATCATCATTTGCACATTAGACCATCTGATATACCTCTCACAGCCTTACAGAGCAGGTATGGTCTATACATGTATATGGTTATGCTGTTCGGTCTCACGAACGCACCTGTAGTTTTCATAGCACTGAGGAACCTAGTGTTCCATCCATACTTGTATTCCTTCGTGGTGGATTTTGTGGATTATATCTTGGTGTACTCTCACACTCGACACGACCATGATACCCATCTTGAGATCGTTCTTATTACACTGAGAGAGCATCAGTTATATACTAAGCTCTCGAAATTCCACTTTTGGATAGATCACATTCACTTCTTAGGTCATGTAATCTCAGAGACAGGAGTATCGGTAGACCCAGATAAAGTGAAAGCTGTAGTTTCTTGGGAGCAGCCAAATAATGTCTTTGAGATGTGGAGTTATCTAGGGCTGGCTGGATACTACAGGAGTTTCATACAGGACTTTTCATGCTTATCAGCACCATTGACAGGTCTGACCAAGAAGGGTGCGAAGTTCTTATGGTCAGATTCTTGTGATTCATCCTTTTAGGAGCTGAAAGGGAGGTTGACTTCAGCACCCATACTAGTCTTTCTGGATTCAGGAAAGAGCTATATTGTTTACTACGATGCATCAAGTATCGGGCTGGGAGCTGTGCTTATGTCGGGAGATGGAGTCGTTGCATATGGGTCTCGGCAGTTGGGGCCACATTAGAGGAATTACCTGATGCACAATCTCGAGTTGGTAGCTTTTGATCATGCCCTACGCTTCTGGAGACATTATCTTCTGGGAGACCACTTTGTGGTTTTCACCGACCACAAGAGTCTCAAGTACATCATCACTCAGTATGATCTCAATTTGAGATAGTAAAGGTTGTTTGAGTACCTTTAGCCTTTTGACTTTGAGCTTGCCTACACGCTGGGGAAAGGCAACGTAGTGGCTGATGCGTTGAGCAGGAGGACTCAAATACAGGAATTTTGGGAGGCCAGTAGTGAGTGACAACTTATGGCTATGTTCTATGAGATTAATTTGGAGGTGCACGATAGAGAAGGGAAGACCTTTTTATCTTCTATAGTTGTTACCTCTACGCTTTTTGATCCGTTATGGATGAGGCAGCTATTAGACTCAGAAGGCCTAGTCTTTCGGGAGAGTGTGTTAGGAGAGGACCCTCTTCCTGGATGGACAGTGGGTGACTATGAGATCTTGCATTTCTAGGGATGCGTATGTGTTCTAGCAGACATACGTGAGGAGTTGATGCAGGATTTTCATTCCTCAGTTTGGGCAGTTCATCCTAGCGTCACCAAGATGTATCGTGATCTACACCGCCAGTATTGGTGGCCAGGTATGAAGAGAGATGTTGCTAGTTTTTTTTTGAGATGTTCCACTTTTCAGCAGGTGAAAGCGGAGAATCAACAACCAGCAGGTCTTTTACAGCAGTTACCCATTCTGGAGTGGAAGTGGAATGATGTCGCGATGGACTTCACGACCGGTTTGTCGAGGTCACCTCGAGGGAATGGTGATGTTTTGGTTTTCATCGATAGGCTTACGAAGGTTGATCACTTCTTTCCGATCAAGGAGACCTTCATCATTGATGATCTGGGATGGTTGTACATCCAAGAGATTGTATGCCTACATGGAGTTCTGTAACACCCCGAGATTTTATATGATATATTCTTTTTAATTTCTTTCATATCTTCTGTTGTACGCTACACAAATATTATCTTGCGCTATATGCAACACCGTATTAGCTTGCAGTATACACAATACTATTCTTGGATCGTGTTACACAAAATTTCAATTTCGTTTCATAGAAGTTATTCTATGCATCATTGAGTGTATATATATATATATATATATATATATATATATATATTCAATGTATAAATGAAATATGGTTGGATTCTATTATACACAACAAAAAAGGAATCTTTCACTACATGCAACCCTGACTTGGCTTGCTTTACACGCAATCGCGACCTTCCATGATAACATGTGTTGTATGCAATGTCGAGTTTCACAAAACAACGATATATTATTAAAATATTATATAAATTAGCCGTTATGAATAGTAATACCCACTTTTTGAAATTTTATAAATTTAATCATTAAAAACTGTACTTCATTTTTGGATTCGAAATATCAAAATTAGCCTAGGGTGAATTTTTGGTATTTTTCTAAAAACATTCAATTTTTGAAGAATAGTGAAAACACTAGGTTACTATTTAAAACCCAAATTTTTATTTAAATAATTATTCATTTTACTTAAATTTATTTTAGGTCAAAATTGATACATAATACCTATATAAGTTCAATGTAATTCATTGGAGTCATTTTATAATAATTTTAGATATATAAAAATTTTATTGAACTTTTTAGCGTCTTTTACCCACCTCCTAGGATAATTTGAAAATTTACATAAAACATAATTTTACCGCTTCTGTGAGTGGAATTTCGAAAATTCGAGAGAAACAGTTAACATCAAGGAGTAAAATGTGGTTCAATAAGACAAAAATAATTTTTGGTAAATAGTAACTTTTTACTTTTATTTACCATGGTTAAAAGTAAATAGGGTAATTAAGGGTAAACAAGATATTATTATCACCCTAACACATGTCTTAATTCTATTGGATAATTATAATTCAACCAAAAACAACCTTATGAATAAAATATTACCATTTAGGTCCACATGTATTAGATTATGACATTTATTATTATTTTATTTAAATAAGAGTTAAACTAGTTAAAATTAAAGTTTAATAACTAAAACATTTGTAATATAGGGTTATACATAAGATAAATTCGAATATAAATATTCAATATAAAGATAAAAGGATTTCCTATATAATGGTATTTTATATATAATTTTTAAACATTAAATAATTTAATTTATTTATGACACAATGACGATGTCGTAATTACCTTATTAATGAAATATTAACATAATTGATGTTATAAATACCCAAATAAATGTAATTTTAGACTTTTTATAAATTACACTAATTTTATTAGGTTAATATGACATGTTACTATTTATTTAATTTACTTTTTCCTAACTAATCATGCTTTTATGATTTTTACAAAAATCAATTACCAAATAGTGTCAAAATTGACATAAAATAGTTTTTAAAATAAATATTATATTATTAATTTCTATTCTATTCCTAAAAATCTAAGGATCGGCCAAATGACTTAAATAAGGTTATATATATTAAAAATGAACCACTTGAGGTTCGTTTGGCTTGTTAAAGTAAGTTTATTAACCAAATAGTGTAAGAAAACAAGAAGACACGGTAAAAGTTAAATTATTTAACTTAGAGTTAAATCTAAACGATAAGGATAAAATAGTAACCTAAACTTGTCTAAAACCTATTGGTTGAGATTATTTCGACCCATAACCACTTTATATTCTAAATAAATCAATTTGGAGATATTATAAACCGAATATGACTTTATTATAAAATAATATTTTCAGTTTTTCCTAAGGTGCCCCTCTCCTCCCTTATAAAAGGGAACCTCCTCCCTCTTCTCTTTACACAATTTTGAGCTTTCAAGATCGGACAACCCCTGACCATTTCCATTATCACTTTCCATAAAAACATTATAGAGGTTTTTGTCTTCTTGAAAGACCAACTCTAGTCCCTTAAGAGGAAGCTTAAAGGAGGTGCGTCGAAGAAGAGGTAATCTCTTCTACCGATTCTTTCAAGTTTCTTTCCTCTTCAACTTCTTATTATTTAGTTTTTTCATTATAAAGTAATAACATCAGTATCACTAATATAATGATATGTTATTATAAATATGAAACAATCCCATTTCACCTTCTATCCATCCTACAGAAAATTAAATCAACGCATCTGTGTACGTACGGAATACCGTCTCCTCGCCGTGCTGTAATCTATTTTTCCACCACCACCTTACTTGGATGGGTATAATGGTGTAAAGAATAACTATATATGGTTATTATAAAATCATACTGATTCTGAGATATTATATCATCCACTCCAATTCCATTCAATAATTATGGGAACGATATCATCGCTCGTGCGTACGTACGGATTACCGTCTCCACGACGCGATGAGATTCATTCTCCATGTTAACCATTCAAGAATGATTATAAAGTATATTTAATGAATAATAATGAAATATATGACATAATAAAGCTACTGGATTTATTTATATATATATATATATATATATTATCTACTTACTTCCATTCAAGTCAATAACGAAAGGAAAATAGCGTTCATGCGTACGTATGGCCTACCGTCTCCATGAATGGGGTATTTCATTTCATTCATCTATTTATTATATATATATATAATTAATATATATGATATATATTTAAATCATGATTTACATTCTTGAAGTAAGTAAATCGTGATATAAGTAATAATAATATCAAGAACAACAAGTCCAAACACGTACGATAAATAAAACAATTTTACCCAAAACGCTGTTTTAACATGGAATTTACAAAAGAACGGGTAATATAAAGTCATAAGTGAGAAATATATGATATCATAACAATGAATATGATTCTGTAATAAGTAAATGACATTATTTAAATCATTATATATTAGGTTTGGATACGTACGAAGCATATCGGACCTAAGGTAAGGGATAATTTTGCAATCTCATTTTTATCTGAGATTGCTTATACGTAAGTATTTACTAGGGTTATATTTTTAATCCTTCTCCATAAAATGTTTTTCATAAAGTTTTTATATTCTTCCATGTATTTTTAAAGTCATGTTTACCCTTCTTTGTCTTTTACCTTGTGTTATGGATGGAATCTTTCTTTTTTTTACCGTACTTGGTACTTTTTTACTTTTCCGTTAGAAGTACGAGTAGAATGTTTTTTTAACTTATACGGAATGAACGAATTTTTATGGTTTCATAACACCTTATTTCCATAAATATTCCTTTACAAATTTTCAAGTTTATTTTTAATTAACTTCTTTTAGTTTAAAATTTTTTGACATGTTAAGAAAAGAAAAATGTTTTTGAAGTAGAAAGGATATTTTCCTCAAGAATGGAGTTCATGTGTTTTTATAAAAAATATTTTCCATCTAAGATAATATAGGGTTCTGTTTCTATCCCTATTATTACATTGATTTGATTATGTTGTGATGGAATTATTTTTATGAAGTCCTTTATCTTATATTAATTGTTTTATGATGTCATGATGTTTAAGAATCCCATTTTTATTACATGGGTTATGCTATGATGTATGATTTATGATTTTCTATAACACATAAGAATGGTTTCATTATGAGATTGGTGGGACCTATATCTCCCTCCAATGCATTGGGTAACGATTTATATCTCATAAGATATACATGGCTGGAACGGCAAGTAAATCTGGTTCAGTAATACAGGGTTGGAACGGCAAGTAAACCTAGTTCAGTAAGGTACTTTATCCACTAATATTGTCTTGGAAGCAGTGCCTTGGATTCTATGGAAATCATATCATGTGCTTAATGTTTTTCCACAATTACAAGTTTTATTCTCATGCTATTTTATCATGATTAATGTTTTTTTATGATCTATGCCTTATGTAATGCAATGTTTTATGTCATTGCTCAAGATTTTTATGTTTAGATTTTATGCTCATGTTTTTACATTCAAATGTCTATGGATTGTTTTATGTTCTCTATGATTACCCTTACTTAGCATTTCATCTCACCCTTTTTATGTTTTCTTTTCCCCATGATATAAAGAATGTTTTTAGGTAAGAAAACAAAAGGGGAATATCTTTATGGGAGATGTTGAAGATCTTTCACCATGATTAGAATATTATGTTCTGAGTTTCCCAAGACACTAAACTATTATGGTCCTTGTGTGTTGGTTTTTGTTATGTATAAGTATTATGAAAAAGTAATGTAATGTCCATATACGCTAATATTTGGGTCTCTATAGTTGGTATCAGATGAAAGGTTTAGATAACCTTTGGAAACTAGGATGTAAAAACATTAGTGAGATCCCTAGAGATATTACTAAGGTATGTCTAGGGATGTCCCTAAGGTTTAGTTTAACTATAGGTTACAGTCCTAGAGTTATGTTGACGATCATGAATAACCTGGGTTGAACCTAAGGTATCATGGATTAAGGAATTTGTGATAAGTTAGAAATTCCATGAGTGACTTTTAATGATTATGTGGTTCCTCGTTATTCTAAATGTTTCTTACACTACGGTTTCTGGTTTTAGTCAATGGAGGAAATGAGAAGGAATTCAGTTAATGTTGATTCCGATGGACAAATCGGTGACTGTGATCAACAAAATTGTGTAACGCCTAGAGAAAAAGATATTGTGATTATGAAGAATTAGTCATAATGATATATGATTAACAAGGTGAACTTTGGTGGTATTCCTAAGTCATAAAATAAAAGGAAGATGAAATTATATACATCTTCTAATGGAGAGGAACATAGATGAAGGATGATGAAGATTTATATGTATCAAGAATAAGGGAAGAAGAACCTTGATGAATACATCAAATGGAGGGGAAGATGTTATCTATGTGGAGAGAAGGGTCATAGAGTGACATACTGTTATGGAGTTCAATGTCTTATCTGTGAAGAACATGAGCATTACCCACCTCTATGCCCTGACCAAAGAGTTTACTTCTAAATCAAGGAAGGACTTATTCCATGACAATAATTGAAGAGGATGGATTGAAGTGTTTATGTATTTCTATTGAAGAATAATGTTGTTGATGTACTTTTATGGTATATTGGAATATCTATGTATTGGTCCATTGTGGTTTACCATAAGAATATGGCATCGGTAACCATGAAAAGTGATTGAATATTTTTGGAAATCATATGATATGCGCATAATGAAGGGATAAAGAGAAAATAATATATTTGATAGTATTAATGATCTCGTGACTGATATAAGGACAAAGTTATATCATAGTTTGAGTATATAGAAATTTTGGGATTTTGGTATGTAGAAAGAGTTAACTTTTGACATCATTCATGTTTTCACTAAGGTTCTATGGTAGTTTATGTTTCAAGAGAATACATGATTAAGGTATTCACATGTTTTGAATGCGATCAACAAAATATATCTGGGATAAATGATGGTATTCACATGCTCGGAAGATGACATTTCTAGTAATTGTTTTCTTTATACAGTGATCTTGGACAGAAGTATTTTGGATAATCCTAAATATTGGAATGGATTATGTTGGACATAAGTTAGTATTGTTTAAGACTAGAACTTCTTTAGATATTGTTGATGGATTGTTAAAATAATGTAGTTTTAGAAAAAGGACAACCTGCAGGACGAGCGACAACCCGTCACGTCAGATAAGGCTGTGGGAATCGAACCAACAACCAAAGTGTGACAGGCCTTTATCGCCTACCACTGGCCTACAGAAAGTCCATGGTTAGTAGAAACTAGTTTTATTTTATTAAGTGTTATGATAGATGAAGTATAAGTCTGTTTTAGGAACCATATACGATTAATCTCATCATATATGGACTTATGTATATTTAATAACATGTGATAAAGGTAGATGGAATGACTTATCTTTATATCGCATGATCTGCTAACACTTCAAGAATGAAAAATTCAACTTCATTTCTTTAAATAAGAGGTTAAGTGGAAATTTTTCATAGGATGACCAACAATGATATTACACTGAAATCAAGTAAGTATTTATTATATTTCAAAATTTTCAACATTAGGGAAATGATATTGAAAACCAAAAATGTTGTCCTAGTGCTCTCATATCTGATGAAGCAAATGGTACCTTAGATCATAATAAATTTATGTCTTTGTGACAATTGGATTTTTCATAGACATTCCCTCTACCACTCCCCATAAGAACTTGATGGTTAGATTTCTCTTCCATATCCATATTTTCACCTATGTTCTCTTATTTAGAAACCCAGTGATTAGTTAATTTGGGTAACCGTTAAGTTTCATACTTTAGTTTTTTAAGATAATTTTTGGTACTCCTTTTTACGATGTGGGTTTCTATGAAAGAAACTCTCATGTAATAAACTATTTATAACCCCAATGAATTTTGAGGGTGAAATTCATTTTTAGGGGGGTAGAATGTAACACCCCGAGATTTTATAAGATATATTCTTTTTCATTTATTTTATATCTTCTGTTGTAGGCTTCACCAAGATTATCTTGCGCTATACGCAACACCGTATTAGATTGTAGTATACACAACACTATTCTTGGATCGTGTTACACAAAATTTCAAGTTCGTTTGGTAGAAGTTATTCTAAGCAACATTGAGTGTATATATATATATATTCAAATTTATAAATGAAATATGGTTGGATTCTATTATACACAACAAAAAAGGAATCTTGCACTACACTCAACCCTTACATGGCTTTCTTTACACGCAATCGTGACCTTCCATGATAGCATGTGTTGTACGCAATACTGACTTTCACAAAACAACGATATGTTATTAAAATATTATATAAACTAGCCGTTATGAATAGTAATACCCACTTTTTGAAATTTTATAAATTTAATCTTTCAAAATGGAATTCACTTTTGGATTCAGAATATCAAAATTCACCTAGGGTGAATTTTTGGTATTTTTCTGAAAACATTCGATTTCTAATGAATAGTGAAAACAATGGGTTACTATTTAAAAACCTACTTTTTATTTATATAATTATTTATTTTATTTAAATTTATTTTAGGTAAAAATTGATTCATAATACATATATAATTTCAATTTAGTTCATTGGAGTCATTTTATAATAATTTTATATATATAAAAATTCTATTGAACTTTTCACCGTCTTTTACCCACCTTCTAGAAGAATTTGAAAATTTACATAAAACATAATTTTACCGCTTCTATGAGTGGAATTTATAAAATCTGAGAGACATGGTTAATATCAAGGAGTAAAATGTGGTTCAATAAGATAAAAATAATTTTTGGTGAATAGTAACTTTTTACGTTTATTTACCACGGTTAAAATTAAATAGGGTAATTAAGGGTAAAAATGATATTATTATCACCCTAACACATGTCCTAATTATATTGGATAAGTTTAACTCGACCAAAAATAACTTTATGAATAAAATATTACCATTTAGGAACACTTGGATTAGATTAGGACATTTATTTTTATTTTATTTTTAGAAGAGTTAAAATAGTTAAAATCAAAGTTTAATAACTAAAACATTTGTAATATAGAGCTATACATAAGATAAGTATGACTATAAATATTCATTAGAAATATAAAAAGATTTCCTACATAATGGTATTTTATTTATAATTTTTATACATTAAATAATGTAATTTATTTATGACACAATGATGATGCAGTAATTACCTTATTAATAAAATATTAACATAATTGATGTTATAAATACCCAAATAAAGGTAATTTGAGACTTTTTATAAATTACACTAATTTTTTATGTTAATATGACATTTTAGTATTTATTTAATGAACTTTTTCGAACTAATAATTCTTTTATGATTTTCACAAAAATGAATTACCAAATTGTGTCAAAATTGACATAAAATAGTTTTTAAAACAAATATTATATTATTAATTTCTATTATATTCCTAAAAATCTAAGTTTTGGAAAAATTACTTAGATAAGGTTATATATATTAATAATGAACCACTTTGGGTTCTTTTTTATTGTTATATTATGTTTATTAACCAAATAGTGTAAGAAAACAAGAAGACACGATAAAAGTTAAATTATTTAACTTAGAGTTAAATCTAAATGATAAGGATAAAATAATAACCTAAACTTGTCTAAAACATATTGGTTGAGATTAATTCGACCCATACTCACTTTATATTTGAAATAAATTAATTTGGAGCTATAATAAACTGAATATGACTTTATTATAAAATAATATTTTCAGTTTTTCCTATGGTGCTCCTCTCCTCCCTTATAAAAGGGCACCACCTCCCTCTTCTGTTTACACAATTTTGAGCTTTCAAGCTCAGACAACCCCTACCCATTTCCCTTATCAACTTCCCTATAATCATAATAGAGGTTTTGGTCTTCTCAAAAGACCAAATCTAGTCCCATAAGAGGAATCTTAAAGGAGGTACGTCGAAGAAGAGGTAATCTCTTCTACAGATTCTTTCAAGTTTCTTTCTTCTTCAACTTATTCTTCTTTAGTTGTTTAATTATAAAGTAATAACATAAGTATCACTAATATAATTATATTTTATTATAAATATAAAACAACCCCATTTCACCTTCTATATATCCTATGGAAAATGAAATCACCGCGCGTGTGTACGTACGTAATACTATCTCCACACCGTGGTGTAATCTGTTTTTCCACCACCACCTTACTTTAATGGGTATAATGGTTTAAATAATAACTATATATGGTTATTATAACATCATAATTATTATTATATATTATATCATCCACTCCAATTCCATTCAATAATTATGGTAATGATATCATCGCTAATGCGTACGTACGGATTACCGTCTCCACTACGCGATGGGATTCATTCTCCATGTTAACCATTCAAGAATGATTATAAAGTAATAATAATGAAATATATGACATAATGAAGTTAATTTATTTATTTATGTATATATATATGTTATCTACTTACTTCCATTCAATTCAATAAGGAAAGGAAACCAGTGTTCATGCGTACGTACGGCCTACCGTCTCCATGGACGGTGTATTTCATTTCATTCATCTATCTATTATATATATATAATGAATATATATGATATATATTTAAATCATGATTTACATTCTGGAAGTAATTAAATCATTATATAATTAATAATAATATCAAGAACAACAATTCCAAACACGTATGATAAATAAAACGATTTTACCCAAAACGCTGCTTTAACATGGAATTTACAAAAGAACGGGTAATATAAAGTCATAAGTGAACCATGTATGATATCATAACAATGAATATGATTCTCTAATAAGTAAATTACATTATTTAAATCATTATATAGTAGGTTTGGATACGTATGAATCATATCAGATCTAAGGTAAGGGATAATTTTTCAATCTCATTTTTATCTGAGATTGCTTATACGTAAGTATTTACTGGGGTTATATTTTTCATCCATGTCCATAAAATGTTTTTCATAAAGTGTTTAATATTCTTTCATGTATTTTTAAAGTCATGTTTACCCTTATTTGAATTTTACCTTGTGTTATGCATGGAATCTTTCTTTTGTTTACCATATGTGGTACTTTTTGACTTTTTCGTTAAATGTACGAGGAGAATGTTTTTTTAACTTATACGGTATGAACGGATTTTTACGGTTTCATAACACCTTATTTCCATGAATAATACTTTACAAATTTTCACGTTTATTTTTAATTAACTTCTTTTAGTTTTAAATGTTATGACATGTTAAGAAAAGAAAAATGTTTTTGAAGTAGAAAGGATATTTTCTTCAAGAATGGAGTTCAAGTGTTTTTATAAAAATTATTTTCCATCTAAGATAATATTGGGTTATTTTTATATCCCTATTATTAAATTGATTTGATTATGTTGTGATGGAATTAATTTTATGATGTCATTTATCTTATATTATTTGTTTTATGATGTCACGATGATTAAGAATCTCATTTTTATTACATGGGTTATGCTATGATGTATGATTTATGATTTTGTGGCACACATAAGAATGGTTTCATTATGAGATGGGTGGTACCTATATCTCCCTCCAATGAATTGTGTAAATATTTACATCTCATGAGATAGACATGTATGGAATATCAAGTAAATATGGTTCAGTAATACAGGGCTGGAACGACAAGTAAACCCGGTTCAGTAAATGACTTTGTCCACTAAGATGGTCTTGGCAGCAATGCCTTAGCTACTATGGAAATCATATCTTTTGCTTAATGTTTTTCCACAATTACAAGTTTTATTTGTAAAGACCCGTAAAATTCAAGGAAATTTTTTTTTTCTTAATTTTCTTTAGAATTTTACAAGAGCGCGGTTTCAAACGGCACCTGATTCCGAGGCCCGGAGTGCCCGGAATTAATTTCCGAAGTTTGGGCTCGGGTACGTTCAGTGAACGAACGAGCGGGAATTCCTAACTTTTGATCCGGTGCTCGGAATTGAAATCCGAGGGCACCGATGAACTCGCAGCGCCGATATTCGCTTAATGAGACCTTTTCGGGAGTTGCGTTTGTTGCGGGTTGAGAGTTACGTTTTGGGGTTTTTCAGTTAAGTTAAATAAAATTTGTGTAATACAAATTCTATTTTAACTTATTTAAAAACCTATCAAAGGTGGTTGGAAGTGGGACCCACACCCACTTAACCTCCCTTGGGAGGATTAAGTGTGGTGGGGCCCACACGAACCCCTTTTCTTTTCAAATTCTCTCAACATACTTAACCCCCCTCTTTTATGACTTAAGTTACTTAATTTAATTTTGGGGGTAAACTCTTTTGAATTTCAAACATTTGAAATCCTTTTTAGTTTTGTGTTAATAAAATAAGTGGTATTCTTATTTTATTGAGGGTTCTTTGTTTGTCTTTGGAGAGCTTTCCCTTCATCTCCAAGCTCTGACGAAGAACGAAGAACGTCTTCATCCTCAACGAAGAACGACAACTCTTCGTCAAGGATCATCGACTTGGCGACCCGGTATCTTCGGACCTCTTCTTCCCCCCCCGAACCTCCTTCGTCGGCAATCAAAGATCCGAGCGACGTGTCTTTTCGGGCATAACTCTTCGTCATCGGATTTGACGAACGACGACCACGACACCCGACCTCCGCGACGCCGTCTTCCGCGGAGCGTAGCAGAACCTTTGAATCCTAAACCCGAGGTAGGGGTTGTCGAATTTCTTTTGGATTCCTCATTTTATTCTTGATCGTGCTTTTAGCAAGATTAACGTGTGACATGTTTTTCTTTAAGTTGCGTTATTATTATTAACGCGAGGGGGGCCGGACCACACGAACACGGCCGAACCCCCCCCCCTCCAACGTTCTTGTTTAATTCTTTTGATGGAAGTAAAGTGGCGTGGTGCCGTCGCACCACACGGTTTACCGAGCGTTTAATTTACGCCGCCGTCGCGCTACGCCGAAGAGAGTCTTCAAGAACGCGACGCCGTCGCGCCACGTTGGAAAGAATCGAAGCACGGCGAAGGGGCGCGGTGCCGACGCACCGCGCCGGATGACGAACGCCGCGGCCGGTTCCGGGCCGCGGCGGGACGAGAAGACCGCGGCCGGTTCCGGGCCGCGGCGGGACGAGAAGACCGCGGCCGGTTCCGGGCCGCGGCGGGACGAGGAGACCGCGGCCGGTTCCGGGCCGCGGCGAAAGGGAAGACCGGCGGCCGGGCCGCCGGCGTTGGAAGCCGAAGAAGGGGACCGGAAATTCCGGTCCCGTTTGATAAAACCGGCCGGCCAGCTGGCCGGCCGGATGGCTTAAAACCGGGGAATTTAATTCCCCGGCCATCCATGAAAACCCCCCTCTTTAAGAGGGGGGGCGTTTCTTCAAAGGGAGGGGGCCGGCTGCCCCCTCGGTTCCACCAGCAGGCCCCCCCCCCACGTGAGGGGGGGGCGGTTTTTAAAGAGCTGGCGCGGCACAAAGGCCGCGCCGTTTTTTTTGAAGGAACAGCGGGGGCAATCAAGCCCCCCGCGTGCTGCCACCCCGTGCGGCACCCGCCGCCGCCAGCGCGGCCCGCCGCCGCCGCCAGCGCGGCCCGCCGCCGCCGCCAGCGCGGCACGCCGCCGCCGCCGCGCCGCCCCCGGGGGGGGGGGGGGGGTCGGGCCGGGTCGGCCCGGACCCGGACCCCCCCGTTTCGAACCTGATTTGGTTTTTGGCTCATAACTTGAGCCTCTGACCTCCGAATGACGAACCGTCTGCGGCAACGCGATCCTTGGATCGAGACGGTCGTTTCGGTATATCGCACTTAAGGTTTCGGTTTACTTTGAGTTCGGCCGGGTTGGTTCGTTCACGAAACCAACCGGGCCTTCGGAGCGGAAACGCTCATATCTTGAGCTACGGACGTCCGATTGACGCGCCGTCAGTCGCGTTGTGTTCCTCTTAGTGAGACGGATCTTTTGGCATACTCCGCCCGAGGTTTGGACGCAGGTGGAGTACGGTCGGGTTGGTTTTGCCTTAAAAACCAACCGGGCCCCGGAGACGAAAATGCCTATAACTCTCAGACCGGGCGTCCGATCGACGCGCCGTCTGTTGCGTTGAGTTCCTGTTGACGATACGGAACTTTTGGATACATCAACTCTGGTCTTTGTGACAGTTGATGTATCTGCCTCTCGGCTCGTGGAGCGGACCCTCCGTACGAGCTTGCTGTGTGCGGGAACCCTAGTGCTGGCTGCGACTGTTCTTCTGCTACGACTGCTACTGTGACTGCGACGACGACAGTACAGAGATCCTGTGTGGATTTGACGACGACAGTACAGAGATCCTGTGTGGATTCGACGACGACGACTACAGCACTCAGCGATCCTACGTGGATCAGTGCTACAGGTTCTGTGTGAGCCCGATCCTGTGTGGGTCCTTGCGCTCAGCGGTTCTGTGTGAGCCAGCGCCTACAGGTTCTGTGTGAGCCCGATCCTGTGTGGGTCTTCTGCGGGGGTTAGTTACCTATCGATCCTTCGTGGGTCCGACGACTTAGATGGATCAGTGATCATCTTTATCGTCCTTGAAGAAGTATACCTGTGTGAGCTGAATCCTGTTGTTTTCCTGTGTGGATTGTGTTGTGCAATCCTGTGTGGATTATAATTTGCTTTCCTATGTGGAATACGTATACTTTCCTGCGTGGACTGAGTTGTACTTGGGCTCGGAGGTTGGAGTGTATTTTAATTGATGACTTAGGTATATGTATGGGCATATACCTAAGCTGTGTCAGTTGTTACTTCGTGTTTGTACTTTTCTTCGTGGTTTATCCTTTGTGGATTTGAGAGACCTTCAGGGGTCTCGGGGTCCCTACTGAGTAGCTTATACTCACCCCTGCACGGGCTTCGCCCGCACTACGTTGTGTTGGTTGCAGACGACGGACAGCGTTGACCTTAGCTGAGGCTTGCAGAGCGGGACGGTACCCGGAGGTGGACCACTGGGCGGGACGTGCTCGGAGCGGACGGCGGGACCCGTGGAGCAGAGGAGCTATCTGTACCCACCCTTCAGGTGGGAATTCCAGTGGACAGCTCGGAGTAGCGGCTTTACTTTTCAGTTGCTGTTTTTCCCTTTTCGAGTTGCACTTTACTTTCAGTTTGGGTTTGTATTCTGGCCCATTTACTTTTCCGCACTTTCAGTTATACTCTGCTTGTTTAGTGTTTACTTCCGCTTGTTTACTCTGTGGTTTGTGTTTACTTTTCAAAGGCAATGCCTTCCCTTTTTACCGGGATTTACGCCTTGGTGCTAGTCGCCAGCCCCTGGCCTATGGAAGGCGGGCTTGGGGTAGTCACGGCTCGGACCCCGAGGGCGGGTCGTGACAAAGGAAATTTTTTTGAATTTTACGGGTCTTTACATTATTCCCATGCTATTTTATCATGATTAAAGTTCTTTTATGGTCTATTACTTATGTACTGAAATGTTTTATGTCATTGCTCAAGATTTTGATGTTTATATTTTATGTTCATGTTTTTACATTCAAATGTTTATGGATTGTTTTATGTTCTCTATGTTTACCCGTACTGAGCATTTGAGCTCACCCTTTTTATGTTTTCTTTTCCCTAGGATATAAATAAATGTTTTAGGTAAGAAAAAAAGCAGAAGATCTTTATGGGATATGTTGAAGATCTTTCACCATGATTAGAAGATTGTGTCTTGAGTTTCCAAACACACTAAACTATTATGGTCCTTGTGTGTTGGTTTTTTTATGTATTGTCCGTGTACTCTAGGCTTTGGGTCTCTATAAGTTCCACACTCCCTTGTTTCAGTCAGGGATGAGCATTTTACTTCTCGGTTCTGGCAGGGGATTTAGAAGGCTTTCGGTACACAGGTACTTTTGAGTACAGCATACCATCCCCAGAAAGATGGCCAGTCCGAGTGTACAATCTAGGTGCTTGAGGATATGCTCCGAGCTTTCATTCTAGACTTTGGAGGTTCTTGGGAGAAGCATATACCTATTTTGGAGTTCACCTACAAGAACAGCTTTCAAGTGACTATTCAGATGGAACCTTACGAGGATTTATACGGTAGGCCATGTCGATCACCTTTGTTCTTACTGGAGGCAGGAGATGCAACTTTGATGGGACCTCGTCTTTTTTCGGAGACCACAGAGAAGATATAGTTGATTCGGAAGAGGATGGCTACTGTACATTCTCGTCAGAAGTCTTATGTTGATCAGTGGAGACGACCTCTGGAGTACGAGGTCCGGGATCAGGTTGTCCTGCGTGTCGCATCGAGGTTGGGACACAAAATGATTCGGAGATAGGGTAATATTTCGTCGAGGTATGTTAGTCTGTTTGAGGTGTTGGAGAGAGTTGGGTCGGTTGCCTATCAGTTTCATTTACCTCATAGGTACCAGGCAATGCTTGACGTCTTCCACATTTCTCAGCTCCGACGTTACTTTTCAGACAAGTCTCATGCTTTCCAACCCGAGAAAGTCGAGTTGGAGGTGGATGCATCATTCGAGCAGCATCCTATCTAGATTTTTGATCATAGTACGAAGGTTCTTAGTGGCCGATATGTTCCTCTGGTACATGTGCTATGGCTGCGCGGGTGAGTACAGGACTTGACTTGGGAGAGGGAGGCTGATGTACGATCACAGTGGCAGGAGTTGTTTAGGGTTTCTTTTTCTACGTCCTGCTATGGATATTCGGGGATGAATTTCTTTAAAGGGGTAGTTTGTAAGAACCCGGTTCTTCTTTTCAGGTATGTTTTTTCTTTTTCTGGAGTTTTTGAGAAAAGAGGAGTTTTTGGAAATTTTTGAAGTATACACTGTATACTTCGTTGCCACAGGAGGCTGTGTGCTGGCCTTGTCATGGCCACACACACGGTCATGTGGGGTGAGGTGGAGGCCTCCTAAAGTGAAGTACGGAAGGGAAAGTACATTCCATTTACATCTAAAGTACACACCATGTATTTTCTTTTTTTCATTAAATAGACCGGGGTCATGTCGAATGGACAGGGGTGTCTTCTTCTTCGGTCGAAACGGCCCGAAGCACCCATACGGCACCGAGACATCCATGAGCCCCTGAACGCACATTCATTCTCTGAATCGACCGCTGTAAATTGTGTTGGAATCGCAACGGTAAGCTCATCCTTCTCCTAGATAATCGTTTTCCAATTCATCTTATTTTCCATGTTATCGTGGGTTGAACATTTTATGCGTTTTCGTAGATATATGACGTTCTAAAGAGATTCAAGCTTCAAGGTTCATGTATGTTGATCTCCTAACCCAGAGGTAGGTGGTTTGTGCCTTTCTGTAGAAATTCTTTCAGTTTTGTGAGAAAATTTCCCCAATACCCTTGAACGGGGTATTGCGTGTTTATTGTTTTGCCCCTATTGTTTGTCTTCTTTACTTGTATGCCTGAGTAGAGGTTATTTTCTGTGAATAATGTAATTATATGTGATTTGGATGTATTTCCCATTCATGTTTTTCCTGTTTTGACCTTTGGGTCTTGTTTTCTATTTAGGCTACTGTTTTCTTTCCCATGCCTAGTATTATAGGATGGATTGACTTTCATTCTGGCCTTCTGTTATGATGTAGACTTATAGCCAAGTATTTCTTGAGGTTTACTTTGGTCTTTACGTGATTCTATCCTTTCTTGACTTACACATGTCTGTGATAACATGGTGTGTAGACCATAGGGAGAATTGACGTTGAGGGCTTCTCTAGAGTGTCTTTATAATTACGATGTGAGACCGCAGGGGGAATTGACTTTGAGTGCATCCCCAGAGTGTATGCAGTTCCTTAACGTGGGCCATAGGGGGAATTGACGTTGACTACTTCCCCATAGTTCCTTTAGTACAATACGAGACTATAGGGGGAATTGACGGTGAGTGCTTCCTCAGAGAGTCTATACTTTTTCTGAACCATAGGGGTGAGACTGTGTGTACTGCCCAGATGGTTGCTTATACTTGATAGGTAGAACGAGAGGGGATAGTCTGTTGGTACTTACCATATGGTTACCTGTTGTGTTATATGTTCTGTTGTTGCATGTTGTGTGGTGTTTTGAATACTTAAACTGTGGATTGTTTACTGCTTAGTGCTTCCTTGTTTACTGCTTTCTGTACTTTTACCTTCCATATACTTACTGACTATTAGGAACAGATCTTCGGTTTTTTCCCTACTAGGATTTAGTCTCAGACCTTGTGTAGGCCATAATTTTTGGCCCAAACAGATTATATTGATGTAGGTATAGACAAGGACAATCTCCCTTCGACTTCAGGTACTTGATTGCATTGGAGCTAGAGAGCATGGGACCAAGCCGAGGCTTGTGATGTTGAGGAGTTTCTCATCTTTTTTCCTTTTGTACTTTGGTTTAGTACTATATTCAGCATTGTGACTTGTTTGGATTCTTTCCTAGACATATATGTATCATGCATCATTTATATATATTTTTCTTTAGTTGTTTCTTATCAGTCTTCTACTGTTTACTGTTGTTGGATATTTATTGTTTCCACTATTGTGTGTTGTTACTTCTGTAGTGTACTCTTCTAATGAGGTCATAGTTTCCCCACTATCACACTCAAGGCCCTCACTACTTGTCGGCAGCCTCTAGATTTCAGGGAAATTCTCTTAAGGCCATGTGACCAACCAGGTATGGGGTGCCTCTAGGTGGCTTCCGAACCTGGGGCGTTACATATTTAATATGGTTAGTCTGACAAATTTTGTTATTGTCTCCTAAATCATTATATAATTATATCTATATATAGATAGATCATTAATAACTATGGTAGATCATGATGATTATTAATATACCCAAAAATAATGAAATAATAGTCATAATAATAATTGATCCATGGGGTTTATATTTTTTTTGAAAATTTTGAAAAAAAAATATATCATAAGGGTTATCAGGGAATGGGTGAATTTAATTCTTAATGAGTATATGAATGAAATCCTTTTAAATAAATATTAAATAAAATATATTAATTTATTGTGTTGAAATGAATAGTTTAAAATGAAAAATATAATTGGTATTAGTAAAAATAATATTTAACTTTATTCAATTATGTGATAATTAATGATGAGATTTTAGTTATATAAATAAATGAATAATAATAATACTCTAAATAACTATGTTAATATGATTAATTTTGTTATACCATAATTTTTTTCTTCTTCTATGAACATTAATTTCCTAGGCCTTAGTGATGTAATCTTAATTTCATTAGGGATGATAGCTTAACATGAGCCTAAAACTGGGTAGTTTCTCTCAATTTTTGTTTCATGTAGTTTATTCATATATTTTATGATTTCATATGTTTCATGACTCTATTCGGCATGGAAACTGACACACAAATGTTTTGGGTGTTTATTTCATAAATATAGACGTTATTAAGAGAATTAAAGGATTATTTATCCCTCTCTCATTCTCTACCATTGGGTTTAGTATATTATTTGGGAATACCATAGATGTGATGAACTAATTTATAGGGTACAATATCATATAGGATGTTAATGCTATTTTATTTTTTAAATTGATGTGTGGGTAGTAATGGATTATAGTTAAAATTAATAAGTGTTTTCATTCCTGGAGTCTATGACTTCCCAAGTGCGTGAAAGAATGGGTTGTAGTGAATTTAGGTATAATCCATGATTCAGGGGTTGTGGTTTCTAGATTAATTTTTGCATGTTTATGAGAAATTTTTATGACAAGGATGTAGATGTTGGGTGATGAAAAACATCTTCACCTTTATATTGTTGGTTGGGTCATGTAAGTATGATTCATGGGAGGTATGAGTAAAATACATGAAGCAATGGGCTCTGAGAGAAAAAGACCAATAGATTAGTGGATGTAGTGAACCATTATATATTTATGTATTAAAATTAATATTTATATATATATATATATCAAGGGAAGGGTTATATGGTGAGGTAAAAAAATGACTTTAACCTGTTTTGGTGGAATGTTGGTTTCATTTGTTTATTTGATGGTCAATAATATACTTCATTTGTATTATTAAAGATAGATTCTAGTGCAGATCCTTTTAAGTATACCTATAGTTTAACAATAAGTATTTATTGATTTTTTTAGTCCAAGGCTGTTGATTGGTGATCAAGCAGGGCATTGAGGTCATGCTGAGTATGTTAGGAGTAATTGGGGTTTATAATCACCACTTAGTACTTCTTTTGGTATCATTTCAATTGTTCAAGTAATGTATGAAATTTCATTAATGTTGTTGAATATTAATTTTATTTTTTATATAGAGTTTATTAAGGCAATGGATCTTATCTCATATTCCTTGAATTTACATATAGATACTAATTCCTCTGATTCATGATTATATACCCTTGGTTGTTTTCAAACTTTTTCCAACTATAGAATGGAATTTTGGGTCCTATCACTCTCTTAATTACCAAACTAACAGCGGGTACTATTAGAGGGGGAGGAGGTCGTAACACAATGTGCTTCTCAACGGATTCATGCATTCACGTTATTGAAGATTTTTCTTATGGAGGAAAAATAGATGGAAGTTGAAAATTGTTTCACAATAAGATCAGTAGCTTAATTTTTGTTTAATTTTGAGTCTCAATTGTATCATCCTATATTTATATTCAATAATCATTTCCATACCCTTCTAAATCATTTTTAATATTTTATTTTTGTTATATTTTATGCTATGTTTGGATGTTTTTTTACATATGTATTATTGTGATTTATTTTAGAGTATTATTTATGAAATTTTGATAGACATGTTAGTCAAAAACTTACTATGATATACTATTGACTCTAGTGAAATACATACTTGCCCATCAGATTCAATAATTCCCTTTAATCATTGATAAGGACCAACATGTTTTCTCGAGGTTAGGATGGATTTTGATAGATTTCCCTAGTATTAAAACTAATGAATCTAGTGTTAGATATTAGAAAAATGTATATATATATTTTGTGGTTAACATAGGTTTAAAAATATTACCTTTCTTTTATGTAACATATTACCACCCCAATCAAGGTGAAAAAACATTATATTTTATCATGACGAAACAACTTCCTTCATTTAATGGATTATCATTTATTCGTTGTAGAACTATAAAGACCCATAAATTTCTAGGAAATTTTTTTCTTAAATTCTTTGGAATTTTATGAGTATGCAGTTTTTGACGGCACCTGATTACGAGGCCCGGTGTGCCTGGAATAATTTTTCTGAAGTTTATCTTGGGTACGTTCAGCGAATGAACGAGCGGGTTTTTCTATCTTTTGAACCAGTGCTCAGAATTGAAATCCGAGGGCACTGATGAACTCGCAGCACTGGTATTTTTTTAAGGGGACCTTTACCGCAGTTGAATTTTATGCGGGTTGAAAGTTAATTTTTTGGGTTTATTTTTTTTAAAATAAATAAAAATTGTGCGGTACACAATTTTATTTGTGTATTGGTTTTTTCCCAAGTGTGGATATTTGTGAGGTGGGGCCTACACGAGCCCCACCCTTCACCCCCCAATAACTCTCCTCAAGCTCCCCATTAATTCCCTATTGTTTCCTTTGACAACTCCTTGTTATGGTGGAGCCTTCCTACCTCCCTCATCCCATTAAATGTGCCGACCAATAAATTTAATATCAGCATTAAATTAAATGGCACCGCTTGAAATTAATATGAATTTCATAAAAATCATATTAATTAGGGGAGCCTAGTTTTTATTTTGTTGGAAAATATCTTGGGAAAAGACTCTGGAGATGTGATCCTTCATTGAGAAAGAACATTGTTCTTCAACGAAGAACACCCCCAGCGAAGAACGCGAAGAACTTCTTCCAACAACACATCTTCCTCAGACTCACCTCGATGCCAAGGAGCCTACGTCGCCTACGACAATGATCGTACCTCCATCGTTGACGGAACAACATCGTTCTTCCGTGACACCCGTATACCGCTACGCTCATATTCTGCGGATCGACGACGTACCACAAGAACTTCAAGGTAGGGGGATTTTTATATTTTATTTGTGTGATTTATACTCTCGAATTTGGTGTTTAATTCTTGGGAGATGTTTTGAACCACTAACACGGTGGGTACGGACTAACGAACAAGTCCGGACCCACTTCTAATTTGTTCTTGATGCGTGAGGTGTTGGAGATGACAAAACGGGACCGCAACAGCAATTTGGGGCCTTCGTCGTGGAGTTTGGATCCCGAGAAGACCGGAGGCGTAGACGAAAGAAAAAACGGACCACCGTAATGACTCTGATGGCCCGCGGAAGACCCCGGCAACGCGGGTCACCGGCGCAACAACACCGGTGGCCATAGGTGGTGGTCGGCACCGGCCGGCCGCCTGGAGGCGGCGGTGCCCTGGCATGCCACCGACAGGATCCCGCCATGGCACCGGCCACTACGACGAGTGACGGATCCCACGGCCGCGCGAGATCCGGGGAGACCAGCGCCGCCAGCCTGGCACCACGTTCGCGAAACAGCCCCCCCCCCCCCCCCCCCCCCCCGCTCGGCCAACTGGCCGATCCATCCCCCCCCCCCCCCCCCCGGACGGGCCAGGGCATGTCACGCGGACTGCGCCGCGCCCATCCAGGCCGGACCCGGACCCGGGTCGGACCGGGGCCGGACCCCCCACTACAGACTATTTTTCGGTCTTTTGACCATAACTTGAGCTAAGGACCTTTGATATATGCACTGTTAGTTGCATATGAACCCTTGGGCCGAGAAGGTCGTTTTTCTATATTACACTCTAGGTTTCGGCAAAGTTTGGGTATGGCCGGGTTGGTTCGAAAACGAAACAAACCAAGGCCTTGGAGCGGAAACGCTTATAACTTAAGGATCGGACGTCCGATTGACGTGAACTCAACTAAATCAAATTACTTTTGATGAGACGGTTCATTTGGAAAACTTTACTTGAGGTTTGGATGCAGCTGGAGTACGGTCGGGTTGGTTTTAGCTTAAAAACCAATCGGGCCCCTGGAACGGAAAAGCCAATAACTCTCAGACTAGGCGTCTGATTGACGCATCATCTGTCGCATTGGGTTTCTTTTGATGAGATGAAACTTTGGGATACATCAACTCTAGAATTTTTTATAGTGGATGTATCGACCCCTTGGCTCGAGTAGCGGACCCTCCCAGTATCGAGCGTGCTGTGTGCGGGAACCCTAGAGGTGGTTGCGACTGCGACGATGACGACTGTACTTGGATCCTCCGTGGGTTCGGTAGCGAGGAAGAGTGTACTTGGATCCTCCATGGGTTTTTCAGTGATGAAGACTGTACTGGGATCCACTGTGGGTTCAACAACGATGAGTACTGTTCTTGTATCCTATATTGGTCCGGCAGTATAACCTCTATACTTGTATCCTGAGTGGGTCTGGCAGAGTAGCGAGTCTTGTATCCTATGTGGGTCCGACAGATTAGCTGGTCTTGTATCCTATGTGGGTCCAACATCTTAGATGAATCAGTGACTACATATGATCATCCCTATCTCTATATGAAATATGTATACCTGTGTGAGATGAGTCTTTACTTTCAATCATTATCATCGATGTGATTGACTTCTTTCCTATGTGGACTGGGTTGTACTTGGTCTCGGGAGCTGGAGCCAAACTGTGATTGATGACTTAGGTATATGTATGGGAATATACCTAAGTAGAGTTGGTTGATACTTCGTGATTGTATCTTTCCTTTTTGGTTTATCCATTGTGGATTCTGGGAGACCTTTGGGGGTCTCAGGGTCCCTACTGTGTATCGTATACTCACCCTTGCACGGTCTTTCCCACACTATGTTGTGTTGGATGCAGAAAACGGACATCACTGATCGTGGAGGAGTCATGTGGAGCTGGATGGTACTCGGAGGTAGAAAACCTAGTGAGGCGTGCATGGAGTGGACGGACGGACCTGAGATGCTGAGGAGACCATCTGTACCCACCCTTCAGGTGGGATTCCTGGAGGACGACTCGGTGGTTTTTGCTTCACTTTACTACTTTTGTACTTTCTTTTCAGTTGTACTATACTTTCAATTGGGTTTGTATGCTAGCTCATTTATTTTTCATCACTTACTTTTGTACTCAGTTTTACTTAGTGCTTACTTCACTTACGTACTCTGTTGTGTTGTTTACTTATATAAAAGGCAATGCCTTCCCTTTTTATTAGGATTTACGCCTTTGGTGCTACTCGCCAACCCTGGGCCTATGGAAGGAGGGCTTGAGGTAGTCACGGCACGGGCCCCGAAGACGGGTCGTGACAAATTGGTATTAGAGGAGTTGGTTCTACCTCAGAACCCGGGACTCTGATCTTTCCTTTCTATGAAGTAATAGTGTTAAGAGTATTTAGTGTGTTTTTTAGTCCAGGGAGTCCAGTGTTGGTGCGGTGGCTGACGTATCCATACACCAGGACCCTGACCTCTGAATTCTGACTCAGTGCACGAAAACACTAATTGTGTGTGTGTGTTTCAAAAGTTTTCTTTATGATTACTTTGTGTCAGCTCACCAGGTATATTGTTTGACTGTGGCGCACCTGTTTCATTTTAGGATGGCCCCACGAAGGCAGCCATCCAGGGTTCTGAGTTAAGTACGAGATGGCAGCCCACCGAGCAACGAGGCCTCGGTGCAGGGCCCCATCACAGTAAAGGCACCAACGGTACCACTACCCGTTGAGCCACCGATGCTACCAGCCCTAGAAGTGGATAGTGCACGCTGCCTGAGCGTGTTGCATGAGTTTCAGCGACAGAGGCCGCCCAGGTTCCGTGGAGAGATGGACCCTCAGGCAGCCGAGTATTGGCTGGAGGCTATCGTTAGAGTCTTCAGGTTGGTAGGGACACCAGCTAACCTTATGGTGATCCTTGTCGTGAGTCTACTGTACGCAGCAGTAGGTATATGGTGGAGACTGATTCTCCAGATGCATGACGAGGCATCTCTACTTTGGATATACTTCGAGATCCTCTTCCGCTCGGATTTTGTTCCAGCCACCCTCAGTGTGGTGCACATCCAGGAGTTACTACATCTGCGGAAGGGTAGTATGACATTAGCTCAGTACTCTACGAGGTTTAATGACCTCTCACGCTACTCCACGGACATGGTACGGGACCCATTCTTCAGGGCCTGGACCTTCGAGAAGGGACTGAGGCATGAGATCAGGGCTTCGATGATTCCCCTCAGCATCCCGATGCAGGCATGGGTGCTGGAGTGATCCCTATTAGTAGAGAGCTTCCTCTCTGAGCAGCCACCAGCAGCGAGACCCACCGCAGCGTGACATGTAGCGGAGTCTGCTTTGGCTGGCAGTAGACATATGTCACAGGGGTCCAAGCAGACTAGGCCATCAGGTGGGCGACCTCAGGATACAGGTTTGGTTGTGCGTGGAATACGAAATAGAGCCAGCTTTACAAGGAGTAGATAGTGCTATGCATGCGGCGGGCAGGGCCACATGGATCGTGACTTCCCGACCTACCATGCAGACGAGCATCTGAAAGTGGAGGGACCTCCCAGGTAGAGGCAGAGGTTCGACCGTGGCGGTCTACAGGGAGCAGGAGGATGAGGCAGAGAAGTTGGCCGAGCAGCAGGTGGTGGACGATGTTTTGACGCTCTACCACCTCCACCCCAAGGAGGTCCACCCCGACCACAGGGAGCCGGCGGGCAGAGGAAGGATCAGCTCCAGGTAGCGGAGGCTCATGACCACGGTGCACCTGAGATGATTCGAGGTACTACCTGTGTCTACTCCACCCTTGCTGCAGTTCTTATAGACACAAGTACGAGTCATTATTTTATTACTGCTGCCCTTTTTTGGAGCTCGGGGATTCCGACGGATTTGTTGGCTCGATCCTTACGGCTAGAGACACCTACGGGAGTAGACTAGACGATTACGCACGGGTTCCAGCAGTGTGAGCTTACTCTAGGAGGCGAGATATTTGGTTGGGATCTTCTTGTAGTGGCGTCGAGACCTTACGATGTCTTCCTGGGTATGGACTGGTTATCTACAGTACATGCCCTGATCGACTGTATTAGGTGCAATGTGCAGTGTTACTGCACGGATGGGACCAGGTTCACCTTCACCGGCGATAAGGGAGCCTTTGCAGCGCAAGATGGACTTACGCAGATGAGAGGGTAGCCGATCACACATCTGTTGGCTAGTCTCATCCTCGGAGTAGTTGACGTGCGGAGTCTGAGTTTTCTTGTTGTGTTGGATCAGTATGCATATGTTTTCCCTGATGACGTTCCAGGGATACCTCCTCAAAGATAGGTAGACTTCTACATTCACTTGTACCCTGGGATAGCACTGATATCTACTCTATCATATCGGATGGCTCCCGCCAATCTTCGTGAACTGTGGGTACAGTTGGAGGACTTACAGGGAATGGGATTCATCCGACCTAGTTTTTCACCCTGGGCTTCTCTAATTTTGTTCTCCAAGAAGCCGGATGGGAGCTTGAGATTGTGTGTCGACTACCGTCGCCTGAACCAGGTGACCATGAGGAACATGTACCCCCTTCCGAGGATTGATGACCTCTTCGATCTGCTCAAGGGAGAACGATGGTTCTTGAAGATAGACCTCAGGTCAAGCTATCACCATCTCAATGTTTGAGATGAGGATGTGTAGAAGACAGCCTTCAGGTGTCAGTATGGACACTACGAGTTCTTGGTTATGCCCTTCGGCATGACCAATGCTCTAGAAGTGTTCATCAGTCTCATGAACAGGATCTTCCAGCCTTACCTCGATCGGTTTTTTGTAGTCTCTATTGACGACATACTGATTTACTCGACCACTGAGGGGGAGCACACCTGCCACTTGTGGGTTGTACTGGACACACTCCGAGAGCACCATCTTTATGGTAAGCTCTCTAAGTTCCAATTATGGATTCAAGAGGTTCATTTCTTGGGTCACGTCATCTCAGAGGTGGGATTTGTTGTGGATCCTGCGAAGATCGAGGCAGTACTTTCTTGGGAACCACCCAGGAGCGTGCCGGAGGTGTGGAGTTTCCTAGGTCTGGCTGGGTACTATCGGAGATTTGTGCCATATTTCTCTATAGTTGCAGCACTGCTTTCAGATTTGATGAAGAAGGGAAAACCCTTCGTGTGGTCAGATAGATGCCAGTATATCTTTCATGAGATGAGATGGAGATTGACCAGTGCGCCCATCTTGAGGCTACCGGAGGAGGGCGTTGGGTATGTGGTTTACTACGACTCATCAGGGACCAGACTCAGGTGTGTCCTGATGTAGGAGCAGGCAATGATTGCCTATTGTTCATGAAATTTTAGGCAGCATGAGGAGAACTACGCTACCCATGACCTGGAGTTAACAGCAGTGGTCTTCGCCCTAAGGATGTGGCAGCACTATCTGATGGGCGAGCGCTTTACAGTCTACTCTGATCACCAAATTCTTAGGTACATTTTCTCGTAGAAGGACCTGAACCTCAGACAGCGGTGATGGATCAAGTTACTCCAGGACTATGACTTTGAGATAGTCTATACCCCTAGTAAAGGGAACATTGTGGCTGATGCTCTCAGCAGGAGATCGGGCATTCAGCTACTTAGAGAGGCGACAGAGAAGTTCTCCGCCTTGCAGATATCCTTCGTGGATAGAGATGGAGCAGCCTTTCTATAGTCTCCCACAGTCACTCCTCCACTACTTCAGTGGGTTAGAGAGGAACAGTATGGGGACGTTGACTGTGAGACATGACATGCTCAGATTTCCACAGGGCAGGCACCTGATGCATTTTCTGGAGGAGATCATGTCATCATCTTCAGGGGACGTACCATGGTACCAGTTGCACTACAGGGATAAGTGCTAAGGGAGTTTCACACTTACCCTCTAGCGGTACATCCTGGAGTGTCGAAGATGTACCAGGACCTCAGACGACAGTACTGGTGGTCGAGTATGAAGAAGGTTGAATCAGAGTTCGTTTCACGATGCCCCACTTGTCAGCATGTGAAGGCGGAGCACCAGGTACCAGTAGGCTTGGTAAATCCCTTAGAGGTTCCGGAGTGGAAGTGGGATGAGATATCCATGAATTTCATGATGGGGCTTCCACGTACTTCCAGAGGACATGACTCCATCTGGGTGATCGTAGACCGACTCACCAAGTTGGCCCACTTTCTACCTATTAGAGAGCATGGCTCAGTAGAGAGCTTGGGATGCATCTACATTTGGGAGATCATGCGGCTTCATGTGGTGACATCATCTGTCATCTCTGATCGAGATTCTCACTTTACTTCCCAGCTTTGGAAGGGGTTACAGGAGGCTTCTGGGATGCGGCTACACCTGAGCACTGCCTTTCATCCTCAGACGGATGGCCAGACGGAGAGAACCATTCAGACTCTCGAGGACATGCTCTGAGCATGTGTCCTCGACTTTGGTCGTAGCTGGGAGGATCATTTGCCCTTGGTAGAGTTTGCGTACAACAACAACTACCACTACACCATCGGGATGGAACCATACGAGGCACTATACGGCCGACCATGCAGATCACCTATGTGCTGGACTGACCCTGAGGAATCAGCACTTTTAAGACCAGAGATTTTTCAGGCTATGATGGAGATGGTGAAAATCTTCCAGGAGCAGATGAAGACTATACAGAGTAGACACAAGTCCAATGCTGATGGAAGATTGAAACCATTGGATTTCGAGGATGGAAACCATGTTTTCTTACGGGTCTCACCTTGATGAGGACTACAGAGTTTTGGCCAGGGTGGCAAGTTATCTCTACGTTTCATCAGGCCTTTCCAGTTCCTCAATATAGTAGGCTATGTGGCTTACCGCTGGGCCCTTCCACCTCAGTTGCACAGGGTTCATGACGTCTTCTATGTATCTCAGCTGAGGAGATACGTGCACAACCCGACCCACATTATCGATCACGGGGAGCTGGACATCGATGATGGGGCGACATTCTCGGAGGTTCCAGTGGAGATCGATGATCAAAATGAGCGGGTCCTTCGTGGATGGTCAATTCCTCTAGTGCGTGTTCGCTGGTAGCACGGGAACCTTCTGGAGAGCACATGGGAGCAGGAAGCTCAGATGGGTGCTCAGTACCCCTTTTTGTTTCCCTAGTGTATGTTGTAGCTTTACGGGGACGTAAATCCCTGAGGTTGGAGTAATGTAAAGACCTGTAAATTTCAAGGAAATTTTTTTTCTTAAATTCATTGGAATTTTATGAGTATGCAGTTTTTGACGGCACCTGATTCCGAGGCCCGGTGTGCCCGGAATAATTTTTATGAAGTTTATCTTGGGTACGTTCAGTGAACAAACAAGTGGGTTTTTCTATCTTTTGAAGCGATTCTCGGAATTGAAATCTTAGAGTAGTGATGAACTTGCAGCACTGATATTTTCTTGAGGGGACCTTTACCGCAGTTGCGTTTTATACGGGTCGAAAGTTAATTTTTGCGGTTTATTTTTTTAAAACTAAATATAAATTGTGTGGTACACAATTTTATTTCTGTATTGGTTTTTTTCCCAAGTGTGGATATTTGTGAAGTGGGTCCTATACGAGCCCCAACCTTCACCCCCCAATAACTCTCCTCAAACTCCCCATTAATTCCTTGTTGTTTCCTTTGACAACCCCTCATTATGGTGGAGCCTTCCTACCTCCCTCATCCCATTAAATGTGCCGACCAATTAATTTAATATCAGTGTTAAATTAATTGGAACCTCTAGAAATTAATATGAATTGCATAACAATTCTATTAATTGGGGGAGACTATTTTATCTTTTGTTGGAAAATATCTTGGGAAAAGACTCTGGAGAGGTGATCCTTCATCGACGAAGAACACCATTCTTTAATGAAGAACGCCCCTGGCGAAGAATGCGAAGAACTTCTTCCAACAATGCATCTTCCTCGGACGCACCTTGACGTTAAGGAGCCTACGTCCCCTACGACAACGACCCTTACTCCATCGTTGATGGAACGACACCATTCATCTGTGATGCTCGTCCACCACGACGCTCGTCTTCCATAGATCGGTGACATACGACAATAACTTCAAGGTATGGGGATTCATATATTTCATTTATGTAATTTATACACTCGAATATGGCATTTAATTGTTGGTAGATGCTTTGAACCACTAACGCGGTGGGTACGGACTAACGAATAAGTCCGAACCCACCGTTAATTTGTTCTTGATGCTCGGGGTGTTGGAGATGACGAAACGGGGCCACAGAGGCGATTTGGGACCTTCTCAGTGGAGTTCGGATACCAAGACGGCCGCAGGCGCAGACACAAGAAAAAACAGACCACCATAATGACTACGGTGGCCCGCAGAGGACCCCGACGGTGCGGGTCGCCAGCGTGCCGGCGCCCCGGTGCGCCGCCGGCAAGATCCCTCTGCGGCACCGGCCATGGCGGAGAGCCGTGGATCCTGCGGCCGTGTGGGATTCGGGGAGACCAGCGGCGCCTGCCTGGCGCCACGTTCGTGGAACAGGGGGTCGCGCCCCCCGCTCAGCCAGCTGGCTAAGCCAGGACACCCCCCCTCCCCCGACCAGGCCGGGGCGAGTCACGCGGACCGGGCCGCACCCTCTCGGTCCAGACCTGGACCCAGGATGGGTTGGGCCGGGTCAGACCGGGCCCAGACCCCCCACCCACCCACTTCGGACCTTTTTCGGCCTTTTTCTCAAAACATGAACTAAGGACCTCCGATCAACACACCATCAGATGCGTAGGAACCCTTTGGTAGATACGGTTGTTTTGGTATATTACACTAGAGATTTTGGCAAAGTTTTTGTATGGCCTAGTTGGTTCGAACCTGAAACCAACCGGGCAATTGGAGCGGAAAAGCTTATAACTTAAGGACCGGACGTCCGATTGACGTGTTGTCAACTACGTTAAATTCCATTTTATGAGACGGTTCTTTTGGAATACTCCACATGAGGTTTGGATGCAGATGGATTATGGTTGGGTTGGTTTTTGCTTAAAAAACAACCGGGCCCCAAGAACGGAAAATCCAATAACTCTCAGACCGGGCCTCTGATTGACGCACCGTCTGTCGTGTTGGGTTTCTTTTGTCGAGACAGAACTTTTTGATACATCAAATCTGGACTTCGTGAAAGTTTATGTATCGACCCCTTGGATCTAGGATCGAACCCCCCCCCCCCCCCCCGGAATCGAGCTTGTTGTGTGCGGAAACCATAGAGCTGGCTGCGACTGCGACGATGAGGACTGTACTTGGATCCTCCATGGGTTCGGCAGCGAGGAAGATTGTATTTGGATCCTCTGTGGGTTCGGCAGTGATGATGACTATACTGGGATCCTCTTTGGTTTTGACAGTGATGACTACTATTCTTGTATCCTACATGGGTCCGGCAGTATGACCTCTGTACTTGTATCCTGAGTGGGTCCGGAAGAGTAGCTGGTCTTGTATCCTATGTGGGTCCGACAGCTTAGATAGTCTTGTATCCTATGGGGGTCTGACAGCATAGATGAATTAGTGACTACACCTGATCATCTCTATCTCTATATGAAATATGTATACCCGTGTGAGCTAAGTCTTGACTTTCAATCATTATCATTTATGTGATTGACTTCTTTCCTGTGTGGACTGGGTTGTACTTGGGCTTGGGAGCTGGAGCCAAACTGTGATTGATGACTTAGGTATATGTATGGGAATATACCTAAGTAGAGTTGGTTGATACTTCTTGATTGTATCTTTCCTTTGTGTTTTATCATTTTTGGATTCTGGGAGACCTTCGGGGGTCTCGGGGTCCCTATTGAGTATCGTATACTCACCCCTGCACGGGCTTGCCCGCACTACGTTGTGTTTGATGCAGACGACAGACAGTACTGATCGTGGAGGAGTCTTGTGGAGTTGGACGGTACACGGAGGTGGACCACCTATTGAGGCGTGCACGGAGTGGACGGACAGACTTGAGGTGCCGAGGAGACCATCTATACCTGCCCTTCATGTGGGATTCCCGGAGGACGACTCGGTGGTTACTGCTTCACTTTATTGTTGTTGTAAATTCTTTTCATTTGTACTGTAATTTCAGTTGGGTTTGTATACTGGTTCATTTACTTTTCAGCACTTACTTTTGAACTCGGTTTTACTTAGTGCTTACTTCACTTGCATACTCTGTTGTTTTGTTTACTTATATAAAAGGAAATGTCTTCCCTTTTTATTGGTATTTATGCCTTTGGTGCTAGTCGCCAACCCTTAACCTATGGAAGGCGGGCTTGGGGTAGTCACGGCACGGGCCCTGAGGACGGGTCGTGACAAGAAAAATGTGTTATGTACTTGGATACTATATCAATTTAATTATGATATAGTGAAATATTGAAGGTTATCAAATTGAAATATCATATAATATTATATTTCGATCAGTGGTGTGAATTGATTGAAAATACTAAGAAAGATGAGATAAAAACCATGTAAATGAATAATTTTATTTCATTATTTCTTATGTAGTATTTCTCATTACATTAATGAGCTGATTAGAGAATTAAATTAATAAATTTATGATAAAATTTAGAGTATACCATTATTGAGTATGAAAAATATTATTCAAGGATTAGAAAAACATGATGTCGACTATGTAGGGAACCCAAAAAGAAGGATTGGTCAGTTATTTTAATAGTCTAAATCCACATATTCAAATGAAATTATTTTCAAAGAAAATTAAATATATGTGGATATGTTTACATCTTCCACCAATATTGCAATGAATTTCATGATTTCATATATTTATATTTAAAATTAAAAAAATAAGGAGAAAATTGAGCACCATGATGAAAATATTTTTGAGAATAAGAGTAAAAAATGAAATAAGTTACAATTTTAAATAATTATGCTAAAAAAAACTCCATTGGGATTAATTTATTGTATTTGGATTTTGTTTTATGTTTATATGTATCAGTAATCTTACTTAGTAATGAACAAGGAAGAATGATATTATCATTATCTAATGAATCTTTTAATCTAAGATATAAAACAATTGTAATAAATTACTATAAATCTAGATAAGATTAATTGGAAAGAGTCCACTGAAGAAATGTTAGAAATTAAAATAAATTTAGTGGAATTTATTATATTAAATATGTCACGACCCGTCCTCGGGGCCCGTGCCGTGACTACCCCAAGCCCGCCTTCATAGGCCAGGGGATGGCGACTAGCACCAAGGCGTAAATACCAACAAAAGGGAAGGCATTGCCTTTGAAAAGTAAACAAGCACCACAGAGTAAGCAAGCGGAAAAGTAAACAATAAGTAAAAACTGTAACAAGCTGTGCTGAAAGTAAAAAGGGGCTGGAAATACAAACCCAACTGTAAAGTACAACTGAAAGGGGAAAACAACAACTGAAAAGAAAAACCGCAGCGTCGAGCCGTCCTCTGGAAGTCCCACCTGAAGGGTGGGTACAGATAGCCTCCACTGATCCTCGGTCCACCTGATCACTCCGAGTGCATCCCGCCCAGTGGTCCACCTCCACGTACCATCCTGCTCTGCACGCCTCCACCACGATCAGCGTTGTCCGTCGTCTGCAACCAACACAACGTAGTGCGGGCAAAGCCCATGCAGGGGTGAGTATAAGCTACTCAGTAGGGACCCCGAGACCCCGAAGGTCTCCCGAAATCCACAAAGGATAACCACAAGGAAAGATACAATCACGAAGTAATATCCGACACTGCTTAGGTATATGCCCATCCATATACCTAAGTCATCAATTCCCGTTCGGCTCCAACATCCGAGTACAAGCACAACCCAGTCCACACAGGAAAGAAAAACGTATACCCACACAGGATAGCACAACACAATCCACAAATGAGAGTAAACAGTAAATCCACATAGGATAGTTCAACACAATCCACAAACGAGAGTAACACAAGATTCAGCTCACACAGGATACTTCTTCAAACGACGATAGAGATGATCAGATGTAGCCACTGATTCATCTAATCCGTCAGACCCATAAAGGATCCGAAGGTACTAACCCCCCGCAATGACCCACATAGGATCGATCATGAAGTTGGACCAAAGCTATTGGGAAACTCCTTCTCCACCAAGTACAGTGGTTATGCCGCTACAACCAAGCGCTCCTCCGTCGTGGGTCTGCCGCTACAACCAAACACTCCCATGTGCCGCTACAACCAAGCGCACCTCTGTCGTGGGTATGCCGCTACAACCAAGCGCTCCCCTGTGCCGCTACAACCAAGCGAACCTCTGTCGTGGGTCTGCTGCTACAACCAAGCGCTCCCCTGTGCCGCTACAACCAAGCGCTCCACTGTGCCGCTACAACCAAGCCCTCCTCTATCATGGGTCTACCGCTACAACCAAGCGCTCCCATGTGCCGCTACAACCAAGAGCTCCCCTGTGCCGCTACAACCAAGCGCACCTCTGTCGTGGGTCTGCCGCTACAACCAAGCGCTCCCCACTGGGCTATCCGTAACACACCGATTCACTCGATCGGTAGTCGTCAAATCTCAACCGGCTCTAGGGTTCCGCACACAGCATGCTCGTTCCGGGAGGGTCCACTCCACGAGCTAAAAGGTCGATGCATCAACTGACATGCAGTCCGGAGTTGATGTATCCCAAGATGTACCGTAGTGGTCACTGCCGAAAACACGGAGGATTCCCGTACTGTTCTCATCGTCGTCATAGTCGAATCCACTGAGGATCTCTGTATAGTCGTCGTCGTCGAAGTCGCAGCCAGCACTAGGGTTCTCGCACACAGCAAGCTCGTTCGGGAGGGTCTGCTCCACGAGCCGAGAGGCTGATACATCAACTGACACAAAGTCCGAAGTTGATGTATCCAAAAGTTCCGTATCGTCAACAGGAACTCAACGTCGCAGACGGCGCGTCAATCAGACGCCCGGTCTAAGAGTTATTGGCTTTTTCGTCCCAGGGGCCCGGTTGGTTTTTAAGGCAAAACCAACCCGACCGTACTCCACCTGCGTCCAAACCTCAGGCGGAGTATGCCAAAAGATCTGTCTCACTTAGAGGAATCCACCAAAGCTGACGGCACATCAGTCGGACGTCTGTAGCTCAAGATATGAGCGTTTCCGCTCCGAAGTCCCGGTTGGTTTCGTGTACGAACCAACCCGGCCGAACTCAAGGTATTCTGAAACCTTGAGTGCGATATACCGAAACGACCGTATCGATACAAGGATCACGTTTCCACTGACGGCGTGTCGTTCGGAGGCTCGTAGCTCAAGTTACGGGCATTTGACCGAAAATGGTCTGAATACGGGGGGTCCGGGCCCAGGCCGACCCGGCCTGACCCCCCCCCCCCCCCCCTGGGTCGGCCGAACCGAGTCGACCCGAACCGGTCCGACCCGGTCGGACCGGGCGGCCGAGCGACGCGGGGGGAGTCGCCGCCCCCGCTTGACACCCCCGCGGCACCCGCGTGACACCCACGCGGCACCCGCGGGGTGTCGCCCTGGACGACACGAGCGACGCGGGGGGGAGCCGCCCCCCCCCCCCCCCCCCCCCCGCGTGACAACCACGCGGCACCCGCGGGGTGTCGCCCTGGACAGCCGGACGCGGCTTCAGCAGCGTCCCGCGCGCGCCGGACCCGCGCGGCCGCGGGTCAGCAGGCGCCGCCGCCTCCGGCCGCCGGCACCGCCGCAGGCTTCCGCGGGCCACCGGAGTCGCTCCGGTGGTCCATTTTCCTTCCCGTCTGCGCCGTTGTTTCTCCCGGGTTCCTTTCTTCACTGCGGGATCATCAAACTTCCGTTTCAGCACGTTCCGTCATCGCCCGTCAAATCCGCACAACACGAAGAACGGCGAAGGGTTGTCGGGCCGTGTTCGTTTGGCCCGCACCCTCCGCGTTAGATAAGAACAACGGGAGAAAAATAAATCAACACATGATACAACAATTTTAATAAATTAAAATTGTTCGTTTGCAGCCGGTTCTTTAATTTTAAAGAAACTTCCACGGGAATAAAATACAAAAGGGGTTATTTCCAAAATAAATCCCTACCTCGTAGTCGTCATCGTACTCACGTTCTTCGCAGATTTTCTCGTCGCGGAAGGAGGGGATTGTCACGTCATCGTGGAAAGGCGTCACGTCATCACGGAATCCGGCGTTGCGTCAACGAATTCAACAGACCAAGAAACAACATATTTAATTATAAATAATTAAATCCGTGTTTTGTTAAAAAAAACACAAAGGAGATTCAAAGAATCACAAACACTCAACTCAACGGAAGATCGAAGGATCTTGTCGTGGAGGAAGGAACGTCACCGAAGAACGTCTCGGATGAAGCGTCGTCAAACTCCGAGGGTGACAGCGTTCTTCACGTTCTTCGCGTTCTTCGTGAAGGAGGATGAAGACTCAAGAATTCCGTCATGCCTCTCAACGTGTAATCCTCCAAAAACACTTGTTGGTCTTATTTTATTATTACGCCAACAAACGAAAAAGGTAAGTAACAACCCATCAATTCGTTGAATTAATTCAACGAAAGAAACCGCCCATTTAATTCACGAAATAAAACTCCCAATTAAATAGTGCGTTAAGGATTTAAGAAAATGGCTCAGTTGACTTTCATAATGACGGGTTTTCGCGGGTGTGTTACTTAGCGGAAAGAAACGGTGGGGCTCGTGCCGGCCCCACCTCACAAATATCCTACCAAGGGGGTAGGATATTTCTGGATAGCACCTTATCCGCTTTAACTCAGTTTAAGTGGCTTTCAAGTGGCTTCAAGTGGCTTAAGTGAAATAAAATAAAGTTTGTCGAACAAATTATTTTATTTCTTAACCTTAAGCCCAAAAATTAAAAACCACAACCGAGCGAACGCAACTCCGGAAGAGGCGTTTGCAAGAAAAAACCGGCGCTGCGATTTCATCGGTGCCCTCAGAATTTGATTCCGGGCACCGATCCAAAAGATAGAAAAACTCGTTTGTCCGTTCACTGAACGTACCCGAGACAAACTTCGGAAATTAATTCCGGGCACACCGGGCCTCGGAATCAGGCGCCGTCAGAAACTGCGTTCCTGTAAAATTCCAAGGAAAATTAAGAAAAAAAAATTCCTTGAAATTTACGGGTCTTTACATTACTCCCACCACAGGTCTTTACGTCCCCGTAAAGCTTCAGCACAAACTTAGGGATACAAAGGCGGTACTGAGCACGCATTTAAGCCCCCCGCCCCAAGTGCTCTCCTGGAGGTTCCAGAGCTGCCATCTGAAGCACACTAGAGGAATCGATCGTCCACGTAGGACTCGCTCCTGTCAATCCTCGATCTCCACTGGGACCTCCACAAAAGTCACCCCATCACCAAAGACCAGCTCTTTATGGTCAAAGATTGACGTTGGGTCGGGCACGTATCTCCTCTGCTGAGATACATGTAAGACGTCGTGCACCCGGCACAACTGTGGTGGTAGAGCCAGGCGATAAGCCACCTTGACAATCCTGCTGAGGACCTAGAAGGGTCCGATGAAGCATGGAGACAACTTGCCGCCTCGGCCAAATATCTGCAAACCACGTCGAGGTGAGACACGCAAGAAGACATGGTCGCCATTCTCGAACTCTAGTGGCCTCCGCCTCTTGTCAGTATAAGACTTATGCCTGCTCTGAGCTGTCCTCATCCGCTCTTGGATGACCTGGACCTTCTCTGTCGTGGCCTGGAGCATCTTCGGTCCCCCAAGAGCTGCTAAGATTTCTTCTTTTCCGATAAGAGAAATCTAGTCTCATCCCCTGGATGAACCACTTCCTTTTCCTAATACAATCAATCCCAACATGGATGGTACTAATCCATACCAAGGATGACGTCGTAAGGCCTCGACGCTACTACCAAGATATCCAACCGTTACTCTCGCCTCCAAGGGTTGAGTCACACTATCGGCATCAGTGTGTGGTAACTGGGTCTCCTCCAGTAGATGTCTCACGAGTGAGGGTCAAGTCAACAGTCTAAACCGGAACCTCTTAGTAACAACACAAAAGAGGATAGGAATAAAAACATCACAAGGGTATTCGTCTTTTATTATTGCATCTCATAATACAAAGACACTACACCATAGCAACAAGGAACTAGAAGTACAAAAGACGTATCCACTAGTCCTACTCCTGTCCATCTGCTCCAAAAGCTCCTTGATCGAAGGCCTCAGTTGCCTGAAGCTGAGCTCTCACATGTCCACCAACTCTCTGCGGTCGGGGTGGTCCTCCTGGTGGTGGTGGTGGCAACACCCCGAAGCGTCATCCACCTCCAGCTGCACGGCCAGCTCCCCTGCCATGGCCGCCTGCTCCTTGCGGTCCGCCTTGATCGAACCTCTACCGCTGCCTGGGGGGTCCTTTGTTCATCTACTGGTCATCCTTATGGTGGGTCGGATAGTCACGAGCCATGTGACCAACCCCGCCGCAGGAGTAACACTGCCCTCTCATGGCAAGTCGTTGCCCACCCCGAGTGCCTCGCGCAAACGATCCAGAGTCATGTTGTCGACCACCTGTAGGTCTAGTCCTCTTGGACCCCTGCGTCATCTGTCTACTGCCCGCTGCAGAAGACTCTGCCGCATGCCAGCAAGTGGTGGGTCCTGCTGCTGGAGACTGCTCAGCAAGGAAACTCTCCACTAAGAGGGCTCGCTCCAACACCTCTACCTGAGTCGGGATGTTGAGGGAGATCATCGAAGCCCAGATCTCGTGCCTCAGTCCCTACTCAAAGGTCCGGGCCCGGAAGAACGGGTCCCGTACCATATCTGTGGAGTAGCGCGAGATATCAGTAAATCTCGCCGAGTACTGGGCCACTGTCATGCTGCCCTGCTACAACTGTAGTAGCTCCTGGATGTGCACCACTCGGAGGGTGGTTGGGACGAACTCGGAGCAGAAGATGCTCTCAAAGTCCGTCCAGAGGAGAGATGTCTCGTCGTGAACTTGGATCATCAAGCTCCACCATCTTCCTGCTGCCGCGTGCAGGAGGCTCACTGCGAGGATCACCATGAGGTCTGCTGGTGTCCTCACTAACCTGAAAACTCGAACGACCGCCTCCAGCCAGTCCTCGGCTGCCTGGGGGTCCGTCTCCCCACGAAACCTGGGTGGTCGCTGGTGCTGGAACTCGTGAAGAGCTCCGAGGTGTCGTGCATCATCAGCGGTCGGCACTGGAAGCATCGGGGGACCGGCGGGTAAAGGTATCGCCGGTGCCTCTGCTGTCAACGGGCCCTGTACCGAGGCCTCGTCGCTCGGCGGGCTGTCGCCGCGCTCTACTCTCGGAACCCTAGCTGGCTGCTGTCATCGGGCCATCCTGAAAGGAAAAAAGTGCACCACGGTCAGAACTGTATACCTGGTGATCTGACACAAGTAATCACAAAGAAAACTTGAAACACACATGCAATCAATGTTTTCGTGCATTAAGTCAGAAATCAGAAGTCAGGGTCCTGGTGTACGGATACGTCAGCCGCCGAACCAACACTCGACTCCCTGGACTGATAACCACACCCACTATGCTAAACACTATTGCTTCACATAGAAGAAAGATCAGAGTCTGCGGTAGAACCGACCACCTCTGATACCAATTTGTCACGACCCATCCTCGGGGCCCGTGCCGTGACTACCCCAAGCCCGCCTTCCATAGGCCAGGGGCTGGCGACTAGAACTAAGGCGTAAATCCCAACAAAAGGGAAGGCATTGCCTTTGAAAAGTGAACAAGCACCACAGAGTAAGCAAGCGCAAAAGTAAATAGTAAGTAAAAACTGTAACAAGCTGTGCTGAAAGTAAAAAGGGTCCGGAAATACAAGCCCAACTGTAAAGTACAACTGAATGGGGAAAACAGCCACTGAAAAGAAAAGCCGCAGCGTCGAGCCGTCCTCTGGAAGTCCCACCTGAAGGGTGGGTACAGATAGCCTCCACTGCTCCTCGGTCCACCTGATCGCTCCGAGTGCATCCCACCCAGTGGTCCACCTCCAGGTACCGTCCTGCTCCGCACGCCTCCACCACGATCAGCGTTGTCCATCGTTTGCAACCAACACAACGTAGTGCGGGCAAAGCCCGTGCAGGGGTGAGTATAAGCTACTCAGTAGGGACCCTGAGACCCTGAAGGTCTCCCGAAATCCACAAAGGATAACCACAAGGAAAGATACAATCACGAAGTAACATCCGACACTGCTTAGGTATATGCCCATACATATACCTAAGTCATCAATTCTCGTTCGGATCCAACATCCGAGCCCAAGCACAACCCAGTCCACACAGGAAAGAAAAACGTATACCCACATAGGATAGCACAACAGAATCCACAAAGGAGAGTAAATAGTAAATCCACACAGGATAGTTCAACACAATCCACAAAGGAGAGTAACACAAGATTCAGCTCACACAGGATACTTCTTCATATGACGATAGAGATGATCAGATGTAGCCACCGATTCATCTAATCCGTCGGACCCATAAAGGATCGGAAGGTATGAACCCCCCGCAATGACCCACATAGGATCGATCATGAAGTTGGACCAAATCTATTGGGAAACTCCTTCTCCACCAAGTACAGTGGTTATGCCGCTACAACCAAGCGCTCCTCCGTCGTGGGTCTGCCGCTACAACCAAGCGCTCCCATGTGCCGCTACAACCAAGCGCACTTCTGTCGTGGGTCTGCCGCTACAACCAAGCGCTCCCCTGTGCCGCTACAACCAAGCGCACCTCTGTCGTGGGTCTTCCGCTACAACCAAGCGCTCCCCTGTGCCGCTACAACCAAGCGCTCCCATGTGCCGCTACAACCAACCACTCCTCTGTCGTGGGTCGGCCGCTACAACCAAGCACTCCCATGTGCCGCTACAACCAAGCGTACCTCTGTCGTGGGTCTTCCGCTACAACCAAGCGCTCCCCACTGGGCTATCTGTAACACACCGAGTCACTGGATCGGAAGTCGTCAAATCTCAACCGGCTCTAGGGTTCCTCACACAGCATGCTCGTTCCGGGAGGGTCCACTCCACGAGCTAAAAGGTCGATGCGTCAACTGACACACAGTCCGGAGTTGATGTATCCCAAGGTGTACCGTAGTGGTCACTGCCGAAAACATGGAGGATTCTCGTACTGTTCTCATCGTCGTCGCAGTCGAATCCACCGAGGATCTCTGTATAGTCGTCGTCCTCGAAGTCGCAGCCAGCACTAGGGTTCCCGCACACAGCAAGCTCGGGAGGGAGGGTCCGCTCCACGAGCGGAGAGGCTGATACATCAACTGACACAAAGTCCGAAGTTGATGTATCCAAAAGTTCTGTATCTTCAATAGGAACTCAACGTCGTAGACGGCGCGTCAATCGGACGCCCGGTCTGAGAGTTATTGGCTTTTTCGTCCCAGGGGCCCGGTTGGTTTTTAAGGCAAATCCAACCCGACCGTACTCCACATGTGTCCAAACCTCAGGCGGAGTATTCCAAAAGATCTTTCTCATTTAAAGGAATCCAGAAAAGCTTACGGCACATCAATCGGACGTCCGTAGCTCAAGATATGAGTGTTTCCGCTCCGAAGGCCCGGTTGGTTTCGTGTACAAACCAACCCGGCCGAACTCATGGTATTCCTAAACCTTGAGTGCGATATACCGAAACGGCCGTCTCGATCCAAGGATCATGGTGCCGCTGACGGCGCGTCGTTCGGAGGCACGTAGCTCAAGTTACGGGCATTTGACCGAAAATGGTCCGAAGACGGGGGGTTTGGGCCCGAGCCGACCCGGCCCGACCCCCCCCCCCCCTGGTGGGCAGAACCAGGTCGACCCAAACCGGTCTGACCCGGTCCGACCCGGCCGGTCGGACCGGCCTGGCTCGGCCCGCCCGGCCTGGCTCGGTCGAGCGGCCGAGCGACGCGGGGGGGAGCCACCGCCCCCGCGGCACCCGCAGGGTGTCGCCCTGGACGACCCGAGCGACGCGGGGGGGAGCCTCCGCCCCCGCGTGACACCCCCGCGGCACCCACGGGGTGTCGCCCTGGACGACCCGAGCGATGCGGGGGGGAGCCGTCGCCCCCGCGTGACAACCCCGCGGCACCCGCGGGGTGTCGCCCTGGATAGCCGGACGCGGCTTCAGCCGCGTCCCACGCATGCCGGACCCGCGCGGACGTGGGTCAGCGGGCGCCAGCGACCCGCGCTGCCGCCGGCTTCCGCGGGCCACCGGAGTCGCTCCGGTGGTCCGTTTTCCTTCCCTTCTGCGTTGTTGTTCCTCCCGGGTTCTGTTCTTCACCGCGGGATCATCAAACTTCCGTTGCGACACGTTTCATCGTCGCTCGTCAAATCCGCACCACACAAAGAACGGCGGAGGGTTGTTGGGCTGTGTTCGTTTTGCCCGCACCCTCTGCGTTAGATAAGAATAATGGGAGAAAAATAAATCAAGACCTGATACAACAATTTTAATAAATTAAAATTGTTCGTTTGCATCCGGTTCTTTAATTTTAAAGAAACTTCTACGGGAATAAAATACAAAAGGGGGTATTTCCAAAATAAATCCCTACCTCGTAGTCATCATCGTATGCATGTTCTTCATGGATTTGCTCGTCACAGAAGGAGGGGATCGTCGCGTCATCGCGGAAAGGCGTCGCGTCATCGCGGAATCCGGAGTTGCGTCGACGAACTCAACAGACCAAGAAACAACAGATTTAATTATAAATAATTAAATCCGTGTTTTGTTAAAAAAACACAAAGGAGATTCAAAGAATCACAAACACTCACCTCAACGGAAGATCGAAGGATCTTGTCGTGGAGGAAGGAACGTCTCCGAAGAACATCTCGGATGAAGCGTCGTCAAACTCCGAGGGTGACGGCGTTCTTCATGTTCTTCGTGTTCTTCGCATTCTTCGTGAAGGAGGATGAAGACTCAAGAATTCCGTCAAGCCTCTCAACGTGTAATCCTCCAAAAAGACTTGTTGGTCTTATTTTATTATTACTCCAACAAACGAAAAAGGTAAGTAACGACCCATCAATTCATTGAATTAATTCAACGAAAGAAACAGCCCATTTAATTCACGAAATAAACCGCCCAATTAAATGGTGCGTTAAGGATTTAATAAAACACGTCAGTTGACTTTCATAATGACGGGTTTTCGCGGGTGCGTTACTTAGCGGAAAGAAACGGTGGGGCTCGTGCGGGCCCCACCTCACAAATATCCTACCAAGGGGGTAGGATATTTCTGGATAACACCCTATCTGCTTTAACTCAGTTTAAGTGGCTTTCCAGTGGCTTCAAGTGGCTTAAGTGAAATAAAATAAAGTTTGTCGAACAAATTATTTTATTGCTTAACCTTAAGCCCAAAAATTAAAAACCACAACCGAGCGAACGCAACTCCGGAAGAGGCGTTTCTAAGCAAAAACCGGCGCTGCGATTTCATCGGTGCCCTCAGAATTCGATTCTGGGAACCGGTCCAAAAGTTAGAAAAACTCGCTCGTCCGTTCACTGAACGTACCCGAGCCAAACTTCGGAAATTAATTCTGGGCACAACGGGCCTCGGAATCAGGCGCCGTCAGAAACTGCGTTCTTGTAAAATTCCAAGGAAAATTAAGAAAAAAAAATTTTCCTTGAAATTTACGGGTCTTTACAAAATAAAAGGAACCTTGGATATAAACTAAAAATTAAATAATATGTTCTATTATTCTAGACCTACACACTCTTTTATATCAGAAATTTTTTCCGTTAAAATTTAATATACCAATGAGTCATTAATGAAATACTCTTTTTTTGAATCAAATATTTGAAATATCATTTGTAAAAATTATATATTGGGTTTATTCTACTATAACTCAAGAGAGTTATATGGTAGAAAACACAATGGTTATCGTTTTGAATTTTCCGTCGAACTTTAATGGGAGAATTTGTTCAAAATAAAATATTTTTTGATCCGTGAGAAAATTATTGATTCAATTTTAGAGGATAAAGATAAACCCCCATTGGATTAACGATTACATTTCTAATTGAATTATAATTTGTTATAAATTATGAAATAATAGAATATTTTCATATATATCATACTAGATAATGTAATTTTTGGTATTCTTATCATTAGAAAAATGATTGTTTTTAAATAGGACCATGTTTAAAGTTGGTGGAAGGTGTGTCTATATAAATTCATAACTATTACAAATGAATCAAACATAAAAGTGGATGAGATAGATTTAAAATAAATATTTGAATAATCTAAGGGAAATATTGAGTTCTATTATCCTTCCTTAGTAGAAATAAATAAATTCTCAATATAACTAATATGTTAATTCATTTTTATTATAATGATATCCTCACTTATTTTTTAGAAGGGAGAGTAAATTAAAATTTTAGTGATCTAATTAATCCATGATGGAATAATTTAACAACCTATAATATTAATTAATATTATCCTAAATGTTACCATAATATATTAAAATTAAAAATAAATTTATATTCATCTAGTTATGATGATAATAAACGATTATTTATAAATATCACTCAGTTATATTCGATTACAAAATACATGTATACCTTTAAGATTTTAATTCATGTATAATGGAATACTATGAAAATTTTTATAAAAAATAATATTTATTCAACTATAATTGTATTTTATCATCATAAAACATTATATATGACATATATATAAAAAATATAAAATTATTAATGGTATATGGTGACAATAAATATATGATAATAATAGAACTAAAATATGAATCTCTGGAGGACTGTGGTGTAATGGAATTATGACACCCTCAAATAACACTATGAAAAGTTAAAAACATTAGAAAAATGGTCATATATATTTAAATCAATTATAGATGACTTAAAGGTTATTTGAGATTATAAAAAACTGAGGTAATAATTTTTTATAATGAAAATATGATGGTTAAAAATATGTATGTTAGAATAGTATCTTTGATAATAGATTAATAACATGATTATTAGAATTATAAAATATCCATCGACTGAAATAATTATGTTACCTAATAAGTTAGAATTTCTATTGAAAAATAATGTTAAAATACATACAAAAATATCATAAAATAATTACCCAATCGGTGTAACATAATTTATCTATATGTAAAAATATTTATCCAAGCATGTATATCATTTTTTATAGAATTGTATTTTTTATAATTTAATTAAAAAATTACTAATTTTGATATATAAAATTTAAAAATACTTTTCATTTTTTAAATCAAAAAATTGAAACAATGAATTGTTGATGTTTTTGTAACATTGAAAATAGATAAAAATTTGTTTATTAGTAAAATATGTAAAAATAAATTGTATTAGTATAAGATGAATACACAAACCAAAATATATTTCATGATGTTTTGATATGGTAATAAACAATTAGCTCAATCCAAAATTTATCAATTACTATAAATTTTCAAAATAAATTATCATATTAATAATCTTGAAAAAAATTATAAATTAATTAATATTTTAGTCAAAAAACATCATCCCATCATCTATAAATACACCATAATTCCACCCGTTTCTCACCACATTGAAAAAATATTATCATTACAATGTTCTACCCAAATAAAAATATTGAAACAGTGGCCTTTTTTCATTTAACATTTCATGATTTTTAGCATTATTATACATCAGAGTACAGTCCAAAGATCATAAAGTCAAGTGTCTTGGAAGACTAGGTACATGAAACTGAAAACATGGAACAAAATTAAGAATTTCTTAATTTAGTCTTCAGAAATAGTCCCTAACATCTATTGTTCTCATACATATTTATAGGATAACCTGGTGATGACATGAACAAAGGGATGAGCTAAAAATCCTAGTTAGGGAAGAATCCTAAGAGCAAATCATTAGAACATGGGATAGAAGGACCGAAATGATGACATAAAAAAGAATGTAACATATGGAATCAAAACATATAAACATTGAATCATATAAAGATGATTTAATGATAATATTTTTTAAACATAAAACGTGACTTTGACATGATTCTATGCTAACTACCAAGATTGTCACACATGGTAGCACAAGCCAAGGCTAACCGCCAAGACCGTTGAACATAACGTCTCATGAGACACAAATTTACCCAATGCATTGGTGTGCAATCTAGGAACACCAATATTAAATTTTAATTAATATTTTTTCTACATAAAGAATCATACATAATCAATCGTACATTAGCCTATGGGTAACCCATGGAACGAATTGGACATCATAATCATGTCATAAATCCTAACAAATGGTTGTATCATGAAAGTTTCCATGAAAGAAAAGAACTAAAAAATACATGGACATTAATAATGAAAAATAGGCATGTATCATGGTATGTGATTTTATGTATATGTGTCAACATATAATAAAAGTATTCATGAAATTTTAGCATTAAAATTTATTTGGGAAGTTTTAAGGAAATTACTATAGAGAATTTAAAATATAAAAGGGAACAATACTTTATATAAGAACAAAAGGGAATGAAGAAGGTATTCATAATAAAAAGAATTATTTTATAAAGACAATGGTGTCTTAGAATAGAATATATAGTGCACTTGAAATCAGGAATGAATTCGGGAAGTTCTCTCCAAACAGGTTTCTTTATCAGAAAGTTTTGAGGAGGGAATCACTTTAAAACATGTATATCCCTTAAAGAAAATAATGAAAGGGTATTTATAAATGAATTTGGTACATTTACACAGAATTTAGAATATTAAAATAAAAATATGTGATAAATTTATATTAATAAATGGAAGATAATTCAACCCGAAGCAATAATGATGGTTCAGGTAGAATCCCTTATGGATTATCAATATGGTATCGGGTGTACTTAAGAGGGCTTAATGAGAGTTAAAGGGATTTGACATTACTTATACAACATGAGGGAAGTTTGGGGGAGGTTATAAATCATAACCCATAATTAGGTATTACACATAAAAGGGCATACCATAGTGGACAATCATGAATAAAATTGAAATAGAGAGGGTGCCTTACCTTACGTTTGATGGTGATATTCGCTTGATCTTAATGACCTTTTGAGTTTATATTCTTTGAGATCTTCATAAGGGGAGAGTTTTTGGTAATTTTAGGATTTCAATGCCTACTGGAAAAACAAAGGACCTTGGGGATAGATTTGGGTAGAATTTAGGGAAGAAACAGGGCATGAGAGGAGTGAAGAGAATAGGGGAGTGTGTCTGGTTTTTATAGTGGGAGAGTAGATTTTTCTTAATATTTTAGTCATTAGTTTTTTATTTTTTACATAAGACAACAAATAGTAATGATTTATGTGACCAAAAAAATTAATATGCGCATGTTCGTTTGAACCAATGGCCATTTACATCATCCATGATTGAAGCATGATGTAGAAGTTTAGGTTTTACCATTTATTGTGTATTATCATATTTTAATATTCATAAAAAATTTAAGTATTTTAGAAAAATCCAAAAAATTAACCTTAACCATTTTTCAATGTGTAGAATCCAAAAATGAACTCCATTTTTTCAAAAATAATTTTCCAAATATGACTAAGTTAATTTTTAATTAAAACCATAATTTACATGAAAAATACAGATTTTAAAGCTATAACTGATTTTATAATGCTTTTAAAAATTACATATAATCTTATAATTTTATCTTTAAACCAGAAGACATAAAATTATTAATTTATCAACACTTATTAGGAAATTATATATTCTTTTAAATTAATTTTTTAATTGAAATAAATTATTTATGACTTAAAAATTTACCAACACTTTTACAATGGTCACATTATCACTTATAAGATAAATAAATTTTATTTACACATTCTGGGATGAGGTTACTATTCTTTTGGATGATTTTCTATTCATAAGGGTCATATTACCATTCATAAGGGTAGGTTACTATTCACCAAATATTATGTGTGTTCCATTAGACTCCAAAAATTATAATGATCGTAACTGTGTGTGACATATTTTTGAAATTAAAATCACAACGGAGATAATATTATGGTTAATGGTTACATAGCACATAGAAGTTTGGTGTGTTTTAATTTAATGTGATCATAAGATATTATTATAATATGTTAATTTGTATATATAAAACATTGGGTCGTTATATTATTCCTCCCTTATGAAATTTCACCCTCAAAATATCTTTTTACATTCTATGTTATAAACTGGTGCGAGAACATTTCCTTCATTGCTTCCTCCAGTTCCCAGGTTTCCTCTTTGTACTTATGGTTTCACCATAGTACTTTCACTAGGTGATTAGTCTTGTTATGTAGAAATTTATATCTACGAACCATGATCTTCACTGGTTTCTCCTCGTAAGAAAGATCATTCTCCAACTATACCACCTCTAAATAGAGTACATGTGAAGGATCTGTTATGTACTTCCTTAAGAGAGATACATGAAATGCACTATGTACTTTATACATGGTAGATGGAAGTGCTAGTCGATCTGTCACAACTCTGATTCAAACAAGGATCTCAAAGTGGCCAATGTAAATAGAACTTACCTTTAATTTCTTCCCAAACCTCATGGCCTTCTTCCATATAGATATGGGTAAAAATATCATGTCTCTATTTTGAACTCAAGGTTTCATCGACTATTGTATTCATAACACTTTTGTCGACTCTGGGATTCCTCAATGTGCTACAGAATGGTTTTCTTCTTCTATACCATTTGTCGACCATTTCAGGTTGTTGCAACTTATGCTCACCGACTTCATCCCGACACGCTAGTGTTCTACACCTTTTCCAATAAATGGATTCATATTGTTCAATTCGGAAGTGCTATTAGAAACTATTTTTTTTATGGGAATTCCACCAGTGGAAGATGTTGGTCCCATCCTCATTTTAAGTCCATAGAACATTCTCTCAACATATCATCATCTTTTTTAATAGTTTGTTCATATTGTCCATTAGTTTGAGGATGATAGTCTATACTAAAGTTGTGTTCAAGGATTAGATAATGTTGTAGACTTTTCCAAAACATCAAGGTGAATCTTGGATCTTGATCAGATACAATAGATAGTGGTACCCCTTGCATCCTTATAGACACTTTGATATATATCAACGAAAGTTGATCCCATAACAAGTCCTCTCACATTGTGATAAAGTAATCTGTCTTTATAAGATGATCAACAATTGTGCATATAACATTTTTTCCTTTGATGTCCTTGTATGTCAAGTGATAAAGTCAATGACGATGTTCTCCCACATCCATGTTGGTATGGGTAGTGGTAGCACCATCCCCTTAGACTTTTTTCATTCATCCATCACTTGTTGACATACTAGGCTCTTTGATGTATATTTAGCATTCTCTTTCATCATATTGTCCCACCAAATGTCCTCTCAAGGATATCAATAGATATTTCTGCTCCCTGGGTTAATAGAGAAGGTTGAGCTATGTTTTCCATTCAGACGGTCCGTCTTTATCTCTGGATCAGATGGTACACATAATCGTGACCCAGATCCTTCATATCCATCATCATCCTTCATGAACTCCAAGGATTTACCATTTTTAATGGCTTTCTCCCTTTTTTGGATTTCCACATATTTTTATTGAGCATCATTTATTTTCTCCATGAGGGATGGTTGATCAATCATATGAGAAAGGATTGATGATGATGCTCCTGTAAAGATACCCATGTTCATCCTCTACAAATCTATGAATATTGAATCCTTCTCAATTATCATCATTGATAAAAATGTAGGAACCTTTCTACTTAGAGAATCTTCCACCTTGTTTGTCTTACTAGGATGGTAGTGGATTGATAATTCATATAACATAAATAGTAATATTGATATTAGATGGTGCATATTTTGATATTTTTGTGTGAATACATATTTGAGACTTTGTTATCAGTATATATCTCACACTTCTCCCCACAAAGATAATGTTTCCAGATTTGCAATGCAAATATAACAGCTGCCAACTCTAGATCTTGTGTAGGATATTTTTTCTCATGGAATTTAATATTCATGGAAGGGTAGGCTATCACATTATAAGTTTTAATTAGCACACAACCTAATCCATTCTTTGAGTAATCATTGTACACCACAAAGAGTTCCCCACTTGTTAGAAGTGTGAGTACTAGAAAATTGATAAAACTAATTTTCAAATCCTCAAAAAAAGTCTTTACATTCCTATGTCTAGAAAAACATTAATCTCCTCTGTGTCATCTTGGTCATTGGGTTAGAAAGTTGTGATAATTTCTTCACAAATCATCGATAATACATGGAAATACCCATAAAGCACTGTATCTCTATTGTAGATGATAGCCTTGGCCACTCTTCAATTTCCATTGTCTTAGAAAGGTCCACATATATCCATTTTCTAGGGTTAACATTCCACAAGAATGACACCTCCTCCATCCAAAACTCAAATTTTCTATACTTTTCATTTAACTTTTTTCTACACAAAGTCTTCATCACAGTATTCAAATTCTTCTCATATACCTCTATTCTCTTTGAGTATATCAGAATATCATCGATAAAGAATACCACAAATTTTTCATGGTAATCACTAACTATTCTATACATTATGTCCATGAAATTTTTTAGAGCACTAGTGAGTCAAAATGTTATCACTATGTACTCATAGTGTCCATACCTTGTTCTTTAGGTAGTCATGGGAATATATTCTTTCTTCACCATTAATTGGTGATATCCTAAATGAAGGTCCACCTTAGAGAAATAATTGGACCCATGAATCTGATCGAACGATTCATCTATCCATGGAGGGGGATACTTGTTCTTTATCATGATTTTATTGGGCTCACAATAATCAATAAAGAGGGAAATTAATTCATATTTCTTCAAGACAAAGCGGACTTGCGCACCCCATGGTGAAGCACTCAAGTATATAAAACCCTTCTCTATATTCACTTTTAACTACTTCTTTAGCTTCTCTAGCTGTATAGTGGAGATTCTAAAAGGTTGCAATTATATAGATATAGATCCAGGAATAAGTTCAATTGAGAACTCAACCTATCGGTCAGTATGAAGACCAAGAAATTCTTTAGGGAATACACCTGTGTAATCCCTCCCGATGGTCATATCATCGAGAGAGATTCTCTCTTTTGTCTCAATCATCTGATCTAGACATGATTTATCAAAAGTAATTAATATTCACACTTGTGAAAATTTTTCTAAAGTAGATTCCACTTCCTACTTACAAATGTATAGAGTTGGAGGTTGCTTTGGGATGTGAGGAGTGATCTCTCTTTTTTGACAGTTGATGTTGGATTCGAATAATGATATACAATTTATGGCCAAGACAATATTGAACACCACTAAACACTAGTAGAATACTAACCTATACCAACGGTTTGGAACCGTTGGTATAGGCCTCCAAACCGTTGGTATAGCCTATACCAACGGTTTGGAGAACCGTTGCGAAGTAAGCCGTTGGGATAGGTCTATACCAACAGTTTTGGGAAAACCGTTGGTATAGACTTATCCCAACGGTTTACAAAACCGTTGGTATAAGTAATATGAAAATCTATTCCAACGGATATAAAACCGTTGGTAAATGTATTTTAAAAAAAACATGTGCTGGAATTTGATCCCACGACCCCTTGTTTATAATCGAACGACTTAACCACTAAGCTAACATCACTTTTGTAAACATAATTTCATAAATATATATATGTATTATCATAATTATTTAAAATTTAGATTTATATAATGTTCTCGGGTAGCAGACCTGGAAGAAATGAAAGAATCTATCCCAACGGTTCTCAAAACCGTTGGGATAGACCTATCCCAATGGTTCTCAAAACCGTTGGGATAGGTGGAAATTTGCAGGGGTGTTTGGGGCTGAGTTTTCCCAACGGTTCTTCCAAACCGTTGGGAAAGGGGGGGTCTTTCCCAATGGTTTGGGAGAACCGTTGGGAAAGGGGCCTCAAAACACCCCTTTCCCAACGGTTCTTCCAAACCGTTGGGAAAGGGGGGGTCTTTCCCCACGGTTTGGGAGAACCGTTGGGAAAGGGACCTCAAAACACCCCTTTCCCAACGGTTCTCCCAAACCGTTGGGAAAGGGGGGGTCTTTCCAAACGGTTTGGGAGAACCGTTGGGAAAGGGGTGTTTTGAGGCCCCTTTCCCAACAGTTCTCCCAAACCATTGGGAAAGACCCCCCCCCCTTTCCCAACGGTTTGGAAGAACCGTTGGGAAAGGGTGTATATAAGTGTTGGGAAAGATCCGATTTCCAGTAGTGAAAGGAATTATAAAAAGATTTGTAGGGAGGTTCAATCCAAAAAAAATTACCGGTGAGGTGTTATAAACCATGGACAAAATAATTTCCCCGTACATTTTTCTCACAGATAACAAATCCTCCAAATTTTGAGGTGGGGTTTGAATAGTTCTACTAAACATGGAAGATATAAAAGAATGAATAGAAATAAAATCATATAGTATGCTATATATTATTTAATTAATAAATAGCATAATTGTCACATCATCGTTGTATGGATCCTCCTCAGCATTATTGATAGCATAAGACCATCCTTGTTTCATTAGAAGTTGTTGATGATTTCCTCCGACAACCCTTAGGATTGGGAAATAGTTCACAGAATTCCCATGATCAATGTAGTTATAACATTGTACTATAGGCTGAGGGTTGATCTAAACCATCTTTTATTCTTCCAAATTAGTGGGATTCTTCATATCTCATTGACATTGTTTAACCAGATGACTCAAGTTTCCATATTTAAAGCAATTCATGGTTACCTTTAAGAAGTCCTCGAGATGCATCTTCCAACAATTTTTTCACATGCGATGATCGATCTTATTTCCATCATGTAATTTATTTCTGGAACCTCCCACATTAGATTCATTTTTCATCTTTTTTTTGCTATGCCCACAAGACCACTGGGAGTCTTTGATCACCATTTCAACCATAAGGGTACAATAAAAAAATTGCCTACTCACTGTCGATGTCTCGAATTGCCAATGATTTTTATAGAATCTAATTTAGTCTACTAAAGTAGTGATCCACCTTTATTTTAGAGTTCATGAAAAATATAGATTCATACTTCAAATTCCTTGTAAAAAAAATTCATACGCACTGATTGACTCATCTTCAATATGCATGAGTTTGAAGAACTCACATTCCATCTTGAGATGGAGGGTTCGGGAAAAATATTTATTGAAAAACATTCTCCTAAATTCCTCCAAATCCATGGAATCGATTTCCTCTTGGGGGTTTTTTTTCATGATCGATGTCCACTATGGATCAGCTTCCCCATAAAAAGATAGAAAACCATTACGAATTTCTCTTCTTCTGAGTACCGTAGGATACAGAATATCTTTTCAGTGGAGTTAATCCTCTTTTTAGTGAGTAGGGGATCATAAGATCAACTAAACATGGGAGGAATTTATCGTGTGAATGATTCAATGGTAACAAGCTCTTTCCTTGTATGAGGAGGGTGTTCCACAGGATTTATGTTATTATTCATAACTCGATCCAACTGAGCATGTACATTTTGGATGTTCTGAGCACCCATTCCAATCATATTAGGCATATCATTAGATAAATCATCACATTCACTATAAAATTGATTGTTGGAACATGTTATTCTATTTCCCATCCTTAACTATGAAAAAGTACGTATAATTAGAGGGCTAAAATTCTTATATATTGATAATGAAAAACATTAAACATAAGAGGATAAACTTGTAAAGTATATCTATGTCATAACTTGTGATTCAATATGATTAAATCCTATTTATACATGATCTATTTCAAAACATATATTCTAATGGTCTTTTTCATTCCATTAATAATGGTTTGTGCCAATATCATGAATTTACCAAAGAATATACCCCTATAGTGTGAAAACAAAAGTTTAGCAAGGCTCATTGTCATGCACTAGTTCCCATTCGAGTCTAGCTCAAAGAAGTGTTTTCAGTTTTTACCCCTAGATAAATACTTTCCAGAGCCACCTATACATATTTTTATCCAGACAGAGATGTATTTTCTTGATAAACTACTTACTCTACACATAAAATAATTTAGGGGTGTTTTCTTAGACTTAGTCACATCATTAAGATTCTTAGTAAAGTTCTCTATTCAAAATATCCAAAAATAAATAGACCATCCTATCATACCAAATATAAAAACCCTAGCCTTTTTCATTTAAAATTACATGATTTTAAGCATAATAATACATCAGAGTATAATCCAAGGACTGTAATGTCAAGTGTCTTTGAAGTCTTAGTACATGAAACTGAAAACATGAAAATAAATATAAAATTTATTTATTTATTATTCATAAATCTCCCCTAACATCTATTTTTCCAAAAAAAATATATTCATACGATAAACTGGGGACGATATGAACAACCGGATGAGGAAAAAATATCATAATGGTAATAAACATAAGAACACAGTTGTAGCACATGAGGTAGAATGCATGAAATGATGTCATAAAAAGGAATCTAACATATGGAATCATAACATATAATAATAGGATCATATAAATAGGGAGTGATAATAATGTGTTAGAAATATAAAACATGGAATTATCATGATTCAAGGGTAATCGCTAAGATAGTTGCACATGGTAGCACAAACCAAGGTGAAGCACCCATACCGTCGAACATAACATCTCACGAGATTCAACATTACCCAATGCATTATTTCACTATCTAGGTTCACCCATATTATCATTTCATGAATATGTTTTCCAAATAAAGAATCATACATAATCAATATTGTTAATCATAAGTGTTACCCATGTAATGAATTGGGTACCATAATCATGTCATAAAGCATAACAAATGGTGGTATTATAAAAGTGTCCATGAATGTAAGGACCTAAAAAATACTTGGAAATTAATAAGGTAATATCGGCATGTATCATGGTAACTGATTTTAATGTTATGTAAAAAACATAGGAAAAGTATTTATGAAATTTTAGCATAAATTTTTTTTTTGAGCAGTTATAAGGAAAATGCTATAGAGCCTTTAATATAGAAATTGGAACAATCCTTTATATATAATTGGAAGTGAACCAAGAAGGTTTTCATAATAAAAAACGATTTTAGAATGAATATAGTGTCTTAAATTAGAATATATAGTGAACTCTAAATTAGGTATGAATTTGGGAAGTACTGTCAAAATAGGTTTTCTAATCAGGGAGTATTGAGGAGGTAATCACATAAAAACAGTTATAACCCGTAAATAGAATTATGAAATAGTCTTGATAAAATAATTAGGAACATATAAAAATAATTTATAATATTAAAATAAAAATATATGATAACTTAATTTTTGGTAAAAGGGAGATAACCCAACCTGAAAGAAAAAAGAAGGTTTGGGTAGAATCCCTTACGGATTATCGGAATGGTATCTGGTGTACTTAAGAAGGCTTAATGAGAGAGAAAGGGGTTTCTCATAACTTATAAATCATGAGGGAAGTATAGGGGGAATGATAAATCATACCAAATTATTAGGGATTAAAAATATAAGGGTATTAATTAGAGTACATTCTTGAATAAAAGTGAAATAGAGATGATCTTATACATTAAGTTCGATGGTGATCTTCACATGATCTTAATGACCTCTTGATTTTATCTCTTTTATGAGCCTCTTAAGTGGAGTGTATTTTGACTTTTTAGGATACCATGGGCTTCTGGATGTGCGGAGGATCTTGGAGAGAGATTTAGGCAGAATATAGGGAAGGCACAAGCCTTGAGAGGAGTGAAGAGAAGAGGGATGTGTGGGTGCTTTTTATAGTGGAGGGGAGTAGAGTTTTCTTAATATTTTAATAATTAGTTTATTATTTCTCCATAAGAAAATCAATATTAATTATTTTTGTGACCAAAAATAGTATCATGTGCAAGTTATTTCTAACCAATGGCCATTTTCATCATCCATGACTCAAGCATGATGAAGAAATTCATGTTTTAGCATTTTTTGTGAATTATCGTATTTTTCTATTCATCCAAAAATAATGTTTTTTAGAAATATCACAAAAAAAATCCTAACCATTTTTTGATGTTTAGAATATAAAAATTTACTCTATTTTCCCAAAATAATTTTTTAAATATGAATATTTTAATTTATTATTAAAATCATTATTTACTTGAAGTATACAGTTTTTAAAACCATTAATGATTTTATAATGCTTTAATAAATTACATAAAGTATTATAAAATTATATTTAAACCATAAGGAATAAAATATTTTATATATGAACACATATTAGGAAAATAAAATTTCATTATAATTAATTAATTTATTATAACAAATTATTTATGACTTAAAAAATACTAATACTTTTAATATGGTCACATTATCCATTATAAGTTATGTATATTTAATTTATACATAAATGGATTAGGTTAATAATATTTTGGATGATTTTCTATTCATAAGGTCCATATTACTATTCCTAAGGCTAGGATACTATTCACCAAAAATTAAGATTTTCCATTTGACTCCAAACATCTTATTGATTGCAATAGTGTGTGTCAAATTTTCCAAATTCAAATAACAGAGGTGATAATATTATGTTTAAAGGTCACATAACCCATAGTGGTTCATTATGATGTAATTTCATATCATTATATTTCATAATTATAAGAAGGTAATTTTCATTGATAAAACATTCATTTGTTACCATCTCCATAAACCATCTTAGAAATGTATATGAATCCATGATCAAAGATATATAAAAAAACTAAAAGCATTATGGTTTAGTTGTAAGGGGTTGTATCATGGGGGAAAGTAATTCTTATAATTTAAGGGCATTCAATTTAATTATATTTTTTATTCCATTTACCCTTTATTTGTTTTATAGATTAATTTTAATACAGTAATTAAGAATACAATGATACTATACAATCAATTATATCATTATATAATTTATAAAATCCACGTCATAGTTGTCCTTAAAATTTATCCCATCATGGTAGGTTTTAACTGCGTATATGGATGATGGTATTACTTAACTATTATTTCATTACATGATTATATTTTAAATTTTATTTAATAAATAAATATTATATTTATATAAATATTATGATTCAAGAATTATATAATTTTTATTATATTAATTATATTATTAATAAAACATCAGGTTTATTTTAATTACAATATAATTTCATGCTGATATTTTAATACTAATTTGAAAACATTTTGAACTGTCTTTTAAACCTAGAACTTTTATATTAAGGTTGACATATGACCATAAAATATATGAGACTTATAAATCTTCTTAAATTACGAGACAATGATAGTAACCCATTATCATTACACTAGATAAGTTAATAAAGAGATAATAATAATTAAATTAACCAAAATAAAGTTCCAATTGTGTCAATTAAAATATATATTTCTATTATTTATATTATTATTATAGAATCCAAACAAGTTGGGAATTTATGTAAGATAATTTTTATTTCACTCTCATCTTTTGGAAACATACTTCTTATTCTATATAAATTACCTAATTTCATTTATAAATGAAATATTCATATCTAATATTCTTATTAATTCAGAATATTTAAAGGTAATTTTTTTATTCACTCTCGTATACTAATTTTTATAACATTTTTTGCAATATTCTCGATGGGAATATTTAATATATCTCATTAATTTTGGTTATTCAAGTGTATTCACCCTCTATCAGTTTTTATTTCCAATATTATATAAATATCCTTTTTAAATATCATTATTTAATTTATAATTATTGTATTCCTTAGATATTTATATTTTTCTATTTAGCGTTGAGAATATTACATTTACGTTAACAATTTTTCTTATGTTTAGGATCCATTTATATCAATTCTTATGTATCATTTAACCCTCTTAAAATGATTTTTTGTTATATTTTTTTATAGAAAACAATATTATACACTATATTATTATTAATTTATGGGGTTATGGAAATAAATTCTCAAATATTTCATTGAAATATTTATTTCAAATATTTTTAAATTTTTTGAGGGGTTTATCTTCCAAATCATTATTCAATACCTATATTAGCTTCATATTTTATACACTTTATTATATTTTTTATAACTAAAGTAATAAAATAAAACCTTCTTGGATATCCTATATTTTTAGTTATTCGTTTTAGATTACTTATTCTATTTATATAAGGGGTATCACAGACTCCTTATTTCTTCCTTGAAATAATTTTTCCACTCAATCCCTCTTGATGTCATAAATTTCATACATGTTTAAATTCTATTTTTTATTACTGAATATTAAATTATTTTATTCATTTCCAATGATTTAATCATATACCCATTACACTTTGTTGATTTTCAACTATAACCAACTTGAATAGTTTATCTTGATTCTCCACCTAAATAATATTTCATGAAGAACCCAAGAATGTTCCAAACTGTCATGGGCTAGAGAAATTAAACAAGGTGTAAAAAAACCCATGATAGAAATTAGGTCATGATATTCCATGACCTGCAAATCATTTTTTTTTTAATTTTCTAATGGCTGGTTTGTGGGTAGTCGGTTCCCATGAAACCGGTTTAAGGGTTTCCGGTACCCGAAACACTTCAAAACCACATCACTACAGTAGGAAAATCAAAAATCAAACGAGATATTTCAAAAATTTCAAAATAAACTTCCTTCAACGCCCCGATCCACTCACCGCCTCGGGCTTCATCAAATCACTTGATCACCTCGGTCTGCACACCTCGAGAAGCATGGAAAAACCAACCACTCATCCACTTTCCAGATCACCACACGCCACCCTGCTGTGTGGAAACATCGTCGAAGCTTCACATCGACATCACCGGAATCGAACTAGAATGCTCATCACTTCACCTCAATGTCGACTCTTCACATGCCATGGAAAGGCGCAACATCAAACCAAACTACATCAAACTGTAACGATGGTGAGCTTCACCAGCGATGAACAATACCATCACCATCGGAGAAACAAAACCTCCACCCAGAAACCATCACGAATAGCAAAAAGCAACGAGATCAAAAGGTAAAAAACTAGAAACTGAAATAAACCACGTGAGAAGCGGCACCACAACATCACCCTGCCTCGAAAGATCCCGTCATCACCAGAGCCAACGACCACATAAGACACAACAAACCCTAACGAACTCACTGCAGAAGATGGGGAACCCCGCAAACCGCCGATAAACGGGCTCAACCCCTAATACTGAAAAAATCTCACCACAGAACAATAGCGAGAAGACGAGAGCAGAACCCGGAGCGCTCTAAAGAGTATGTTGTCGATGCAGACCGGTCTTACACCCTCAGATCTGAACCAGAAACCGCTGAAACCCATAGCGAACTCCACATTAAGAGAGAAGACAACCCGAATGACGTCGACCGCAGAGAACCACCAAAAACCCACCGAGCGTGAGGAGAAATGCTGTATCTTCCGCTGTGAAGGAGCGGCGACGGAGAGAGGAGAAACCTAGAAAGGGAGCCCTTTACGGGTGCATTCCCCCCATGCTATGCCATGACCAAAGTTTAATTTTATCAGGATAATAAAAATATTTTTAAATGAACTACCACCACAAAACACCCATGAATCTTAAATAGGACAACCTGTGTTATGGGAGAATGAAGTTGGGAAATCTAAAAATTCTATAAAAATTCCCTAGAATGAAGAAAATATATATGAAGAGGAGAATTATAAGCCATGTAGGAAGAAAAAAGAAACACCATTTCATATGAAAAAAGGGTAAGAAATGATTAAAAATAAAATTCCCATCAAGGATTATTAAATAAATGATTTCTCGGGAATGTGTTATTCAAAAATAAATTATGGACACCTTTAAAAAAGTGGATATTAATATCCCCCTTTACGAATAACTCATAAAATCCAAATTAAGGTAAATTGTTTAATTATTTTTACACCAAGAAGAGGATACTTCAATGGAATGATATGATAATATTTTGAAGTAGTGTCTCATCCTTTTTCACACCACAGTTTCACACCAAATTACATAGTCCAGCTACTTTTTATATTCATTATACTATTAGATCATTAGATTTATATTATTTTTTATGTGTTTTAGGAGGTTTAATTTATGTATTTCCTCTCATTGTATACACTTATTTTGATATCGAGGACTTAAATCCCATAATAGTGGTTTTATAACATTAAAACAGATCCATATTATTTCCAACATGGATTTTTTTATGATGACCTTGTGAGTGTTAAATATATTTTATTCCCATCTGACATCAAGGTGATTTATATAGAAAATGATTAATAGATGTCACAGTCACACATCATTTTGGGGAGACCACTATTAATGGGGACCAAAACCTTATACAATGTCAATGAAAGAAACTCACCATGGAGTTTGGAGATAACATTGTCCATTACAATGTTTTTGAATACATGTTGAACCCATCATATGATCACTCGATCATTGAACTCTTCCATGATTTTGGTAATAAAATAACTGAATAATTAGGTATGTTCTATAAATTTCTAGAATATAGAAAGATTTTTTCTGTATAAAATATCATTGATCATGTGGTTTCTAAAAACACAATAGATCCTTATTTGAGGTTGAAGAAGAGGAGTTAAATCCCTTAGAAGTGGGGAACCTCAATTTAATTTTATCCATTGAACAACTCTATGATATTGAACTAAAACCAATCATCACTAATTTCAAATATTAAAAACTTATGGAGTGATAAAAATTTAGTAGTGATAGTTGAAATTATCAAATTGAAACCCTAGAGAAAACCTTGACTAACATTTTTTAAAAAAACCATAGGAAATAGGGTGGATCTTAAGTGTTATCTCAGTAACAAACTCAAATATAGTCTCACATTTAATAATTATTAAGGGAGAATTAATACCTATAAGGCTTACCCAATGGAGGTTAAATCCCACCATGATAAAATTTATGAAGAATTATTTAATTTATATCATGGAATCTAGGATCATCTATCACATTTCAAATATATATTGTTTCATCCAAATTCATGTAGTTCTAAAAAAATATCCAAACCACTTCGGGGAATGAAAATAACGAATTAGTCCCTATAAGAATTAAAAATATACAGACAGTGATCATTGATATTTGGTTGCTAAATTAGGTTGCTTGGAATTATTATTTCCATATCCCATTCATTGACTACATTTTAGAGATATGGTAATGGAGAACTCATTATTTACTTTTTATTGGATATTCAGATACCTATAAAAATAGAAGATAAAGAGAAGAACACATTTACTTTTCCCTTTATCTATTTTCATATAAAATAATTCCTTTTAAACTATGTTATCCTCCAAATTATTTTTATAGGTTCTTGGTATTTATTTTTTTGGATCAATTTGAATATTGGTTTGAGGTTTTCTTAGTTGATTTCACAGTTTTTTAAAATATTTTGACCATGGTTTGAAAAATGTGGAATTTTTTTTTGAAAATATGTATTCAAGTGAATATTGTTTAAAATATTGAAAAGTGTCATTTCATGGTTGTGAAATGAATTTTGGTTGGAAATGTCATTTAATTATAAGTAATTTGTATTGAGAAATGAAATATTTTACTAATAAATTCATCTCTTAAAAAACTATTGTGAAACATATTAGATGCATAAACAAGATTATATTGGAGGATCATCAAATATTTGAAAATAATTTCTCACATTCTCTCTAATTATTGTTTATATATGATGTTTTTATTTCTATGATGCATTTATGGAGTACTTTTATGAGTTTAGGAGGATATTAATTAAACCACCAATGATATAGCTAGAAAATTGGGATAAACCATTCGAGATACATTATGATAATTCCTACCAAAAATTTGGAACATACATTTCCTAGTGAATTGAGGGTAGTCCAAAATTCATTTTTTATTCATCAAGAGATTTAAATGTATCCTAATTCTATTACACTACCCAAAAAAAGAGGTTTCATATGTATTATTTTCATTATAATGATTTAGATAATATTTACTTGGAGGAAAAGTCAATGTGTTCCCTAATCTTGTCTCTCTTAGGAATGTGACAATGAAAGATGAATCTAAATCAATGATATTAAGAGATATGATACTACTATAGTAGTTCAACATAGAAATAATAGACAATAATGGAGCTAATAATCTTGTGGAAAATAACTTTAGTAGACTTACCAACCCTAATGAAGGTAAAAATCTAGTTAAAAAAACACATAATCATAACATTATAGGAGATAAATATTAACTCATTAGAGGAGAGGTTTATTTTTATAATTAGATGGTCTTTTATATGGTAAAATGTTATGTCCCATATGATATCAATTCTTAAAAAATTGAAAAATTGAAATCTTAATCTTAATATTACATTTGGCATTATTAATTTCTATAGAACATTTTCAATGACCAATTGATAAGATGATTTTTTTTAGAAAGTGAAACTGATTTTTTTGTGGAGTTTTTTCACAAAATATATTGTGGAAGAAACTTTATAACTCAAAATAATATAAGAAAGATTTTAGAATCTGTAATTTATTATCATAGAATTTTTCATGATACTCATTAATTTTCTAAAAGTTTATAAAAATTTTACATTTATGTAAATATATCAACATGTCATAAAATTCCCCAAATTACACATAATTTTTGTGATATTTTTGATATATGGGGGATTTATTATATGGGCCCTTTAATAATTTAATTTTTTTTATTCTTATAAAATTCTTATTGTTTATTATGATTCCTAATTCATGATTAAAAATATCACCGAGATGGATAATGCTAATGTTTGTTGTGATTTTTTTTAGTGCTAACAAATTTTATAGGTTTGGAGTACGCAAGGACATATTAGTGATTAAGGAATCATATTTATAATAGGATAATGGGGGATTTAATAAGTAAGTTGGGGTTGAATCATAAAATATAAACTCTCTATCATCCACAATCTAATGGTGGAGTAAAATTACTGAAATGGGAAAAAGGATCGTTCTGAACAGACTATTAAACCAAATAATAAGGATTAGAGAAATTTGTTGGAAGCCACATTATGGGATAATATCCTACAAAACCTTGGTTATAATGAGTCAAAAAAATAATATATATGGGAAAAGATATCATATACCTATGGAATTTGAACATAATGTGTATTAGGTTATGAGAAAGATGAATTTAGATCATGAAAGTGTTGGGAAAGAGAGAATATTGATGTCTCAATAGATGGAGGAAATTAAAGGTGAATATTTTTATTATTTTATGATTTCCAATGGGAGAACAAGAGTGTCTCCAAACAATCAAATCCAACCAAAAGGATTCCATCTTGGATACATCATGAGGTCATTCAGCTCTAGTCTCAAGATGATGCCAAGTAAACATAATTATAGAGGGGAAATACCATTTTTAGTTACTCATGTATTTAATTTCTTTGATTTGATGATTATGAAGTATTTAGATAAGGAACCATTCACTATTAATAGTAAAATGCTAATGGGATTACATGGGACTATTCCACCAAATCCTATATAGAAGATTACACTCATATAGCATGTTTAGAAATAAAATTCATCAGGTCAAACCTCTCATTTATAATTTAATTTTTGTTAATATTTAATATCAACTCTTCTTAAAAATTTCATCAATTTGAAACAATTTACAAAACAACATAATTTAAGTGTGGGAAATGGAACCTTTTTTGGGTTTTTTATTTTTTGGTTGTCTTTTATGTTTTAGAATAAACATTGTTTTCCAAATTTGTGAGTGATTCATTTTCAATTCATATATTATTTAAATCTTGTGATATAAAATTATTGTGTTTTCCATTTTTAAACCCTTTTAACTAAGAGAAACAATTTTTCCCATGAAATAATGGTTAAATTAATTCTAAAAATGACATCAATTAAATTTCAAGTTTTTCGAAATTTCATCAATGAAGCTATTAATTTTGAATCTCATCACACATATCACTGTATTTATCATTTAAATAACATTACCATAAGACTTATAAACAGTTTCAATCACATTAATTACATTAAACTCACAAAATTATGGAACAAAACCACTCTTTCTTTAATAATAAGTTGATTTATTCCAATAAAAACATGTGGTTTTTAGGTACTTTTGTTTTAAATATTTAAGGAATTTATTTGTTTTTAAAGATTGGTTTTCTATAAAAATCTTTTTATTGTGGCCTTATTATTTTGTTTAATCCTTGTTACCCTTATATTCATAAAAAACAATTTTCATATACCAATTACAAATAAAATTCCCAATTTAAAATTTTCTTAAAAGTGATTTTCATGATATTTTCAAATATAGATATAAATACTCTTCTGCTAAGTTGTGTTAAGAGGAGTTCATGCATGACTTATAATTATTATCTTACATTTCTCTTAAAAAATGTAAAACCATCTTTAATTGGACTGATAATTTTTGACATATAAGTCCTAAAACCAAAATCTATTGAAAACCCATAAAAGTTATATGATAATCACATTTCCATGACCAATATCGGGTGTAGGTTATGGAATATGTTAATACTATGGTGACTCATGCATTGGTCTGGGTTTGGAAAGCCTTATTGAAAATTAACATTTATGATATGAGAGAAAATTCATGTGAGGTTATTGTTCTATGTGTATATTAGGAGAAATGATGTGGAAATAGATTTAATTATCTGAATGGAAAACTTTATATAATCATTTCAAAGAGTCGTGATATCTTTTTTGTCATATTTTCATGTTGGTGGGTATCATAATTCTGTTTATTTTCAATTTTATATCATTTTGATTCTTGTCCAAAAATATAATTTCTATCTATGTAGGTATTGATAGAGATAATATTTTCAACATTTTTCATTTGATTTTCAGAAATTAAATCCCTTCCAATTTCTAAACATTATGTTATTTGCATCATTTTTGGATCTTTGTTGAATTTTGGGATAAAATAACACAATTTTATAATTCTGTAATTTTATCAATTTTCTACCACTTATGAATTTTGAGAATAATATTTATTATATTTATCCAATTTAATTGATTAATTTTTCTATTTATTTTTTCATGTCATTTATTTTCATGTTATGTACTTTGAAGTAATTATTAATTTAATATTCCAAACAAATCAATCAATTTAAAAAATTATTCCAGCCGATATAATGGACCTCACATCCACAAACAAGGAATATATTGGTATAAGGACATCCAAATTATTTTACTGATGCTCGATTCTAAAAAAAACCCAAATACTCATTTTCACAATATATTAAATGAATAATTTCCATTATTAAATAATACATTTATTGTGACAATGTGAAGTAATTTGAACAGTCCCATTATGTAGAAAAATAATGATTCTATAATTCAGGAAGAGCATTATCCAATCTTTTCTGAAGAAGATTATTTTTTGGAGGACCATGTAAAAGAGAGTGAGGAAAAAATTCTATGAATACATCATCCAAATAATAGGACATTTACAAGGAAAAATTATCATAATCATTTGGTTGAATTAAACTAGAGATAAAATTCTCTTCCCCTAAACCCTATATATTTGTTCATCCAATTCCATTCAATGGATTTTATAGAGCATAATGAGGTGAAGTTATATATAATTGAAACCTTGATGTTATATGTATTTTAAATTTTTTTTAATTTAATCTATAATTCTATATTCTTCTCTATTCAACTATATTATGCATTACATAGAGGGGTAAAAATTTTGAGTTATTGGGGATGGGGGAGGTTTCCTTTTGTAATGTTAGAGTCTTTTTCTTTAATTTAATACTCTATCTTGGTAATGAATGATTTATGTTTTTAGTTGTGTTAAATTCTATTAATGATACTATATATTGGGTTTTAGTTTCATTAATCTTTTATATCTTTGGAAGAAGTTATTTATTCTCCCTCAATCCAGTGCAGTTTTTCTCAAACGAGTAGATATTTTAAGTTGGTGATTATTTTTTGATATTTGGATCCTTTTGTGATAAGTGAATTGTTTCGATATTTCTAAGGAGAAACACATCCTTATGAGGGAATCCTTTATTGTTTGGAAATGGTTTAAAATTTTTCATTCACATAAGACTGGCGTCTATTGCTTCTGTAAACCAAGGGTTATTTCCACCTCAATCAAGGTCCCATTCATTTATATTCAATAAGAAGTGATGAGAATGATTTTTATGACCATGATGAGATTGTAAAAGATTATCCAACCCAAAATAAATTATAATCCTCATAAATATTTGTCCAAAATTTATTTTAATGTCATTCATTCATTTTTAAATCAATCAATTTCAAAAAAAGAACCTCTAACTATTTCAAAATTTTAAGGTAACAACATGATTTTTGGGCGCTGCTGTCATGATGAATCATTGGATAACAACATTGATGCATTTTTAAATAATTAAATAATTGTTTTTTCATAGACCATTATAGGAACATTCCAGGATAGGGATCGGTAATTTTCTATGTTCATGGATGAACAAATGATGTTTGTATACTATTTTTCATTACACAGTGTAGATAAAAAAAATTCATATATTATTTGTGTACATACTTATTTTTTTGAGTTTTTGTAGAATATAATTAATATTCATTATGATTAATCTTTTTTAGTGAGTGTTTTTTAGGATAAATTTCTTTTAATGATGAAAAAAAATTGAATGAAGGATGTTATTTCGCTTTTTATATATTATGGGGAGAAAATTGAACCTCATTAAACTTCTTCATAGGTTCATAGAATTTTCCTCAATTAACTAGTTCAAAAACTAGTTATTTTATTCCCATAAATTAAGGGGTTATTTAGAGATGAATGTGTATTAATATATGGGTGTGAGAGAAATCATGTACTAAGAATATTTTTTAAGAAAACAATTCGAGGCACTTGTGGATATCAGTTTACGATGATTTAAGGATACTTGTGAAGACTATATATGGTAGCATGAATGTCATATTTTATAATTATTTAATATATGAAATTATTATTTTAAATACTATTTGAGAATCCTTTTTCTAAGACGTAAAAACGTTATATATTGAGGAATAAAATTTTCATTATATTTATTAAAATTTGATCATATGATATTTTATCATTTTTGAATTCTGAAAAAAAAATCATCAACTATTGAAGAATAATCCAACATACAACAATGAACCATTATTGTGTTGTTTAAATAATTTTTTTAATTGAATATGTGAAACTTTTTTTCAAGTGGGACTATAGAAATCATAGTGAGCCTCTATGGTAGTGCAGGAATGATTGTTGTAGCTGGTTAGGATTACTGTTGATAATCAAGTATTTTGATATCTAACCAATAATATTATAGAGTTTTACAATATTGAGATGAATCGTTTTGAAAATATTTTCCGAGTTGTACTTATGTTTACTTCATTCGTATGAGATTTAATCATCATAAGAGTGGATCAGATCCTAATAGTTTAATAGTGGTGAATTTCTAATGACTAATAAATTATAAAAATTCACTACTGATTTACCCCCCCCCCCCGTAGTTGTGTATGTCCTCCCTATAAACATCATATATCCACATAAGAAATACTAGGTTATAATTTATACTATTAAATGATACGAGACTCCAATATTAAATATACCTGATGATCCCTTAATCTCAAAAATGGATCAACACTAGTGAAATTATATTATTTATACATCAATTCCATGTGTAATTGAAGGTCAAGTTTTATATTTGTCACATAAACTTAGAATCTAGTTAATAGATTACATTGAACAAGAACATGATGTATGAAGAATAGATAAAATCTATGGAGTGTAAATGATTTCGAAGAATGTTTTTTATAAATATATTCCTCACACTCTCTGACATAAAAGGTAGGAGTTCTTCAGAATAAAAAAATAATGATTAATCTCAGTGTAAGAGGAAAACCTATTAACACATTCAAAATATTCCTTTTTGAACTCCTTTTCTAAGGGAGGAAAATATGTTTGAAAGGAAAAAAAATAAAAATATAGAACAGAAAGGAATCAATGAATTTACATGTTCTCCCAGGGGATCTCACATGAGGTCCAACATTTTGTCATCTAATATGTATAGCATGTGCACCCATTATCATCATGTATGTATATAAGTGAGTCTTATAGACTCACTATTGTCTATATATGAATGGATAAAACATCATAGAGGTCACACCTATGTGTGAGAGACATGAAAGATAACATTTTGGACAACATCCTTCTCCCCAGGTCTTGAGTTTTCTTATAAATAATACCATTTTTCATCCCATTTGAGAGGACTATTGGGAACCCCATTTGAGAGGATAGTAAGACAAAGGAAATAGATTGATTTTCTTCTCTCTCTAGTCCTTTCCCATTTCCCAGAAACCCTCCAGGTCTCACCCAAATAATCAAAAGAATAGTAAATTAATAAAAATTAAAAAGATTATAATTATTCCCTGGTATAAAACACTAAATAACTATACTAAGACCCACCCCCCATTTATTTCTGAAAGAACTAATAAAAAATAATATCTCTATGATCTTAACAAGGAAAAGTCCCTTATTTGAGAAATCGAGGATTCCCTTGGATGCCTGAGGAATGTCTCTCACTTTTTTAATAACTAGGGTTGTTCTTCATCCAAATATTCCCATGAAATTCCATTTATAGGTACCGAATAGCTCACCTTGATATTACCTAGGAAAATACAAATCCAGTTGTCCTTGGTATCACCAACACAATGCACCCTCTATCTTCCCTAGCTATCACCATGAATAAGCATCTTTCTATCCCTTTTTGAAACCTCAAATTATGGACTCCCATTATATCTATATACCTCATTTGAGGGGGCCAATAAATGAAATCCCCCAAAACCTATGGATATGAATGATTTAATTCTTGATCACAAATTTTTTACCTCCCAGTTATACACTCTTATGTTTAATGTGGTCCCAATGTTAACCTACATAATATGTGGGTCCTAAAATTTTTTCCAATCATTCATTCATGTTGTAATCAGGATACCTACCTTAGGGATAGTGTTATATGGATTCTCTGGTTAGGCATTGACACGTGGTGCCCATTTCCAAGAATTTTTAAAATCCTCCACGAGTTAGAAATGAATATTATAGGGATATTCATAAGGAAATACTACTTGGAGTATGCCCCTATTCACTTTTTAGGAGAATATCACCACTATCCATACCATTACCCTCTTCCACCAAGAGACATAGAATATTTTGTAGATTGTTTAATCTTATTTGTCCCCTTGTTTCTTACCTCATTCTTGACTAACATGCTCTACGAGGATAGTGCTAATCATGTCCTTATTATGATCAAATACCACATTGTCCTCTAATTTGTAATAATCCCCAACCATGTTATCACATCCTCAAAGTCCAAATTCCCTATGATACAAAAAATTGTAGGTACAGATTCATGAGGAAGAAAACTTGGGCTTCCTCTATATATGTAATCCCCAAATTCATTGAACTACATGGTCTTTGATTCTTATACTTACTAGATACATAGGATGCCTCCTTGAAGTCTAAACCCAACACCCCAATATCAATTTAATCTTCATTGATTCATATTTTTAATAGGTTAATATTAAAAGAACGTGTATATATACCCTCTGGGTCGATTGATTTACTTCATCATATCTTAAAGATCATTATCCAGTCAACATATTCTTCCTAGATATCCTTGTCATGTGACATTAAACTACGTGGTTTGGTCCTCATAACATGATATTAGAAAAACGTGATGTATCCTAATATTTGGCACTAAAATAAATGGATTTTGATTCCTCTCACAAGTATACATAAGAAGCCCATATCATTCACCCAATCAAAACTATGAAACATCTCTTGTCTCCATGAATGACTGTAATATTTAATGTTCCCAACTATGTGTCATAAAACGATTATCACAATACAATAAATGTAGCCATGATAGTTCTATTAATGGATATCCACCAATACTTATGGGTGGCTTAATCCATGGAGAACCATAGATACATAAATACATATTCCTGTCTTAAATTCCTACATTTGATTGTTAATATAGATATATGACCTTTTCCATGATTTAAATTTAAATGGATCCACGAATATGTCTTAATTCAACAAAATAGACCCGAAGTAGGAAATAATTACACCCAAAAGGGTTTAATCAACCATACCTCCCATCCTCTTCAATAATATGAGCTCTTATCTATAATGGGTTATGTTCCCAATTGAGTGCTTGACTATGGAAATAAGACCCATGAGACAAGATATATGTGAGATTTTTTGGGTATTTCTTTTTCCCTCAACAGCCCCTATTAGATCTCTAGATACAAAAAAATAGTTGAAATACAAATTTGGTGAACCTGATTTCAATATGTAATTAAAAAAATAATTATGATTCCCACATGTTAGGAAAAATTTGTAATATAATTAAGTGAATATTGTAAAAATATTAAAATCTTAAGAAAAAATTGCATGAATTTTTTTATAATTGGATTTGGATTTACTGAGTATTATTTCATATTTTTTCATTTATATATATACAAACATTAAAAATAACTTCATTCAATCCAATGATGTACTACTAAATAAAAAAATACATGAATCAGATATTATTGAATCTAGACCCTCATCCATTTAGAGAACACTATTCCCATCTAAGAATATTCAACACGGGGTTTCGAATGAGATGGTTTGGGACTACCACGTCAATATTACATGACCAAACTTGGAGATTGAACACACAACCCTCCATGAAATAATTCCCCAAAGATCATCAAATCATCGATGACTGGTGGAAAAAATGATGATGGAACACATCATCATCACAACACATTTTTAGGTCCTTTCTACATGATGTAATAATAAGTTTCTCCACTACCATAGTTAAGTGATACAATAGGTCAAATACAATATCAACTAAACCACCTAAGAGACATACCATTGGGATCCTCTAAAAAAATCACCACTATTGACATGAAGCATTATGTCCTTACCATTAAGAGGATATTGCCCTGCGATATCCAACTATGGTCACCCAGAACATAGGGTTCAACATAGATCACTAATGGAGATGACTGAAAAAATGTGAACATACTCATATACCTGTTTCTGATAGAGAATCCTAAACACAAGATTCAAAGATAACCAATGAAAAAACCCATATACCTTCTCACACATATCAATCCATCAAATACTGTTTGGCAGTGACTAGAGAAATATTTCATCACACCATGATAAAAATTATGGGAAGATGTATATCACATCCTGTACACATAATCACATCATTAAAATAAATGGAGGACTAAATTATGAATATATCCATGATCGAACAATGAAATGGGGTTATATTATGGTTCTAGCTAAAAATCCACACAGTAAATCTTGGGGATACTGGAATGATAGGAAGTAGCCTCAGGACACATGCCAAAAATATATAAGAACATATTTACCACATAAATATTAGTTAGGATTCATAAATTCATCAATGACACTAATGTCATAGTGTACCATTAGGATAATATGGTCATCAATCGAGATTAGGTGCTTCTCTATGCTCCCATTTTGGATGGTATTTGGTAAAAGTCCATGGTAATTGGAAAACATGACTGTAAATATATCCCCATTCAATCTATAGATGACTTACCCCTTCAATATCCAATCTAGGGAATAAACATATCCTAAAAACCATATATCCTTGTAAGATAATTTTGAAAGTAACATGAGAGTCTCTTCTGAAATATCTCATATATAAAATTCCTTTTCAATAGATTAAGACTCTTGTATCATAAAAAAGAGCACTGAAGAAAGAGTCACAAAAAATGAAAATTGAAAAAAAAAGGTATATAATAGATCATACATTATTTAATGAAAGGTTATTGAGGCCATAAAAACTATTAATGGAATCCTATGATCATTTTGATAAATTTAAAATTACAGAAGTATAAACCACAATTATGAAGTTTCTTCTCTCAATATTTTTACTAGATACATTAGTGGTCCTCCCATGTATATTTACTATTAATTCAATCTTCATATATACAAAATAATCGATCATGATAATGATTCCCTTGGTCGGTACCATAGAAACTATCATCGTGGTCCTAATATTGAATGGTAATAATGTTTTCCTCTTCCCATCATCCTCTATGAATGTCCTTAACGTCGTATACACTATAGAATATCTCATTGAAAATGGATGTAAAATCATGATAGCATTCGTACAATAATTTAATTTATCATGATGTTCTTCTAGTGATAATATTTTATTTTGAAAAGATGGTCCTTCCCTTGATGAATAAATTTTGAGAAGTCCCTCATATCATGAGTTACCTGGGGAGATGATTCTAGTCATTCTTGATTCCCTACAATTTTCATGTGATATCCCTTTTCAACTGAAATTTATCCCTAGAAAATGTATTTTTATAAACCACCCTTGGATCATCTTACATCCAAAAAATAAAAATGGAATTATCCCTAATCTCATAGGATAAAACATTGTTGATGGTAAATTTATTCTTTGGTCATACCAGTTTGAGGAATCTCGTATAGAATAAGAAGAAGACACAACACCTATAATAAAACAATTATATGGATAAAACATATCTGTCATGTTTCAGATATTAGAAAACCCTCAATATGGTATTGCAGAAACATTGTTAGAATAATGTGTGCGTTAAATTTACCTAAAAATATGGATGAATATTAATATCCTTATGAACAAATTAATTTGATTCTATGAATCTAAATATCATGATAATGTAATTTAAGAAGTAGTTTTTCAAATTCACATAGATTCCCTTCCAGTTAGGTGATGCCTGATGTTTCAAAAATAGTTGTAGGGTCTATAACACGGGTGTGTTAACATGTTATCCAATATATGAAACTATATCATTAACTCCCCTATTATTGACTTAATAAGGGGTTATGGAGGACATAGATTATTTCATTTTACCCCACTCTATGATCATCAGGTCCCTCTAAAAGGGACTTTAGGAAAATCCATTTCTTCCAACCAGATCTAGGAAGAAAACTCTTCTCTTGATAGTTGTCACAATCAATAGAAATCATCATTGATGAAATTTCAGACACATTGGGACTAAAGAGATAGTTACATTTAAATAATCTTCTACGAGGAATCCAAAAAAGGTTGAGCATGCTTCTTGTTTATGTAAGGTCAATAACCAAATTATGACAATGTCTTCGAATGAACTAACCTCATGTGATGACCATATGATTCACCCTCGTCATTCTAGAACAATAATCGATATGATGATGAGTGTAGTCATGGAAACTATTATTGTAGTAATGCAAGAGTTTCCCCAGCCCATAGGGATGGGGTCATTTTATCCCAATATACCCCCATAATTCTGAAAAATATGGCCTAAAACATTTAATAAGTGGATCGGGGACAACCTCAGGCCACATGGTTGGGTTATATTTTACATAATCATCCTCCCCAATGAAGTTTAGTATTTTACTAATTATGAGTGTGTTAAAAATATAATCCTCCCATTTTTCACATATCTTTTCCAGACTTACTTGATTTGATCACGAATGAAAATACTATAGGGAGGTTCCTATCAATTCAACCTTCTCTAAGAGAATCCACATGGATTGTTGAAGTGGAGTAAAAGGAAAAACATAGGGTGAAAACAAGAGTTATTTATCAAACATACAACCTCTTTTAACTCTCATAGTTATTTTAGCTGATATTCTCAATGTACTCGGTCCTCCTATAATTCCAATGCTAATGTGGAACCGTTTATGCATTATTCATTGGTGTGTGGAATTAGCCCCACCATTGTAGAAAATACATAACCTGAGGCTGATATTTGGGAAAAGGGGAAGGTTTTATTCATTAAGAGGATTTTTTATATAGATATTGTTGAAGATGTTGTGCATACTAGGAACCAAATGATCACTGAGAATTTTGGAACTCCCTCAAATCCTACAATACCACCTCCATTATGAGAATAATACATTGAATAGGGTAAGGGTTTGACCATGTCTAACCCACTACATGAGGTGAAAAAACATATGAAACATAGGGAAATAATATATCAATATGAGGAAGACATTTTGGATTTTTGAAAACTCAATGTTGAACTACACTAAGGAAACATCTGGACATGATATTTTCTTCAGTAGAGCCTCATCCTGAATAACTTGCTAATCTATATCAGAAAATACGATTCATCACAACAACAAAATTGGAGTAAGAACATATATTAAATGTGGAGTACTAGAAAAAAAAATTTGGACCCCATGACATGAAGATATGAGGAGTTCCCTCCATTTGGGATACAATTAGATATATATAAAGAAAAATATACATTGGATAAAACCAATAGGTTTATCATCACAAATATAGGAATAACCTCTATATATTACATAATACATTGTTCCCCCTTATCAATTTAATGTCCTTTTGGCCATTCCTCTCCCTCTCATTGACATTATTGAGTCACTGGCATCTTGATTTCATGTTGTTGAAGGACTGTGCAAACCTTTATAACTATAAATGAATCTATAATATTAATTTATGGATTGGACTCTTTATCATCCATCCAATGGGAATTAAACATTACCATCATTCAATATATTTTGGAATATATAATATCATCTGATAGAATTCATTTCATTATGTGGTCCAATGATGGTAACCCATGAATTGAAAAAGGAATCCAAATATAGGCATTTCATTCAAACCCTAGAGGGACTATCCTTTACCTAGTATACTAGTCTACTAGATAGTTTAATTTAAACATGATAACTTATTAGATGAAAAGTCCCTAATCCATTTACCTCTATTTTAAATATGGATATGGTGCTCGATCTCTCAAAATGATGATATTGGGAAAATTATCATGTATTCAATTTTATTTCTAGGTGGAAGAGTTGGGATTATTCCTTGAATTTGTATATTCCCCAGGATTATATATTGGTATTTTCATTGAGAAAATTTGTAAAGAACATTGAACTCCCCTAATTTTTGTTTAGTATCCATGTTTATTTCAGGATTTTTTTTCAGGTTAATAAGGTTATAATTTTTTATTTTTTGAACAAAGTATAATTATCATATAGAACCAAGAACCTAGGATATGTGAGAATGTAGGATGGAAACCATTAAGGTCACCTTAAAATCAACCACTATGGTAGCTCTAGCTCTAAATCAAGCACCTCCTCATCTGGTTCCACCTTTGGAAATGTTACTAAAGTAAAAATATCCTTATCATATGATTGGATGGAACATAAATGATTCCAATGTGATTAAATTAAGAATAATGTATATTCTTTCTACAATGATAACTTTCTTGACTATTTTAGAGGATTTGATGGCCCATGTGGAAAGATCATGTTTTTCTTGATGTCCTCCCATATTATATCTCCTATTACAAAAAATTAGAGAACACAATCATAGACTATTTTAATGTTAAATACATCATGTAAGAGGTGGTTGACTCAATGGATGTAAATTTGTATAAAAATTCATCATAATTGGAATGTGTTTTCATTTGAACACTCCAAGAATACTGTGAATGGTATGATTTTGTGAGTAATGGTTTAAAAAATGTAGCAATTGGATGGCCACAAAAACAATCATTCAAATATATTCCTTACTTTAGTAATGGTTAAATCATCCAACTACACCCTCATATTTCATCTTCTATAATTCAACAAAATACTTTAGTATCACCATCCTCTAAAATCACTATTCTATGAAATCACATGATCAGAAGAATAGAAAACATGTAAAATATTATGATCCTATATAGATGTGAAATTTATTACTATCACTATAATATTTCATGCCTCTATTAATTCCATGGGAACTATCCCACCCAAATGTACCTCTGGCATTGTTATTCTATGATGAATCACCATTATATAAATATTTTATCTTTCACTTAATTAATTTCATTCATTAGATGGATCCCTTCTATAGTTATGAGTATGGTTCAAAAATTGGGTCCCCTACTCTAATTCAAGAAACAACAGGTAGGAACCTCAGAGACTAAAGAGGTTTTAGAAGTTGTAGTCATGGAAGAACTCAAAATATGGCCACATCCCAACAAGAGTAGTTTAAGTTGTGCTGACATGTGTAATGGAATTTCCTCGAGAACAATACGAATCAAAAAACTCACCTTCATTTAATGAAATTTATATAGGATTGATTATTTTTTAAGACTGATTTCAAGGGGTTTGAAATTCATATCATCACCAATGGGTAGGGAGGGAAAGATGGACTCATCCAACTATTGCAATAGTTTCCTCAAAATCTGCTCAACCTCACAGCTCACCTACCTCAACACTTCACCCTCCAATTTTTTCCTCGTACAAGTTCTTTATAAGAATATGTATGTCATTAACTGATAAATATTAAATACTAATATAGTTGGGTATAGTTCTAGTGATGTTACCTATTCTGTATGATCTTAACTTATCAAAGGTTCTCTGAGAATCACTTCTAAAGGATTTCCTAATCCATCAAGAGTTCGACTCTAATGTAACTAATTTTGAAGTATACAAGGGAGTTATCAATCCTATGGAATGTCATGTTTTCATCTATTTAATATATAAATGTTGGAATGAAATGAAATAGGGACACATCAGACCCCTGTATTTTCCAGGAAGGCTTAATGACATTGATATCAGATTAACTTCCATTGATAATTTCAAAGCATTCAATATCATTCCAATCCAAATGCTTCATCGAATGGTTTATAGTAATTATTTCATATTTCCTAATCTAATGACACTCCATGGATACGATAAGAGGGGAAAAATCATCCATGTCGGATCAATCATAGAACTAAATTAAGGTTCATAGTGTCTGATTCTGAATTCACATCCATCTGAGAATGTAAAATTTCAAAGGTTATTCTTGGAAGGCCTTGTCACTACAAATATTCTGAAATAATTTCATTGTATCATCAATGTATAAAGTAATATATAAATGTGTAATGTTGGATATTATATGGGAAAATATCTATTTGAATCTGGTGAGGCTCAATATTATGATGCATGGTTTTATCATAGAAAATAAAAGATACTTGTTACTAATGATGTTCCTTAAATTACCACTTTAATTAGTCTTGAAATTTCCCTGTCCAACCCACTCATGGAGATCAGTTAGGAATTTGTGCTACATGATAACTTGATATAATATGTTAGTTAATAATTATTCATGTAATTTAACATGATCATGGTATTTGAAATATGAGTTGGACCTATAAATACTAAATTTGTCACTAATCTTCTTAACAGTAGAAATGATTCAGTAAAAAAATTCATGTTTTATCCCCTTGAATTTTGTAGATTGTCATCTGCTAAATCCAATGGAATTATCCCATTGTTACAAGGTAATTGAGATAAATTTTCCTCTGAATCTCACAATATGAATCCTTATTCTAACTCTATAGATTATCCTTCATTAAACTTTTTTTCTTTTGTGGGAATGAATAAAATAAGAGAATAATAGGACGTGGAACATATAGATGAAGAGTAGTAGGAATATGAAGAAGAAGATGACCTCAAATATGGTCAACTAGAATTTGGGGAAGGTTCATCTACTATTATCAATTAACTAATATAGTTAAATAAGGGAAAAGATAAATATCATTGACATGTGCTAATTATTATAGATCATCCCATTGATTCACAAGATTATATTCCATTTTATTAAATCCACATTGATATTTATTGACCTAAAATTTCATATAAATTCATGGCCACAATTTTGATGTTTCCGCCAACCACAAAAGTATACAAAATGATCATTGTGGATATAACCATGAAGCCATAAGATCAAATCCTACCAATTATTCCCATGTTTCGCTCGATGTTTTTTATCTATTAAAATACAAATTCATTCAAGATATTCACTACTAAAAATATCTTTCCAATATGGTCCCATTCAAAAATAAAAATGGTAAAACCAATATATTAATAGATATTAGAGATAGCAGCTGAAACAATCCAAAATATGAATTAAAAATTCAAATTACATAACATATGATTGATGTTACATATGGTTACCAAGACCTCTATTTCATGGATAGATATTTAAGATATAAAAAAATACAGATGTCCATTGATGATGATGAATCCATTACTTTTAGGTCACCCTAAGGAGAATATTTATATCAAGTGATTCACATCAACCTGAATGATTTTGGTGAAATATAAATGTATTCCATGTACTGCATATTTAAACCATTTTTGGGAATAATTGTCAAATTATTTTTCAAGGAATTGGTTGTAAAATATTATTAAATTTCTCTACATATTTCTAACCATGATACTATCTCAATAAGATATTTTATTATATCCTAAAGATCAACAACAAAATTTGTTCTTTTTTTACCTCAATAATATTTCTCATCTTTGTTGTATGCCATCATGGTATTGATGTTGTTCACAATAATATAATTTCTATCCATGAAAGTATAACTAATTAAATCCTCAAGGTTTTGAGAGGACTAAAAGGATTTATGGTCAACACGTGAAACATTATAGAGAATATTGATGTAATTTTCTTTTCCTTATACAAGTAAATGGAAAATGGGTTACATATCAATGTACCCATGATTGTGAAGATTCATTTCATAGTCTCAATATTTATTTTATGAGTCCACTATTGATGATGATCCATATCCTAGAAAAACCACTCATTTTATATGTGACACCCCTAGAGTGATCGTTGGGTTCATTCAACATAAAAAAATTACATTGAAAATTAAAATAGTCTATACTCTCCCTGTAGAACCATTATTGATACTAAGACACTTTATTTAGACATAAAGAAGAATAAAATGTCCTTAATATTTTCAGTGCATAAATAGAAGTAGTATTTGATCTGTTGAACTAACCAACTCATGTATTTTCTAAACCACCTTATATTGGCTGGTCATTTAGCTCTATGGGTGGCCGTTTTAAGTACATTGACATCCATTACATACCAAGAAGGGAAAAATGGAAAATATTTAGCATCTTTCCTTATAGATCACCTATTTTTATAAGAAATGAATATGAATACTGAAATCCCAAATGATGAAATATTCATTTTCTAATACTTCATTATAACATGATGGATTTGTTTTCAAGTCACATCTAGAATATGAACATTAAATAGGATGATATACTATAGAACCAAACAAATTTTTCATTGGAATAATTATTGTTTGTCTAAAAAATGTTATCATACCCTATTTATTCCTATTATCAGAATGATTCACTAATAATAATGAATAATATCAGTCCCTCATTAGAGGCTTAGAACTCACACTGAAAATCCTGATAACCCATATAAATGTCCATGTCAATTCATAGTTTGTAATCATATAGGTCAGTTGTGATTATTCTATTGGAAAATAGGATGTGGTCCCCTTTCATAACTATGTCTAAGGATTTATGAATGAATTCCCCTCATATTGAATGTCGACTCATATCCTATTCTAACTGAATACTCAGGTAGTTGCAGAAGGATATAGATCAATAGCATTGGAAAACAAATATAGAGATGTAATAGTCATCAGTATTTCACAATGAGGCTTTGAAGGGATCAACCTATGATAATTTAGTAGAGAGGATACCACCACTATCATGCAAGATGTTCATTTCAATGCCTATGAGGATAAATATTCTTGAAGTCATATTTGACACCAAAATAAGTGTCTCGTATATTTTTAGTCTTTGATGAGGCATGATTGTACAAAATTCACTAAAAAATACATATAAATTGATTTTGATCTTTGTAGATCCAACCTGGGATTTTTTACACACTCACAAATACTGTTGTAAAATCTATATATAGGTAATAGATTTAGTGGTATCATATTTTCCAACTACATCAATGAATTTTAAATATATACCCATTCTATTAATGTCTTCTACAAACAGGATGAAGCAATACCCCTCAAATAATTCAAAAAAAAGAATCTCCAATTTCAATAAGTCCAAAAAATTTACATAATTGTGTTTCCCTTATATAATAATGACAAAAAATGGAACCATCATCTTTTATTATAGGTCTAAGAGGAGTTATCAACAATATAACATTTATTTCAACCTTTCATCCCTATATTACATAGCCTAAAATGGAAGGATAGAGGATTTAATCAAGACCCTGTCAAATATACTCTATAAAATAGTAGTCAAGAACAAGATTTCAAGGCCCAACATAATTTTTCACGATATATGGGATACCATAATACAATCTATACAAAAATACATGAGACCTTTTATTCATTTTATTAGTTATAGAAGTAGTCTTTCCTGTCAATTTCCAATTTCCTTTCATATGCCTTTCCATATATGATAAATTTTTCAATGATGGGTATTCCTAGAAGAATTTGGATAAATTGTAACAACATGGTGAGATTATATTTTTCAACATGCATTACATAATGGTTCATGGAATACAAATAAATTATACATAAATTATAATTTCAATTTTCCTTCATTCCCATGATGGCTATTCGATTTGGTCCTCATGACCCCAATGATAATGGGGAAGAAACCATCAATGATTGATCAAAAATGGGATGGAACTTTTTAAATTTATATAGTTTATTCCAGAATATTTTATTCATTGATCATTATGGAAAATGATCATTATAATTCCACTAAAAAATAAAAAAACCTGAAAAAATATTTTCTATGATTAACGACATATGGAAAGTTAGTATAAACCAAAACAACTAGATCCCATTCGACACTAGAACATGATGTTAAACTGTAGATAGTTGTCTTTGTTACATAACCCTAAAAGGAATGTCTCACGTCATCATAGAAACAAGATATTAAATTATATGATAATTTAATCATAACATGATGTTTAAATATAGTTTTACCCCATGCATTAATCATAGGATTCACTGGACATAATTTTTGGGATGTCGCATGTGTTGAGAATGAAAAAATATTCTAATGAGATGATTTCCAATATTACTATGAAGCCTTTAATTATAAACCCCACATCCCTTGTTTTCATTTATTTTGTGGAATATACGTCTGAACCACATGATGAAAAACTAAATGGAATGTTGTTTACAATATGTTTATTGTTTCTCACATTGATGAGATATGTAGGGACTCCAAGATTTTACATTGTGTTCCTTCTAAAATATGATAAATAATTCACCATTCAGCATATATGAGTGAGATCAGAGAAGGGAATAATTTCATTGATCTATTATTTCTTGAATTATTTTTTAAAGGATACGTAGCGACACATATACCTTCCATATTTGTAATATCCTTAAATAATAAAACTAGTATAGTTAACTTCACTAGTGTTTAAATCCATTCTATTTTTTCATGTTAGATTCCTACATAAAAAATACTGATGAAACTTTTTACATGTTCACGTTAGTCACTCATTGTACCACCATTAATTGATTTCCCCTCTTCAAAAGGGAATCCCATGTATATTCCAAATGTATCACATTGAGAATAGCTGATCTAGGATTGGGAATTTTTGTAAGGGCCTCCTCACATGGGTATTCTACATAACGTTCCAAACTCCATGACATTAAACTGTGCGTACTTAATTCCAATGTAAATTTTTAAATGCATGAATTTATGCCTCATCATTACATTAGGTTACATTCATACTTTCCACATGGAAAGGAAAATTGAATGTTGGATGTCCCATTATATAATGTTGCATAGTGAATTATTGTGGCCCTCACCTAATAAAACAATTATTACTAGGGTTATAAGACTTACAAACATTTTTCATAGAACATAGTTTCAATTGATTATTCTTAAAATTGATTATGGAGTGATTTTTGGATTGTATATCATATCCCGTCCTCAAAATGATAAAATTTCCCATCCCCTCACTACTACCAGAAATGTTTAGTGAATCTTTCATTTAACTATGTGTTACTTGATTCTCATTCCAATGGGAGATTTTATTATTCTCGGATTCTTCATCTTAGTCCCAAAAATAATATATAAATTTATATTACATAATTCAATTGAGTATGATCTATATATACACAAGATAGTCTGGGGTGGGTTCTCATTTCATTCATGAACCTGTATTCAAATAAATGCCAATGTATGCATACGAAATGGACCTATGACTAGGGGTATTCATTAAAACTATATAGGGATTGATTATAGACTATTATATGTATAATGATGTCTAGATATCAAAAACCTAGTTTATTTTAAAATTTCCCCTTTATTACATGTCATTCTAACCTATATAGTGAACACTCTACCTATTCGAGATTAATTTTGTCCAAGATACATCCTTTGTACATAGGTTTCTTCTTTATAAAAATTAGATATCATGTCATATATTCCACAGATACCCATAAACATCCTCTAGATATCACTACCAATATTTTCCAACTCTGAATGAATCCATTTTTTAACTATGCGTGATACACTTCGAGACACAGATTTTCATAATATGTCGTCGTATATGGTATATCAATGAAATGACTTTTTATCCTTATGAGAAAATAATCTTTTCATTATATGATTTAAATATAATTTTATGGAAACCAATTTTCAAACATGGTATATGATCATTCCATACATACCTAACACATCCCACTCTATGGGATATGGGATCTCTAAGGCCATAGATTAAAACCTTCCCCCATCAGACCTAGAGAATATCAGAGAATTCTTATATGGATTACCCTGAAAAGTTTGGTCCTAGATAAAAAACCATAAAATAAATGAAAATTATCTTTGACACATGATCCTAATCACAATTTTGTTCAACCCAATTGTATAATGTAAAACCGTGAATTGTTGTTTCTTTTTCATGAGGGGATTACAATTCCAGGGTTATGTTTACTATTTCTTCTATATTCCAAAACTATGTGACGATTTATTCTCATTCCAATGGTATATATAGTGAAACCTGGATCCCTCATGTTTTTATCAATATCGATATAAAAAAATTCTACCTCTTATCTTTCAAAAAGGTTCATAATCCATGTTATTCCTATATGATTCCAATTATAGATAAACTCAAGATTGAGGCAAAATTAACATCCCCCATCTATATCCAAAACCAATACATTTTATTACCTTATTTATTGACTCATTTCTTTCAAAAAACATACATAATGGTTTTGGGGAACTCATATCATCAAAAAACATCCCATGGTTTTTGATAATAAGAGTAGAAAAAAAATTACTTTGCATAGTAGGCATCAAACATTGATTTTCACAATACACCTCCAAATATGGCCTATAAATATAGACCATTTTTTCATCAGGAGAAAATCCTCTTAAAACTGGGTGTTCTAAAAAAAATTACAATGGGAATCACTTTTTTATCATTAATGAAGACCATTCCATGCATACATTTCTCCTGTCATTTATCCATGTAAGAAAAATACATTATAATGACTAAGAAATTTACTCATAATTTCTAAAGTGTTGGAACACATATGAGATAAAATATCAATGTTGTTCAATATCCCCATCATTTATGGTAAAATATATTTGAGCTAATAAATCAGTTTCATTGTCTTAGATTATATGACAATAAATGGACAATTAAAGAGACAAAACACTTTATTTAATGAAACTATACAAAGGTAACACTAGTTAAGAGTCATGTTACATATCTATACGCATGCACTCAACATGGTTTATTAAAAATCTAGAAATTGAAATAAAAAATAATCAAACCTTGTTAGATTAAAACCCATAAAGGTTGGCCATGAAAAAAGTAAACTCTTTCATGATAAGCCATCACTCTATCTATCTTAGGAATCATTTATGGGGATGATTCAAAAGGGGAAACCGTTTTTGGTCCAATCATGTGTCCTTAGAAATAATCGGACTATGCTTGGACGGTCCCGTGACTATTGAAGAACATAGAGAATCTTATTTTTACTACCATTATAATTACATCACATTTATAAAAGGGTTTTTATTTAAATTAAAATTATTTTGTAATATGTTATAATTACAGAGATAATTTTTAATAATAGACATTAGTTTAGGAAAAAATTCATTTCATTCATGGAGAAAATAATAGAGATGTAACAACCTATGAAATTGTTGAGATATTTTTATCAAATAAAATTAATCTTTTTTATATTTTTTATTAAATGAATATTTTTGTCTATCATGCTTCACAAGAAGTAGAAAGTTTAACATTAATTATATAGAAAGCAGGTTGTAGCACGTGATGGATGAACCACTAAGTTTAAAAACAAATTGAAAAACTATTCAAATATTATTATTTATAATGATAGTTATCTATAATCCACTGGAATGGAAGATACTAATAGTATTAAATAAATTATGAATATATATGGCTCAAAATGTATATAAAATTAATTATTTAGTGACCAATTATTTAAAAATGAAAATAAAAACTATTTCAAAATAATGGAAATATTTTTCTAAGATACTGTTTATATGAAAATAGCAAGTTTTACCATAATAAATTCAGTAAAAAACTTATAGTGAATTATTTTAATGAAATTTAAATATCCAATCTTTAATAAATTTATTGAAATGTATCTTATCAATTTTATATATAAGACACGATAAAAAATCAAATTTTACACTTTATATTTTATTTTTCTAAAAATTAGTGTTATCTCCTTCCACCAATTTATTTTAGTACAGATTATTCAAAATTTTATAGAATATAATTTACTTTGTAATGTTAAATTTGGAATTAATCATTTAAAAACTTTATCATAGTGATTTTTTGATAATTTTATTAAATGATTAATTTTTTATGAATAGTGATAAATACTAAATTTAAATTCAAAACTGTAATTTCAATTAAATTGTTATAAAGAAAATTTATATGTAAAATTAGTTTTAAATTAAAATTAGTAAAATTATTTATATATTAATACAATTTAGTTCATTTTAATCTTTTTAATATTCAGTTTTCATATAAAAATGTATAATCATTTGAACATTCTCTCCTTCAAAACCTACTTTCTCATTACAATAGTGGGATTAATTTTATATTATAATTTTTCACATCTAATAATTGAATTAGTAAAACTGAATTCCGCAATTTTAATTGTAATAATTTATATTATTTAATGAGTTCAAATTAATATCTTACAAAAATTAATTGGGATAACATAAAAAATTAATTTCCTTAATTACCTTGGTTAAGATAAAAATGGGTTTGTATGGGTTGAAACTGAAAATGACAAGGCTTAAATTGGAAAAAAAATACTTTTATAAATTCTATTTTATAGACCTGTTTTGAACCTATAATTTTAGGTTCTCTATAGTACTTTATATTTTGGACCCTTTTGGATGTAAAAGATGTGGTGATTAATTTTGATTTTATAAAATACAACTTCTCCACTCACTGAACTTATAAATGGTGAACCCCTATCCACTATAATACACTCCCAAAAACCCTTTTGGATGAGCCAAGAAAACCCCAAATCACATTCAAAATTCAACCCTATAATACTAGTAGCCTATTTCTTTATGAAATCAACCCTATGATGGATTTTAGTTCTATGATAATAAGGTTACTCGAATAATACAAAGTGTTCATTGATGAGGGTTCTTATATTATTTTTTTCACCAATTCCTTCAATTATTTTTTAAAAATAATTATATAACAACCAATGCATATTATATTTAACAATAAGTTATTATGTGAATTTAATGACCTATAATAATCTACACTTCTATAAAATGCGCAACAAAATCATCATCCATGTGTATGACAAACCATCGCCTCATGAACCAATGCCATTCATTTTTCCATTACAAACAACCATTTTTGGGTATAACAATTGATATAAAGTATATTTTTGATATTTATAAAATAATTTTACTTATAGAGTCAATATCATTTATCAAATTCAAATCCATTAGGAATATTATTACGTCATTCATATGCAAGACAAACTACCACATCGTGAAGCGATGTGATTCATTGTCACTAATGCTATACAAGTTAGATAATAAATAGAGAGTTACTGTAACATCACGTTAATTTTTCAGGTACTTTTTATGTTTCTAAGTACTTCTGTTTTGGAGAAGTGACTTGGGGGTGTGTTTGGGTGAACTTTTAAATGAAAATAAAAGGGCAATGGATTGTGCACAGTTTTCTCACGGTTTGAAAAACTGTGCAACCAAACTGTGCCAACCAAGTAGCACTAGAAAGGGGGGTACGCACGGTGTGCGCACAGTTTGACCAACTGTGTGACCAAACCATGATAACCGTGCACCTCTAGACAGTGAGGTCCACACAGTGTGTGCACGGTTTATCAAACTGTGCACCTCTTCCCTGTTAACCCGTGTGTGCGGATTTTAATTTCAAAAATTCCTTTTAAAACCACCTGAAACACTGGTAATCCCATATGTTCAACCTTGGATCGGACTTGACTCATTTTAGGTATTTCCAAAGCTTCTTAAAGATATTCCAAGGCGATCCGAACATCTTACTTTGAGATTAAAGGCTCAGATTGAATATTTCCTCTCCTCCCGATAAGTAGATTTCCTCCTGTTGCATTTCTCGTTTATTACTCTATCATTCCTTGATATATTCATGGGATATTTCCTTTGTTTTCATGGATCTAAACATATGAGTTGAGGTATAGATCTAGGATTTTGAATATAGATCTAGTTTTTCAAGATCTTGATTCTTTTGATATTAATTTTGGTTTTAAGGATTTAGATCTAGTTTTAGATCGGCATCGTTGTGACGCTCGGCTTCTAGGGTTTCTCGTTGGGCTAACTCCCGTAAATAAATCAAGGTAGTTGGTTCCGTCCCAACCTGCCAAATTTTTTATCTTTGTATTGCGTGATTTATTTCAATAGTTGATTTAAATTCAATTTCTTTAATATGATTTCAATTAAATTGATAAAAACCCAATTCCATTGAATCGAGATATTTGTAATGGCTTTGGTATGGATATTTGGAAAACCCCAATTCCATTGAATTGGGTGTGTTTATGGAAATTGGCCGATTTAAATGGTTTAATTTAATTGGTGGATTTGATGGAAATGATTTCAATTAAATTGTTGAGTTTATTTGTGGGAATGAATTTGTGAAATGATGGAATTGGTTTTGAATGGATTTTCAAACTGGTGAAATGGATTAAAGTGATTTGATAGAAATCAATTGGTTTTATCTTGTGAAAAAGGCATGTTTTTAATGAAACCTATTTTGGTTTTAAATGGAATAAGATTGGCACTTTTGAAATGGAAGAATGGGATTGATCATATTTTAAGCATTCTCAAAATAGTTCACCCATAATGTAAGAGAACATGCAAGCCTTAGATAGTTAGTGAGTTATTTGGATACACTCTATAATACGAAAATGTTCTAAAACATACATGTTGCAGGTCACATCCCCGATGAGTTAGTGATGAGTCTCCTTTGGCCAGTGTCATAGGGATGTGTGTATACTCATCTTTCTGAGTTCACATTGAGAGTGCAGAATCTTATAACTGGTTAATACTATCGTATCTTTTGGAAGATGACCATGTTGCTCGCCTGAATATTTATATTTGTGATATAAATATATGCCAATGGTTTTGAACTATTTTACATGCCTTCTGAACTTATATAAACTATTTTATATAAATGTTTTATTTAAGCCATTATTTTAGAAATATTCCATCATTTGAAAAGTCTTTTCTTAAGGTATTTATTTCCATCATTTGAAAATGTTTAGCATGTTTTGTAAAAATATGCTTTTGAATTTCCAAACCTGTTTATTTGAAAATTGAAAGTTTTCTTTGGATAATCTATATTTGGCATCTGTAATGGAATATTTGGTGGTAACCTAATGGTCTTAGGCTCACACCCTACTTTTCCTTCCGGTGTTTGTATACTTTCTTCTTCCAGGATCGAGCAAAGGGAAGGGACCTCTTGGAGGTGGTTCTGGCTGCTGATCTTTGGACTTGGCGAGTTGTGTCCTTAGGGACCTTGGGATTGTTTTCCCTTTATATTTCTTGGGTTGTAGTACTTTACCCTTTTATGCCTCTTTGTTTTCTAGTACATTACTCCTAGTGGAGTTTCTTTTGTTATGCATACTGTTTTGTTTCACTCTTGCTTCCGCATTCTTGTGGAAAATCCATTCCTACTTGTATGTTGTACGATGCCAGGTGCTAGTCACTGACCCGTGGGGATCAGGAATGCCCTTCGAGCTATGTCAGGGTCAGCTTGGTTATCGGGTTACTAGGGTACCTGGGCTGGTTTGTGACAAATTGGTTTCAAAGGGAGGTTGTTAAATATCTTTCTTTGATGACAGAATGTATTAAGTATTCTTGTCAGGACTTAGGATGTAGTTGTGATTCAGTGCCAAGCCAGCTCTCACCGCAATGAACCTTAAGTCACCAGGGGTGGTTTGGGAAAGGCGACTTGTGGATTAGTTCTAGTATTTTCCCTATTTTGATTTGGATAGAGTGGAATCCAAATCTGGTTATCCCTTTTATTAAGAGTAGTTTTCTTTGTTACTTAGGTTGAGTGTTAATCTAATGTCTTCTTTTTGTCTGGTGATGTTGTGTAACATCATGCCTCCGAGAAGACGTGGAAATCAGATTCAAAAAGTGGCTACTTCTGAATCTCAGCAAGCAAGTCCTGTTGTGGATCCAAGTTTGGTTGAGTTGATTGTTGGCACTGTCCAGGCTCTGGGACAGGCACCACCTCCAGTTCCAATTAAGGCTCCAGCTATAGATCCTCATGATTATATTCTCCAAGATCGTTCTAAAGATTTTCTATGCCAGAATCCACCAATTTTCAAAGGCTCCACTGATCCTCAACATGCCTAGTAATGGTTGAGTAAGATTGAATGTTTGTTTGGGTTCTTGGAGACACCTGATGTGATCAAGGTGAAGTGTTCCACCTTTGTGTTGGAGGGAGCAAGTAGGAGATGGTGGGACACGATGGTGACGGTTGGGAAACATGAAGGTCTGGAGTGGAAAGACTTTAGGGGGTTTTTCACTAACTAGTTCTATCTAGAATCTATGGTGTTAGCCAAGGTTTTGGAGTTTTTCAAGCTTGAGCAGGCCAAAAAAATCATGACTGAATACTCAAATCGCTTTGCTGAGTTGGTACAGTTTTCTCCTGAAATTGTGTCTAATGAGAGGATGAAGGCTCGATGATTTGAGTTGTGGATTCAATTAGATATCTACTCCTAGGTTTTCTTATTGAATCTACCCACTTATGTTGATGTGTTTGATAGTGAAATGATGGTTGAGATGGATCTGGAAGGAAATTTAGGGTTGCAGGAAGTCCCTTTTCTTTCTAGTGGCAGTTTTGGTTCCTTTAAAGGAAAGCAGAAGCGCGACATTCCTCATGGTGGTTTTTGAAAATAGAGTCATTCCAAACCACTGGTAGCACCAGTAGGGGATTTTCTGACTTTCTATCAGTGTGTAAATCCAAGAAATTCTAAGAGGGTTTGCACTAAGGTACCCAAGAACTGTAACTCCTGAGGATTTTTAGGGAACTCACAGAGATTCTGTCATCACTTCTCTACTCCATGTGGTGTAACAGGGTCATCAGCCCCTCCAAATACAACAGGGAAATCAAATGATTCACATACAAAAGGGTTCCAGCCACATGCATCTAAAATGAAGCTTCTTCACGCAGTGGAAGAGTCGCCAGAGGTAGTTGATGCAGGTCCTACAACTGTGAGAGGTACCATCACTATAGCTTCATCTTTAGTGAGTTCTCTTTTCTATACTGGTGCATCTAACTCCTTTATTTCAACCCATATTGTTAATCTAATTAATTTCCCTATGGAGCTTTTTTCTTGTGTGATGGAAATTACTACACCCCTTGGTACAATGAGAGAGAAGGGTCTATGTAGTCATGCTTGTGTCTTCTCTCTATCATATGTTGGTCATGCTTGGGGTTTCTTGGTTCTTGACATAATATATTTTGACGTTATATTTTGGATGGATTGGCTCATTTATAATAAATCCCAGTTCAATTTTTATATTCGATGGGTTTACCTTACTACACCCAGCGGTGTGCCTCTTATTTTTCAAGGAGAATGGGACCCAAGGTCAAGAAGAGTCAGACCCTCTTATCCGGAGTTGGGGAAAGTTATATCACTTTTTGCCTTTGATTTGGAGAGAGATTCAATGTGTGCTGATCTTCCTCTAGTCATCTCTGAGTTTCCCGATGTGTTTCCTTCGGACTTCTCTGGTTTTCCACCAGTAAGAGAGATTGACTTTTCTATTGACCTAATGCCTGGTACTCAACCAGTTTCTATTCCCTCTTACCAAATGGCTCCAGTAGAACTAAAAGAATTGAAGTCTCAGTTGGACGATCTTCTTGAGAAAGGATTTATACACCCGAGTGTGTCACCTTGGGCAGTGCCAGTTCTCTTCGCCAAGAAGTTTGATGGTTCTCTTCGCTTATGTGTTGATTATCGAAATCCCAATCGAGTTATTATAAAGAAAAAATATATGTTACCACGAATTGATGATTTGTTTGATCAATTGAAAGGGGAAAAGTGGTTTTCAAAAATTTATCTTTGATATGGTTACCATCAGTTGAGGATAAAAGATTATGATATTCATAAGACCGCTTTTCGAAGTAGGTATAGCCATTATGAGTACCTTGTTATCCCCATCGGCCTAACAAATGCTCCTATAGTTTTTATGGCTTTTATCAATAGTTTTTTCCTTGAGTATCTGGATACTTTTTTGGTAGCCATTGTGGATGGAATTCTTGTATACTCCAAGTCTGAGGAGGATCATGTGCATCATCTGAGAATAGTTATGGGTCTTCTAAGGAATCACCTACTTTATGGAGAGCTTTCAAAGTGTGGTTTCTAGATTCAAGAAGTGAAATTCTTGGGACATGTCATATCAGAACAAGGAATATCATTTTATATTGAGAAGGTGAAGGCTGTTATGACTTGGGAACAACCCCGAAATGTTTTCGAGATTCGGAGATTCTTGGTCTTAGCAGGATATTATCATCTTTTTGTTAAATACTTCTCAAAGTTAGCTTCTCCAATGACTTCTCTCACTCAAAAGGGAGTGATGATTTCCTAGAATTATAAATGCCAATGTTCTTTTGTTAATATTAAGCGTCTCTTAACTACTGTGCTAGTGTTAACTCTTCCTGAGGCTGGGATAGGGTATGTGGTCTTATGTGATGCATCTGGTTCAGGTTTGGGATGTGTCCTTATGAAAGGTGGTCATGTTTTTGCCTATGGATCTCGTCAGCTTAAGCCTCATGAGAAGAATTATCCTACCCAAGACCTCGAACTTTCAGCTATAATGCACGCACTTAAGTGTTGGAGACATTAACTTTATGGAGAAAGGTTTACTGTGTATTCAGACCACAAGAGCTTCAGTTATATCTTCTCTCAAAAAGATTTAAACCTCCGCCAAAGGCGTTGGGTGGAGTACCTAAAATCTATTTACTTTGACATTACCTATATCCCGGGAAAAGGGAATGTAGTTGCAGATGCGTTAAGAAGTAAACTTCCATCACAAGCTATGAAAGAATCTTCAGAAGAGTGGAGTTTTATGGCACTTTTTACTCAGTTTCATATTGGAGTTCAGTGGAAGGTGAATGATGTTTCTTTATCCAGTGTTCAGTTGAATTCTGCTCTTCTCGAGTTAATTATTTAGGAACAACAACTGGATGTTTAATTCCAGAGCTTTAGGGACTCTCTTTATGGTGGGGAGACCGAAACCCAGTGGTCGTTCTCCAAAGAGGGTGTTTTGTGTTATCAAAACTGTTGCGTTGTACCATTAGAGTCAAGGAAGGATGAGATGGAGGGTTTACATAACTCTCAGTGGGCGGTACACCCAGGAACCATGAAGATGTTCTATGACATGAGGCAGTAGTTCTGGTGGTCAGGTGTGAGACGAGACATTGTTGAGTTTGTATCTCGTTTCTATACATTCCATCAGGTGAAAGCCGAGCACCAGAAACCTTCAGGTTTGCTTCAACCACTTCCAGTCCCTACATGGATGTGGGATGAAATCTCTATGGACTTTGTGGTTGGGTTACCTCAAAACCAAAGGAAGAAGAATGCGATATGGGTTGTGATCAACAGACTGACCATGTCAGCTCACTTTATACCTATTCGAGATACAACTAATGTTAAGGAGTTGGGAAATATCTATGTGAAAGAAGTTGTTCATTTGCACGAAGTTCCATCTACTATAGTCTCTGATAGGGATCATCGGTTTACTTCTTGCTTTTGGAGAGGACTTCAAGAGGCACTGGTATCTTAGGTCTGTTTTAGTACGGCCTATCATCCACAGTCAGATGGATAGACAGAGAGAGCTATTCAGATCCTTGAGGACATGCTCCGTGCATGATTTCTCAAATTTGGTGGGTCTTGGGATGATCATCTGGGGCTAGTTAAGTTTTCTTATAACAACAGTTATCAATCTGCGATCAAAATGGATCCTTTTAAGGCTTTGTATGGCCATCCTTGTAAATATATTTTATGTTGGTCGGAGATTAGTGAAAGTTCCTTGGTAGGACTGAGGTTGGTCCAAGAGATGACAGCTAAGATCTAGTTGATTCATCAGATAATGTTGATAGCACAGAGTCGGTACGAGTCTTATGCTGATCGTTGTCATAGACCTTTAGAGTTCTCAGTTGGTGACCAGGTGTTCTTGAAAGTTTCACCCCTATTAGGTCATCGTTGACTTGGGTGGCAAGGGAAGCATGCCCCTCGTTTTGTGGGACCTTTCGAGGTTGTTGGTCTCGTGGGGAAAGTTTCTTACCATCTAGCTCTACCACCACAACTGACGTCAATACATAACGTTTTCCATGTATCGCAGCTATGAAAGTATCTCTCTGATCCATCTCATGTTGTGAGCTGGAGTGATCTAGAGATTGAACCAGATTTATCTGTGACTGAACGTCCAGTTAGGGTTGTTGATTCTGAGACCAAAGTACTTCATGGGAGAACTATACCTCTGGTCCATATTCTTTGGCAGCATGGTTCATATTCTCATGAAAAGTGGGGAAGGGAGGCACTAATGAGAGAGGACTGGCCTCATCTTTTTAACGTGGAGGTTTCTTCATAGGCTTTTTGGGGACAGAAAGGTCTTATGGTGGGGAGGTTGTAACATCACGTTACTTTTTCAGGTACTTTTGATGTTTCTAAGTACTTCTGTTTTGGAGAATTGACTTGGGGGTGTGTTTGGGTGAACTTTTAAATCGAAATAAAATGGAAATGGATTGTGCACAATTTGTGCATGGTTTGACAAATCGTGCGACCAAACCATGCGGACCGTACACCTCTGGACAGTGAGGTCCGCATGGTGTTCCCACGGTTTATCAAACCATGCACCGGTGCCCAGGTAAACTATGTGCGTGGTTTTTAATTTTGTAAATTACTTTTAAAACCACCTGAACCCCCGAGACTCCCATATTCTTGACCTTGGCTCAGGCTTGACTCATTTTAGGTCTTTCCAAAGCTTTCTAGAGAGATTCCACGGTGATCCGAACATCTAAAATCGAGATTGAAGTCTTGGATTGAAGATCTGCTCTCCTCCCAGTAAGTAGATTTCATCCCGTTGCATTTATTGTTTATTCCTCTATCTTTCCATGATATTTTCAAGGTATATTTCCTTTGTTTCCATGGATTTAAACCTATGAGTTGAGGTATAGATCTAGGAATGTGAATCTAGATCTAGTTTTGCAAGATCTTGATTCCTTTGATCTTAATTTTAGTTTCAAGAATTTAGATCAAGTTTTTGATTGACATTGTTTTGTCGCTCGGCTTTTGGGGTTTCTCGTTGGGTTAACTCCCGTCAAGAAGTCGTGGTAGGTGGTTCCATCCCAACCTGCCAAAAAAAAATTCTTTGTATTGCTTGATTTATTTCAATAGTTGATTTAAATTCAATTGCTTTAATATGGTTTCAATTAAATTGATAAAAATTGGATTCCATTTAATCGAGATATTTGTAATGTATTTGGCATGGATATTTGGAAAACCCCAATTCCATTGAATTGGGTGTGTTTATGTAAATTTTTTGATTTAAATTGTTTAATTTAATTAGTGGATTTTATGGAAATTATTTCAATTAAATTGTTGAGTTTTTTTGTAGGAATGAATTTTTGAAATGATGGAATTGGTTTTGAATGGATTTTCAAATTGGTGAAATGGCTTAAAGTGATTTTATAGAAATCCATTGGTTTTATCTTGTGAAAAAGGCATGTTTTGAATGAAACATATTTTGGTTTTAAATGTAATGAGATTGGAACTTTTGTAATGGAAGAATGGTATTGATCGTATTTTAAGCATTCTTAAAATAGTTCTCCAATTATGTAAGAGAGCATGTAAGCCTTAGATAGTTAGTGAGTTATTTGGATACATTCTATGATACGAAAATGTTCTAAAACATACATGTGGTGGGTCACATACCCAATGGGTTGGTGACGAGTCTCCTTTGGCCGGTGGTATAGGGACGTGTGTATACACATCATGATGAGTTCACATAAAGTGTGTGGAATCCTATAATTGGTTAATACTATCGTATCTTTTGGCAGATGACCATGTTGCTTGTCTGAATATTTATATTTGTGATATAAATGTATGCTAATGCTTTTGAACTATTTTACATGCCTGCTGAACTTATATAAACTATTTTATATAAATGTTTTATTTAAGCCATTGTTTTAGAAATATTCCATCATTTGTAAAGTATTTTCTTAAGGTATTTATTTCCATCATTTGAAAATGTTTAGCATGTTTTATTAAAATATGCTTTTGAATTTCCAAACCTATTTATTTGAAAATTGAAAGTTTTCTTTGGATAATCTATATTTGGCATCTGTAATGGAATCTTTGGTGGTAACCTACTGGTCTTACGCTCACACCCTACTTTTTCCTTCGGTTGTTTGTAGACTTTCTTCTTCCAGGATCGAGCAAAGGGAAGGGACATCTTGTAGGTGGTTCTAGCTTCTGATCTTTGGACTTCGTGAGTTGTGTCCTTAGGGACCTTGGGACTGTTTTCCCTCTATGGTGCTTCAGTTGTAGTACTTTTCCCTTTTGTGCCTCTTTGTATTCTGGTACATTACTCCCAGTGGAGTTCCTTTTGTTATGCATACTGTTTTGTTTCACTCTTGCTTCCGCATTCTTGTGGAAAATTCATTCCCACTTATATGTTGTACGATTCCAGGTGCTAGTCGTCGACCCGTGGGGATCGGGAACGCCCTTTGGGATATGTTAGGGCATGTTCGGTTATCAGGTTACCAATGTACCCATGCTGGTTCATGACAGTTATTGAATATATTTGATATAAATGATATAAATAGGATATTAATGAAATATTTATCATTATTAAAAGGTAAAATATAATTTTATTTCTTATGTTTTCACTCACTAAAAGGTGATAACATCATTCATGTTCCTGTGAACTACAGGCTTCCCAAAGTGATGTGAATATCTCTCTTTATGACTGCACCACATGGATAATATATATAATTGTAAAAAATAAAATGATATTTTTTATATAACTATCATTTTTTAATGATAAAATATTACTTACCTCATTTCTGTAATGATCGTTCAAAAATGTAACTATTACTCATGTGTACCTATGACCTACCCTCTCCATGATTGTAACACACTTCATTTCTCAAGACAAAATTTCATTATTTGTATTAAAATTATAATTTCTTTATAAATTTATAATTATTTTATTATTATTATTCTTGATATTGTAGAACCATGATTATTTTAATAACTCCAAAAATAAAAAATCTAAACATATATGAATACCTAAGAGATTATTTCATGAAACATGATTTAAACAAGGAATTATAAATAAACAGATTAAAAATATATAAAATTAAATCATATATTTTTTATTTTATATATTTACGGATATATAATATATTTATAATAAAATTATATTTATTTTATATGTGGTACGAACATGTCCGAAAGAAGTTGAGACTTAAGGTAAGTGATTTCTAGTCACTCTTTTATTTATGTGTTTCGTATGCCATATAACCACTAGTTTATTTACTATAGTGTATTTAATAATACATTGATATATTATTTTTTAAGGATATTTCTAAAGCGGTTTTTATTTAAAAATCATTATTCATCTAAAATGAGAGCCTTCAATGTAATTTATGATTTTTTAAGGATATGAACCGATGATACCCTTAATTATTTTTTCTTTGAATGGGTTATGATTTTCATTGAATGATGTTTATGATACCTAAATCTCATCTACAAGTTATAACATGAAATAGTTATTATGAAATATTCTTCATTTCTGTGGGTTATTCAATGTGGAAATGTGGAAATGATTATGAAACCTGTCTATTTTCCACAAATTATGATATAATTAGTTTTGTATGAATTCCATTTCAATTCTTGGGATTTGATTTGATGACTGTTTTATAGAATTATATCACACATATGTATGATTGTCACTATGTGATTGGTGGTACGTATATATATATTTATATCCAAATAATTTTTTAATTATTTATATCTAATGAGATATATTGGAATGGAACAGGGAGTAAACCTAGTTCAGTTAAGTACTTTTTCGGCTAGGATGGACATCGTAGTGATCCTTGACTACTATGATTCCTTGGGGAGTGAACCCATTAGACAATGATAGCCTTGTAATATATACATGACTTCTACGATATTGTTTTCTATACATATATTCATTCCACAATTTTATATCTTATTCCAATTTTTTGATTTCATTGATCACATCCTTTAATTATCTTAAGATTCGTGTCTTGGGACCTTCCAATATTTCTTCCATGAATCATGATCATAATCCCTAATATTCCGGGTATGGTTTTCAAATTTTATACTGATGCTCTCATACTGTTATGTTCATGTTATGATTATATATCTTAATTTTTTTCATTTATTGGGCATAAAATCTCTACCATTCTTTTGTTTCTTTTCCGCATGATATGAGGAATTATTTTAAGTGTGATATATTTTTGAATAGTATTAATGGGAAGATAATTATGGTAGAAGTTTCAGATATTTGACCAAATTATAATATATTTTAAATATTCTTCAAAAACAATATGCTATGACATTACTCAAGTGTGTTTTTGTGTAATTTATTTAATATTCATCCAAAATGTTTTAATATCTATTTATGTATTTTTGGAACACTATATTTGGTACTATAAGAAATGTAAGGAATATAATCCTTGGGAAATATTAGGTGGGAGTATTGGATGATGCATGAATCTTAGACCAAGGGCATCATGGGGAAATAAATACTTATGGGGATGGTGTTGTATGACTTCATGGAAGTGTAGTCGCACATTGGGTTCCCTAATGAGTATCGGTTGTAGTCCTCTAGAAATAATTACATACCATTATAGTTGGTATCATTGGAATGGTTTGGTTAATCCCTAAAACTTGGATTTGAAAAATTTAGTGATAACCCTATAGTTATTTCTAAGTATACGTGTAGGTATGTCTCAATGGAAAAGCCTATGGATGAGTCAAAACATTAGAAAGTATTCTTTTATTTTAATAAATGATATGTCTTAAAGTTTGTGTGAAATTATGTCTCATTATAGATAATAAAAGTGGATTTGGATTTGGTAAAAAAGTACCTAGGGGTACTATATTTGAATAGGGTGAAATTATATTGACTCCAACATCACATGTTTCTTGAAAAGAGGGATTATTTTACACCTTATTTGACACTCCTGGTGGATATGATTTGGAAATTCACAAACTATTTACAACCCATAATAAAGAATTTAAATAGGTGATTTTCATAAATCACCTAGGAAATACCTATGGTTTCATATAGTAAAGATATAGTTTCATTTTTTTGACAACAAATAATTTATTTTCATTATTATTTAGTTTCCCATTAAGATAGTGTTTCTCATACTTTGATTTTTTCTTTTTATTATGTGGTGGAATCCTGAAAGAACTAGTTTGACCTTGATTTTGATTGAAAATTTAATAATGATAATCCATATGGAAATATGAATCGATTAATGTTTATTGTGATTTCTTCTAATAAGTTATCATGGAACATGAATAATAATGGGAACATTAACCATCTCTCGGAAACACCAATGATGTAAAGGGTAGTGTTTGTAGCGAGTTCGGGTTGTGGACACCCTAGGGGAAAGGGGACTAAATTTCTTCTATATTGAGAATTTTTATTTAATTAGTCATGGGAATGTATCAAAGGGACATGAAGATGTTTTTATATTTTTGAAGGAAGCACCCAAACATGTAACTGCCAACGAAAAATGAAATTTTTGGTATATGAAATAATTGATAATTACGGTTTACCTAAGGTATCATATAGTATTGAATTCATTATTTTTGGAAGGTATTGGTATTATCAAAATATATGTGCTATAGAGAAATATCATGAATAGAATAAAAAGGATGTATGGGTTAAGGTTATATTTTGGATGATGTAGAGACTAAATATAATATATGAATGGATATAAGTATTCAGGAATAAGATGATAAAGCCCAGTAAATTGTTAAATAATTAGGTGAAATGATTGATTTATTAATGTATTAGAATTAAATGATTATAACCTATGAATCATGAAATATATAAGGGTTGTTAATTATAAAATTTTCATTAATTATTGGAAACCTATATCTGAATTGGTATTGATTAACTAGAAATGTGATTTAATGGTACGGTGTTATTTTGATTAATTGAAGATAAAACTTAATATACACCAGATGTTGAGATAATCGTGTTGGGATAAATAGTTATCATATATGAATAATTATATTGGATTGTTTTTATGACCATGTTACTAATAATGTATTTGTTTAAAAGTTTATTTATGTTATCATTGTGGTATTTTAAAAAACTTATTGGTGATATGGAATATGTTCAATAATATACAGTTTTATTCCTTAAATCAGGAAGAAAAGAAGTTTTAATTTATTTTTTAAGATAATTACAGTTATTAATAATATTTAAAAGAATAAATTACCATGGTATTCACATATTTGCAATGTTACCATTAAAAGATACATAATTATATTTGAAGTATTATGGTTTAGTTTTGTAAATTTAGTGACCTTTACCATATGTCTTGAATTTTTTATACAATCATAAGGTTAACCATTTATGGAATGGTAAATTATTATCTTTCGTTGGGGTTTTAGATATTAAATTTTTTACTTCACTGTATGAATATTTATTCATATTTTATAACCAGTGTTAACATTTTTTTAAACTATAGATAGAAGGAATTAATTATCATTCATTTGTCTATTACTTTTAGTGATTCTTACCTAAGAAAAGTTCATCGCATTAAGTAGGTGATGAATTGGAAATTGATCAAGGAAAAAACAAATAATAAAATTATTCCTAGGAAATAAAATTATATCATGTGTGTATATTATCACATGTTCTATGTAAATATTTAAATGTAATTGACAAACATTAGGAAAAGGATCTTGAATTAAATTATCTTCTTTTTATCATCATTTATGATGATATCAAGGACCTTTTAGATTCCACATTAGTTCTTGGTGTTGTAGTCATTAACATTATATGGATTACCCACTTTATTTTCATCAATGATCACTATCACTCAATAATTATATAACACTTTTATACCATGTCTATATCTTCACTTCCCACCTATGAACTTACTTTCAAAAAACTAGTATGTGTTATTCCCCTTGAATTTCTCACATACAATCTCTTTTTCAAGAAGATTATTTATTAACTTTTTTTTCTTATGTGGGTTTCTATTATGGAATTTTCAATTATTGAACTATTTATGAATGGGATGAATTTCATTGGTGAAATACATGTTAAGGGTGTAGAATGTAACAAACATATATTTTGGTGAAATGTTTTTTTTTCAATAATAATATTATATTTTTTATTTTTTATTATATAAAACTCTAATTTTATCTTGAATTTCATGCAACATAGAGTTTAGAATCGATTATATGAAACACTAAAAGTTACATTTGATACACTCAACAATGAGATTAAACAAAATTTGACATAATATTAAGATCTTTTAATTTGAAATGATGGTAACTTCATAGCCTTTATAATGGAGGGTATAAATATTATTAAAAAAATTATAATAATATATGGTATGCACATCTGTATAAAATTAATACATTGGTTACCTGGTAAACTATTTCAAAACATGAGAAAAGTTTTTCTAAAAAAATACTTTTATGAAAACTAACTTGTGTTTCCATAATATATTAAACAAAACACTTTTACCAAATAATTTTAATTAAATTTATGTATTATATATTTAATCAACTATTTAACATTTATATTCTATGTTTTATAGACATGATATAAGAATAAAACAAATTTTTCTCTCAGAAACAAAATTTTTCAGAAAAAAATCTATTTTGTCTCCATTTGAACACTTATTTTAAAAATAATTTTAGAAAATTTTAGAAACATTATTGTCAAAAAATGTGATTATTTAAATAAACATTTCAAAATAATTTTAATGTTTGTTTTCATATTTTTCTAAAAATATTACTTCTTTAATCAATAGTGAATCATACTAAATATTAACTGATAACTGCATTTTCATTAAAATTATTTATAAAGATAAATTATGTATTTAAATATTTTTAAATTAATATTAATTTTAATTTTAATCTATTAATCCAATTACTTTAATTTTAATATTTTCATATCGAATTATTATATGAAAACTTTATAAACATCTGGACAATTTCTCATTGAAAACCAGCTTTCTTATTGCGTCTTCCAGATTAATTATAAAAAAAATTGACACTTAATTGAATTGAAAAAAGAAAATTAGATTTCACATTTTAAATAAACAGAATTCATAACATAAAATATGGAAAACATAAATTTTTAACAAAATTTATAGTCAAAATAGTAAAAACTATTTCCACGATTAAGATAAAAATGGGATTAAATGGGATTAAACTAAAAAGATAAGGGTTAAAATGACCAAAAACAAGAATAAAATTTATTTTATATACATATTGAGAAATTATAGTGTAAAAATCCCAAAAATACCCTATTTTTTACCCTCTTATCTTGTAAAAAACGTGTGTACACCTTTTTGTTTCCAAAAATTACAAGTGTGTCGCTCACCTAACTTATAAAAGGACACCCCATCTCTAGTCTTATTAACTCCTTAAAAACCTTTTGGTTTGACCAAGTCCTACCAAATTTACTTCCTAAATTATCTAATATAATCTTATACGCCTTATTTTTGGCATGAATCCAAACTATGAAGGATTTTTTTGAAAACCTAAGGATATTACCCAAAAAAATAGGTAATGTTATTCAATGACCGTATTTATTTTATTTCTGACTCATCATCATTAAATTATTTTTAATCGTTGATGATATAATAAAAATATTTTATTGAATATTATTATATTTTTTTATGTTTTTTCATGACCAATAAAAATTACCACATAATTCAAATTGGCTACGAAATCCTCATTCATGTGTACGGTGGACTACCACCTCCCGAACCAATGTCTTTCATTTTTCCTATACCACCTCTCACGGATGGGTATTATTATTCATATAAATTATATATAAGATATTTATAAAATAATTATACCTTTATATTAATTATATCATATATAACATTTTTACTTTCTATTCCATAGGGGATACGATAACGTTATTCATGTGCATAGAGGACTACCACCACACAAAGCGATGTGATTCATCATCAGTAATGCTTTATGTAGAAGATAATGAGGATAAATTTATTAATATATGTGATTTAAAAGATATAATTATGATATAAATGATATAATGAGCATTATAAAAATATATTATATCATTTCTTTCTTACCATTTCACACACTGAATAGAGATTACATCATTCATGTACATGGAGACAACCACCATCCAGAAGCGATATCACTATCACTTTTCATCACCACACAACATTAAAAAAAATTATAAGTATAAAAAATAATATTATATTTTTGTTATTATAAAAATTATATAAATATAAAATATTACTTACCTCATTTCCATAATTATTGTTGAAAAAATGAATCGTTACTCAAGCATATGTAATGCATACCATCTCCAAGATCATAACATACATAAGTTTTTAAAATAATATTTTGTGATTGGTATTATAATTATAGTTGATGTATAAATATAATAATTATGTAATTTTTATTATTCAAGAGGTTATTGTACCATGATCAAGTAAGATGAATGAAACTGAAAAATCAAAACATATTTTAAAATCAAAGCGGTTATTACCAGAAATGTAATTTTAGGAAAGAATTTTTAATAAAATGGTAATAAATTATAGTAAGTCAATCATATATCATATAATATATGTACAAATGAATCTATATTATATTTATAAAACATTATAGTTATTATATAAGAGGCTTGAACTTATACGATGACTATTGAGACTTATGGAATGGGATTTCCTGTCTCTCTTTTATTTTGGATAGACAGTTTTCCATTGACCCTTCATTTCTTTTCTGTAATGTATATATTTCCATTTCATATGTTATATTTTTAATATCATATTTTAATTATATTTAATTTACCTTGTTATGTTATTTTTTATCTCGTCTTAAAATTATTAAAATTACTAAAGAGTTAAGGGATTTCTAGTCTACATTTTATTTATTGGAAATATATTCAAACTCACTAATAGATTATATTATATTTTGTATAAACTTTAAATTAATTTTTTACATGATATTTTTTCTAACAATATGTATTATTTCCATATCTTTTTGAGTATATATTTTTTGTGGGATTTATTCTTCCAAAGTTACCAAATCGATAAAGGATTATTATTTCAGTTTTTCCTCTATTAGACATATGTCATGTTATGAACCTATCTCTTTTAATAAGATATATAATCATCTCCATTGACATCTTATATCAATATTTTTTATGCTCAAGAAATTTTATGTTTCATTTAATATTATTCATGCATGGTCCTTATGATTCTGTGATACGAAAGTGGTAATAATTTTATGTTACAGTCTTATCAATTATTGGGATCGTTTAAAATTATTATACCGATGATAAAATCATAAGATCCATCTCTCCAGAAACTTAGGAATTTTTTTATTCTATATTTTTCAATATAATACATTTTTTCACTTCATTTTACTCCCTTTGTGTAATTAGAAGATGAGAATAATGTTTATACAAAATTTTATATTTTCACTCTCTTCGATGCAAAACACTTTTTCTAATAAAACCATTTTTTCTATAATTGATTTAAAAAATGTTTTAAGATTCCAAAAATTAATTATTAAAGAAATTTTTTCACTTTTTTGACATTATAAAAATTATTTTAATTGGAATTTTCTTGGAAATTTCCAAAATGTGAAAGGATTATTTTTTTAACTTGTACAACAAGTATATTACTTTCCCAAAACATTAAAATTATTTTCATTTAATCGTCTTGAATAAGTTGTGAAGGTTATTTTAAGAGAAAAAAATTCTCAATATGTATTATGACTTTTTTAAATCAATGTGGAAAATAAATTTTCCTCAAAAATGCATTAAATTATTTTTAAATATTATTTTATATTTTTTCATGATTATTTTTTAAAAATGATTTCAAAAATATTTTGTGAATATTTTATTTTAGAAAGTGATTTTTAAAGAAAATTTTTATTCATCAAGAAACATTCCATGTGAATTATATTTCAAAACCATTCCCCTTCAATGATGACATTCATTTATGTAACATATAATTTTCTAGGGGAATGAACCATGGATTTCATTCTTATTAATTCACTGAACAGTTTATTTTCATGAGATAATGATGTTTATGAATCTTTCTTATTTTCAATGAGTTATACCATGAAAATATTCTTATGAAACCGAGTTATTTTTTTAAATATTATGCTATTATGAAATGATAAAATGATTATGAAACCATTATCCCTTCCAAAAGTTATTATATGATGAAATGTAAATGAAACACATTTAATTTTATGGGTTATGATATGATGAATGTTTCAAGACCTTGGGGAAAAATAAATATGATTTTCATTATGTGATGGGTGGGGCCTTTGTATCCCACCAATTCATTGGTTAAATATTCATGTCTCATAATATTGATGGGACTACAATAGAGAGTGAACCCCTTTTAGTGAGTGACATTGTCAATAGTGATGTTATTAGGAATGTTCCTTTATTAACATAGAGGTTTGGGGAGTTAACCCATTTGATTATGGTTGTCTTGGAAGTGATCCATGACTAATATGGTAAAAATTTATATTCGTATTTATATCCCACAATTTTATGTATTATTCATATATTATTCTTTCCTCAATCATGTTATTTGATTCCATTATGATTCCAACCTAATGAACCACCAATTGGTATTTTCATGTCTCTTGATTAAGATCTTTGATATAAAGGGTATGGTTTTCAATTGCTATTCTCAAGCTCTAATACCCTTATGATCATTTTATGCCTACGTATCTCCCATGTGTACCCAAACTCAGCATCTGATCTCACCCCTTATTTTGTTTCTATTCCCCAGGTTATGATGAAAGGTTTTAAATAGTTTATTTTTGTGTGTATTAGTAAAAAGTAATATCATTATGAGATATGTTGAATATAATTCAACAAATTAAAATATTCTCCACCTTGCCTTCGAATACACTAAACTAATATGTTCCACAGTCATGTATTTGAGTTATATATTGAATGTTTATTAAAAACATGTAATATAAATGTGTGAAATTCATGGGTCTCTAAATATGTGAATCAACAAGTTGGATTCTCTCTATCATACATTAAAAAAGTCATTCAACATTACTTTATAATTATTGGAGGATCTCCTAAGACTTATCAATAGTTTTTTCAAAGACTTCATAGTTGTGTAGTCTCATCCTCTTCCACACAGTGATGCTCCCATATCCTGACTATAATGGTAGTCCATCTACCATCCTTTGATTATTTCATCATATGTTGATGTTATATGATCTCCCCTATGGACATATCCAACTCTTGTTGGAGGTATAATATTTTAGGGTCTTTCTTATAAACCCACTACTTTCACACATCCACAATAATGAAATGATTTAGCTCTACCTAGGATTATGCAGCTTAATGGTAATCATTTATTGTGAGAATTTTTTATTTTATATAGATATTTTGTGATTCATTCTGTTGATCCCATTAGTGAAGTATCTCTTTCATAGTAAATTGGACCATACGATAATTAAATACAACATACACTAAAATAATTAAAAGTATATGTAACCATTGGAGTTGTGATGTTAGATCATCTCTAGGATTCCTTGAGACTAACTCCCAGATTTCCTTCCATATGAACTGATGATATAGCCAGAGAGCATCCAAAATATTCTTCATTACCATGGATATTGTATCATGTGGAGGGTTTTACTCTATAACATAATCCAATATTGACTTCCCCATGTATCAGATGAATGAAATTTTTCTATGGAATAAAACATTTCAGTAACTAAGGGATGATATTGTGATTATTGTAAACATATGTCTAGTCCACCCATACATCCTTGTAAATATAATCCTCCATATGTTCAACATCAAATTCGAAAAAATTATAGCACACCTAGTATTCCTACATCCAATCTAACCTAACACCCACTCTATAGTAGAAGTCATAACCATCTTTTAAACCTTTTTATTTGTCTATCATAAAGAAAAAATGATAAAAGGCTAGAATTAGGGGTTGGTATTTCTATTATGAGGCTTTAAATATATAGTGAAATCGATATAATGAATGGCATAAGTTGAGGGTATTATCCCCACATTGATTAATATTCCCCAATATGAGATGTTTTCTATTGGGAAAGTCATTTACACCAAGAACCATGAATATAGATAATAATTATTCGTCTTTGGGTTGAGTAAGTCTCCCTAGAGTCAGTGGTCATAAAGTAGTAGTCAATTACCCTTGGGGTATTCATGTTGATACTTCATCAATTTCATTAATAAATCAAGAAAAGTGTTACTCCAATCTACCTAATAATATAGAATAATGATAACATTCATATCCTTGATTCATGCATTGTATTTTTCATTATATTGGTGAACTATTTGAGAATCCATTTGAAATATATGAGAAATTATGTTATTTCTTATTTTAGTAAAGAATATAAATTTTCATGGATTAAATTTTAGGATGAAGAATAAAATGATAGGAAGGAAATCCAATAAATGAGTTATATCACCTCACATATATGCCTTACTGAATTAAAATTTTGTAGGTTCTTTATTGAGGTCACCTAACATAGTTTCCACACTGAGTTCACCTCCTATATATTCTATACCTTGGTAACATTTCTTATGTAGTTCTATTAACGGGATTACTAAGTGGAAGAATGTTGGATGTGTGTAATGTTTGTGCAAGATGATATTATGAAGATAATGAAGGCATTGTGATAGAGAGGATGGATTTCTTGGGGAAAATATATTTAAATACACACATGTACTAATGTATACCACCTTCTAAGATACCCATATGAGACCACTAAGCATGGCCCATTAGTTTATTTATACCTTGTGTGGTATATAATTAAAAATGTTCACAAATCCTGAGAATATTTAATCATACACATGAAGGACACTAAATGTGGAATGAATAAATTTTTGAATTCTTCTCTACCTTAGGATAAAATCCTTCTGTTATTATTATTAGATCCAATCCAGATGTTGGCAAATTTTTTACACTCCATTTTTATAAAACAATGGGAAGTTTTAGTGTGATATATCCTGTGTAAAAGTAATGTGAAAGTAATCATAAATTTAACACGGTCCCCAATGTGATCCTACATGAGTCCCAACCTATGTCATCATAAAATTTTATTGTGTATTCCCAGCATCATTACATAGGTCCAAAAATTCAATAGAGAGACCCACAGATGTCCCTACATGTGCACATAGATCCTCGAGCAGGTCACACCTGTGTGGGTCACCTACGTAAATGACATGTATTAAAAACCTCCTTATTATAGGGCCCTATGATTGAATATAAGTTGGACCCTTGGGATCCCCATAATATAGGACTGCAAGACAAAGGAAACAGCTATAATCTGTACCCATCTTATTCCTTCTACCATGTCCCTTAAGCTCTCAAGGAATATCCCCATGATTCAATAGAAGATGTAATTAAATGAGATTGAAATAATTATAATTCCTCTATGTTCTAAAAAACCAAATACCTACATGAAGTTCCACCTTGATCTATGTGTAAAATAAAAAGTTTGAAATCCCTTCCTTGAGATCCAAACATTCTTGATACGCTTCCAAGATAGCATGTGGAATCTTCTAGACACCCAGGAAAAGAGTTTCCCAGGTTTTGTCTCCTAGGTTATTCTTTAATCTAATTTACCCAATAAATACCATGTTATGGTACCTCTTGCTCACCTGTGTAGAATCCAATTCTTAATATTAATCTATGTTAGATCAATTTAGAATAATATTAATAATATTACCAATGTACATTCCTGAGTACCATAATATTTTAGATTTTTTGGAATCCTGGAAAAATTATTATATCTTGGTGAATTTTATCCAGCATTTTCTGCAAAGATTATCCCCTTTAGTAATTCTAATTAAAACTGATCTTCATAACCTGGTAAATGTAACCATACTAATGGGTGAGAAAATATTTTATGTGAGGGTAAATAAAAGATATTTTTAAGCATAACATGAGGCTATGTGTATAAGAACATGACAATATCATTTGAAGATCATACCCCACATATCAAAGGTCATATACATGATTCATGTAATAAATATTGGAATTTCATAAGATGTAAAGAATTTTAGAATAAAGAGAATAATCCATGTGATAATTACGTTTTAATGAGGCATATAATTTATGGCATACACATAATAATATAAAACCTTTTGTCAGATATACCTTCCAAGACCATCATAACATGATTAGCTTGGGTTATCACCCACATAACTATGTCATGCTTATGAAAACAACCTATGTGGCCTCTTTTGTAGGGATTGGGATACAACTTGTGTAGCCTAATGTTTTTGAACTTGGGATATAACCTGTTTAGGCTCTTCTTTTTCAATATTTGGATGTAACCTGTGTCCCCTCTTGTTTTCGGGATTGGTCAATAACCCATGTACACTTTTAGATCATATACCATCTATCATTACCCAATGAATTATAGTGTTATATAGATCCAACCCTTCCCATAATTAAATAATATGTACGTGTGTTATAATATAATAAAATTCTCACCATATCATAAACCATGAAAAATATGGGTTTCATAAGAATCATTTCATAACCCATGGAATGAGATGGGTATCATAAATATTAAATCATGTTATAACCTTCAAAAAATAGATAGGTTTCATAATAATTTCATCCATTAATAACCCATGAAATGAGGTGATTTTGATAATAATTTTATCAAGGTATATCCCATGTAATATAAACAGGTTTTATAAGCGACTTGTCCTCAAAAGAAAAAACCATTCTGAGAATTAATAAGAATGGTATCCTTGGATAAAAAGCATTGTAAGGGATTAGTAACAAAAAATGAAGATATATTATATGGAAAATTACTTTTAAGATTATCATTTGAATCATTTCATGCATTAAATATACTTTATACTTTGAAAATTCTTTTTGAATCAAAAACGTTTTGAATACTTTTTATTTAAAAATAACATTGAAAACATAAAAAAGAAGCTTTCAAAATAATTTTAAACACATTTTTAATATCCATTTCCGTTAATTTGAAATTAAAATTCCATTTTCAAATAAATTAAAATCATTTCTAATGATTTTTTTTGAATAAAATATATTTCTATCCAAAGATACAAACAAGGTAAAAATTTATTGAAAACACATCATTTATTAACATAAGGACTAAAGAGTAGAAAATTGTAAAATTAAATTAATATATAATGAATAAAGTAGGATAAGAAATTTAATGGGGAATATTAAGTGGTAGATCATGATATTTAATCATTTTAGACATTATCATTAACAGTGCCAATAAACGATGAGATTGTTGTAGTAAACTGTTAAGAATTTTGTAACATTGAATCCAAATAAACATGAACTTATAAAATTACATGATTATTTAAATATAAAAAATATATATTTAGATTCATTATATAAAATTTTATAGTTAATTTTATACACCCCATCAAAGAATATAGGTTCATAACATGGCATGTGTCTTACATAAGAGAAATTGGGACAAAATTACTTTACCGATTTCGTAACTGTAGAACCATAAACACCATAAAAGTGATATGATAATTTGTATATTTAAATACCAATAAATTTATGCATAATAATAATATATTACATTACAGGGAATTATATAAATCACAAAACAATAAATGACTGGTGAAAAAAGAATAATTCTCATAGAAAGAAAAGTGAGATGAGAAAACGCTAACCCTATATTTGGATTTTTTCATACAACTTAAAAAATCCTTTAAAATAAATATAATTTTATTGTAAATATACCAATGAAAAATATTATAATATATAATACCCTATATTATTTTATTATGACTTTATATTAACTATTTATTAATAATTTAATGTTAAAGTTATGATCTAGGCATACATGATTTGTTATTTATATATATTTGACCTATTATTATGAATAATCTTAAATAGATCATGATTTGAATATGTAATGAATGAAAAAAGTTTAAAAAATGTAATAAATATTCAGTATATAAATAATTATGATATAATATAACAAATTAAAATATGATATTGAATACATCATTAATGGAGTCTGTAGTTCGTACATACGCATGAACACTATTTCTATTTTTCTTCCATATTGAAAGAAAAGAGAAAATGAAATAAATTTATATATATATTATCATTATTGTAACATTATTATTTCATATATATCATTTACAATTAAAAATAAAACCCCTTAATACATTCCATTAATAGTGTGACTGAATCACATCTCTTT